>JAGPOW010002742.1:50559937-50602396 GCA_030014935.1 Caiman crocodilus
CTGGTCCCCCTTGACTAGTTTGTAGACTGCCACTAGATCCCCTCTCAGTCTTCTCTTTTGGAGGCTGAACAGGTTCAGGTCCCTCAGCCTCTCCTTGTAGGACCTGCCCTGCTGACCCCTGATCACGCGGGTGGCCCTCCTTTGGTCCCTCTCCATATTGGCCGCATCTCTCCAAGTACTGTGTCCAGTTATAACTGGACACAGTACTCCAGCTGTGGCCTGACCAATGTCACATAGAGGGTGAGGATCACCTCCTTGGACCTGTTTGAGATGCATCTGTGGATGCACGACAAGGGATGGCTGGCCTTCCTGACCGCATCCCCACACTGTCAGTCCATGTTCATTGTGGCATCAATGATGACTCCAAGATCCTTTTCTGTCTCAACACTGGTGAGAAGGAAGATCCCCAGCCTGTAGGTGTGCCGCTGGCTCTTCCTTCCCAGGTGCATTACCCTGCACTTGTCAGTGTTGAACCTCATCCTGTTCTCTTCAGCCCACCCTTGTAACCTGTCTAGGTTCGCTTGCAGCCTGTTCCTTCCTACTAGCATACCCACTTCACCCCACATCTTAGTGTCATCTGCAAACTTGAACAGGGTGATTTCTACCCCCTCACCCAAGTCACTGATGAAGATGTTGAATAGTGCGGGCCCGAGGACCGAGCCCTGGGGAACCCCACTGCCCACATCCCTCCAGGTCAAGTAAGACCTGTCCACCACCACTCTCTGTTGTGGCCCTCCATCCAGTTAGTGACTATCTGACCATGAAGGCATCAACACCACTGTCTCCTAGTTTCTTACTGAGAATGGGGTGAGAGACCATGCTGAAGGCCTTCCTGAAGTCCAGAACGACTATATCCATTGTGACACCTGCATCCAAAGACTTAATGATCTGGTCATAGAAGACCACCAGGTTGGTTTGACAAGACTTGCCCCTAATGCTGGTTGCCCCGAGCATAAACTTGCTTGCTGGCCCTTCCTGGACATTTGCCAGGATAATTCTTTCAAAAAGTTTCCCCAGGACCAAGGTAAGACTCATGGGCCTATAGTTTCCTGGGTCCTCCTTCCTCCCTTTTTTGAAGATGGGGACCACATTGGCCAGAGGTCCTGCAATGACCCCTGCTAGTTACTTCAGGATTCTGGGGTGGAGATCATCCGGACCTACAGATTTAAATGCATCTAGTTCCTCCAAAAGTTCCCTGACAAGGTCCTCATTAACCCTAGGTCTGGGTTTGCCACCCCTCAGGCCCTCAGGAGTGCCAGTGGGGGAGATATCTGGGTCCCTCCTCAGAAATATGGAGGCAAAGAAATTGTTGAATATGTCAGCTTTATCATCAAATAAGATGACCAGGTTTCCTTAGCATTTCCTGCAGAGGCCCCACGTTACCTGGCACCTTCTTTTGACCCCTATGTATTTGAAAAGGACTTCTTGTTGTCTTTGATCTGGGTCGCTAGTCCCAGCTCCATTTCCACCCTGGCCTTCCTGACTGCCCCCCTACTTTCCCAAGCTAATGAGGTATATCCCTGTCTTGTAATGGTCTCTCCCTTTCAAAGGTGTACACCTCCTTTTTTGTTTGGAGATGTTCCTGGATGATTTTGGTGAGCCACGGGGGCCTTTGTACCCTCTTGCTCCCTTTGATTCATCTAGGAATTACTTGCTTTTGAGCTGAGAGGATTGCCTGCTTAAGGAGCAACCACTCCTCCTGGACACTCAGTGCACCTCCAGGGACCTAAGATGGGTACCTGAAGGACAGGTGTGGGGGCCCCCACTCCCTGCAACCCCTGGTCCTGCTGGGCATCCCCTGGGCATCTGGGGGGAGGGGGAAAGGGATGCTAGCCCCCACAAGGGCTCTGTCTGGGTGGAGGCCTCAGACAAGCCCTGGGTAGGCAGCGCCCCCCCCGGGCCCTAGCAGCACTCCTGGTTGACACCATTATATCGAGTGCTGTTTATTTAAGTTCCTGTGGAGCCCCTGCCCTTACCCTTGCCCTACTCTCAATGGAGTCTCCCACCTGGCCCTCCCTGCTCACCTGCTGGCACACTTTTACAGAGCGCACCTGTTTGCACACTCTGTTTGCATGCTCTGTTCACGCGCACAGCTCCCTGCCCAGCTCAGCAAAAAAGGGACCCAGGGGGCTTCCCCTCCAGATCTGACTCCACTGCTCTGGTTCCCTCTGCTCTGACTTACCTTATGGGGATCAGCTATTGCTGCCCCTGCTGCTACCTCTGCGCTGCTGCTGCTTCCAAGTCAGTAAGGGGGCATATGTGCATGAGGAAGTCAAGGTGTGCCCAGCTCCCTGCTCAGCTCCTGGCCCCAAGTGACAGCAGCTATGTCAAGCCATTGCTTTTAAAGACTGCAGTTTAAAATTTCTGCTCCCTCCTCCTCAACCAATCAGGCCCTCTGGGGTACCCAGAAGTGCCTGTCAGCAATCCCGCCCCCTGCATTCCCTGGCTGGGGAATCAGCTGCTGCCAGAGCCTATGTTTCTCACCACTGATTTAAAGGTTCTAGAACCCCAACAGTATCTATTTTCCCCTTCACTCCCCAGCAACCCAAGTGATCTCAGATGAAAAACTGCTAGCAGGATTAGCTGCAGAGGCAACTAAACATGCAGAGACTTTCTACAATGTTTTTGCATGGTCGAGTGAACTCTCTCTGCTTTTTGCTTATCTTCTGTTTGATTTAACACCCCCTCCTTCATATTTTCTCTCCTCAGCTTCACTCATGCATCTCCTTTACCTTCTCTTACACAACCTTCTTTCTTGTGCCATCCTCCTCAGCTCTTTCCTTCAATATCCCATGTCACATCATATCTTTCTGTTTAGCTTATTGCCTTTTTGAAAACATCCTTGTGCCAAAAAATACACTGAGGAATTAATGTGAGGTTTGCTGCTATCCCTTGGTTCACTCTATTTACGTGCTATACTTTTCCCCATTATTTGTCTCTCTTGCCTAGATTCATAAATTCTTCAGGACAAAAACATTTTATTATGTGCCTGAACACACAATTAAGTCCCATTTTACCTTTGGTCTTAATCACTGCCCTTATGATTAATAACAATATCATTACGAATATCATTTGGAATATAGTGTTCTTTGATGTTATACAAGCATAGAAATAGATTCAGCTCTTCTCTCTGGCTGTGCTTGGTGGAAGATTGGAGAGCAATGGGGGGAAATGATAGCTTCAAGCTAGTTTTTTAAATTTAGTTGTACTGATATTGGAGCTCTTGGGGCCATACTAGAAGTCAGTGATTGCTGTTAAAAAGGAACAACCATCTGGGAGGAAGGTTGGAAGCTGAAAAGCTATTGGAGTTCTACAACATATTAAAAATTGCAACAATTGGAATTCACTGGTTTTAGACTGAATCCATTGGATTTAGAATTTTGTTCTGGTGTCTTCTGAATGATTGTGATATATATCCCAATGGTTCACTTCCAAATGTGAAACCATATGTATTTTTTATATTTACAGTGTATACTGAACGTATCATTACAGTATTATATTTAAGGTATCATTATTCAAAAAGAATACAGCTATTGAACTACTCTTGGTTTTCATATTCTATATGTATATTCATCACGCTTTTTATGTTTTCTTCATCAATGTCTCCTTTTATGGATTCTACTTTTTTTTTTCTTTGTTTTGGATATGCTTATCCAAAAATCCACCTGCAATGACCAAGTTCAAATGACAGTAATTTTTCTAGAATTACACTGTCATTCAAATAAACTAGATTGGGATTTTATCACTCATGGCTAGGGACCTACTTTATTTACAGCAAGACAGTAATTTTCTCAGCTTGGTCACAGAAGATAGAGACAATTTCATGGGCATTTCCCCTCAACCCTGCCCCACACCGCTGATTGGCAGAGAGGCCTGGGGATACAGGGAGATTGCCAATATCTTGGCTGCTGGCTGCCTTTCATGCTCCCCTGTCAGCTGGTGCCTTCCCTTCCAGGGTGGGCTGCAATATCCGCTGACAGGATCACTGAATCTCACTGGGGAGCTAGCATTTTATCTTCATTAAGTTGATTTTGTAAACAATTGCAGATTTTGTGGTTTCTGCAAAAACTGCAAAATCATGAATTAAGTAGGTCCCTATTTATAACCCAATAAATTACCAAAGTTATCCACTACTACTGCTATAACTTCTAGTCAGTTTTTGGAATCAAAGAATACACATCTTCATGTCTCTGTGATTTGTAAAGATTCACAGCATTCAAAAAATATTCTGTCTAAAAATATGAACTCCTATACATGCTTGACAGGTTGTATGGCTTAGATATCCTGGACCCTAGTTAGTGACCCTGCATAATATATCCATCTGCTTTGCTCTGATCAGTAATAAAAATCCTACCAATTTCAACTGTTAGTCTGTGTATCTGTTGTTTTCCTCCTCTTATTCAAAGAGATATGTCGGAAGATCTTTTTCCAGAAGTGATAACAAATTTGTCATTTGTTAGACTTCCATTCTCCTGGCTGCATTTTATCAAGGAAATTGCTAATGTAGTGTATTGTTGACAGAGCTCTGATCCTTTTCTTCAGGTTCTCTGTCAGTCTCCATGTTCTTCAACAACCTCTGCCATCAAGATTCTTCTTGTTGAAGGATGAAATGTTAATACTTCAATTGAAAGGAAATATTTCTGACTATGAGATCAGTAGCTATACTTTATGAAAACTTCACAGTCTATACAGTGATTTAACAAATGGCAGTTGTGCATAGCTAATCATTTGGTCTTTTAAGGTTATTGTCTTCTGCTTTATAGATTCATTATCAACCCTATTATTACTATTTATGTCATTGATCAAAAATCAAATGGAGTAATAAAACTTAAGAGGGAGCAGCCATCCCCGCTGAGAAGTAGCAGCAAAAGAAAAGATGTTGATGAGGCAGTGGCTTAACTGGAAGCTTAAAACTTCAGAGAGCAGCACCACAAGGCAGCAAGCTGTGAGATATCTAGCATACAGAGCCCTGCTATCTGATCTAAGGGTTTTCCCCTAGCTCTGCAAATTTGACAGCAGGTCAATTAGCTGACACTCCTTCCCTGCTGCCAAAAGTTTGGACTTGTGGGGAGCTCTGCAGACTGTATAGCATGTCTCTGTGGGATAATTCAGACCTATGGGACAGAGGTTAAGCACTCCTGATGTAAGATTCTAGTCTAGTCTATCTACAAAGACTTTTTAGGAGATGAAAAATGTGGGATTAAATTCCCTCAGACTGAAGTTGGCCTTGAAGTCCAGTCTTCTACTTGCTGGAGATTCTTCAGACTCTTAGGGTAGTGTACAGGGTGGGTCCCTGCCACTACAACCATATTTCTCAGTAAAGGTAACAATATTTGCTGTACATCATGTTGAGCTCTATGCTGTTGGTATGGATTAAGCATGCTCTGATAATGTCTAATGGAAGCAGTCCTCCCCTGCAGACTTAGGTACTGTTCCAGCCTATATCTGAATCTAAATGGAGCTTAGGCAGGAGTTAGGTCAGGGGTGGGGAATTATTTGGACCCATAGGTCACACAGCCAGTATTGGGGCGCTATCGTGAACTGGTCAGCACACCCTCCACAACAGCTCTGAGCCCAGCTGCCCTGCAGCTCCTCCCTGCCACTGCCACCAGTGCCCAGCAGGAACTGAGTGCACAGCCCCAGCTCAAGCCTTGGCCCCAGACAGTCTGCCCTGCAACCACTCTAGACTTGACCTGGCCAGAGTGGACCAGCTCCAATCTACATGCACAGCCATGACCCCAGCCCACCCCATGCCCGCTGTGGCCTGCCCACCTATAAGGAGTGGTGCCAGCTGGGCAGAATCTGCTGTTAGACATGTGGGGAAAGCAGCTGCCTTCCCATCACTGCTGCCAGGCCCTTCCTGCTGTGGCCTCCCAGAGCCTCCACCTGGCCTGTCCTATAGCTCCTATCCACCACCATCACTACTGCTACCAGTGCTGCTTCTGGGCTCTCTAGCAGGTCAGCAATGGCAGTGGAGAGGATCCATAGCAAGAAGGGCCTGGCAGCAGGGAGTGGGAAGTAACCACTTTCCCCCCATACCCAGCAGCAGCTTCTGCCCAGATGCCACTGCTGCTCCTTTTGCTCATCATAAGTAGGCAGTCTGGAGCAGGCATAGGGCAAGCTAGGGTCAGAGCTGCATATGTAGGTCCTGGCTGCTCCAACACTGGTCTGCTCTGCCTGCAGTGAATCTGGAGCAACTGCAGGGTGGGCCAGGGTCCTGAGGCTGTGCACACAAGTTCCTGCCATTTTCCATGGGGCTTGGGCCAGTGATGGCAGCATCTGGAAGGAGCCACTGCTGCCTGGGCTGCCTACAACTGGAGTCCAGCCACAGAGCACTCCCAGCTCTGCTGCTTGCCTGGGGGCAGTGGGATGTACCATAGGCCACACATTTCCTGGGCCAGGTGGAACCAGGGGCCCCACTGCAGGTAAAACAAAGTCCCTCTGCAGCCAGATTTGGCCTGTGGGACATGTTTTGCCCCTTCCAGGGTTAGATGCTTGTCTGCTCAGATTCATTTGCAAAACATGTTGAAGTCCAAGTTTAGGTCCACAGGAAATCTTTGCATTCTGAAGTATAGGAACCCAATAAATTTTTATGCTTTCTTAGGCAGGTGTATTCTAGATCATTTTGTATAACTGAGATTATATCTGTACAGTACCCTTATAAGGCCTGGCAGCACTGCCCTCGAGCACATTGCTGCTCCAGGTAGGTTACACCTGACCGAAAGCAATGCGCCCCCTTCCCCCTGCACTTCATTTCCATTTCACTAAGTAACACCAGGGAGTGACTGAGTCAACTATGTCTGGGTTTATTAATTTGCCTGGGGTGTAAACTGAACAGTTTCAGATTTGGGAGGCAGGTCTTCCACCTCAAAATAGAGTGTTATTGCTGGACAGAGTAAACTTGGTGTTGAAATGACCTCAGGAACCTACATTCCACCTATATCTCATTTATGTGTCTTTTTATGCAACCTAGTTTCCATCTTTAAAATGGGGACAATGTTTTCCTGTTTCTTATGCTTTATCTATCTTTCCTGATTTCCTGGTTACATCATAAAGTCTTTGTCCCATTTAATACCTTGCTCTTCTTTTGCACAATATTTGGCACAATAAGATGTTTTTCAGCTGGGACCTCTATGAACAACTGTAATCAGTATGGACAATAACCTGAGAAGTAGGCCTGTACGAAGCAGTTAGTATTTCCTTTGAATTCGAATTCGGTCAATTCAGGGGACAGCGATTCAATTCAGTGATTCAAATCACTGTCCCATTTAGATTCAGCTGAATCTCCAAATCAGTCAAGCCAGGCCCATCCCCCACCCCTCTCACAGCCTGGCAGTGCTGTGTGGCACAGCCCACCCAGCTCCTGGCTCCTTGGGGAAAAGAGTCCCGATTCAGCGGGTGCTGCTGGATGGGAGCCAATCCCTGCTGCCCCTCACTGTTCCATGCCACATGGGGGGTGCTGCATGAGCCCCTTAAGACCTGGGGCCACAGCAGTAGCAGTGAGTCCTGGGGCTTTCCTTGGCTTCCTTGACCCTTAAAGAGCCACAGCTAGCCCAGGCAGGGCACCTATGGGGGGGTGGGGAAGTGGGGGTCAGGTGCTCATGCAAAGCCACCTATGCAGTGGGGGGTAGTGGGGTGGCACCTGGGATCCCCCCACACCCAACAGCACCCAGTGAGCACCAGGGCTTTTTTTTAAAGTACCAAGCTGGGGCTGGGGGAGGGTCAGGGAAGTTGGGGGGCTGTCAGGGGTCCTCCCCATGGTCCCCTCCCCAGATCCCTTCCCCTCTCCTACTTACCAGCTTGGAGTCAACTGCAGCTCCCTGCTGCAGCCTCTCAGCACTGCCCGAATAATCAAAATTCTCCAAATCTTTTCTGAAGATTCAGAGAGCTTTGAATCAATTCAGACCTCTAAATCAGTCCCCTGATTTGATTTGTGTTTGGAGATTCAGCCACCGAATCAGGCTGAATCTTCTCTGAATTGAATCACCAACTGAAGCTTTTCACAACCCTACTAAGCAGTAAGTTTTACATATTCAGTTCCTGATTCATTTATAGTCCACCAGGGATCTTTCACTGGGGAAAATACATTTCCCAGAACTATGCCTATCCTTCCACTGCCAACCACCCATTAGATATGCTGAAACTAGTTTTGGGATCTTTTGAGAGCAGGTGGGCTAACATAATTATTGTAAGTGTTTCAGAATGATGCAGAATTAGGCTTGTTGTCAAGAAAAGCAAGTATGTTAACCTTATGTCTTAATTTTTTGGCTTCTGTAGGTGTAAACTATTCTTAGTGCTAATTTAGCATTGTTTAACTGCTATATTTTATTTCTTCAATTTTTCAAATATAAGCATTGTGACTCAGTAGTAATTGCTTTTCATTTTGGCAACTGTACAGTCAAGTTATCTTGTGATGATTAAAACCTTTGGATAATCCTGCAATTTAATTAATGTGCATCAGTCTTTTTCCAAGGGCCTGAGTTCAAGCTCAGATTTGCACTTGTAAAAGAATGAGCTCAGTTGGTGAGAAGTACGGGCATAACAAATGTGTTAATCAGAACTTCTTGGGAGTTGGAAGATCTTATTCTTTAGTATCAACAGTCTTTAGTTTTCAGTTTGTGGAACAAAGTAGGAAGTTCTACTTCTGTGGTTTTTGAAGTATTGAATTGTGGCTACAGGTCATTGGGTCAAACTGGTATCTGAAATTAGTGTTACATTTGAAACATTGGTCTGGAATGTGGTAGAGTTATGCTTAATTTCTCACTACCCAGAATACATGTGTGACCTTTTGCAATACTATGAATAAAGGGTTTTTTATTTCATTCAATTTCCACTAGAGGACTATCCTGTGATTTTATGCGTGAAAATACTGCTTTCTAAAGCACTGTTCAAAATATTATTCATTACTGTTCCAGAAGCACTTCCCAATCCTGATGGAGATCAAGACCTCATTATATTATGTTCTGTGCAACACACACACACACATACTCACATATATTTGCACAGGAACTAGCATCTTTGTATGTATTTTATTTATATATATATATATATATATATATATGAATATAAAATGATTATATATATAAAATCTGTCGTGTATATATGTGTGTGTGTTATTTTTATATAGTGCATGTATTATAGATTTATATTTTTATATATAGTGCCTTCCAGTAAATGTTTGCAGTCTAAATAGACAAGATTGATAGGTAGGGAGGAAGGAAATACTACCTTCCTTTACAGAAGAGAACCATGGAACAGAAAGATGCAGTAACCTAAGACCATATAGAAATTGCATGACAGAGGATCTGGAGCTGTTCCAAAAGGGAGATATTTAAAAAGGCAGCAGATGTCCAATTCAGGTGTGGCCAACCTCTAGTGCACATGTCAAATGCCATGGATAGCTTGGAAATGCAGCAGGTTGTGGTGGAGTCAGGCAGCAGAAGAGAGCTAGGGCAGGGAGTACAGGACAAGAAGCAGAAAGCAAAAAAAGCTGAGCAGGCGGGGAGCAGAAAACAAAGCAGCCAATTGGGCAAGAGAAGAGAACCAGAGTGGTACTAAGGAAGGGGCCAATTTGTGGGACAAATTTGTGGCATGCTCGCCAAAAATGTTGGCTTCCACAGGTCTCATTGTTACATGTTGACAAACAGGGAATGATACAAATGTAGCAAAACTGCTCCACCTTTAACACTGGCTGCAGTAGTGTTAAAGGCAGAGTGAATTTGCTACACTTGTTTTGTTCCTGACTTGTCCACAACTGAAATTACATCAAATATGTGTGTCCTTTCCCAGAAATGAGAGCTAACGCTGATCTGTGTCCCAGTGTGTCAACCACAAGAGCACCATGCGCCAGCACATGCACATGCATACATGGCATCTACTTTGCCTGTTGTATTTATTTTCCTGTTTCTTTGATTTATTTTCATTCTTGCTTTTTACCAAACATATATAGGGAGAATTAACACAAAATAACAAGAACATAGCCACAGTGTATTGGTAATAGAAAGATGAGAATATGGCAAGATAAAATGTCTCATTTCAAGAAATTAGTTTAACTTTATCTATTTCTGGGTCTGTCTGCCACTATATGCTATATCATCTATTAGCTATCTGTTTGCATATCTATCAGTAAACCTCTGCTGGTTTGGCTTTCATTTTGCTTATTAGCTCAGTCTCTAACTGAGTATTTATTGATCTCTCTGCCCAACAGCTTCATTGTCTTAAGAGCATTCTTTTGTTATTATTCTCTGTGTCAACTTGTCCATACAGTGAAACAGCTACTTTGGTATTTTAAATATATTCCTGATGTGTTTCAGATTAATGGTAATATTGCATGCTTGGGCTAGCTCTTTTCAAATGCTAGCACTCTAAAACAAAAGAGAATTAGAAACATAAGAGTTTCAGTCATCCCACTGTAGGTGGCAGTAGTAGACACAGCAAAAGTCCTCAGCTCAGTCTTCAGCTCTTTATAAGTAATGTGAAGTGATGCAGTGTTGCAATTTCACTGCAGCAACATATGGCACAATGCAAATTGCAGGCACAATGCTGTTAAAGATCATGGTTAGACCTGTCTCTGTCTAACCATGATCTTTAACAGCTCCAGACTGGCACAGTCAGGTAGTGCAAAATTCTCTAGAAGAGATGAAAGCTGCCTGTGGTAGAAACAGTGACTAGCATACTCCTGTTATTATTTTTACCATTAGGTAACTTTCTCTAATTTTATTATCTGTTTTATATAATACTCAGGTCTCTGGAATAACTTTGACTCTTTAACTGTAGATATAAAATACCTTATCTTTTTAATGCCTGATCTTATTTAGTGTTCCTTCCAGCTATATCATATCTCCATACAGAAAGATGATGACAGATATTCACTTTGAAAGTGAAAAGAGGATAAGCCCACAGACAATGTTGTGCAGAAAGCAAACCTAACACATGGTTCCCTGACCTCCTTTCTCTACAGTTATGATCAAATCTTTCCCAAGCTTAAAAACAGTAGGCCAAATTCTGCTTCACTGTATGAGCCATATTCCTTGAGTCCTGTATGTGTCTATTGCTATAATAGTAATTTTACCAATGTTTTATTTGAGAGCCTGAATTACCTGAAATCATGTATTTATATCTACACACACACACCATTTTTTGTAAACTGTTTTACATTTTTATTCTTTTCAAATAATTTGTTTTAAAGAGAGAAAGTATACTTCCAGATCCTGAAAACACTTAAGTAAGTCATCTTATTAGCGTCAGTGAGATGGGGGCGTGTGTGTGTGTGTGTGTGTGTGTGTGTGTGTGTGTGTGTGTGTGTGTGTGTGTGAGAGAGAGAGACAGAGAGAGAGAGAGAGAGATTATTAAAAAACAAGTCTGTACATTGCAATGTGTTATTGTTTATCCAAATGGAAAAGAATGTCAGGTGAGGTTATATGTAACGCACTGAGCAAAGTAGTAAGTTTTGGTGATGGAACTGTAAAAGTGTAAACATGCCCCACTAGTTGACCACTTGCCCAAGCAGCTGTGTAATGGCTGTTGAGAAAATTCCCTTAACAAACTTGTTAAACCCACTTGATTTTAAAGATTTACTACTGCATTCTGCCTTTGTGATGCCTTAATATCCTGAAACAGGCAAGCTGTGCAGTTTTGAAGAAGGATATGGAAACATAAAAATAAATTACTCATGTATGATTTTTCCATGCTCATAAATGTTAACATTTGATAAACATTTTTGGTGCATGATGTTCTTCCTGTTCCAACCACATTTAGGCATATTTTTTCACTATCTAGCTGGCAAAGGAAAATAATGTAAAGAAAGTAAAATATTGTTTTATTTCCCTATATTATCCCACAAAACATAACAATTTTCTGCAAGATAAGAAGCAAAGATAGTTGTGAACATTTTGGCTAAGACTTGGATGACTGTAGCTCAAGTCCTAGATTCATCATATACTTCCTTACTGATCATCAGTCAAATTACATAATGACCAATTTAGAGGTATATAGGCACCTAGGCTAAGTACAAACAGTCAAAAATCCCAAGGCTGAATTGGTTCAGTCTTTGCAAGTTAGTGTAGGCTGCAAAGATTGAACCAATAAGCAAATGAGCAGACATTCACTTTTGATTCAGGGAATGCAGCCACGTGCCAGCAGTGGCTCAGGTCAGAAGACAGGGGGCACTGGAGCATGGCTCTCTGCCTGTGTATTCATTTTCTCTTCCTATTGCCCCCGAGGTCTCTGGTATTTGCAGTCCAGAAATACAGCAGCAGGACTCTGCAGGGTTGCTTATCACTTCCTCTTCCTGCTCCCAGGTTCCTCTGGGATTTGCAATCCACAGTTACAGTCAGCACCAAGTAAGCCAGCAGGGCAGGGCTGCTCTGTACTCAGGGGAAGGTGAGTTTAACTGCCCCCTTTACCCCTGCAACCTCAGACCCTACCTGGGGTTTGCCTGTGGGGGTGGGGGGAGGGGGCCACAGTGAGCCAGCCAGTAAGCCAACCCTCACTGATCCAGATAGGGGGCACAGGGACAGAGTAGGGCCCTATGCTCCAGAACAGACAGAACAATCCAGCCCAGGGCTGCAGAGCATACTGGGATTCTGGAGGACTCTGATTTAACTTCTGCCAAGAAAGGTGGTCTGGGTCAGAAGTTTCATAAACTGGTTTGACTCAAATCTGTTAAGTCTAATATTACATTGAACCAGGTTTATCTTAAACTACTTTCAGCCATTTTGAAACTGATTCATATGCACTGAACTTCTGTTCTGTTATAGGTATGGTGGGCTTGCTGGGCTTTGACCAGCTCTCTGGGCTTAGGAGACCACAAATGTGATTAGTTGGGAAAACCCATCAATCAGAGACAGGCAGGGGAGGAGTCAGGAGAATATAAGTGGCTGTGTGCTGAGCATGTGGTTCAGTTGGTGAAGAAAGAAAAGGTCCTAGGGCCAAGAAGAGCTGGGAGAGCTGTCCAGTGGGTGTATCCAGCTGCCTAGAAGAACCCAAAAGTTTCCACCGCTGGACAAAAGCAGTGGGTGGTGTGGGCATCACTGCACAGAGGGTCCATGAGGGATCAGAACCCTGGGAGCCACAGCGAGGTGGCTTGGGTCTCCAACCCTAGCACGAGACTGGGCTGTGGTGCAGGCATCACTGCACAGAGGGTCTGCAAGGGACCAGGACCCTGGGAGCCACAGCAAGGCAGCTCAGGTCTTCAACCCTGGTATGAGGCCAGGCTGTGGTGCAGACATTGCTGCATAGAATGTCCATGAGGGACCAGGACCCTGGGAGCTGCAGCAAGGCATCTCAAGTCTCCAACCACAGCATGAGGCCAAGCACGGGAGCCAGTGCTACCATGGGGTGAATCATTGTGGGGCATGAGGTCCTGGAGGAGGGGCTGGGAGGCCTGGGGCCCATTCCCTGCAGTGAGTCCTCAAGGGCCCTGGGAATGGAGAAGATCCTGAGCACGAGGAGCAGCATTCTGATCAGCACGGCCCTGGGTATGCATGAGGCAGCCCAGGCTCACAACTCCCCCTAAAAAGGGTTAAGTCACTGGGATGTGTGAGCAAGTCATGCCACCCCCCTGAGACCTAGACTGAGCCCTCCCTTGGAGAAACATTAGCCAGTCCAGGGACCTTATGATCACTGCCCCACCTGGCTCCTTGGGACACGTGGATCATTGGCCAATGAGTCTCCCAAAGGGAAGTGACACAAAGAGAAGGTAGCCTCAATAAAGAGGCAGGAGGAAGAGATCCCCTAGAGGAGGGGAACCACTAGACAACTCTTATGTCTCATATTTTGTTCTGTTTATTGTTTGATACACGCTGTGCATTTTTAAGTGCTTATTAACTGTTAACTGTATGCCTTGTATTTTAGAGTGCCATTTATTATTGTACTTGCATGTTCATATTGTTTGGGACCTTTATGATTACCTCTCTGTATTTGGGTGTGTATATAGTTATAGTTATATGTATTTATGACCTATAAATACTCACTTTAGTTCACTACCTTTTTATATGTACCTATATTAAATTTGTACCTGGTTAAGACATCGCTTTCTGTCCCTCCTCTATTGAGACATAATAGGTGGGAGGGGATTGTGAGTGACTACAGTTTCCACCCCAGCACATGTTCCCTGCTGGCTTTCCCCTTCTATTGGTGAGGGGCAAACATTCATTTTGGGGACACCCAGATTCTATAGGTTTAACCTTGCTGAATTTGACCTCAATGACAGGCAGACACACATGTGTTTGTTTTCTTTTTAAATCTTGTTAGATATTTATTCAGTGCATAAATTGGGTGCATAAATCTTTTTAAAAGTCTGGCCTTTAGTGTTTCACTGTCCCATCTATAAAATGGAGATACTAGCACTCCCCTCGCTCATGTGAGTATTAGGGAAACAACTACCTTTAAGACTGTGATGTGCAAAGGTACTGAAGTAATGGGGGTGGCTTAAGGGCTAATAAGAAATGGATTAGACTATAAACTGTTTGGAGTAAGAACCATCCTGTTTTGTGCTCATACATTAGATAAAATATTTAAGTCCAACTAGTAGCAAGGTTGCCAACCAAATATATTACTGATAACCAAATATTTTTAATGACATATGCTTTTACTGACATGTTCTACACAACATAAATTTAACCCTTCTGCCAACTCGTGGATGCCAGCAAGAAGGTAGAGTTCAAACTTAGGGGTTTAACACAACCATATTAAAAAAAGTTAGTTTGTCAGTAAAAAGTTTGCGGATTGTAGGTAAAAAAAAAAAAAATCCATTGGGAAACCTGCTTGACTGCAGCAATGGTTTTACAGACTACTACCCCCACCCACATCTCACACATTGTGCCCCCTCACTTCACAGCCTTACCCTCATTGCCCCTGCTCTGCCTGTGCCAGCATGGACTCCCACCAACCACTTCTCTCCATCCTTGCCCTCAGCTCTGTCCTGTTTGCACCAGCCTCTTCTCTGTAACTTTGGGGTGGGTAGTTGACAGAGGCAGGGAATGGCAAAAATGACACAGTGCCAGCACATGGCTGGGCAGGGGCAAGGCTTCTAAGCCACAAAGCCCCAACAGCAGCTCCCTGCAGGATGCTGTGCCCCCACTCAGACACTAGGTGGTGCTGCTGTGCTCCATCGATCCATTAAATTCATTGCTGCTTAGTGTTTGACAGACAGCTTCTGTTTTTTTACAGACAGACTTTTTGTCCTGTGTTTTATGGCCTGTCTGTAAATGTATGGACAGCTGGCAACCCTGATAAGTAGAATCCCTAGGCACTGTCATAATACAAATAATAAATACTATGCTTTTCCGTAAGAAAACTAGAGATATTATTTAAGAATCAGTAACCCGTAATCTTAATTTTCACCTGTATCCTGTTTGTTCTTTCTTGGGTGCTTTTTGTCTCCTGTGGCACTACATCCTGTCAGGTGAATCTATCTGATTTCTGCTCAAAATTGTATTCTTTATTTTGATAAGACTTAAATGGTTTCTTTGACCCTGCTTACATTAAGGAAGTTTCTAAAATAATACCCTATCATTGATCCTAGATCAACTCCAATGCTAATGGAGAAACCTTTCAATATACAGCCTTTGCTTTCTGGTTGTTGTTCATTTGGCTCCTCTGCCTTTTTTTCCCTGCCACTGCACCAGGAATGGGGGCAATGGTACAAAATACCCTTCAATGTTTGGGGAGCTTACAGCCAAGGAGGTGAGAGGGAAGCTGCTCACCTGCGTAAGTAGTATAGTAGAGGTGGGGAGAAGGACAGTCACCTACCCACATGCATGGTGCAGTGATGAAAGGAGCCAGAAAACTCTTGGTGAGGTGCAGCAGGGGAGCCTACTTCTGGAGGAGGTTTGAAGGGGGCTTCAGTTCCTACAATCTGTAGTCCCTGGCCTCTAAGAAGTTGAAGAACCCTGATTTAGAAAATTTAAAGTGAGGGGGAAAAGGTACAAAATATGCTTAAGTGACACGATTCAGTCAAAGAAGTGTAAATGGTTATTGGTTAATGTTAAAAAAATAGATTTCCTCTCAAGACTGTCATTAGTGTAACAAACCAATTGGTAGCAGGGAGAAATTCTCCAAACCCTATTAACACTGAAATGTTGCTCGCCTGGGACAGTCATCAGTAACTCATTATAAGGATTTTTAACCTTTCTTGTCAGGACATTTCTATTGATGCAGTGTTCAAGTCAAAGTTGTCTGTGGTGATTATTAGTGTAGGAAGCTACATTTTCCCTCCCTTTTGAGATAGTCACTTCCTCTTTGAGGACTGTTAAAGCCTAAAATGGAGTTTGGCACAGCATGGTTTGCGAAAGTCTCAGGGTACTCATTTATGATTGCAAATGTCTCATTTGTTGAGGGGAGGATTTAGTGTTGTCTCATACTAGCAAATGTTCGGTTATTCTCCAAGAAATTTTTCCTTATTGCCACTATTCTTATTAAGAATTGTTAGTCTTCAGCCTCCTCCTTTCAAGGAACATTACTTAGAAGTTGGAGGCTTTTTTACTATCAATGCTGGGTGTTTCTTGGCTCTGTTCCATCCTGGTTTAAGATTAACCAACAGTCAAACACTGTATTGGTGGGAGTGATCAATGATCTCTTGTGGGTTTTCAGTTTTTGGCCATTTTTCCATCCTGGTTATAGTTGCTTTGTAAGTATCTTCTGATGCTATGGACCAGATGGTATTATATGTGCCCCTTCTCAGTTATCCAGATCTCTTTTGAGCTGGTACCTAAGCCAAGGTTTTGCTTTGTAGTGTATTTCAACATTCGAGTACTGTTCTCATTTTGTTGGGGACATGATGATTTGGAGGAAGAACTTTGTAAATCACAAGGCATATACTCTGCACACTTTCTGTCCATGGTCTCCAGATTGAGGAGTTAAAGGTCTTAGAGCTGTTTAAATGGATCTGAGGTAAAAGAGATACAGTTATGCAAGGCATAGACTAACTGTCACTGTAATCACTACTAAGTTTGTTTGGTCAGTCATATGAGAATGGAGCACAGCCAGTGCTAGCAAAGTATTAATTAACACTTTGGGGGAGATCTTTTGACCATGTGTAAAAAGGTGATCAAAATTTCTCTCAGAATCATAGAGAAAAAAGTCTCACCAGTGCCATCAGGATCCTCCTCCTTTCTTTTTTTTTTTGTGTGGCATTGCTCTTTGCTTTGCTAAATGTTACCAGCAAAACTTTACCACTCATAGCTGATGTCACCTTTGGTTACTTTTGCACACAGAGCATGCATGAATTACAAGGGTCATATGCTATTTGACTATCAAGAGAGCAATTGGAGAATTTAATGTTATTCATGCAAAGCTGTAACTAATCAATGTAGACACACAGAATAGAAGACTTTGATAAGAACTGCAGAACAGTTAATACTGATTTTGAATCTCATCTGAGGAGCACGAGCTATTTGTCAGTGAAGGTAGACAGGAGACAATGGTATGCTTGAGCATAGTGTTTGCTAGTTTCTGTATTTGTTATTTATCTATTCAATTTCTATGTCACCATTCCCAACAAAGGCTACCCAGCCTCCAAGCATTCTTGCATCCAGAACTCATGATGAGGTAATTCATAACCCCTTCAAAGTGTATTGTATTTTATGTGGGATATAAGAGATAAGGTTTGTTTGTTTCATTGCATTTTGAATTCATGATTTGCATGCTTAAAGTAACATGCTGCACACTAATTCTGAGAGCATCAAATATGAAGGAATAGAATACTGGAATGAGGCCTTAATTCCTCCTTATGAAGGCTGCTGCTAAACAGGTAAACCAGGATAGATGTTAGAGCCAAGAGACTGCATTAAGCTTACGACTTCTCTGGATGCACCTGATCCTGATGTGGTTCAGCTGTTCCTATTGGCTGTAGGCAGCTGAGCTCTAAAATATCAGTCCATTACTTCTGAAAAGACTGTTGACTGCTCGCTACTTGTAAATCTCACTTAATTACTGGTCTCTGGAATGATCTAGCCTTGTTGCTCTACTTCTGTCATGCTTCTTGCTTCTGCCTCTTGCCCCAGTTCCTTCCATGCTTCCTGATTAAATATCATATTCCCAGATCCTACACTGGACATTATTTCAGCTTTGTTTTTAGCAGACCTAGAACCTGCTAAAGCCTTTTTCTTCAACTCCTAATCTGGTTCCTGTTTTGTTTCTTGTTTGTTTGGGTTTTTTTCCTGGGTCCAGATTCTGCTATGGACTATGTCTCTACTCCTGTTTCCTATATGACTCCCTCCTGTTGTTGTTGCCTAGGATCTTCATGTTCCCTGACTCCCAACATTGATTACAGTTTCTGGATTCATATTTCTGTTTTCTGGTCCTGCTATACATTTTTATGATCTGGTCCCATCTATTAAGACGGAGAACCCTGGTTCACAAAATACTAGGGGTGAAAGAATCTCTCTAGTTCAGTCTTTGTGAAGAATTACTTTACACAGATCTAGTATAAGCATGACATAAACTAGCAGTGGGAACACCAGGATCACTAGTTATGATCTGTGCTTGGTTGTAATAAATTGAACCTTCCTCATGCAGCGAGGCTTGACTCACCTGGCGATAATAATGGTAGAGCTGGGCACTGTGTATATACCACATCACATGTATATCGTTTTAAATGTCGCTGAATAGATGTTGTATATTATTACATGCTTAAAGTTGTAGGGAGAGAGAACATGAATTAAACACTTGTGGGAAGAAATCATGTATCTTGGAGTAGTGACACATTAACCTGTCCAGCTGTTATGAAAGCTAAGACAAAGGGATAAATAGTGGGGTAAAGTGATATTCAGTGATCCTGATTTTTTCTGATAAAAATAATCACGAATACTTTGTTGTTTTTTTTTAAATGCACCTTCTCTGATAAGGGGGTTTAGGTTGTAGCCGTGTTCATCTAAGGACATAAGCAGACAAGATTCCTTGGGTGAATTTGGTATCTTTTACTAGACCAACCCAAATGTTTGGAGACTAGTTATTAAGCAAGCTTTGGGTTCAAAAACCCTTCATCAGGCTAAGGAAGCTTCAGCAGTTGGTGTGTGCTCTTCCTGGATGGAATGAAAAGTAAGCCCCAAATCTAGGATTAAAATAAAATGCCACTATATATATATGAGTATCAACTGAATGCAAGGTTTTAGTGATATATTTACGTTTTTAAAGCAATTTGGAAGCTTAGCAGTGCCTTAATCACTATAATAAAATACATTCTAAATACATATAAATTTTGGTATTTGCTTTTGAGTTTTTATCATGGACAATCAGAGCTCCCCTTGCCCCCTTAGCTCACAGAATGTGGGCCCAGGCCCCTCACTCACAGCCGTTCTAGCCCCATCCTGCTCCCCACTAGGGCCCTGTGGCTGCGCATTCTAGCCCTGGGCCCAAAGCCCGATGCACCACCTGGCTGGGCAACAGCCAAAGCCACAGCCCCAGCTCTGCCCAACTCCATCCCTCTGGAGGCCACAAGCCGCCCTCCTCCCCGTCAGACTTACTTCAGGGAGATGCTCTCCGTGCTGCCTAGTGGCTAAGTGCATATACATGCAACTGGTGCCCCCTGCCTGACCACCTGCTCCCTCCCAGCCCCTTGCTAGCTGGAATTCTGCCAACCTTCAGAGAGCGCTTTGCAAAAGTGTAAAATCCATGTCTTTCTCTGTTAAAATGAAAAAAATTAAAACGGGGGGGTTTTGGGTAAAGGGGGAAATCTTCATTTTTTCTGTTTTTCCATGGGAAATGGAAAACTCAGATTCCAAGTGATATTACAAGGTCACAGACAGCACTTAACCAGACTGTTTTGTGTTTTGATTCCTTCCTAAAGCTCTGAGGATCCAGGATAAACTTGTAGACCTGAAAGGAGTACATTGTAAGCAGTGTTTTAAAAGGACAGACTAGGCTTCTAAGTCCTCCTGAGGCACCCATCAGGTTACCTGATACTTTCAAAAATTCTGTGCACCCAAAATTGCTTCTAATGTCTCTTAAAGCTGCGCAGTTACTATACGGTCTGTTGGCTCAAAGCTTACTGCAGTCAGACCTCTAGTCAGCAATGTTACATCACTGTGGAACAGGCACAGTTCAATCAAACCACAATCAGTTAAAATCAATAAACCTCAGTGTTACATTCAGGAGTAGCTGCTCTCTTATTTGTTCAGTCTTTTTTTTTTTTAAGCAATACTGGATTTGTGCAATTGACTCTATTATTTTATTCTTTGGTGTGTTGCAAAAACATAACAGAGAACAATAAATAGGAATTACAGGTATGTTAAAATGCACTTATTCAGAAAAACTGAAGAATGAATCTGACTTCAAAGAAATCAGATAGACAATGAGGTATTTTCACTAAATCCTAAAACAGAAGACAGGCCAACACCTCTAGCTGGTGATGGTCAAGCTAACGATTACTATGATAAATGTTGTTTAGGTACATGCATGTGAAGTAAACTGAGGCTACCGTTTGCTCAGTTGTAAAATGGGAAATCTTTAATAGTTGCTGAGTTGAATATATGGCAATTACTAAGAATCATGCTTCTTAAGAAAAATTATACCACTAAACAATTTGTCACAAAGCTATGTAATGACACAATTTAATGATTAGTAATTAATTATTGACAAGTTTTTTCTTTTTTTTAGAAGGTGTTTTGCTCACTGTGAATTAATATGGCTATCATTGGGTGCATCTACATGGGCAATTAATACAATCAGATAAATCACATATTGTGACAGTATTTATTGCACCTGGGCACCGTAATGACACATGCACCTAGGATCACAGCACATTGAGCAGCCCCAGTTGGGAGAGGCAGCCCCAGCTGGCAGGGAGTCAAGGGGGTCAATATGCCAGCATGGGGCTGCTCCAACCCAGCTCAACATGCTTTCTAGGGGCTGGCTGGAACATGAGGGAGCTCTAGTGCAGGGATAGCTGGCAGGCAGTACCCTCATGCCCCAGCCAGCACCATCAATATCTACATGTGCATTGCTGTGCAGTAAATAATGCCTCTGGAGAACAGTACTTGTGTTTACAAGTACTAACCTATGGTGGAGTTAATTAGATTACTAAGGCCACATAGCGCTGCACATGATGATGCTGCGACTTTATTGTGGAGCTAATTAGGCAGCTCCACAGTAAACGTCTCATGTAGATGCACCCATTATCAATGATACTGATGCTGGTTCAGTGAAGCCATACAGTCTTCTATTTTTCTTCCCCTTTGAATATTAGAATGATCAGAAATCTAAGTGAAGATCTATTCTTCAAATTTTTCCCAGATAAATTAGGAAGTCAGTGTCCTGTTTGATAGTACTGTGATGATTTACAGTCAGGTGTGGCAGTTCTTCCCCAACATTTCCCCTCCCCCCACCCCCCCCAAAAAATCTATCAGCGTTTTCCTGATCAAGGATTGCAGTGTTAGACCCTGAAAGAGCTAATGATCATTAATTTATGGCAGTCCCAACTGAGGAAAAATATATCACAGACTCTCCTAAGTTCACTGCAAAGTAGAAGTTTGCCTATTTAACATCTTGTATTTTAGATCCTTACTGCTAGGTCATAGTGGATTCTTCCTTTTATTTTTATTTTTCAATTTTGCTGTGATTAGGTAAAGGTCATACTGACCAAATGGGTGCAATAGGTCATATTTGTATTTGGCAGTTTTGCTGAGTGGCTGTTTAATCTTAGCAATATACTATGAAAGCATTTCCCATTCAGAACAATCTACACAGCTGGCTGCATTACTGCCCTACATAAATCAGAGTACATTTAGAGTTCTGATAAAAGCTTCCAATAAACTTTTGTCTCCATCATAAAATGATCCCCTTTTGGCACCATTCATTGCAATAGTCTGTCTCCTCTTTGAACTAATATTAGCAAAGTGACTATTCCCCTGGTTATTATTAAAAATTGAAATTCATTTCTGTGTGAGGCTAAAGACATCAGTGCCTTTTTTTGGCCTACTGAGTCTTATATTATTAGTGGTAAGAAAAAGCTAGATATTGATATATTTAGAGATATATGAAAAGTCTTTCTTTCCTATGGTTTTGAACAGTAAACTGGTGGACAATGAAAATAGATCAGCAGCTTCTTTTGAGAGGTTTCTCCTGCCCCACTAACCAGTATATTGCATTGGTATATATATCTATTACGAGTATGTGAAACGACCCGTATTCGATTCTGATTCAGATGGAATGGGGAATCGTGATTTGATTTCTTGATTCAGATCACTGTCCTCAATTTGATTCAGCTGAATCTGAATCTGAAGACTCGATGTTGATTCAGAGAATCAGTGATTCAGCCATAGACACAGCTTTAAACGGTTTTTTTCTACATACCTCGAGATACCAGACACATCTTATGAATGTTGCAATGGTGGGGCAGATGAAGTGTCCCACGGGAGCATCGGGGGTCCCCTGCATGCTCAGCAGCAAGCTCAGAAGTAAACTGCAACCCCCTGGGTTGGCATTTGGCCATGGGGGGACCCCAGGTGATCCCCACCCCAGACCCAGGAGGCACCAGTTGCCGAGCCAGAGAGGCATTGGGTCCTCCCGGGAGCATGCTGCACCTGCTCTCCCCCCTCCCTCCCCCCCCAGAAGTGGACCAAAGTGCTTCTGGTGCACTTCCAGCTCTGCTACCAATCATGCTGGGCACCCCTTCCCCCCCGCATTCCTGTGAACACTCCATCCCAGAATCTCAGTATTCACGAGCCACCAAGTACCTTGAGGTATGTGGAAAATACAGTTAAAGCTGTGTCTATGTCTGAATTATTAAATCTTTACAAATCTCTCCACATTGATTCAGAGGGTTCCAATACAATTCAGAGAGATTAAAGGGTCTCCTGATTTGATTTTGATTCGGAGATTTAGCCATTGAATCAGTCTTCACTGAACTGAATCAGCAACCAAAGCATCACACAGCCCTAATATCTATGTATATCTTCTCAAATTATAATACATAGTTGATATGAAAAATATAGTTTTTTTAACCAAGTCAATGAGACATGTTTTTGTATATTAAAAGGTGTCTATGTAGATTCTATGAGAATCATAACATTCAGACATTTTATATGATTTGTAAGGATATTTGTAGGTAACTATCAGAAAACTAAAATATACATGTAAAAATGAAATTAGAAATTTAAGTTCAAGATGTGTATTGTACTGTTTTATTGTTGTATATAAGAATATACAATAGTATCCCTACAGTCTTCTATACTGTTTTTAGATATGGCTATACATTAAGTCCACAAGCATATCTCAGTAGCTGAGGAATATTTGATATAGATACCACTGATGCTGTTTTAATAAATGATCCTTTTACAAAGAAGGTCTTTTTTTTTCCTTTTTAAAGACTTTTGGTTTTTTTAGTCACTGGGATTTAGCTATTCATGGAACTGTCCAGTTCAGCAGCAATAATAAGCAAATGTCTAAAACCCTTGCAGATTATTTATTCAGGTTTTTTTTTATTTATGCAAAGTATCAAGCTCATAGTACTTAACTATAAGACCATCCATGACTTAAATAATGAAGTAGCTAACCTTGAGAAGAATTTTGTCTTTTTATGCTTAGTCCTACAGGAAAAGAGTAGGTATTGTAAAACAGGTAATGAAAATACAGTAACACTTTTAAACTTAATTTTACATAAAGCTTGAGCTTCTGCCATTATAAAAATAACATTTACTACAGCACAGGATCATTTAAAAGACCAAATGCAGGCCTGAGGGATCGAGTTTAAATTCAAGTCAGGAAAACTACACCTCTTAGAGCTGTCCCACCCCTTCACCCCCTTCCCATGCTTCTTGTTAAGGCAGATGTTACATTCATGGGTACATTACTCTGTAAAAAATAAAATAGAATAAAATAAAGTAAGGAATATGAGTACCATGCATTTATGCCATATTTTTTTTTTAAATTGATTATTGTCATTTTGCATATGTTGCTAGGAAACACAAATTAATTATTCTCTCAATTCTGGGTCAATTCACTACATTTCCAGCAAATGTATTTTGTAACTAATACTATGCTGTGTCTTAGAGTTATAAACTTCACCTCTAATATTCCTCAAAGAGAAAAACACCAACTCAGCTCATCTTATCAAGATGGAAAAGGTTAAATTAATGAATGATTCAGTCAGTCCTTCACCCTTCATTATCACTGAGCTGACTTCTTAAAAAATGAAAGATCTTCTACAGTTTAATGTGTACACTTCATATTAAACATCTACAGGCTCTGATATATTTAGAGAATGACACATTAATGATGAAGTGAAAAAACAGAAATGGCAAATTAAGTCTGAACTGCAGAAGTTCACTGGACCTTGGTTGCTTTAATAAAGTGATAACTATGCACAGCTTTGCAAATCTGATTGTCAAGGCAGAGGAATAATCCTGAGTTTGGAGTAAATATTTCGTATGTAAATCATCATTGGCAAACCCTCCAGTCAAGAATGTTTGTCTTCTATGATTGTCCTATATGTGGGTCTAAAGATGGCTGACAAGGCCTATCCAGGACCAATAGGCTGTTGCAGCTAGGGTACATTTCCATGTGAGGTGGATGGCTCTAGGTTCTTGATTCGTTATGTGACACACTGTTTCTTCCATCTCCTGTTGTCATTGTTAGGTTTCAAAATACTGAGGTCCTTGAAGCCAACTCTTTTTCCATTTGGGATATTTCTGGGAGACAGTCTCGCAAGAGTTGATGCCAGTCAATGTTGCATGTTTTTCAAGTTGGATGCTGTTACAGATCTTTTTGTAAGAGGTCACTCCTCTTGAATTGCTTCCAAATAATGCCTTGAATCAAACAGGTGGGGAACTGCTGCAAGTGTTCTTTGAGAATAAACATTTTATGACTATAAATGATTCCCTTGCTCTATTCATAAGAGTGAGGTTATGGAGTTTGAATTTTTGTTGAGCCTTAGTTCTTTAGTTTCCTTCTACCCACTAACTAAAATGTAATCTCAATCAGGAAGCTGTTCTTTATTATCCATCGTGTGTGTGTGTGTGTGTGTGTGTATAACATAAAATCTTTAAAAGTAGTGTTGTGTCAAAAAATAGCTCAATGTTACTCCCTAGAGATGGCCAGGATGTAATATGTAATGGTTTTTTTCCCCTTAAGGATGAAAGGTGCTGTTAGATTTGTATTTCTATTATTCTAAACAACCATATTTAAGTGGTATAAATAGTGACTCTTGCTTGTGTAAGTTATATACAGGGATTTTATTTCTCCTTTTGTCATTTTTTGTAGTTTGTAATTATAAACTGTGTTTTGGGTCTTTCCTAATAGAAAATTCTACCATATCTAATTTACCGCTGATGTTCTGGAATAGAAGGGGAGCGCTGATTTTAATTCTTTTTTTTCTGTTGCAAGATCAACTAGGCAAATATAGTTCCCATGAGATGTTTGAATAAATAAAAATGCTGTAGCTAATGTCACATATACTTGGTTAAAATTCATCTTCTCTATGTAGCAGCATTATCTGTTCAGCACCATCTGGCAGCTTAAAAAAATAGTCAACTATATTTACAGGAATTGTTCCTGATAATTCACTAACATTCTCTAATATAGCATACATGAAATACCTTTCAGATGTAATGTATTGACACTTTGCAGCATGTCCATAATTCCCGCAGAGTTATATAGTCGTAATATTTCTGAGGGCCTTCATTTGGGCCAGGTAGAGACATTACACAAATTGTTATAAGTGACTAAAAACCAGTCTACACCTGTAACAGAACAAAGTTTCAGCACACACAGACTGCTTTAAAAATGGCAGAGCTCAATCTAAGGTGGACCTGGCTGGATATAGTATCAGATTTAATCGGTTTGGGTTAGACCAGTCTTTTGAACTTCTGTACCAGATCCCTTATCAATTCATGTTAGTTCACTGTCTGACAGCATCTCAGGGGCCTTTTCAAGTCACTCTTGCATGGAGATATGCTAGCACTAACTAAATGCTTGGCTGCTCTGACCTGTCACAGACCTGAGCCAGCACTGAAACAGGCAGGGCAAAGGGTGTAGGAAGGGAGGCTCACACCACTTAATGGGGATAGGAGCACTCCATAGAAGGAAGGATCAGGCCCCTTGAAGCTTGGCAGCAGTGGCAGCTGGGGGTCTCAATCCTTCATTCTGCAGAGTGCCCTTATCCATGATACCTCTGCTTAGTGCAAGCCTCCTGGGTTGCCAGGTGCATCCTGCCTGGGCTTAGAACCAGCAGCAGCCAGCAGGACATGCTGGGCATCTGAGGAGGCTTCTGCCAGGCAGCAGGGATGGGGAGCTCTGTAGAAGGAAGGACTGATTGAGCCTCTAAAACCCAATCTTTCCTTCTATGGAGTTGGGTCACACTTGATTGGCTGTTAGGCACACCCCACCCCCAAACCCCTTGCCTTCACTAGACATCCTCCCCCATGCCCAGCTCTAGACTTCCAAGAGTTCCCCAGAGGGTGTCACCATGGCACATGCAACAGTCTGGTGGCAGGGGAGTCATATTGTGGTGACCTGCTCTGGGACACTCCTGAAAGCCTAGGCATGAGTGTGGAGCAGGACCTGCAGTAAAAACAGAAGGTTGGGGGCATGTGCCTGACATCCAGTCAGGGATGGCCTAAACTCAGGTGCCCTTAGCAATCTCCAGCATATTGCAAAGTATGCAGGAGTGCCTCCTGCCTTGAGGCCTTGGCTAATGCAAGCATCTGCATGCTACCCGCTTCCTTCCCCCGTCTCCTCCCACCCACCCCCAATGAAGGGAAAACACATGTTCCATTTGCTTCTGATCCAATCTATATGGCTTAGAGAAACCCACAAAGGTTCAGTCAACTTTGGCTTGAGTTTTTTGACTGTCTGTAACTAGTTTGGATGCTATGCTCATGAAAGTGCATGGTGCACACTGTGGTTTTTGGTTAAAGACATTGCAGTTAAAGAAAAATAAAGTGATAAACAAATTATGCTATATGTCTATGCAGTAGAAATGCTGGTAAGTCAAGAAGAAATCTGAAGATTTATAAAGTATGTAGGAGACCAAAAAAATTTGATGCACACCAGATCTAATTCTGGAGATTAGAAGCAGATACATGTACATAAACCCTGGGCAGCAGAATTCTATAAATATTTGCTTGGATTTTCCAATGCAATTTGTTCCAACATGTTCACTTTCTTCAAACATTCATCCAATCTTATTTTGCTGACATATGGGCTCACAAGAAATAAATATAAACTTGTGTGAGAATCCTCAAGAAAAGTAAATTTTGAGGTTCTCTTTGAATGAGTATTAGACCTAAAAAGCTGATTATGAGTTATGCTCACGCAGTTAGAGAACAGAAATAGTATAATGTGGCTTCTGGGATCAACTGCAACTAAGGAACATGGCTTGAATTTTGAATAGCAAATTACTGAATACATGACATTTGAAGAAAAATCATATATTGAATAGGGAGTACATTTCGAGAATATTCTGTGAATAGAGAAATTTCCTGAAGAATAATTACTTAGCTTTAGGAAAGGATAAATTGACATAGCAGAGAAAGAGGCAACTTTCAGCTACTGAACTTGTCTAAATATAACAAGAACCAAATGAGAAACGTCATACATTTGCAGTAGCAAAGGTAGTTGGTAGGGCTATGCGAAGCTTCAGTCCCTGATTTGATTTGGTGGAGATTCGGTGGCTGAATTGAATCAGAGGACCCTTTATTCTCTCTGAATTGAATTGGAACCCTCCAAATCAGTTTGGAGAGATTCAGAAAGATTCAGAGATTCGGACAAAAACACAGTTTTAAATGTTTTTTCTACATAACGAAGGTAACAGGCAGCTCCTGAATGCTGTGATGCTGGGGTGCATGGAGCATCTCACGAGTGGGGACGCTCCTCAGTGTGCTTGGCAGCAGACCTAGAAGTGGACCAGAAACACTTCCAGTCCACTTCTGGGTCCTCCGGGGAGCATGCTGGGGATAGCAGGGGGGGGAGAGGGCTTGCACCTCTCTGGCTTGGTGACTGGTGCCTCCTGGATCTGGGAGGGAGGGCATCTGGGGTCCCCCCACAGCCAATCACAGGAGCCCCCAATGCATTACCTGGAAGTGGACTGGAAGTACTTTCAGTCCACTTCTGCATTCATCAGTGAGCATGTGGAGGCCCCCCCCAACCACATTCCTGAGGGATGCTCCATGTACTCCAACATCACAGTGTTCATGAGCTGCACTGGCACCTTGAGGTATGTAGAAAAAAAAAATTAAAGCTCTATGTCTGAATCGCAGATTCTCCAAATCAGCATCGAATCTTTGGATTCAGATTTGGCTGAATTGAATTGGGGACAGTGATCTGAATCAAATCACTGCCCCTGATTCAGGACGAATCTGAATCCAAATTAAGTAGGGCCCACTTTGCACACTTCTAGTAGTTGGCACAAATTAGGAAGAGATATAATGGATCTCTATCTATGGAAGTTTTGATAAAAGACCCTGATGGCTTTCTGGAAAATATGCCTCAACTGAAAACAGATTATTGGTCTCAATACCAGAATTATTGAGTAAAATGCTGTGGCTTTCTTAAGAAGGTCTAAGCAGAAAATGTAATGTTCCCCTCTGGCCTAAGTAGGCACGTCCACGTGTGTGAATGTTTGTTTCACCAGGGGAAAGTAGCAAAGGCACGCATTACACTGCTGCTATTTGTCCCTGGGGAACACCCCAGTATTCACCCCAGCATTCATTCCTGCTTGTGGCAGGGGGTCAGGCTAGATGATATGTTCAGGTCCCTCTTGACCCTAGCTACTATGAGACCTGTGCCACATGCACTCTGGTACATGCCAAGTTAGCCTGGGTAGGTTAGGGGAGGATGGGGCCAGAAACTTCTGCAGCCGTGACGGGATGCCTGGCTACCAGCTGGATCATGGTTCTGGCCAGCCAGGCTCCAGTTTTGGGCTGAATGCACTGCTGGCACTTGTACCAACCCAGTTTTGGGGGTTTTGGTGGGGGAGGGGCGGGGTTTGGCATGAGGTCTTTTTCACTCCAGAATCTCCAGGGTCCAAAAAAACCCCCCACACAAAATCTACCCCATGCTGCAAGATAGCAGTGGAGGAAACATCTGCATGTGTGGTGCTGTAGATGGGTCTCGTGCTACATACTGCACATCCACACTCAGCTGGATGCAGCCAGTGTGTACAAGACCATGAATAAGTTTCAAATAGGCACTACAAAAGCACAAAGAATGTTTATCTACATTCTTGTTGAGGTCAGACTCGTGCATGATCTGTTCTGACAGCAGGGATGTCAAACTCACCCTGTATCCTGGGCTAGATCCAAATCATGGGGCTCTTCCCTGTGCTGGATCTGACTTAGAACACAGAATGGTGGAGAATTCAGAACAGGACATGGTATGGAAGCAACAGTAGAATGAGTATCTATGGCTTTAGGACAAAGCCTTCACTCACCTTCCTGCCACTTAAGGCCATGTCTGCCGGGGCTTAAGGTCCCCAAATTCTATTACAGGTCATGCCCCCACCCCCCAGCTATACCTAAGTTTCCTTAACCCATTGGTAGTCCACAGATAGAGTGGCACCATGGATGTGATCCAGTCCACAGGCCATAGGATTGACACAACTGCTATAATCCATTTACTTTGAAAAGTCCTCTTTATACAGAGGGCCTGTGAAGTCTAATACAAAACGTGGATCACATTCTTTGTTTCTCAAGTCATGCTTTTATTAATAAGTCTCTATTACTATATTCTGCAGAGCTTTGATAGGACCATAGAATGACAGAAAAACTCCTGGTTTAAATAAAGGACTTCAAAACACATACAGAGAAAGGCTAGTTGAGAATATTTATATTTGTGTTGCTTGCTTATTGTCCTCTTCATGGTGCTTTTATAGGAAACTCATGATAACTAAAACTTTACAGATGAAGCCATAAAAAAGCAACAGTTGTCAAAAGATTATATGTGATGTTTCCCTTCCTCAGTGTTGAGCCTACTGTAAGAAACTAGTGAGAGAAAATAATGCAATGCCTTTCCCAGTGTAAAATTGTAAATGAGGTGCTATGGAATTGAAGTAGAGTTGAAAGTGTGTATGTCTTGAAGCACAACATCATTGTAACTCTTATTTCTTGATTGAATTTTTCAAATTATTTGGGCCTCAGTAAGCAACAATGCTCAAACTAGTAAACAATAGTATATTGAAAATTATTAAATGGGTTATGGTTTTCTTAGATCATTTTCAATTCTACTAGTATTTGGATTGGACATGGCTCTAATAAAAATGGTTAATGGTCAAAATCATTCATGCATCCTCTTTTCTTAGTTGTATATAAATTTATTTTAGTTGTAGCCAATATGCTTCATATGCTTAATTTGCACTGAAATTGATTATCAAAACTTTAAATGACAAGGCACAAAGCAAAGATGGCTCAGCCTGGATTTCAAATATGTTCCTCTTTTACACACTCATAGGTATTGAATGCCTTTGAATGTTAAAACAAAATGGATAAATATGAATGCAGACAGAAAACTTTATTGCTGGAAAATGCATGTATTACATTTTGATTTTGCAATGCTGTGCCTGCTACTTTGGAAATAACCAAAGGTTTTCTTGTTTTGTTTTGTTTTGTTTTTTAAATAACTAGTTTTTTTACTCTCAGGGGAAGCCAGCACAGAAATTACATTTTGGTAGGCAGGTGAAGTAGTGAATGGCATGAGATTTGTTTTAAGACATCTCTGAACCTCCCAGAAGAAGTCCTGTTGCCATTAAAATTCATGGCAAAAGTCTCATTTTTTAAGTTCTCACCTCTTGAATTCAGGGTGTGACTGGTGCTAAGCATGACTGTTATACCAATCTATGTCTTGCTGCTAACAGGATAACCCTTAAACCAAGCTAATAACATCATACTGCACTTACAGCCACTTTGCTGTGCCCTCCCAACCTTGTACAGATGTATTCTGTGGGTTGTAGCATGCAGGCATCAATATAAGTACCACCTGTACAATTCCTGCAACTGCTAGAGAAGGGGAGTTAGATCACAGGTGAGTGGGGTTTTTTTGTCATTTTGATTTTAAAAAGCAAGAGAAAAAATTTGGTGGCTGCTGAATGTGTATGCCTGTCATACATGCTTCCATATAAGACCAGGTTCTAGTTTGAGGAACAGCAGTTTAGCTGAAGTGTATTTATTTATTGGTCTCTTCCTAGAGACCAAAAAATGTCTAGTTGGCTGTTCATTGAAGATAGATTGAAGTTATTTTCCAGAATTTAAAATGGTGTTTGGTAGAAAGTAAGTGAAAAAGAAAAGTGAAACAACTTATCAGTACACAGGTTAAATGTTTAATCAAATGCCCTCGTGTGGTCTTATAATGCAAGATTTTTAATTCATTCTTAATTGGAATGCAATGTTTATAACAAATATTTAATCAGGTTTCAATGATTAAATAGGCAAATTTAATTTTGTTGTCATTATTTTTTCCAGGTAATCAATGCAGATGTGATTTAATGACAAAGCCTAATTGAGTACTTTCATTTTGTAAAAAAGAAAATCAAATGGAAAAATTCACCATTTTAAATGATAATGATGAAGGCATGACAATTCTCTGGGATTAATGACCAGCTAAGAAAGTTGATGGCTTAAGACTTTGCTGTGGGCCATTAACCACAGGTGGCCATTAATTTTTCAAGTAATGCCCTGTGCCTTAAAAATTATTACAGTTTACAATGATGGAGGAGCAAAAGTTCAGGAATCAAATCATTAAAATAAACCTCTAAAATATTTTTCCTTTCTCACTTTGATATCCATAATACGCTACAACAGATGACTCCAAAATTCAATAATAGCTAACCAAAACTCTGTTTCCATTCTAGTTTCTTTATTCATTTAGGATACATCTACAGCACAGACTTGCCATGTATCCTGTGAATTGCTGCCATACTCCTGCCATACACTCTTAAAGATGAATGTGCCTGTAACAAACCCCTATGGTTATGAGACAAAATTCAGGTTCATCTGTGTACTGCACCCACCTCATTCAGACTGTAAAGGCATCAAAGGCAATAATACCTGCTCATATAGTCCTCCAGTGTACCATTCTCCCAATTACCTGTATTTTCATTTAATATATCTGATTCTTGCACCCTTTATGTACCAGAAGTTTATGTACAATTGCTCAGAAGTTCAGCCTTCATTTTCACATGATTGACACTAGTTCTGCACAGTTGAACCTGACTGTGTTGACCAATAATTTGCCCCCATCTCCAGCTTTGGCAGAAAACTACCCAGAATAAAATAGTCAGCATACTAGGGCTGTGTGAAGCTTCAGGTGCTGATACAAGACTTGGCCCAATTTGGTGGCTGAATCTCTGAATCCAGTTCAAATCAGGGGAGCAGTTAAAAGGCCTGAATTGATTTGAAGCTCTCCAAATGACCCCTGTATGGCGTCCCTGCCCAGCCCCAGTTCCAGGTTTTTTAAAAAAAACAACCTACTCACCGGGTGCTGACAGGTGGGAAAGCAATCCCTGCTGCTCCACACTGTCCCACATCACATGGGGGGCTCTGCCATGACTCCCTTGACTCCCACCCATTCTCCCAGCACCTCCCCATGGCTGCCCCACCCACTCCAGCTCCCAGCCCTTTAAAAACCAAAAAACCCACACTCACCAGCTGCTGCAGAAGCCTTGAGACTTCTGGTGGCTTGTGTCAAAGCCCCCTGGGCAACAGGTGGCAGCAGGGATTGCTCCCTGCTGGGCAGAAGGCAGTGAGTGGAGGCTTTTTAATTGTTTTTGGTTTTTTTCTAAAAAGCTGGGAGCTGGGGCTGGCAAGGCTAGCCATGGATGGCGAGGGGGCTGGGAAAGTGGGCAAGGGTCACAGGGCTCATGACAGAGCCCTCCACATAGCATGGAGCAGTGGAGGGCAATGGGGATCACCCCCTTGCCTGGCAGGAGCTTGTGAGTAGGGGCTTTTTTTTTCCCAAAGAGCCATGAACTAGGGGTAGGCGGGCCAGATACTGAGAGCGAGCAGGGGATGGGGCCAATTTGGAGATTCAGCTGATTCAGCAGTAGTCAAATCTCTGAATCAGATTCAGCCAAATTGAATCAGGACAGTTATTCAAATCGCTATCCCCTGGATTGGCTGAATCCAAATCTGAAATTAATACTAGCTGCTTTGCACAGACCTACATCATACCCTGCTGTATACGCACAACAGTGTTTTGGCTGGAGGCTGGACAAGAACAGCTTATTCAATGGAATCTATGGTGTAACTGTAGTTATATATAAGAAAGTAGTGCCACAGGTGAATGTATTAGTAAATTAAAACCATATCTATGTAAGGATATGGAAGGGGCAGATAAATTGTCCCACTACACTTCACAATTTCATTTTTAAGATAACTTACTGGAGCACTATTGTAGACAGGAGTGCACAGTGTTTGGGGGCATAAGCTCTCCTGCAGTATGAATGCTTATAGGTAGGCTTGATTACAGTGTGCCCACAGAAATGTGAGCACATTGCAGCACAGGCATAATAAAGGAAGAATGTGGTATTTTGTGTTTTATAAAACTCAGTTTTATCATATTAGGTTCATTTACATTCATACAAAAGTGAATGTAATAATAGAATAAATTATTTTCAAATTAATGTAAAACACTAAAGATTCTGTGGCAAATTTTATGATTAAAGTTGATTATAATAGCTAACTGTTGACAATATAATACATTCTCCAATTATTTCACTGAATAGTAAATCTTGTGGTGTAATTCTCTGCTTGTCATAGTAGTGTTTTGGATTTTAAAATAGTCTCTATTAAAATATGTATTTGTGATTCTGATCTCCTGTAGTCACTACAAAGAGGAAGAAATTGGATCCTCACATATTTCCCCAATCTATCAGAACACTGGCAAGCTTATTTATGTGACAGAAGCATTAATGGTAGCAAGGTTAGAGAGTTATTTCTGCTGACTTTTTTTTCCTGAGTGTATGATCATATTATCAATCACATAGGAATTCAGGACATTTTTAAATTCACTGTGCACAGCTGCTTAATGAATTTTTTTTTTCCGGTGATATTCCAGCATGGTCACTAATGAGGAAATGAATATCATTGCAAAAATCATTTGTTAATTTGTATTACAATAATGCCTTAAAACTAATGTATATTAGAGACCAATTGTTTTTGCTGTATGAAGAGTTAATAGAAAACAGATCTCAGGATACCGTTTCTTTTCTCATGGAAGTCACAAGAGATAAGCCATCCCAGGCAATTACTACACAGTCCAATTTTATCCTGTTCATACTCACAGAATAAAGGTTAACAAGGTTGCTCTTTTTTCATAAATGTTATAGTATTCCTTCAGTGTAGGTATAATTACTTAATCACTTCAAAAAAACAATGGCAAGATACTCGATCCCTTACTTATGTGTTGAAGATTAAGTGCAAGCCTGACACTTTCTGTAAAATGGTGGAGGAGAAAAAGAATGTTCTCCAAGCTTGGGTTACCTTCACCAATCACAGTGATCATTTGTATTACAGTACATGGCCTGGTTTAACAGTTTGCTGGTAACTCAACTCCAGTTTATTCAACACTTCAGAGCTTCAGAGGATTAGATTTTTATTTTGTTAATTGACATATAAAACACTACTTGCATCTTAGTTCTGATGGTTGCAGTGGAACTACTTTGAGACTACACCAGCATGCTGGATATATCAAACATAAATATGAGGTTGAAGACAACATTTTTAAAACAGAATTTTCTATTCTACATTAGAATGAAATTATCGAATAGATTCCACCAGTGGAATACCTGGTACTCGTTGTCATTCAAAAGGTGTCAAGCTCAACTTGAAATCTGATTCAACAAAACAGGCTTTAAATAAATCAGTGTATGGTTTGATTTTTGTACCTGTAAAATCTATGTTTGGTTGACAACTTCAGGGCAATCTTCTTCTTCTATCTCTGCTCATAACAGGTTCAGAACACTAGCCAAGGTTTTTAAAAGTAGCTAGAGATTTTTGGTTCCCCAGCTTTCTCTTTTGAAAAGTGCTGAGTATTCCTCTTTGAAAATATGACCAATCAAAATTTTTTTTTTCTAGCTGGCCTCTAACCATCTTATTAGAACTAAGTAATAAGTTGTAAAAATGTTGGGGGGCTATTGGTTATGTCCATGTAACAAATCCCACTCTCATAATGCAAACCTTATGGTTAGGGACAGACATTCACCTTGTGGTTAGGGACAGGCTGGCCTTATGGCTGGCCTGTGTGGTACAGTGTAGCATCCTGCCTCACGTGCATTGTGTATAAAAAGGTGTGTATAGAAGATTACACTTACAGCATAACTACTAGGCCTGTGCGAAGTGGCCAGTATACGATACAGATTCAACTGATTCTGGGGACAGTGATTCTATTCAGTGATTCAGATCACTGTTCTGAATGGTTTTGGCTGAAATGGATTCAAAAGATACAGCACTGATTCAGTGTGATTTGGTAATAAAGCTGTAGACCAAGGGTAGACAATGCTTTTTGGCCAGAGTGCCAGAAAACCCCCAGAATGCCTACCTTGGAAGGTGCTGGTGTGCCAGCATACCAGAAAAACAAAATGAGAGTCGGGGTACATGGTAGGCTGCCCTGCTTGTGCCCCTTGCCCCCAGTCCTGCTGCCCAGACTCCCAGTCCTGCTGCCCCTTGCCCCCAGTCCTGCAGCCCAGGCTCCCAGATGGCAGCAGCTACCCAGAGTTGGGGCCGGCTGCAGCCAAGAGGCTAAAAATAGCTGCGGTCTCCCTGGCCCCAATAGGTGCCAAGGAAAATGGCCTCGCATGCCATGCTCTGCACACGTGTCAGAGGTTGCCGATCCCTGGCATAGTCTATAATGGGGAATCACTAAAATACCTAATAACTGTCATTGTTTTGCAGAATTGGATGAAAACATCCAGGGTGGGAGCCACTTCTGAGGGTAGGAAGCTTGCCAGGTTTCAGGGAGATAGGTGCAGGGGCTTCTGTGAAAGTTCACCTCAAACTGTTGAAAGCAAAACTTATGTCGTTTGTGTATTAACTGGGTTTCTGGTTGTATCTGTGTTGGTCTCAGAAACAGGCAGGCAAGGGTTTTTGAGTAGATGTGATATGTTTTATTAGACCAACTGAATAGTTGAGGAAATATACCTTGGCAAGCGTTCAGGTTTAAAAACGCTTAGTCAGGCTGAGGAAGCATCTGTAGTTGATGTGTGTGCTGTTCCTGGATGGTGTCTGGTTTATCTTAAACCAGCAAAGGATGTGGGACACACAAGGCATAAATAAGTTTGACCCAAATCAGTTATGTCTGATACTACATTCAACTAGGTTTATCTCAAATTGGTTTCAGCCATTTTCAAACTGGTTTATGTCCACTAAATGTCCGTTTTGTTACAGGTTTAAATCTGTTTCTAATCACTTAAACGATTTTATGTATAATGTCTGTTCCTGGACTATAAGCCTCACTCTCTTCATCCAATCCCAGGCCATGCAGCATGGAGACTGTGACTGGCAGTGATGTAGCTATAGTTCTCCAGACAACCACTAAACATAATTAATGAATAACATTTTGTATATACAGGTCTCCATCCTAGTCATATTATTAGCTATATTATCATTTGCTAACCCACATTCTGCAGTCTTCCAGTGAGTTTCAGTGGGGCAGATTTCACAGTTTATGGAGTATTTTCTTTTATATAAATTAAATTCAGTAACAATACAGAATGTTTCAGGGTTTCTTACCCCTTTTAATATTATTTACATGTATGTGTTATGGCTACTTTGAATCACTGATAAGAATTAGTAATTCTTTTACAAGTCTGCCACTGTTTGTTTCTTGGAAGACTATGTATTTCCTACTGTGAGATGACATTGATAACTGAAGTCAGGCTGATGATGGAATCAGCTGAAGGTAACTTGCAGGCAATTATTTGAAAATACTGAGTACTAAATACTAATACAGCAGCAAGTAGAACAAATGGCAAGTTAAAATTGGGTGGCAACCATAAGGGTGATTTTGATTTAAAATAATTATATAAATGTATATACCTACAGAATAATGAGAGATCAAATAGGAGAAGATTTTTGCCTCAAACATATTATGGTCCAGTGAAGATTGAAATTGATTTTCTTGGGAAGGCACATGTGGAAAGATTAGGCAAGAATAGATTAACATAGAAAGGATTTTCAGGAAATGTGTATTATGAAGAGATTATTTCTAGCATAGAGAAATATATAAAAGGGGAGGAGCGAGCATGATGGGAGCTGAGATGTAATTGAAGACAAGATCAAGTAGGGTTCTGAGACTGAAGACTGACTGACTGAAGCTTGAATTTTAGTGTTGTCATAGACAAGGGGCCAGTGACTAGATGGTGGGTCACACATAACTTAAAGGATCAGAGAAATCAGCAGTTCAGGCTAAAAATGTATTTAAACACAGCACATTATAGAGCTGATATATATTTAGTAGTGCAATTCCCAGTTGTTTAAAATAAATTATTCTTGTAATTATGTTGTTTTAAGGAGATATATAAAAGTATGATAGATATACCTATCTATTTTGTTAATTGACATGGAAAATAAATTTTTAGTAAAAAAGAAAATGTCTAAAGAATAACCCTGGAAATAAGGTTGTTTCATTGATGATAAATATCAAACATGCTGATTTTGAGGAAAAGGAAAAAAGGCCAAGTGGGCTTAATTTATCCAGCTAGATATAAATTAGGATCCATCTGGTCAGCCAGTTTCATATGAATAAATATATTGATAACGTAATCCTGGCACAGCTGAAAAATTCAGTGATACCTAAATGCAAACAAATCCAAGAACCCATCAGTTTCACCTAAATGCAGATTCCATGAGTGAAACCCTCACCACAGCTAAGTCAATGGGAGCTTTTCCACTGATACAGACTATTTTTGAATAGCCCCAGCCTATTCTTAAGTGACAACCTATGCAAATATAAACTCTCTCAGTTCTTTATTGGAACCATGAAAATATTTGCTTACCCACTTAGCCCAAAAGGATAATTGTGCTGCTGATAGAAAACCTCTTTTTTATATTTGTTAACTGTTATGAAAAGCAAAAAAAATAAATAAACCTGGCTTGTAAATATAATAACACTATAATATTCCTTTTGTCCTTCCTATTTAGAAGTCTAAAGTAAGACAGTCTAGGCTCCTATACTTGGGGTACAAAGGAATCTCATTCCAATGTACATTGAATTTTAGACCACAACAAGTAGAAAAGAAAGGAAATGCATTATTCTTATGTGTGCTCCAGCATCAACTGGGCAATGCTATAAGGGAGTCCTTAAAAAGAACTGGTAGTGTCTGAGTTTTGTGCTATGGTTCCCTACACAATGCTTAGCTTTCCATGGAACCATATGGAAACTAAGAACAGCTGGAGAATAGTAATACCCTAACACGTCCTTTGTGTCATGTGCTTTTGTGACAGGCTCATGACCATATACCAGCTGATGGGGCCCGCCCCTTGTGCCACAGCACTCCTACGTATAATCTCCTGCCATGGCTTGCAGTTCATACTGGATTTTTACCTATAGAGGTGGTGATCAGTTGTTCCCCTAGGATCCAAGGTGACTCTATCAGCACATCTTCTGTGGGGCTCCACCTCCCCTACATTCCACCTCTTTCTACTCAGGTGTTTATACTCAGTGAGATGCTTAGATATGGTGACAGGGCCTTCTCCTGTGCTAGGGCCCAGTGAGGATGACAGTTGCAGGGAGTCTTGCTACTGTCCTATGTCCTTCAAAAACTACAAGACACACCTGAAAAATCCAACTTAAATAGCTTGAATGTTGTTGTGGGCAGGACAATGATGTCCCTATGTCAAGCACTTTCTTTATGTGCATGGATGCCTCAGTGCTTGGTGCACCTTTTCTTCACCCCATCTCTAGGTTTGAGATGCCTCCTGGTGGGTTAATTCTCTAGTACAGGTTCTGCCCATCCTGCTGCCTTGCCAGGCATGATAATGCTGTGATGCACACCTTGCTGTGCCTACACAAAGCTCACAGTGCCACCAACCCCTAGTCTTTATGCTCTGGGCTCATGGATGTTTGACTTGGACTTGCAGTGCCAGGGAAGCTCCACTCTGGGTTTCCCCGCAGATGTCCACAGTGCCTACTGGGCCAACCTTTCCCAGTCCCACCTGACCCTGGTATTCCTGGATGGGTCCCCTTGGATGCTGGAGAGAGGTGCTGGGTCCTAGTTGTGTGGTCCACCAGCTGTATCAATTAAGCTGGTAGTTTAGTGTGCTTCCAGTAAATACAAATAGCTTTTCAATGAAATATGTCTGTCATTTTCAGCTGGTATTAGTAGCAGGAGGTGTGATGATGATGTAAAAATGATTTCCACTTATTCAAGCTGCTCGTGCTCTCCCCTGATGAACACTTGCTCTTGTCACATTACCATTGTGACATCCAGTACGGGTGGGGAAAAAGATATTGAGAAATTTCTCCTTAAAGGAAGCTTCTGATGCTGGATGGTTTTAGCTTATGCTCTTTAAAACTGGCATGCAGGGTGTGTTTTGCGACTTAATTATTGTGTATACAAATCGCTTTGCAATAATTAGGTGGAGACATTGTCTATTTCTTATTACTATCATTATTTTGTTACAGAACAAAGACTAGATTCAGAAAGTGTGAGTCACAGGAATTCACAGGCTTCAGTTTCCTAATGGTGCTTCCAGATACAATTGGCAGAGATACATTGGCTTTAAAATGCAAAAAAAATTAGTTGCCTGGATAATGATAATACTTGTGCCCAAGAATGCGTTATTAATGACTTTCCTAGTGCAAATGGTAATATGCTGAATGACAATTTGAAATTAGATGGTGGTTTAAGCCATTATTTGTGCTACTAGGGTGGAGAGGGGAATGTGTTGCCCCATCAGCATCTCCCAAAGGTAATGTACTTAAGGACTGAATAGTCATTATCTTATAGAACAGTGTATGAGTATGCACAGTAAGCAAGGACATATGCCTTAGCAATGGTCAACTGGATCTGCTCTTACAGCACTAGCAAAAATTGGTGGAGAATAAACATATAATCTTGCTTCTATTTACCCTTATGTCATTCAAATGAAAGTGTGTACTCAAGACTTCCTCTTCCTCACCCCCCCCCCCAGCAGAAAAAAGGACAAATACTGAATATGGGCTATGCATAGTACTTCCAAGCCAAGTAAGAAGATCTCTAAAAATGTATCCTCTCATTGCCTTTACTTATCCATGAAGCATGAGGCATCATTACCGGTAATTCCTTGATCCTAGAGCTATCCTATTGTAGAGGGAAACAACCTGGCTTGATTCAGCAGTGCATTCCTGTTTGCAAGTGTTTAGACACAGAAGTGACATGCTATGAAAGCAAGAACTTACATCTATTTTTCAGAAATATGCTGTTCCACAGAATGTTTTTAACTGTTCATATTTTGACTATTGAAAGAGAGGGTTGTGAAGAAATTATTGTAAAGCTTATGTAGTGATATTTGAATACATGACCATTCCTAGAATTAGATCCTGGCCACATGGATATCAATAACAAAACTTCCACTGACTTCAGTATTTTTAGGATTTCTTCCTTACTGTGTTATTGGGCTATCTAAGATTAAGAAAAGCTTATACTTTATACAATCAGTACTGAATATTGTGTCTCAATAATTGCTTCAGAGTTCTTGCTATGCAGTTTGAAATCTTAGTTCCTTAAATCAGATTGACAGGAATTAATTGAATAGCTTGTTTATTTCTTTAAATACTTGTTTATTTCTTTAAACAAGTATTTAACCATACTGTTGTTTTTACTTTTTCAATCAAAGTACATGATAATCTTGGGAGCATCCAAGAGGATATGTTGTGAGTGTTCTTTATGTAATTCAGCTGAATTTATCTGAATAGTCATCTTTTGATGGTGGCCATAATGAAGTTTTCAGCTGATGATAATACCTATAGTCTAAGATAGAAGTGGGATTCCCAATCTAGTTGATGGCTTTAATTCTGTTCAGGTTCTAGGTTCACTCAGCAGGATCCATATAATAAAAGTTTATCTTCATGAACTTCTGCTGAGGTGGATTCCTCTTCCCCCTCCCCCCTCCAAGAACTTTCTGCTTACAACTTATCTTTGTCTTCTTTGATCACTTGGAGGCCACATTCAGCATTAACTCTGCCCTGGTCGAGCCAATAACAACTATAAGTTCTTGACTTCTTTCTCATGCAAGGTAATTATGTTTAACTAGGTTGTGGAGGTCCCAAAGTCTAATGTCAAAATGTTGATAATGTCATCCTGAAAAAAATGTAAAAATGTGTTTTATTGCTTATTACTGGATAGGAAAAGATGAACTGTTAACTTTTATACAGTTAACTTCAATGACCTTTCAAGAACTGGAGGTGCAAGCAAATGAATTCTCCAGACTATTGATTACATTCTACTAGAAAAAGATACATTATTAATTATTGATGTAAAGTGGGTGACACTACAAGAGTTGAAGTTCTGAACATGGGCAAGTTGAGAGAAAATAACAGAAACAAATGTGAAATTAGAAACATGGGAAGTAAATAACAGTTTCAAGTTGATTTTTCTGAGGTAGGATCAGGAAATAAATGTTACCAAGAGACTCAGGGGAGAAGGAGAAACCTAAAATGTTTCAATGCTGAAGGATAGCTACACATGACATTGCCTCGCAAATTAGGTTTTCACAAGAATAGGTAATACTGGTTTTAGCTGCATATAAACACATGACAAGACCTGCCTGGATGGGTTGTGATCATTCAAAACACCACAGAAAAAATCAAAAAAAGTTGCTAAGCAGTCATGGGGAAGCACTATGGCTGTGCAAAGCTTCAGTTGCTGATTTTATTAGGAGGTGTTTTGGTCTGATTTGGCAGCCAAATCTCTGAATCTGAATTAAATCAGGCACCAATTAAAAGGTCTGAATTGATCCAAAGACTCCAAATCAATTCAGAAAAAAAAGATTTGGAGGAGATTTGGAGATTCGGCAATTCAGTCAGTCCCCACTTAATGCCAGAAGGAACTGGAACCATAATCTGTGCTGGTAAGTAAGGGGCAGGGGGTGGGGGGAAGAGGGGATCATGAAGGGATCCCCACCAGAACCCATCCCCTGCCTGCTTCCCCAGCTCTCCTGATCTCCCCCTGACCCCCACCCACTCTCCCACTCCTGTCAATGGCTGCTCTGCCCGGCCCCAGCGTCCACTTTAAGAAAAGCAGCACTTTAAAAAACAAACAACAAAACAAAAGCCCCACACTCACCAGCTGCTGCAACAGCCATCACAGCTTCTGGGGGCTTGTGGCAGATCCCCCCACCATGCAGCATAGGGCAATGGGGGGCATTAGCAATCCCCCCCACCTGGCAGAAGCCAGTGAGTGTAGGGCTGTTTTTGTTTGTTTTAAAATGCCAGGATGCTGGGGCCAGGCAGGGCAGTCATTGATGGGACTGAGAGAGTTGGCAGGGGATGGGGGCTCATAGTAGAGCCCCCACACACAGTGTGGAGGAGTAGGGATCACCCCCTGCCCCCCCC
>JAGPOW010002742.1:50602496-50647581 GCA_030014935.1 Caiman crocodilus
CCCCCCCCAGCCTGGCAGGAGCCAGTGAGTGCAGGACTTTTTTTTTAAAAAGTGCCCAGATGTTGGGGCTGGGCAGGGCAGCCATTGACAGGGCTGGGAGAGCAAGTGGGGGATGACGCCTGTTTGATTCAGAGATTCAGTCAATTGAGGGGTGGACAGATCTCCTAACCAGATTTGGTTAAATTGATTCAGAATAGTGATTCGAATCACCTAATTGAATCACTGTCCCTTGAATCAGCCAAAAATGAAACTGATGTGAATACTAGCCACTTCACAAAGGCCTAGAAAGCAGTGCAAATGATTGGGACACTTGAGGGACTTTTTTGAACCCAAAATTACCAAAAAATATTCTATATGGAAAAAGGATCCATTAACAGGAAAATTAAATAGATGTTCTTATTAGTCCTTATCTTCTACCTGGACCTTAAATACAACCCTAACATTCATTGTAGATGAATAAATCCTTTACTACTTTAGCAACTATAGAATTCAGTGGTAGAATTTGGTAGGCAGAGAACTACAAAATCCTGGAACTTTGAATATTGGCTGTACAAGGTTTAACCTTGCATAGTTATTTGGAGATTCCTTTTAATACTATAAACTTGTATATCGTACATGTAAATAATATATTGTGGCATGGCACATACTGGAAAGAGAAAGAAGGTATAATATTGTCCCAAAGTGTTGCTTTTAATCCTTTCTCCTCTGCTTGAAAGTCAACTTCAGAAACGTTACCCCCATTACTATAGGTTACAGTTAGACTTAAGTAGTATAACAGAAAAAGGTTAATTCTGCTTGGCAAGTACAATTAAAGAATTAACAGTTTTCTCAGAACCTTATGGCAGATTGATAAAACATTGTGAAACCGGAAGTACCAATTAAATACTTGATTGGGCTGTTAAACATCTGTTAAGCTGTTATAACGCCATAAACATAATCAGTTTCATTAAAAATCAGTGGAACATAACAAGGAGAAAAAAATTCAAAATCAGTTTTTGATTACTTTTTACATGTACTACCTCCCAAGCTTAATATCTTCTTTACTAATCGCTTCCCTAGCAACAATAAATCTTTAAAAATTGTTGCCAGTTTAAACATTATATTTTCTGTTATTATTTCTTCTTAAACCACACACCCTCTCACATGGTACATAGTTCAAATGGCAGCTATGTCTGCTTTTGATTGCCAAAACATGTATGTCGATCTCATTGTTCCATAAACTATTTTCAAATTTGCTTATACAATTATCCAAATTATTTTTGAAGTTTTAATAGCTTTTGCTTACACCTTAAATTTTGTCAACTTTAAACACTGTAATATTGATTATATGGATATGTACAAGAATTACATATAGATCAACTTAATCAAGATTGGTTGATTTAAATGCATGATCATACAGGCATTCACAGGGCTTAAATTCCCCTAAAAATGTCATGCCCTTTCTAAATTAGTTAATCTCAGGAGGTGATCTAACATTAGGTCAGCCTGACTTAATCCAGTCTAAAATAATTTACCCTGGCCTATCAACATCTGCATGTGTTCACAGCACAGCCCTGGGGCTGATGTTCACAGCACAGCCACCCACCCTTGCCCCTGAGCTGCATTGTTTTGACACCCCCCTCCAACTCCCAGAATTACCAGCCCCCTGTATGCTGCCAGTTCCTCCACAAGTTACTTACCACTGGCTGTCTGGGTAAATGCCTGCATCTGGCAGAACCCAACTCTGAGTTAGCTGAGTTGGATGATTTAAAGCCTTAGTCTCACCCTATGTTAATTTCAAGCCTCAAAAAGCAGACATTTTTGAGGGGAGAAGAACAAATGGATCAAATACTGAAGTCATGATGCTATAGCCAAAACCCTTATATTGGATTCAGCTAGCTCATATCTTCACTGTCAAAGGGTCATGACTCTGCACTGAAGTCTACCACACTAATTCTATAGATGCTAAACCTCAGAATGGCAGTAATTTATTTGCTTTAGTGTGCCAATACATTGCCATTTCAGAAGTGATAATTAATCCATAGTTACCACTGTATTCAGGTGTCAACATTCAAGTCATGTCAAGGCAGAGTACATGGAGCAGGCATGGAGTGGTTCACTTGTACAAACCTTTCCTGAAGACCTGGAGATTTTCTAGCATAGGACTCCAGGACCTTAAAAACAAATTCTTTTAAATCTTTTCTAGAATTAGAATTATGGGGGCTAAGCATGTGTACCCCTTTTCTGTTACTTGCTGTATTAAGTTGGAGTAAACTCCCTACGTTAGAGTAAAATTAGTTTTATGTTAGTTTCATTGACTGTAATCTTTCTGTTCCGCATCATTTTACAAGTCCTGTTGGATAAAATTTTTGAAAATCAAACAAGCCTATCGTGTGATGAATATTTTACCAAGCCAGGTATTCACAATATAGGAATCAAGTTCTTCCAGCTTTCATGATATGCATACAGAAAATCTAGCATGCAGCCAAACCTGCCTTTGAAATATGACAGACCATAGTTGAAAGTACTATAATTACAAGGCAGGCTTGTGATGTTTTTCTCTCATTAATTGTCTCTCTTCCTATCTCAGTCTCAATACACTTCAAGGTCTTCTTTGCAAAATATACTTCTAATTTTAAGTATGTTTTATTTAATTTGCTTCACACTTTGTGGTCTATGTACAGTTATGAATATAGAAATTAACAGTCCTGTTGAGCCAGACCCATTAAAAGGAGATAAGTGCCCAAATCCAAATTTTCAGTCCAAACCCTCCTGTTCAATCCTGGCCTGTTCCTGATCATCCTTGGAGGCACTTCCAAATTATTAAGTATTTCCCTGTTTGGCTCGAAAGTTCTCAAAGGTACCTGCAAATATGCTTAGAACTGCCTTGGCCTGAGCAGCTAGACACACAGTTGTTGCCTAAGGCCCCCTGGGACTCAGAAACTAGGTGAAATGCCTAAAACTCACGAAGGACCCAGTCTGGAAGGTATGCTCAGGATTACCTCTCTCACAAAAGGCAGTCATAGCAGCTTTCTTTTTTAAAACACAGCTAGAGAAGTAGAAAACAGGGGTGCCAGTGCCCACCTCTTATATAATGGCCTAGCTATAATAGGCTGCTTTCCCAGGAAGTGTTTTAATACACTTCAGTAAATTCATAAACATTTACACATGCTCCTTGTCACATATATTGCATTCCCAATCTAACTCCTCTCTGGACAATATTTAGAGCCACCTTTTAGGTAAGATCAAAATAATATCACTGTAACTGATTACATCATCTCATGCCTCATAGCAGTTGGAAATTAAAAAAAATCATCATCCTTTTGCAAAAGGGGTGGAAAACTATAAATTGTTAAGACTGTGACTTCTAACTTGAATGAATCTGCCATGCTTACAGTAACCTGCTACTCTTTATAAAGGGGTCTGTACCATGAATTTACTTCTCTACACTGTAGTTCTGATTTACTCACATATTGCTGCTTCCAGAGATGAGAGAATTCTCATCAGCAATAGCTATTCTGTATTCTGTTCTCCTTCAGCTGAAGTTTTCTTAAGTAGAACATAGTTCATAATTTTATCTAGAAAATAAAGGAAGAATTACTGTAGTTGTGTTAATATGTAAAAGATAGTCGCACATGTTGGCACAGATATAAGATGCTCTATTAAGAGCTTTTGAAACTATGTAGGGTTCAAAAGGCACAAGGTGTCAAAGAACAATCTTCTTAATAGCACCCATCCCTACCAAAGATGAAAGATTCTATTCTGTAAATGTGTTGGTATGGTGTCAACTCCACCACACGTGGTTACAATCCATCTATTTGATTTCAAATCATAATCTTATTGTGCTTTCCAAATATCCATCACTACACAACCCTGACCCAAATAAAATAGGGCACAACTGCATAATATCTGCATACTGATGAAACAGAAGCCTAAATCTCACTACCTCACTATCCCCACTCCAATCTGTATTGCATTTAACAATTTTGGTAGGAAAAAGTAGACCTACTCAAGTGTACCATTTAAAAATAGTTTACTTACCTTAAAATGGAATATCTCTTAGTGGTACAGTACCAATTTGCATCAAATACTTAGAAATACTTAGGAAAGATAGGACAGGCAGGAAGGGTGGGGGTGTGGCACTCTGTCAAGGAGCAACACACATCCACAGTAAGTAACACTGGATTAGAGGAGGAGCAAATGGAAGTGCTATGGGTTAGAGTACAAGGGGGTCAGGGAGAAAGGGACTTAATGTGGGGGGTCTACTATAGACCACCCAACCAAGGGGAAGAGCTAGACTCAGAATACTTAAGTCAGCTCATGGAGCTAGTTAGGTCCAAGGATGTGGTCATCATGGGTGACCTAAATTTTCCAGACATCTGCTGGGAGGAGCAGTCAGGTCTGACCACTCATGCAGGTTCTTAAGCGACACACAGGACCTCCATCTAACCATCCAGGAACATCTCCAAACAGAAAAGGAGGTATACACCCATTGGAAGGGAGAGGCAATCACAAGACAGGGCTATACCTCAGTAGCTTGGGAATGTAAGGGGGCAGTCAGGAAGGCCAAGGTGGAAATGGAGCTGGGACTAGCAACCCAGATCAAGGACAACAAGAAGTCCTTTTTCAAATACATAGGGGGCAAAAGAAGGTGCCAGATAATGTCAGGCCTCTGCAGGATACGCTAGGAAATCTGGTTATCTCAGCTGATGGTAAAGGTGACACATTCAACAATTTATTTCCTTCCATATTTCTGAGGAGGGACCCAGATATCTCCCCCACTGGCACCCCCGAGGGCCCAGTAGGTGGCTATTTCACTGTCAGGGTGGCTAGGACTTGGAACCAACTTTCAAAAGAAGTCGTAAGAGCTCCTAGCCCGGGTGTCTTAAAAAAAAAAAAAAATACCATCTATGAAACTATGAAACTCTTATTACTAATAAACCAGCTAAGCAAGCTCTTAACTCCTAGAAATCAATTAAGCATAAACAGGCTTACTATATACATATCATATTAGCTCAAGGCTTCATTCTATGGCACTGTCAATGTGTTTTTGAGAAAACCAATAGAGCTAGTGGAGCTCAAGTCACTTAAGAGACAACTTAAGGTATTAATTTTCTTCTGCCAATCCTATAACAGGAACATGGGCTTATTAATTTTAAAAATTCAGGTTTGCCTATGTTTAGGCCTGTGGCACCAGTGATTCTTCTCTTATTCTCATGAACAGCAATAGCACAAGGGAACAGTATAATTCAAAATAATTTTTAAAGCATTCATGGAGTTCACAGAATCTGTCAATATCATTGACCTTAGAGTGAGGATTTATTAGCTTCTTGATATGCAGCTGCATACAACGTAGACTAACGGCTATAAGGAAAACACATCACTGAGAAATACATTAGTGAAGACAGAGAAAAATAATCTTTTGATTCTGGAAGCTGAATTTTTACACAGATGGTTGTTTAAGGGTTGGAGCAGATGCCATGAGTTCAGGACAGCTTATTATTATTTATATTATAATAGTATTTTGAGACACCATTGTAGGACCCCATATAAGATCCATTTAAAGTGTGCAAAAGTGAGAGATTTGAAACATGGAGACGATTAGTATCATCATCACTGTCAGTCTCATGGTGCAGCTGAGGAACAGAGCATTTCATAACAAGTACAAGATAATCAACCTAGTCTGTGCTTGTTCTGAGAATGAAAGCAGGGTATATTGAGTCCTAGTCCAGTGCTTAATTTTCCTCTAGGATTCTAAAAACTTAATTCTTGTTTTGTTTGAACAATGATCATTAACAAAAGAGGATTCTTTTCTTCTAACATGAATTGCAAAGAACTAAAATCAAGGCAACAAAACAGATAATATATTAGAAATAATGAATGAAATTCATAAAGGATAAAATCTAAATTGATAAAAATTCAGGTTATAAAGTTAGAAGATTTTTCAACTAGGTATATCTTCTGACAAGGGAATAATGCATGTAATTTAATAATCAAAATCTCTAGTCCATTCCTAATGACACAGCATTATCTTTATGACACTTTCCTTGACAGTCCAAAGGGAAGAAATAAGATGTTATGAACCTGATTTGGGTCAAATTAAATGGCTGAGAGATGAGTTTAATTTACTAATCTGAGGCCCTAGCAGATATGACAGAGGCCCATTGTAATGGTTTTGTGGACAGCATTATCAGATCCAAAAGTTTAAAAAAAAAAAAGTCATGCCTCAGAAATCATGTGATTCCATAAGTAAGGGTGGGGTCTTTTCATTCCCATTTCTGGTTTTTTTTAAATGTATTTGGACTTCATTTTCAAATTTTGTACTGAAATCAAAATATCAGAAACTTTTGTTAAATGAAAGCCAAGATTCTGATGTAATTGAATTATTTAGTGAGTTGTGACTTAAAGAAAACAGAAAATGTTGTGAAACTGTGTTGTGAAAGTTAGTAATATGCACAAACTTCCAAACCAATCGTTTTTCTTTCATAAACTAAGCAAACATTCAGCGGCTCATATCCTTCATCACTTCCTGATCCATATTGCTATATTCAGTTCAGCACAGGTTAGAGGTGGTATAACAGGCTTGGGGTAATAAGGGGCTAATGAGCCTAAGCCCATTTAATTATATCTTCTCTCTCAACCAAATGGAAATCCTTTCTGCTTTGTCTTAAGCAGAACCCAACAAAGAGAATGTGGAGGAAGAATATGACTAGCAGACTAATTTTTACCTCTCTCATACAGCTGTATAAAGTTCAGTCAAGGAAAAGTATGTCTGCAATACCAGTATATAGAACAACAGCATCACCCCAAATTGCAATCTGTGAGTAAGTTGCACATCTAAATTCCTGAAAGAGCTCTGAGCCCACATAGTTAATGTACAGAGCAGGGATAAGGTCAGAGCATGCTCACTGGATACTTTCATTAACTTTGTTTACATCTAAAAATATCTCGATTAAAAAATCTGAACTGTCTTAATGCAGAGCTATTCTTCCTCCTCTGGAGAAGCCCCTGAATAGGAAACAGATGAAGGAGAATAAGGAGTTGGCCAAGGTGTGATTACAAAGAAGCATTAGTTAAAAGCCTGAATTGGAAGACAGGAAGCAGAGAGAACCTGATGCCTAGTGCAAAGGAAAGAGAATTAAAAGTGAAGTCTGTGTGACAGGAGATGTTGAAAGGGGGACCTCAAGCAGGCTATGATCCAGGAATGATGGGAATATATCACCTGGTCCTCTTGCTTCTTTCACACTTGCGTAGGAAAGAAGCAGGAAAAGGGAATGGACCTCCTGTTAGTAATATTGTGGGGGGGTGTTGAGGGGAGTAGTAGTATAGTAGTAAGAATTAAAGATCAGATGCTAAAATTGGGGTAAGGTATATTTACTACAGAAAGTTTGGTTAATTGAGGGACATGAAGGCATAACAGGGACACATGAATGACAATAGCATTGTCTACAGAGAAAGATGAGGCAAAAATCTTCTATCCCTTTGATACCTAAAGGAGAGAGGGGAAAACAAAGGCAATGGAGAGGCTCCAGCAGCAGAATTTTTAGCTCCTTTCTTTTCCTTTTGTATTTCAGCATTGCTTAATTAGAGGTTCTGGGTGGTGGAGTTGCTATAGATGCATAAAAAGAATATTGAGGACATTCCAGAATCTCTGCAGGAACAATGAGATGGGACCCTAGGGAGACGATGCACAGAAATGAATCAAGAATATTTGTTAGCCTCCCTATGTTGGAAAGCTTTTCCTTAAATAATGAAAGAGCTTGCTTACCAGGCAGGTTTCCTCCAGCTCTTGCTGCTCTGATAAAGACAAATGAAGACTATGTGAAGGCCTGGGGCAAAGGAACTAAAAGAAGTGAGAGTCCACAAGAGAAAGTTACTGCAGATCCCATACAACAAATGGCTATAATCAGGGTTATCTATTAAACTCAGTGCAATAGGTTAATCCCCAAAACCCAGGGTCTACTTGTTGTATAAGATGTTAGGAAGACTGACATTTCTAAAATTTGTGTAGAGGAATTCCTTGATTTCCTAGATTGTTGGGAGCTGAGGGAGTGTGAGGAGGCTGACTGGGCACACATGGGGGCTCTCACCACATGTGTGCCCCCTGCAACTTACCAGCAGTGGTAAAGGCTGAGGACTAGTGGTGGGGGCAGCAGCAGCTGATCCCCTGAAGGTAGGTGGGGGCAGGAGCTGGTGCAGCTGCAGAGGATCCAGAGGGGAAGCCCCTGGATTCCTCTGCTGAGCCAGGCAGGGAGCCATGTGCGCTAACAGAGTGCGCAAACAGGGACCTGGCTGGGGGGGACACTTCCCCCAGGTGACAAGGGGATCCCTCAGAGGCTGCTCCTAGAGGATTGCCCTGGAACACCAGGATCCAAAACCTGTCTCCAGCAGGAGGGGAGCATGGGGAGAGGGACAGCTGGCAGCCAGCAGGCACTTCTGGGTAATCTGGAACGCCTCATTGGCTGCTCGGCCAGCATGGGAAAATTCAAACTGCAGGCTTTAAAAGCACATCATTGCCTGGAAGTTGAGAGCTGAGGGAGTGATAGGAGGCTGATTGGGCACACAAGGGGGCTCTCACTACACATGTGCCCCCTACAACTTACCAGCAGCAGTGGAAGCTGAGGACAAGCAGTGGGGGCAGCAGCAGCTGATCCCCCAAATGTAGATGGGTCAGGAGCTGGTGCAGCTGCAGATGATCTAGAGGGGAAGCCCCTGGATCCCTCTTTGCTGAGCTGAGCAGGAAGCCACACATGCAAACAGAGTGCACAAACAGTTGCTCTTTGTAAGGGTGCGCTGGCATTTGCACAGGCATTTGCACTGGCAGAAGCAGGAGGGGCAGTTAGAGAGTCTTTCTCAGGAGCAAGGAGGTTCCACCAACAAGGAGAAAGGTAAGAACGATCTGTGAGCCATGGTGAGGACTCATAGTGCTGCCAGAGGGTCTGTTCCAGTGGTGCCACCCTTCCATGGCTCCTCTGATGCTGCCACGCAGATGGATCCCTTGGGGGGCCTGGTGATCACCTACCCCCCAGTCTGTGTGGGCAGCTGGGTGGGGTCCTTGGGGGTGGGGCTGAGGTCTGGTGACTCCCCTGCCTGCCCCTCTTGTGAGAGCCTTTAGGCTTTGGAGGGGCAGGTGGCAGAGATCCAGGATGAGGTGAGCATGTTGCAGGGAATCCAGGCAGTGGAGGATGAAATTGAGTTGTATTTCCATTCTCTCTAGGGCCAGGAATCCACTGGAGACACCCTGCTTGCAAAACATTCAACTAATCAGTGGCAGCAGGGTCCTGTCAAAGCCAGAGCAGCTCATACAACTGCTCTGCCTGCTCCCCAGATACCCTTTTGGAACAGGTATGCAGCCCTGGCTCCCGACGGGAGAAGAAAGCAGAAGAGCAGATCCCCAGAGTCATTAATGCTGCTCGGCCTCCTACGTGGGCTGAGAAGAGGCAGACTCCAAGGTGGAGGAGACGTAAAGTTTTGGTCATGGGGGACTCCATCCTGAGGGTAACCGATGGTCCAGTCTGTTACTCTCAGTCCTGGTCACAGCAGGTCTGTTGTATGCCTGGAGTGAGGATTCAGGACATCACAGAGACCATCTCAAAAATCATCAAGTCCTCTAACTACTACCCACTGCTTGTAGTCCATGTGGGGACAAATGATGCATCCAAGGACAAGCTGGACAACATCATGGAAGACTACAAGACCTTGGGATACCAAGTCAAGAAGATGGGAGCTCAGGTGGTATTCTCCTCCATTCTCCCAGTAAGTGGATGGGGTAGGTGTCATGAGGCCTGCATTGATGTAGTTAACTGGCAGCTTCAGAGCTGGTGCCACAAGGTGGGCTTTGGCTTTTTTGACAATGACCCATATTTCTGTATGGAGGGCATGCTGGGGTGGGATGGGCTTCATCTCTCCCCTAAGGGCAAACATTTTTTCTTCTCTGTTAGCTGATCTCTTACAGTGAGCTTTAAACTAGCTTTGCTGGGAGAAGGGGCCGCTCCGAGTGGAGACTATGCTTTGTCAGTATGCAGGGTGACAAGAGAAAGGGATACAGAGGTAAACAAAAATGTCCTGGGAGTAGGGGGCCACAATAGTCCTGGGAGTAGGGGGGAGGCCACCCTCAGGAGGCCTCAAGTGCCTGTACACCAATGCTCATAGTATGGTGAGCAAGCAGGAGGAACTGTGTGTCCAGATTGCAAGCAAGAATTCAGACTTAGTAGGGCTCAAAGAAACCTGGTGGGACCCTACCCATTACTGGGTGGTGGGCATTCAGGAATACACCCTATATAGAAGGGACAGAACAGAGGAAAGGTGGGGGGTCGCGCTCTATGCCAAAGAGTAACTCGTATCATCAAGGATTAGCTTCAGGTCAGAGGAGGATCAAGCTGAGACACTGTGGGTCAAACTACAAGAGGGGCATGGTGAAAGGGACCTTACAGTGGGTGTCTGCTACAGACGACCCAACTAGAGAGAAGAGCTGGACCAGGACTTCTCCGGTCAGCTTATGAAGGATGTTAGGTCAAGGGATGTCATTGTCATAGGTCACCTAAACTACCCAGACATTTACTGGGAGGGGCAGACAGCCAGGTCTGACTGCTTGCGTAGGTTCCTGGCTGTATTACACAACCTTCACCTTGTCGAGGAAGTGAAGTCCTGGCCACTGGGGATGGCCTGGTGAGGGGACTGCAGGTCCTTTACCACCTGGACAATAGTGATCATCACCTGCTGGAATTCACTATCCAATGCAGGGTGTCAAGGGCTTATATCAAGACTAAAGTGCTTGACTTCAGAAAGGCCAACTTCAATGAGCTTCAGAGATTAGTGGGGGAGACACTGAGGGCCCAGAAGATAGAGGAGATGAGTCCATGAGGGATGGCCTTAAGGGGGTGATCCTCCAGGCCCAAAGGGTAACAGTCCCTGAGAGAAGCAGCGTGGGTAAGAGTGCTCATAAACCCCTTTGGCTCAGCAAGGGCATTCAGCAATGCCTGAGGACTAAAAGCAGGGTATAAAACCAGTGGAAGGGAGGGGAGCTATCACCAAGGAGGAGTACTCCTCCTCAGCTTGTGAGTATAGGAGGGCTATTAGGAAGACCAAAGCAGAATGGAACCCAGGCTAACGTTCAGATTAAGGACAACAAAAAGTTCTTTTCAAGTGCATTGGGAGCAAGAAGAGTGCACCAGGCAACGTAGGGTGCCTGCAAGACTCAAATGGTAACCTTGTAGCTATGCCAAATGAGAGAGCTGATATTTTAAAGTTTCTTTGCTTCTATTTTTTTAACAGGACCTGGGACATCCCTCCAGTCAGAGGTAGGAACAATCTCAGGGATAGTTCTGTCTGGCCTTGGGTCAGCACAGATGTAGTTAGGGATCTTCTGGAAGGGCTGGGCATTTTTAAATCTGCAGATTCAGATGCCCTCCACCCAAGGGTGTTGAGGGAGCTGGCAGGGGTAATTGCAGAGCCCTTGCCCTGCCTGCGTGAGCATTCATGGTCATCTGGCCAGGTGCTAGGGGATTGGAAACTAGCTAATATGGTCCCCACTTTTAAGACAGGGAGGAAGGAGGACCCAAGTAACTATAGGTCTGTAAGCCTCACCTCAGTCCTCTGGAAGATCTTGGAGAAAATCATCAAGGAGCATATCTGTGAGGGGCCAGCAGGGGAGATCATGCTCATGGTGAACCAGCATGGGTTCATCAAAGGCAGGTCCTGCCTGACCACCCTGAGTGCCTTTTATAACCAGGTAATAAGTCCTTGGATTATAGTGTTGCTGTTGACTTATTCTTTCTAGACTTTAAGGCCTTTTACACTGTCTCTCACCCCATTATCCTTAATAAATTAAGTGACTGTGGCATTGATGCCTACACAGTTGGATGGGTAAAAGAAATGGCTGATGGGGCACACCCAGAGAGTAATGGTGGATGGGTCATACTGAACCTGGTGAGATGTGAGCAGTGGGGCACGCCAGGTCTCAGTCCTTGGGTCTAATATCTTCATCAGCGACTTGGACCAAGGGGTTGAAAGCACATTGTCCTAGTTTGCTGATGACACTAAGATGTGGGTTGAGGTGGGCACACTTGAAGGGAGAGAGGGGCTGCAACTAGATTTAGACAGACTACAAAAGTGGGCAGATGAGAATCAGATGCGGTTCAACGTAGACAAATGCAGGGTGCTGCGCCTTGGGAGAAGGAATCCACAGCATACATACAGGTTGGGAAGTTCCCCTTTTGAAAGCACAGAGGTGGAAAGGGATCTTGGAGTCATCATTGACTCCAAGATAAACATGAGCTGCCAATGCCAGACCACAGCCAGAGAGTCCAGCCATACCTTGTCATGCATCCAAAGATGCATCTCAAGCCAGTCCAGAAAGGTGATACTCCCCCTCTATGCGACTTTGGTCACACTGCAGCTGGAGTACTACCTCCAATATTGGGTACTGCACTTAAAAAGGGATGTGGGCAGCCCGGATAGAGTTCAAATGCCACCCATTTGGTGAGAGGGCAGCAGGACAGGCCCCATCAGGAAAGACTGAGGGACCAAAACCTGTTCAACCTCAGCAAGAGAAGGTTGAGGGGGGACCTGGTGGCTGCCTACAAACTCATCAGGGTAGATCATCAGTAAATAGGAAGAGCCCTATTTTCCTCAGCACCACTTGGGGTGACAAGGAACAATGGTAATAAGCTTATGGAGAATAGGTTTAGGTTAGAGATCAGGAGGCAATGTTTTATGGTTAGGGTGGCCAGAATCTGGAATCAACTTCCTAAGGAAGTGGACCTCACCCCTACCTTGGGTAAGTTCAAGAAGAGTTTAGATGATCACCTGTCTGGAGTCTTGTGAACCCAGCAGGATATAAAACTGTGTCGAAGGCCTTCCTAAAATCCAGGTAGATGGCATCAGCCTCAGTTCCTGTGTGTGACCTGGTCATAAAAGGCAGTGTGTGACCTGGTTATAAAAGTCTACAAGGTTTGTAAGGCAGGATCTACTCATGATGAACCTGCGCTGGTTTCCTTTCAGCATCATTTCTCCTGCTGGGCCTTCACAAATCCATTCTTTCATGATTTTTTCCAGTATTTTTCCAGGGATAGAGATAAGACTGACTGGCCTAAAGTTTTCTGGCTCATCCCTTCTCCCCTTCTTAAAAATGGGCACCACATTGGCTTTTTTCCAATGCTCAGGGACCTGGCCAGAGCACCATGAGTGCTCAAACAGCCGTGTCAGTGGCTCAACTATGACACTGGCCAATTCCTTCAGCATCTGTGCATGGGGGTCATCCAGGCCAGCTGACTTCTTAAGTGCTCCATAACTAAGTCAGCACTAACCTTTGACAGTTTGGTGCCTTTTGGACATCTGTCCTATGCCCAAGGTGGGGGAATTGTCTTGGTAAGTACTTAGGAATACTGAAGCAAAGAACTCATTGAAGAGCTCTGCCTTTTTCTTTGCGTCAACCACCAACTGTCCTGATTTATTCTGCAGGGACCCTATGTTACTCTGCACTTTCCTTTTGCTTGCTATGCATCATTGTCCTTAATTGTTGTATCTAGCCTAAGCTCCAGTCCTGCCTCGGTCTGTCTGATTCCCTGCAATAGCATGCCAGGGAGATGTATTCCTCTTTGGTGGCTGCCCCATGCTTCCACTGCCTATAAATCTCTTTCTTTGCCTTTAGTCTTTTCTGGAGTTCCCTGTTCATCCAAGGGGGCTTTTTTATCCCCTTATCCCCTTTCCTGCATAAGAGGATAGACTCCTTTTGTGCCCCAAGGATTACTCTCTTGAGAAACTTCCAATCCTCCTGGACTCCCATTTGCTTAATGTTCTTGAGTTCTGCCACCTCACTAACTAGCCTTCTAAGTTTACTAAAGTTGCCCTGTCTGAAGTCTAACACTTTAACCTCACTGGATATTTTTCCCACCTTTCACTGGATAGTGAACTCTACCAAGTGATGATCACTATCTCCCAGGTTACTGTGTACTCAGAGGTTCCCCATGAGATCATCCCCTGTTGTTAAGACAGGTCTAGCAAGACACTATCCCTGCTGGGACTGGACACCACCTGGGTTAGGTAGAGATCCTGAACACAGTTTAAGAACCTCTATAAGCAGCATGTTTTGGCCATCTACTCCTCCCAGCAGATATCCAAGTAGTTTAGATTCACCATGACCAATGCCTCCCTCGCCTGTATGGCATCTGAGAGCTGCCTGGAGAATACCTCGTCTAGTTCATCATCCTGGTGAGGAGGTCTGTAGTAGATCCCCACTACCAAGTCTTTTCCTCTGGAACCGCTGGACCCTGACCCACAATGCCTTGGAATTCCCCTCCTCTACCTCCGTCTTGATAATGGAAGATGTGTACTTCTCCTTAACATAGCTACACCCCTGCCTTTTTTCCCTACTCTGTCATGCTTTTACAACCTGTACCCCTCTGTGCCTACTGCCCAGTCATGTGTAGAATCCCACCGTGTTTCAGTTAAGCTGACTAGGTCATACTGTGTGATAGCAAGTAAGGGTGTGAGCTCCTCCTGCTTATTCCCCATACTCCTGGCATTTGTATAAAGACATTTTATCCCCCCAATAGGTGCTTTTGGTGCCCCTTTGCCTTGATCGCTTGTGTTTCTCTCAGTGTTTATCTGGTTAGGCCTGGTGTCTTGTTTGTGGCTTTCCAACCCTGGTTCTTGTTGACCACTGGTTCCCCGTCCCTCATCAAACCTAATTTAAAGCTCTTCAGAGGAGATCAGTCAACCTGCGAGAGAACAGATGCTAACCTCTAGGAAAGAGCTGAAGATTGTCCCTTCCCAGGAAGCCTCCTCCCTGGAAGTGCTGGTCATGGTTGTAAAATCCAAAGGCCTCCTGAAGACACCATCTCTGGAGCTACTGTTTGACTACCCTAATGCAAACATCCTGGCACCTCCAGGTAACTGGAAAGATGGAGGAGAATATCACTTGTGCCCACAACTTTTTGAGCCCCACCCCCAGCTCATGGAAGTCCTTTATGATGTGGTCAGGACTACTCCCAACCACATCATTAGTGCCTACATGGACAAGGACCATAGGGTAGTAGTTGAAGGGCTTGATGAGATCAGGAATCTTTTTAGTGATGTTGCTGATCTTTGCTCTAGGCATGCAGGAGACCTCTCTCACCATAGGATCTGATCAGCAGATCTCCCCCTTCATGCCTCTCAGGATTTAGTCACCCACCACAATAACCCAGTGTTTTTTCTTGCACCTGGGCAATGGTCCCCCAGCCTGCCTAGTGGGGGTTGCAGGGAACACCTCCTCTGCATGCTTCTCTGCCAGAGAATGTTCCTCTGCTGCATCCTCCACCAAGGCTTCCAGGGCACTGTACCTGTTCCCCAGATACAGTGAGGAAGTAGATGCCAGCTCCTGCTGCCTGGGTCTGGAAGTGACAGTCTTCCACTCCTTTGCTGAAGAGTCCTCTCATGGGGTTTCACCTGTAGGAATCTGGAGCTGTGTCATGGCAGGGTTCTGCAGGAGGACCGTGATCTCCTCAAGGCCCCCTCTCCCATGCCAAGTTGGCCCAAGGCACCCTCAAATTCTCACCCGCCATGTCTTTGATGACATAATATAAGGGAGGCTGCCTTTTACACCCTCTCGGTCATGGTTCGCTGTCACCTCTGGCCCTGTGGACTCCTGGATCCCTTGGGTCCCGCTCTGAAATCATTGCTTCAGGGGCACCCTAGCTTTATGGGCTATGCGTGCCTCCTACCACCCCTTTACCACACCTCAAGCCTTGCAGCTGGAAAAGATGTTGTGAGGTCTAGATCTACGCCCTCTCTGGAGCTCAGGCTCTCCGCGGCCCTCTCTCTCTGCGCCCTCTCTCTGGGGCTCCTCAGTAATGCCGCCCTCTCTCCAGACCTTCTCAATAATGCCGCCCCCTTCTCTAGGGCCTTCTCAAGTACTGAAAATTCTATCTTTCCCTGGCTGTTGGTTCTTGCTCCAGGCCCTGTATACACCTTAACAATGGCTACCCCCCTGACTCTGGCTTCAACCACTTTTCTCAGGGTCCACCATTTGACTTGCCCTGGGAGGTTACTAACATAAACACAGGGCCTCCTTCTTCCCATTTGTTCTTTCTCTGCCTGAATTACCTTTGGTGTTGATGGACCTTCCATCTCCTTAGCGTGGCCTGCAATCTGAGTTCAATATGGTCTTTGCTTCTGTGCAGTCTGATAGCTTGTCCTCAGGATGGAGCTTGTAGCATCCTCGTGTTTCTCTCCGCTGAGGTTTTGGCCCCTTCTTTCCACCTCAGGCCCTTGTGTCTTTCTTGTACTCTGGGCTTCTGCCACTCTCTCTCCTTTGGAAGCTGTAGCTGTTTTACTATATGCCAGAGCCTAGGTCATCTTTGTTCTTTGGCCTTTTGGTTTTGGCTGTCCCTCCTTTTGAGTATGACCAGGATAGCTTAGGTCACCATTTTTGTTTCATGTTTCAAGCCTGCCAGGGTTCTTCATCCCACAGCAGTGTCAAACGCTGATCCTCCATCAGGCTTCTCTTCTATTCCAGCAGATAGCTCCTTCCTCCTGAGCTGCTGGCAGGGAACTGCCTCTGTCCTCAACTCCTAGGGTTTATAAGGGCCAAGCCTTGCCCCTTCTGGTCAGCTGACCTCCTTTGGCTCCCCTGGCAACCTGCAACTGGGCTCATCACTCACTGCTAGGGCTCTTTCCCTCACAGTTTCCTCTCTTTAGGAGGCGGGCACCTCAGTGCTCGTGACAAGCTGTAAGGAATGGAAATACCCATCAATCACAGCCTCATCCTCCCTGATCCCCCTCAGCCTACTCACTGCCTCCTGGATTTACCTCACCTGCTCCTCATGTGTCCATCTTTGGGCCTTGAAGGGACAGATGAGGCGGCTACCCCACTCCCCTCCCACCTCCCATGACAGGGTTCCTGCCAGGCCACCCTTTCAGACAGGGACTGGCACTGCTCAGTCTAGATGGAGACCTCTGAGGAGCCATGGGTGGGCATCACCATCAGGGCATGGTCCTAGCAGCCTTACCCTGTGCCCTTACCTTAGCTGCAGAGCTATGATTCCTCATTGCTCTCCTGCTGGGTGCTCCTTCTGTCTACTTCTTCTGTGCACCTGCCTTGTGCAAACACCTGCACCAACTCAGGCATGCCGTTACAGAGCACACCTGTTTGCACACTCTGATCATGTGTGCAGCTTCCTGCCAGCTTGCTTAGGAGGGCTCCAGGGGGCTCCTCCTCCAGATCTTCTGCATCTGTGCCAGCCATCCACCCCACTTGCCTGAAGGATCTTCCACTGCCTCCAGCTCCATCTCTGCTGTTGGTGAGAGTCCAAGTGGCACACGTGCACTGAGGCGTATGTGTACCCACTCTGTCCTCAAGCCCTGATTGCCGGGGGCTTGACCAAACCATGGCTTCTAAGTGATAGTGTTACAATACCTTGTGCCTGTTGTGCTGTGAACAGTAGAGTGGAGTGTGAAGCTCACTTGCTAGCCAAAAAAAAGCCATAGAGATATGAAAATATGTGGATGTAAGCAAAATTCTAATGTAATAATACTCTTACAGTATATTGTTTTGTTGGAAATTCTTTTGTTTGAGTGAAGGTTCTACAAGTCATATAATAAGCTTATGATTGACAAAGACAATATTAGGACTTTTGCAGACACATGTAAGCAGTGTTATGACAAATATGTCATTGTGCATAGAAATTAAGGAAGCACATATCAAAGGCAAAAAAATGTACCTATAGAAGGGCTGATCAGGTGACTCACAACTTGATTTATGCAGATACTTTTTTTCCTTTCTTTCTTTTTTCTTTTTTTTTTTTTGAAGCAAAATAATAGAAGTTGGCTGGCAAAGAACACCAAAATCCAGTGATGTCACACAAGACAGTCTCTACTTGTACATGAAGCATCCAGCAGTACTATAGTGTTTGGGGCAATTCATATAATAGACACTAATTTTATTGAGAAATGGTGATTCTTCCATATATAATGTCTTTCTGTTTTGTTCTTTTCTTTTTTCCTAGCAATGAGAAATCCCTCGCTGTTTCAGTTACAATCTCTTGGCAATACTCTGCAACAATTTAAGTATTTTCAGTATTACTCAGTATAGCACTAGCCGGAAACGTTTTACAGCCATTTGCTGAGGCTATTTTAGGTCCTCCCCCCCGTACAGAGCTCTCTTGCTTAGTTTTGCTAGATATGGTTAAATAGTTTGGGATAAAGTAAATGAGATGCAACCATTTGCCAAAATTTAGTCTAAACCCATACCTGTACATCTGAAGGTTGAAAGTCAATTAAATATATCTGTATTGTTTCATGTCATGTGTAACTATATACTTTCTAGTTCTGGCTGGAGCAAGAGGTGAATTTTGTATCTTTTCCAGCACAGTCTAAACAATGATGTCTTGGAAGTAGCATATGAGCCTGATTTCAGACCAAATAAGTTAAATTAAATGTCTGAATTGAAAGAAGCCTCTATACATTTTCAAGTTAGCCCACACTTCACTTGCACTTGAATCATCTATTTTTTTTTAAACTGAAGTCTTATTTCATAAGTCAGGTGAAAAAATCAACTCCTCCTAAAATGGATAAAGAATATGATATCAAAAGGCAAACTGATGGCTGCTTTAACTTTAACTTCTTAATTGAAGCCAGAGAGACTTTTTCTAGATTCTAAAAAAATTGATCTTTAGAATAAAAAAAAAATCTATGATGTAATTAAGGGACCTGAAAGTGTTTGATGTATAACTGAAGTCATAACATTTATGCTTGTATTTTGCTTACAGAAGCAGAAGTGAACTCACAAAATTGGACTTAAGTTGTTCTTAAGCACACAAAGACTTTTTGTTAGTCCTCTGTTTGAAGGTGAATGTCACCTTAAATTATGAGTTTTAAGATTAATTAAGCTCCTCATTGTTGATGTCACCAGGCAAGGTTAATAGTAATATTTGCTTTGTAAAATGCTCTTTTAGTATTTTTCCTTCCTATTTCTATTGCTGGACATTCTGATTTTTCTTGATATTTTTGTTATACTTACTGATACACACTCAGCAAATGATTTTGTTGATCTTGATCTCTATGTTCTCTCAAAATAAAACATAAAAGGGCTTTGTGACTACCTCGGCTCCTTTACCTTCCATTCTTGAAGATACATAAGTAGGGACCTACCGAATTCATGGCAGAAGTGGGGTGCACTGTGGCTCCTTTAATCTTGCAGGTTCCCCTGCACATGACCTTCCCCCTTCCCCCCCCCGACTGACAAAGAGGCAAAAACAGTGCCCTGTTTAAAACTGTGGTCCTAGCTTCCTAGCTGATCAGGAAGGAGCATCAGGGTCCTCCACTAATCAGCACCAGGGAGCTGTGAAAAGGGCAAGTTGTGCACAGGGGAACATGGAAAATTAAAGAAGCTGTATTAAAGAATATACTCTACTTCTGCTGTGAACTCAGTAGGTACCCATAGATAAGGATCAAAGCTGATGGAATTCAGTGCAAGTCCTTTCCACTAGTTTCAGTGGATTTGGACCAGGTCCCATATCCTTAAGGCACATAAGCCACTATGCTTGGAAAATTAGAAAAGAAGCAGAAATGTCAGACCACAGCTAAAGCAAATAGAGGTAGATAGGAGAACTAAAGCACCTTAGTGTGAAATACAGTGTGATTTCAACAGCTGAGTTAAGATACAAACATTATGAAATCAATGACTCAATTGGCCTGTATTACACTGTGTACAAAACGTAATATATTTAGAAACAGACCCATGACTTGGGTTATTATTATTCATTAAATTTATATCACATCTTCCTCCATATGGGTAACAGGAAACAGAAGTAAAAGATAATTTAAAAAATGTGAGTTACCTATAAAAGTATTAAATGAGAAATGTAAAATGAGAAAAGTGTCATTTTAGCTGCTACTTTATTTCTTTCTTAGGATTATTTTCTGTAGTGAAAGACCATTGAAAATAGTTTAGAAAAGTTACACTTAAAAATAAGTTTGGTATTTAAATGCTAATATGGTTAATTATAATATTGTTAATGGTGGCAGAATGTGCAGTACTGGCCCATAAAAGAGAGTATCATAATCAGAATATCTGGATGCAACTGAACTCTTTGTTCTATAGTTTTAGTTTCACAGATTTTAAGGTCAGGTGGGAGTATAAGATTATGTAGTCTGACCTCCTATATATCACAGGAGATTCCACCAAGTCACTTCCCATAACTTCAGTTATTAAGAGACTAAGTTGATATCTGTCACAGGCAGAGATCAGGAGAGACCAGTCACCACCGATGTAATGGCAGAGAATTGACTAGATGAGATATTCCACTGTACTCTGATCTAAACACAATGTTGAATTGGTTTAAATAAAGTTTCAGTGTAGCTAAGCTCCCTGATTGACGGTGTACCTGACCTGCTGTGAAACCCTACACATCTACCTTCTGAAAGCTCTGCAAGTACTATATAACTTTCGCTGCCATAGAATTCACTTCAGACTTTTAACTAATGGTGACAGAGCTCAGGCCAGTCAAACTGTAAATTATATTAGGAACTATTGTTAAAGACTGTCAACCCCAACACCTCATTTCTGTACTCAATACAGATTAGAATTGAAGTGATTGCTCATGTATATCACAGGCATGACTGATAGCATCATCTATATTTAAGGTTATCTGATGATTCCCAAGGCAAATCCTGTTTTTCAAACTTTAAGCTTTCATCTTTCATCTTTAATGCAGCCATTTTGTTCAGCAACCCTACCATCCCCATGTCTTGGAGCAGAACTTTGAATTTCATGTGAACATGTTTTTAGCTGTTTCTGTTTGGAGGGGTAGGGGGTCTTCTATTTGGTTAAGATTACAAGTCTATGGGAAACAATATAACTTTGGAATTTGATATTGGTTAGTTTGGCGTCTATATTTTTGGAACATTCCATCTATACTGGGCTGGCCAATCTAAGGACCACAGTATTTGTGAGGACTTCCCTGACACAGCCCAGGGTACTAGAGGTGTGTAAATTGGGCTGTATTTGATTCAGACTTGGATTCAGCCCAAATCGGTGACAGTGATTCAATTTGTTGATTCATATCATTGTCCCAATTTGATTAATCTGAATCCGAATCTGAAGCTTCAATGGTGATTCAGAGAATCAGTGATTTGGCCATAGGCACATCTTTAAATGTTTCTTCTACATACCTGGAGGTATCAGGCATGGCTCATGAACGCTGCAGTGGTGGGGCCACTTCCAGTCCACTTCTGGGTCCACCGCTGAGCACACAGGGGACAACCACCCCTCCCTTCCACACAGACACACACACTCCCATGGGATACTCCATTTGTACCAGCATCTCAGCATTCACAAGCTGTCTGGTACTTTGAGGTATGTAGAAAAAACATTTAAAACTATGTCTATGTCTGAATCATCAAATCTTTCCAAATCTCTCTGAATTGATTTGGAGAGATTTAAGGGTCTCCTGATTTGATTCAGATCAGAGATTCAGAAAATGGATAGAAGGAAAATGTACTGTTTTCTTGATCTACAAATGCCCTCCTTTCTCTACCTCTTATCTTAAGGGTTGTCAGCAATCTGAAACACACAGACAACAAGATTCAGACTTACAGGAATAGCTCAGGACAAAAAATTATGGGGGGAATTAGTTAAACTTACACTGGATGAGAAACCTGTGAAAGGGCAGGCAGACTAAGACACTAAGCCAATTGGGGGTGAAGTACCAAAGCACATTGTGGACATGAAGGGAACAAACAGAAGTTACATTTGTCCTGTGAAAGACCACCTGAAAGTGTTCTACAGCCATGTTGTGACACATGTACATGCCTGCAGAGCACTTTAAATGTGACCAATCACACAACAAATTAAACCCTCATCAAATGAGGGATAGGGTGAAGATGGTCCACTTTGGAGCACCTTAGAGAACTTCTGTTCCCTAGAATCAGCCTGTTGTTGCATCAGCCCAGGCCCACCCCCTACTAAGGTTCCAGCCATGTTGCTAACTCAGCTGTGTCAAGAGTAGCGTGTGATGACATTTTTGTATTTTTTTTATTTGCTTTTTTAAACACCTAGGGAATTATACAGAGACATAAAGTTCTTATAATACAATTTCTAAGGCTATAAAGTCAATCTCTCAAAAAATAGTTGTCCTGTGGAAAAATAGTATGTGATCAGAAAATAAAGACTATAATATAAAATCATAACACATGCGTATAATGGCTTCAAATTGAAGTATTGCCAGCATATCTTTACATTATTTTTACATTATTACTATTATTATGACACTAGTGACTGTGTTTAATTCTGTGGAAGCGTATTCCCATTTTATTCCACAATACATATAAATCTCAAAAGTGGCACAAAAAAAACTCAAAAAGCCTTCAGAGGTCTTTAACTCAGTCCAGCTATTCTGCATTAAATTTTAGCAAATAAGCATTGCAATGTGATGATGTTTCCATAATAATGCACAAATTTTCAAAGTGTAATATCACCCCAGAAGAGTTCTGCATTCCAGGTTCTCATCCCTAGACTAGGTTCATAAATACACAAACTGGGTTGTAATTATCTTAACATTGTAATTCAGTTCCACACTTCAATTTCTTTGGGTCTGCCCACTGTTAATAAAAAAAAAAAAATCAACCAAACTCCAAATAGCAGTCAGTGTTGAAGAAAATTGTAACAATATTTTACTTTTTAATGTTTGCAAGGTGCTTTGAATATAATATGTGACTCTGAGCATTTTTTATCAGTATAATGCCTTTTATCCTGTATGTTCTTAACAAGGCTTCTAACACATAGCACCACTGATTATATAGCTACCTATTAGATGGAGAATGACAGCCAATTGGTATAGAGCATGAGGCACATCAAAAGATGCTAAATGAAATCTTGACCAGGGTCTTAATCTTACAATAGTGGCTGAAGAAATGGCATATCTTCACAATATTCCCATTTTTATTTTATCCAAAAAATCTCTATGCAATCAAACTAATTATTTTAATTTGTGTTACTATTTGTCCCTGGGCTCCCAGTTATGGGGTCAGGATCTCATTGTATTAAGCACTGTACAAAAACAAAACAAAAACATGGGTTCTTACCCCAGAGAGTTTATAGTCTTGGCCTAAAAGCAAAAGGCAGTGAATGGATGTTGGGAAGTACAAAGGTGCAGTAAGGACTGTATAAGTGTGCAAGATAGGCAAATATCTTTGACCAGGAAAAGGCTAATTGATGACAAGTTTTTGTAAGATTTATTGAAAAAGAGAGTTTAGGCAGAGAGGATTTGTCTATAGAGAACTCCTCATAAATAGAAGTGTACATAAGAGCTTGAAGTGGGTGAAGAGCTTGGCATCATGGGACAATCAAACCTGTCCACTAACAGTTTCTTATGATGTTCTCTCCTTGATGATGGATAAAAAATGATAGGCATGGTTGGGATGGACCTTAAGCAACTGAACTGATTTGGTTGCAAAAGGAATAGAGTCTGCTCTGCAGGGGAGGCCAGTATTTCAAAATCAGCCCTTAGTCTTTAGCCCAAGCTCACCAGATCATTATATGGGTGTGATTTCTGGCATTTATTCTGTTTATTCTACAAGGAAGAGATGTGGGAGCCCCTGCACCCTTGCCCCATGGGCCGTCTGCATCTGTAACAGATACAATCCCCTGTAGCTGGCTGTTGTCAGAGGAATGCCCAAAGGACCTCTATGCACCTAAAAAGGGTGGAGCCTGTTTACTCTGTAAAGCTAGCTCCCTTTTCTTTATGATATATGTAAAGAGGACAGAAAGTTGATTCAGCCACTTTCCTGCCTCCAACTTGGTATTTAGGAAGTAATTTCTGAGCTAAGGAGAATGCAAGGGTACAATCTTTTCCTTCTTTTCCATGTTTTCTATACGTAAAGGATAGCTAAAATCTAGCTTAGAGTTACTAAGAGATCCACTAATTCCTAAAGAAATCAGTGTCCGACCTCCATGTAATTTCTGTTGGAATAGGAACAAGCTCCAAGTTTTTGTCAGCTTTCAAGGAACTACAGTGTGGCTGTCTATACAGAATGTTTTAAAAAATAATAGTGAAATGCAGCTGGGGTGAAATATACATAGATAAAACTTTAATGCAAAACTAAACTGTATTTCTTTATTATTTTTAAAGAATGTCTGATTTCTTTGTCATCAGTGAAAGGTAATTAAATCAAGCAAACCTTGGGGGAACTTTCAAACAAATAAAAAAAGAGACAGTCATAAGGATGCTGGTGACTAGGAAGAGAAATGAAGAAATAGAAAACAGGTATTGGCAAAGCAGAATTATCTTTTGACCTTTAAAGCATATTCCCTCTACTGTTACTAAAAAGTATATATAAAGGGGACCCTAACATTTTTTAAATTTAAATATACAGGCAAAGAATTATTACTTTAATTATTAAAAACATTTCTAGATTTTTTAAAACATCCAGCTTTAAGTATTAGTTATGTGAAATGTTGTATCATAGGCTTCATTCAGATTGCTCAATGGCAATGGACTGAAATTTCACTTCCTGTTTCTCATGCATCATCCTCAATAATATCAATTGTGTTTCTCATGCATCATCCTCAATAATATCACCTCCAAGTTTTTTGTTTGTTTCTATGTGTTTTTAGTTGTTATTTTGGGTAAAAATATTATTTTGTATTGAAGGCTTTATTACTTTCTGCCCAGTTCTACTTGCATAGTACAGTTGGATTAGGATTTCAAAAAAGAATCTTAAAATACTCTTGTTTAGTCATGGACTATTTGAATGAAAATTGGTTCTAAGAATGTTATATTTTGGTTTGTACAACCCATAACCAAATTTTAACTTACATTTGTACAGTCAACAAGTTGGTTTCTCATCAGGAGTGTAAAGTAATGGATGATATCTCTCTTGAATCAGTTGACACTTCTCTTTCATCTTTCACTCTAATATTCTTCTTCATGAATATAGTGGTAAAAGGACATAAAAAATGATGATATATTCTAATTCACAAACAGTGCTAATGCCACTCCCTTCAATATAGGTGGATAGATGGAAATCACCTGAGGACTAGATGCATGCTTAATTTTCCCTGCCATTTTTAATAACTGCAGCCTTATTCAGGATTGCTTTGGTGGTCAAATGTCTGTAGAGCAGGGGTGGCAACATCCAGCTTGGAAGAGGCAGAGCCATCCCACAATCTTTTGGGACCCCCTGCAAGAAATAGTTTTGGCGCCCCTTGCCCTGAAGAAGCTGGCAGCGGAGGGTGGGGGTGAGTGGCTGGACACAGGGGACTCCTTAGCTGCAGAGCCCTCTGCAGCCACAGGTTTCACAGTGTAAGATGGACCCACTCTGGATGGATGCAGCTTTAACAGAGCTTAGCTCCAAGCAGGAGACACTTCCAAGTTTGTCTACACCACTCTTGCTGGAGTCATAGCTGTGTAGCTGAAGTCATCGCTTTACTGATCCCTCCTCCACCCCCCCCCCCAACCCAAGTCATTGCTGCTGCTTCTCCCTGCTGCCCAGGCAGAGTTTCCCACTTCAGAAATGCTGCCAAAGATCCCCTGATGCTGAACCACCGCAGAAACCCCTCACCCTCTTTTGCTCTATTTTTAGTTAAAAGCCTGGATAAAGAAAGTTCCACATGCTAAACTCCTCTGGAAAAAAAACTTAATAGCATAAGGGCCATGTGTTACTTGGTTTCCATCCATTCTTACTCTTAGGTCAGGATAGGGAAAGGGAGTCTGTTTCTAGTGTTGCTTATGCTGAGGCTCATTATGCTTTTAATCATGAGTACCAGAAAAGATTAGGACAAAATCTGTACCAAGAAATGCTCTGTCCTGGATACAAGTGAAAATGTCCTCTTTCCAAAAGTACAATCTACATGCTTAGCTACAGGAAAATAATTATTAAGCAGTCTCTAACAAGGCTTTTGGAATTTTCAGTAAAGTAATATCACACAGATTTTTCATCATACCAAAATTTCAAAACCTGAAAACTGTATAACCTGCATCTTAAGAAAATTAACATCTTAAGTTCATCACAGGGGCACAGAAGGAAATTGGTGAGGTTTTATTCACCAAGGCGCCCCCAGAGGTTACAAGAAATAATGGCCACAAGCTAGCAGAGAGCAGATTTAGACTGGGCATTAGGAAGAACTTCTTCACAGTTAGAGTGGCCAAGGTCTGGAACGGGCTCCCAAAGCAGTGAACACTAGTATGTGAAATATACTGTGGGAATGGTGTGTGGAAACTTCTTTAATAAGCAAGTTGCAGCAATTAATGTAGACTTTCTTAGTTCCAGTAGAAACAACTGGCTTTGCTGACCAGTATGTAGTATTAGAACTGCAGAATTGGACTGATAAAAATGTAATTTGCTAAAAGAAAAAGAAAAGCCAATTTTTTTCACAAATCGTATCACACTGGATGCATCTACATGAGACTTTTACTGCACCAGGACTGGGGAGCTCTCTGCTTCCCCTCTCAGCTGGGGGCTGGCCAGGAATTGTCCCACTTGTGCTGCAGCTGCCATCCAGCCCCCTGCTGGAACAAGTGGGACAGCTCCCAGTCAGTCCCATGCCCAGTGGGACATCCTCACTTGGCAGTTGGCTCACTGGCAACTGCGCCAGGATCAAGACAGTTCCCAGCAAGTCCTTTGCTGGGCAGGGAAGCCCTGATGGACATGGGGCACACTGGCATCCTTGTTCATAGAGCCAGGAGATCCCTGCTGGCTACAGCTGTCTCCCAGCCCTGTGTACATCAGGACCTGGACCCCTCCCAATGTGCACAGGGCCAAAAGATAGCTGTTTCTGCATCCAGCAGAGCTCTTCTGGCCTGGTGCATATTGGGACCAGCCCCCATGCTCCCTGCTAGCCCCTAGGCTGGCACCCCAGGGGAATCTGGAGTTTCCCCTGGCTGCTGCAGTGAGGGACAGAGCAGGGCAGGAACAGACCTGTATGAGGCTGCTCCCACTGGGGACACATTTGCTCCCAACAGGGTGCATATGTAGATACGCTGCCAGGGAAGGCTTACTGATCACTATGGTACTATACTGCACAGTAAGCCTCTATTGCATTAATAGCATGTGTAGATGCACCAACAAAGTAAGAAACAAACCAGGATAATTTGGCTCTGCTACAAATTCTTACAATGGTTTGCACAGTTCTAAAAGATGGTGTATTTCCAATAACCCTGCTACATGAGTTAACATGATGACAGAAAAAAAATGTCATAGCATTTAAAATGAAGATCCAAATCTGAAATTGACAGTGGCTTGGAGAAGGGACCACATGCTATCAGACTTTAATGCAGACACTTGAGAATTCATGGATGATATATTATTGTTTATATATAGACTTATTTCTCCATAATCTGTACATATATGCTTATTGAGTACTTGAAAACTTAAACCAGTGTCTACAAGCTTAAGTCTGTGCCCATGAATCAGGAACAAAATACCCTGATATACTACAAACCCAAGCTCAAAGCTATTCCCCCACATTTTAAGCAATAAAGCTTCATTAATTGTAACATTGTCAATCGATTTCCAATCTTAATGTTAAAACTGTACTACAAATCTGGGACATGTCAAACAACAATAATTGTAAGTCTGTGAATTAAACAGGTATACCCTAATGCTAAATAGCTAAATAGTATTTAGTAACAAAATACATGAGAAAGTGTAATATTGTATTTGTCAAATGCCATTTGACTCAGCATTTCATCTGTTTTTGTCACCTTCTTTCCCTGTCTTCATGAGTAAATTGTTTGGATCCTTCTTACCTGAGTGTCTGTTTCTTCTCTGAACACTTCATAGTTTCATAGTTTCAGTGTTGGTAGGGTTGGAAGGGACCTGAGCAGATCATCAAGTCTGACCTCCTACCATGGCAGGAAAAAGTATTGAGGTTAAATGACCCTGGCAAGGTGTTCATTCAGCCTCCTCTTAAAACCCCCAGGCTAGAAGCCAGCACCACTTCTCTTGGAAGTTGGTTCCAAATCCTAGCCACCCTTACAGTGAAGTAGCACCTCCTGATATCTAACCTGAATCTACCCTCTGCCAGCTTGTGACCATTATTACTAGTCATTCCTGGTAATGCTTGGGGGAACAGGGACTCTCCCCGTGCCTGCTGGTCCTCTCTGACTAGTTTGTAAATGGCCACTAGATCCCCCTTCAGCCTTCTCTTGTGGAGGCTGAACAGGTTCAGGTCCCTTAGTCTCTTCTCATAGGGCCTGCCCTGCTGCCCACTAATCATGTGAGTAGCCCTCCTCTGGACCGTCTTCAAGTTGTCCACATCCCTCCTGAAGTGCAGGCCCAGAACTGGACTCCAATGGTGGTCTGACCAGTGTCACATAGAGTAGGAGGATCACCTCCTTGGATCTGCTTAAGATGCATCTGTGGATGTATGAGAAGGTATGGCTGGCCTTCCTGACTGCGTTCCCACACTGTCGGCCCATATTTATTTTGGCATCAATAATGACTCCAAGATCCTTTTCTGCTTCTGCGCTGGCAAGAAGGGAGTTTCCCAGCCTGTAGGTATACTGCTGGATCTTCCCCACAACGTGCAGTTCCTTGCACTTATCAATGTTGAAACTCATCCTGTTCTCATCCACCCACGCCTGTAACCTGTCTAGGTCCAATTGCAGCCTATTCCTCACTTCTAGCTTGCCCACTTCTCCCCCACATCTTAGTGCCATCTGTGAATTTGAACAGGGTGCTTTTTACCCCCTTGTCCAAGTCACTTATGAACATGTTGAACAGTGCAGGCCCGAGGACCAAGCTCTGCAGAACTCCACTGTCCACATCCCCCCAGGTCAAATAAGACCCATCCACCATCACTCTCTGGTTGTGTCCCTCCAGCCAATTAGTGACCCAATTGACTGTGTAGGTGTCAACATCAGTCCCCTAGTTTTTTAATGAGAATGGGGTGAGGAGACAGTGTCAAAGGCCTTCCTAAAGTCAAGAAATACTGGGTCCACTGTTACACCTTCATTTAAGGATTTTGTGACCTGGTTATAGAAAGCCATGAGGTCAGTCTGACAGGACCTGCCTCTAATGAACCCATGTTGGTTGCTTCTAAGCATAATCTCCCCTGCTGGTCCCTTGCAGACTTGTTCCAGGATAATTCTCTCAAAAAGCTTACCCAAGATCGAGGTAAGACTAACTGGCCTATAGTATCCTGGGTCCTCCTTCCTCCCTTTTTTAAAAATGGGAAGAACATTGGCCCTTTTCCAGTCCTCTGGCACCATACCAGAGCACCATGAGTACTCATAAAACCATGCCAGGGGTCCCACAATCACCTCTGCTAAATCCCTCAGTACTCTGGGGTGGCGATCATCAGGACCAGCAGATTTAAATACATCCAGTCCCTCCAGAATCTCTCTGACTAGATCCTTACTGACCCTAGGCCTGGACATGACTCCCCTGGGGCCTACAGGGGGCCTAGTGGTGGGGAGGGGGTGACCCAGTCCCTGCTCAGAAAATGGAGGTAAAGAACATTTTTAATAGGTTAGTTTTGTTGTCTGTGGCAATGACCAGATTTCCTAGTGTGCCTTGCAGAGGCCCCACATTACCTGGTACCTTCTTTTTACTTCCTATGTATTTAAAAATGGACTTCTTGTTGTCCTTGACCTGGGTAGCTAGTCCCAGTTACATCTCCCCCTTGGCCTTCCTGACAGCCCCCCTACAGCCCCGAGCAACCGAAGTATAGTCCTCCCTGGTGATGGCCCCACACTTCCATTGGGTGCACGCCTCCTTTTTAGCTAGGAGACATTCCCATATGCTTTTGGTGAGCCATGGGGGCTTTTGTGTCATCTTGCCCCCTTTCCTCCATGTTGGGATTACCTCTCTTTGGGCTTGGAGGATCATGTCCTTAAGGAATGACCACTCTTCTTGGACACCTGACTCCTCTCCCCTCTGGGACCTCAGTGCCTCCCCAACTATTCTCCTTATCTCATTGAAGTCTACCCTTCTTAAGTCCAGGGCTGCTGCCTTTGCCACCTTGCACTGGATGGTGAATTTCAGCAGGTGATGATCACAGTTGTCCAGGTGGTTGAGTACCCACAGATCCCTCACCAGGTCCTCACCCATGGCCAGGACCAGGTTCAAGAAGGCATCTCCCCTGGTGAGGCTGTACACATTTAGGGTTAGATGGGGACCCTTTATCTTAGCTAGGAACCTATGTGAGTGGTCAGCCTTGGCTGACTGCACTTCCCAGCAGATGTCTTGAAAGTTCAGGTCACTCATGATGACCATGTCTTTTGACCTAACTACCTCCATGAGCTGACGTAAGAATTCCAGGTCTAGCTCTTCCCCTTGGTTGGGTGATCTGTAGTAGACCCCCCACGGTTAAATCCCTTTCCCCTCAACTTCTTTGTATTCTGACTCAGAGCAGTTCAGTGTGCCCCTCCTCTGACCTTGTGCTACTTGTTGAGTATGTGTATTTCTCCTTGACGTAGAGCACGACACCCCCACCTTTCATCCCTGTCCTATCCCTCCTGTGCAGCCTATAGTCCTTGATATTCACTGCCCAGTTGTGCGTTGGGTCCCACCATGTTTCTGTGAGCCCCATTATGTCTGGTTCAGTGTCAGCTAGCAGGAGGGTAAGTTCCTCCTGCTTGTTCCCAATACTATTAGCACTTGTGTAGAGGCATTTGAGGCCTCCTGAAGATGTGTGCACTGCCCCCCTAATCTCAGTACTGCCCGGGCCCCTGTTACTTACCTGGGTATTTTTTGTACTCGTTGTCAGTCTAGGCTGGCTGTTCATGTGTTTATCGCTTGGTTTAGTAGTCTGAGGCTTCCTCTGCCCTTGTCTTCCCCTTCCCCCGACGAGCCTAGTTTGAAAGCCCCTGGAGGAGATCCACCAACCTAGATGAGAACACACACTTACTTTGGGAGAAAGGTGGATCCCATCCCACCTAAGCATGTTTCTCATCCTGATGTGTGGGTCATTGTCTAGGAAGTCAAAGTCCACCTCAAGACACCACTCCTGAAGCCACCAGTTGATCTCCCTGATGCAGGTCTCATGTCATCTTCCATGTCCACTCACTAATAGGACAGAAGAGAATACCACCTGCGCCCTTATCTCCCTCAGCACGCCCCTCAGAGTGTGGTAGTTTTGCTTTCTGATGGTTCAATGCAAAATAAACAATTTCTCTCTGCTATTTATATGAATGAAAAATGAATGACATTTATATCTGGTGCTACCTATCCACAGGGTTAAATCCACTAGCCACAAACCAATTTAAAAATGGGGGTGTGGGAGATGGTCCCCCAAGGAAAATTTCTGAGTAACAAATGATCTTTCACATATGAGAAAGTTAGGGTTCTGGTATGTCACTGCAAATATAATCTAAAACCTTATAATCTGAAAACTAAATTATACTGTCTTCTAATACCTTACTTGCCTTATGTGCACAGTTTGCAATTGGTGGATCTCTTGATAACTATGACATCCTCTGTGCATGAATGTATTAATTGTGGTTCTGTGTATTTGTCACAGATACGAGCATTACAACCTGCCTTTATTAAAATGTACTGCTTGTTGCAAAAGAAAGCCTGTTCAAAAGATGGCTACAAATGCCCTGAAGCAAGTAGAAAGAAAAAATGCTAAAGTCATCAGGGCAGGAAATTCTAAACAAGAAATAAATCCTTTAATACAGGTCAACAGAGCAGAATGGGATAGGCAGTAAAATATGAAGAAGTTTAGAGAAATCTCACCTCTTACTATATTAGGGGCATTGGTAACTATTAATTTTTTTTATTTACTAGCTTAGATGGGCAAAGAAAATAAGTGTGGTTGGAAAAAGCAAGCATGGAAAGCTGCAGATAAAGAAATATTTCATAACATTGTGTTTCTTATTCTAAATTATGTAATTTTTTTTGTTGTTTTTAAAAATAATTCAGATCTATGGTGTAAATGTCCTGAGACAAGTGCACTAGACAAAAGCAACAACTATTCCAAATACTTGGAAAGATTTTCTTATTGTTGTACAAAACTGCAAGTTTCTAGCAACATTAGTATTTAATAAAGACCTGTGGCTAGTGTTATCAAAATGTATAGGAAGTTTGAACTGGAAGGCACAGCTTCTCAGGAAGGTGGTTTTATGTAAGCACATATACCCAATTTCACTTTTTATATTGACAAAAAACAAAATAGATTACAGTGATGCTTGAACATAATACCTAATATAATTGGAAGCTTGTAATGGTAAATTGCAGTCCAAACAAGCAGATACTCCACTGACTGAACCTGCCATTTTATATTTATTATTTTAATGCCTTTCAACCATATAATCATAACTTGTAGCAACCTAGAAAACCTGTCAATGAAATAAGAAAAAATAAAGAATTTTACTCCTGGCTATCATGTGCAGTTAAAAGTTCAATGTGATCTAATGCATGACCACACAATCATGCCTCCCACATGCAAGACAGCATATATGATTGTGGGATCCCGCATTAGTTCCTATTTTACCTTATTGCTAGTTGAGGGGTTCCTAGCTGGGGGGGGTGCCCCATGCACTCCCAAGCCTGGGAGAGTGTGCTAGCCATGATCCCAAAGGCTTGGGATTTCATGCAGTCCAGAGCATCCATGCCCCCTGGCTGCCAAAACCCAGAATTCACAGCTGTTGGACTCTAGGTCCCCATGCTACCAGGACTCAGAACTAGTAGCTGCTGGAGCTGAGCGTCCCCAGTACTCGCAGGACTTGCAGCCCACAACTGGACAAGGGGAGGGGGTTCGCAGCCATATGAGAGATCCTTCAACATGACCAAATTAAAACTTGATAGCATTGAGTTATAAAGTTAGTATTGCATATCTTGAAGATCTAACTTTATTGCTGGTTGGAGATTTTACTGTGAATAGATACTTTGTATCTGTAGCTGACCTCCAGATAATTATGTAATTAATTAGTTAATTCTGCAATATCTGTAATGTGTAAAGGGGCCTTTGAGCAATAATCATACATTTCAGCATTTCAAGACTTAGTTAGATAGTATAAGCATTTCCATTAGGAGTGGATCATCAAATGGGAAAAAGAAAATCTATGTATCTGCCTTGAAATCACTTTATACCATCTGAGCATTCTATCCATCTTGTCGATATTTTTAAGTGTCATGTCCTTAGAGGAAATTATAGCTATTGTATTCATTGTAGTGAAACTGTACTGCAATGAAATGGTGAAGCTGATCTGGAAACTCATTATAAATGTATCTACCATGGGGATAAACCAAATCCTTTTAATCTGTTCTATTTTCAGCAATTCTGTTTTCATGTCATACTATTCCTTGTGCCCAAACTGAGGTGCAAATCAGTCATAGTGAATTTGTGGTTCATCAACATAACTAAATTCCACCACATTTCACAGACACCCATCCCCCCAACCAAAAAATAAAAAATAGATCTTAAACAGCTAAGACTATCCAGCTTAATTTTTAAGATTGCATTTTCTAATCGAATGCCTAAAATTAGAGCAAACATTTTTCAAATAACAGTTGGCACTAATTACTTTGTTCTGATGATATTCTTGAATATACTACCAGAGAGGATCTCTATGAAGGGAGCCAGCTAGAATTCAGCATTTGTAAATCTGATGAATATATATATATTTGGCTGGTTTTCTTTTATGCGTGTTTTTTATTGTATTCTTAAATACAATACAACCATCAGAAATTATATAAAGTGACAGATGTATAATGTGTGTGTATCAAACATGAATTATGTATATCTCACAATTAGTAATAAAGGGGGGAAATGGAATAGAAACATGGGTGAAAAGGAAGAAAAAGAAAGAAGAAGAGAAGTGTACACTATTTTAATACCAAAATCTAAGAATTCCTTCTAAATTCCTTCTGGGAGTGGGAGAGAGGCTTATACACTCTCAGGAGGCATCAGGTGCCTCTACATTAATGCTTGTAGTATGGGAAGTAAGCAGGAGGAACTGTGCCTCCTGATTGCAAGTAAGATCCAGACTTAGTAGGGCTTACAGAAACCTGGTAGAACCCGACCTACAAATGGGTAGTGGGCATTCGGGGATATACCCTATATAGAAGAGACAGGACATAAAGGAAAAGTGGGGGGGGTTGTGCTCTCTGTCAAAGAGCACTTCACATCATCAAGTATTAACTTTGGGTTAAGGGAGGGTCAGGCAGAGACACTGGGTCAAACTATAAGTGGGGTGTGGCAAAAGGGACCTTATAGTGGGTGTCTAATACAGACCACCCAACCAGAGGGAAGAGCTGGACCAGGACTTCTCCAGTCAGCTTATGGAGGTGGTTATGTCAAGGAATGTTATTGTCATGGGTGACCTAACCTACCCAGACATTTGCTGGGAGAAACAGACAGCCAGGTCTGATCGCTCATACAGGTTCCTGGCTATTATAGGACCATCACCTTATCAAGGAAGTGTGCAGCCCCACTAGGGGTAATGACTTGCTGGACCTGGTCAAGGCCACAGAGGATAACCTGGTGAGGGAACTACAGGTCCTTGACCACCTGGGCAATAGTGATCATCATGTGCTGGATTTCACTATCCAACACAGGACATCAAGGGCTTACAACAAAGCTAAAGCCCTTGACTTCAGAAGGGACAACTTCAATTTGCTTAGGAGGCTAGTGGGGGGGGGCACTGAGGGCCCAACAGGTAGAAGATATGGGAGCCCATGAGAGATGGTCATACCTTAAGGGGGCGATCCTCCAAGCCCAAAGAATAACAGTCCCAGAGAGTAGCTAGGGGGATAAGCATGCATAGAAACCCCCTTGGCTCAGCAAGGCATTCAGGAATGCCTGAGGACTAAAAGGGAGGTGTACAACCAGTAGAAGGGAGGAGCTATCACCAAGGAAGAGTACTCCTCATCTGCCCATGAGTGTAGGAGGCTATTGGGAAGGCCAAGGCAGAGATGGAACTCAGGCTAGTGTCCAGGATTAGGGACAACAAAAAGTCCTTTTTCAAGCACATTGAGAGCAAGAAGAGGGCATCAGGCAATGTAGGGCCCCTGCAAGAAGGAAATGGTAATCTTGTGGCTATGCCATACAAGAAATCTGATATTTTTAACAGTTTCTTTCCCTCTGTTTTCTTGAATAGGGACCGAGATATCCCATCTACTAGAGGAAGGGACAATCTTGGGGATAGCTCTGTCAGGTCTTCAGTCAGTGCAGATGTAGTTAGAGAACATCTGGAAGGGCTAGACATTTTTAAATCTGCAGGTCCAGATGCCCTTCACCCAAGGTTGTTGAGGGAACTGGTAGGGGTCATCGCAGAGCCCTTGGCCTGGCTGTATGAGAATTCATGGTCATCTGGCCAGGTGCTAGGCGATTGGAAAATGTGGTCCCAATTTTCAAGAAAGGGAGGATGGAGGACCCAAGTAACTATAGACCTGTAAGCCTCACCTCAGTGCTCAGGAAGATCTTGGAGAGAATCATCAAGGAGCACATCTGTGAGAGGCTTGCAGGGGACATCATGCTCAGGGGCAATCAGGATGGGTTCATCAAAGGCAGGTCCTGCCTGACCAACCTGATTGCCTTTTATGACCAAGTAACTAAACCCTTGGATGATGATGTCACCATGGACGTAGTCTTTCTAGACTTCAAGAAGGCCTTTGACACTGTCTCTCACCACATCCTCATCAATAAATTAAGAGACTGTGGCATTGATGTCTACACAGTTGGATAGGTAAAAAATTGGCTGATAGGGTGCACCCAGAGTAGTGGTGGACGGGTTGTACTCAACCTGATGAGATGTGAGCAATGGGGTACCCCGCAGCTCAGTCCTTAGGCCCACACTGTTTAACATTTCATCGGCAACTTGGACGAGGGGGTGGAAAGCACACTGTCTAAGTTTGCTGCTGACACTAAGGTGGGGTGAGGTAGACACATTTGAAGGGAGAGAGAGGCTGCAACTAGATTTAGACAGACTACAAAAGTGGGCAGATGAGAATAGGATGGGGTTCTATGGAGAATAGAATGAAGGGTGCTGCACTTTGGGAGAAGGAATCCACAGCATACATACAGGCTGGGGAAGGGTCCAATTGCATGGATGGTAGAACTGTGCAAAACAGCACCATTTCATTATGACTTCTGTTTCACCATTTTGAAGGGCAATGTTTTACTTCATTGTGATGGGCTCACTGGAGGTGACTTAGCCCAGGGGTTTGGAAAAGGTAAAAGATGATTTTGGGATTTTCTTTCCTCACCAATCACAGCCCAGAGACTCACCCTTCATGTTCCCTGATTGGCCCCTTGGGTCACCTGGAGGGGGATAAAAGAGGCAGTGCACCTGACTCAAGAGAGACCAGTGAGGGACCACAAAGAAGGGGTTTCAAAGAGCTGGCAAAGAGCTAGGCCAGCGGAGTGGGAGCAGTTGCCATAGAAGATCCCGAAGGAGTGGCACCTGCAGGCAGCAGTTGGACAATCAGCAGCACAGTGTGTGGCCAGCAGGAGAGGCTCCTCACTGGGCTCCAGGGTCCCCTTTGAGAGGCTGCAGCCATCAGAAGAGACTCCCCAGATCCAGCAAAAATCTGAGCAGTGATCTGAGAGGTTCCCAGCTGTGCCTCCATCTCCTCCAATAAGAGGCCAGGAAGTTTGACATGAGGCCAGGGCTCTTGGAAGGTCAAGACCCCTAGCAATGTGGAGTAGTATTAATACTGGTGGCTGTGTGGTAGAGTTTTTGCCTACCATATGGGAGATCAGAGTTTAAATCCGAGGTGGGATGACTTGGGGTGACTGAAGTGACAGGAAGAAATTCTTGTTGCTGTGGAAAGGGGGTCATTGTGTTTTCCCTCTTTCCCACAACCCCCTCTCCAGGTACCTAGCTCCTATATTCCTTGTTATTTGACACTTTGTATTGTGCCTTTTATATTTCACCACCCAGTATTGTTTGCTGTGTTGTTTGTATTATATTTTGTTAACCCTGTCTTTTTTCAACTGGATGAATACGTCTATGATTGTAAATGTCTAACCTTTATTGAATCCTGCCCCCTTGGGGCATTGTAGTCTCCTCTATACCCCCTGGTTTATACTGGTTATGTTCTCTGTACTGTTCTGTCATTAAAAGGTATATGAGATATGTGGTTAAGTCCCTTTTAGTGATCTGACTCTGCACCTCCCACAGTACTTGTGCGCCTGCTCTGGTTCTTTCAGTTGCAGAAGGGGTACCTCATGGAGTACTGCCCAGGTTACACTTTGGTGCCTCATCTGGGATCCCCACATAGTGGTTGCTAGAATATTATTCAAGCACTTTGTGCCCCTGTAGAGAGAGAGCCACCAGGAGACATGTCCAATGTTGACCAATCTGCCGTACCCTCCAGGAGTTATGAAACAGTGCAGGGGGAAGCGGAGCAACCTGCCGGTACTGAGGCTACTTCAGAATGGATGAGGTTTTTCCAGCAGATTCTGCAGGAGGTGACCCATTCTTCCAATGACCAAGTCACCTATAAGAGACTCTGGAGTTTCTTGGGAACACTTCTAGTCCCTGTAGGGGAGGAAGGATTCCATTCTTGGCTCTCCCATCTTCAAGAGACTTTACAGACCTGGCAAATACCTGATGAGGATAAGCAATGCCATCTCCTGGAGGTCCTGAGGGAGCCTTCCTTTGGGATTGTGAGGACGGCTAAACTCTGGAACCCTGTTATCACCACCCAGCAATGTGTACAGGTCCTTCAGGATGCTTTTGGCCAACCCACAGGGAGTGGGGGGGGCGTACTATGAATTGCTGGGAACTTTTCAGCACAAGGGCAAGACTCTTTCAGTGTATGTCCTTCACTTAGAGCTATTGTTACAGCACCTGGTGACCCAAGGAGTGCTTAGTGTTACTGATGCCGATCAGATATGGCTCCAGCAAATTCATATTGGGGCACAGTATAGCTCAGACTTACTCTGGAACCTCAAATTAGCAGGGATCAGGAGCAGCCCATTTGACTTCAGTCACCTCGTCTGAAAGATTCATCAAGAGGAAGAGATATCTATACTCAGAGAGACTATGTGGGTCCCAGAGGATGTTTCCCCCCAGAAAGGACCCATGGGTTGGGTGCTAACAGTATCTCCCCATGAGGACACCTTCTTGGGAGTGGAGGAGGAGCCTGTGGCTTCAGCACTAGCAGCTGCCATGGCCAGAACTGCACCTAGTGGTGAGTCCTCACCCCATAATCATGCTTCAGGAGGACCCCAGCCCCATACCTGCTCTAGGGCCCCAGGGTTCTGCTATAGATGTGGGGAGCTGGGGCATATGGATCAGGAGTGCACCCAGCCTGAGAACCCTGAATTGGTGTTTGAAAGATTAAAAGGGTGGTGGGCAGCAGGAAACGGGGAAGGGGCAGAGTATTGGAGTTGGCTCCACTCTGGACCCAGACAGACTCCTGCACATTACCCTCAATAAATTCACTGCCATAGGGGACCTCGTGTGGAGGCCCCTGTGACTATGAAGAGTAGCCTGTGCCAGGCCATTCTAGACAGCGGGTCCCAGGTTATCCTCCTATTTGAATCCTTCCATGAAGAACATCTGAGCCTTTGCTTCCCCTAATGGGGCTGGAACTTTTTGGCTTAAGCCAGGAGCAGTATCCTTACAGTGGTTATGTGAATATGAGGCTAAAATTCCCTGCTGAAATAGCTGGCGTGGAGGAAGAAGTGTCAACAATAGCTGTATTATGCCCTGATAAAGGTGGATGAAAGGGGCCACTCTCATTGTAGAGACCAACTCCAGCCTTTTCCAGGTTCTCACTCACAACTGTAAACAACAGGCTGGACCAGGTTACCAACAATGGTTAATGATGCATGTCTTGTGCTTAGAGGCATATGACCAATGGGAGCATAGAGAGATGTGGGGGTCACCTTGAGGTTGTGGGGACCCTGCACTTTTCTGAAGCAAAGCCCCAGTGAGTCCCTGCACAGGGCCAATGGGCTTTGCTCACTGTATGTAGTTGGATTGAGAAGGATGAAAAGATTAAGTTGCTGGTGGTGGAGACCTTCACTGGGAGAGAGAGATGTGGTGTGCTGAGGGTCCCCGATGGTCTGATTGAGACAAAAGGGCTCAACCAAGACCCAGTTACAATGATAGTGGTTAACCCAACCTTGGACAATATTGTGGTCCACCAGGACAGAAGGTGACCTTGATAAAGCAAGCTGAAGTGGTGATCCCTGAGTAAGAGGGAAACACCCCTCCAATTGGGGTGTTTGGGAACTCCCCTGTGCCCAAAGCCTGTAAAGCTTGGCTCAGGGACAAACTTGGGGCTTGAGCTCATGTTTTCTCCCTGCATGACTGGGATATGAGAGAGGTTAAGGGGGTGGAGCATCACATTTGTCTGAGCAATGCAAAACTCTTTTATGAACGGTCTCAATGCATTCCCCACGCTGAGATGGGGAAAGAAAGATAGGAGCTCATCTACAGGAGCTCGTGGACCACCATATCATCACAGAATCTAAGAGCCATTATGCCTTTCCCATTCTGATTATGTGGAAGAATAATGGCCAACTCCATATATGTGTATTGATTACCAGACTTTGCACACCCAGACCACCTGGGGGGTGTTATGCTGTATGTCAAAGAGCAATATACATGCTCAACAAACAGCACTGGGTCAGAGGAGGGGCAGATGGAAGTGCTTTGGGTACATATACAAGGGGGTTGTGGGGAAAGGGAGTTAATGGTAGGGGTTTACTTCCCCCACCCAACCAGGGGGAAGAGCTGGACCAGGAATTCTCAGGTCAGCTTGTGAAGGCAGTTAAGTCAAGGGATGTGGTCATCATGGGTGACCTAAACTATCCAGACATCTGCTGGGAAGAGCAGTCAGCCAGGTCTGACTGCTCACATAGTTTCCTAGCTGAGTTAAGGCACCTGCATCTAACCCAGGACATAGCATTTCTCCTGGTGGAACTGTGCTTGGTGGACCTGGTCTTGGCCATGGGTGGTGACCTGGTGAGTGGACTGCAGGCTCTTGACCACCTGGGCAACAGTGATCATCACCTGCTGGAATTCACCATCCAGCACAAGGTGCCAAAGGCCTGCAGGAAGGCAGCAGCCTTAGACTTCAGGAGGGTGAATTTCAATGAGGTAAGGAGACTAGTTGGGAAGGCACTGAGGCCCTGAAGGGGAGGGGAGGTGGGAGTCCAGGAAAAGTGGTAGTTCTGTAAGGAGATGATCCTCCATATCCAAAGGGTGACAATCCCCACATGGATCAAAGGTGGCAGGAGTGCTCAAAAGCCCTTATGGCTCAGCAGAAGCATCCACAAATGTCTCAACACTAAACAGGAGGTGTACACCCAATGGAAGGGAGGGGCCATCACCAAGGAGGATCATATCTCCATTGCCTGAGATTGTAGGGGGGCTGTAAGGAAGGCTAAGGTGGAGATGGAAGTGGGACTAGCTACCCAGATCAAGGATAAGAAGTAGTCCTTTTTTAAATACATAGCGGGTAAAAATAAGGTACTGGGTAATGTAGGGCCTCTACAGGATATGGTAGGAAATCTAGTGGTCACACCAGATGACAAATCTAACCTCTAACAAGTTCTTTGCCTCCATCTTTTTGAGCAAGGACCAGGGCATTCCCCACACTGAGGTCCCCAACAACCCAGGGGAGGAGCTGCCAGACTCAGGGTCAGTGAGGACCTATCCAGAGAACTTCTGATGGGTCTAGACATGTCCAAGTCAGTAGGTCGTCATGATCTCTGCCCCAGAGTGCTAAGGGAATTAGCAGAGGTCATTGCAGGTCCCTGGCACAACTTTACAAGCACTCATGGTGCTCTAGTGAGGTGCTTAGGGACTGGAAAAGGGCCAATGTGGTCCCCATGTTCAAAAAATGGAGGAAGGAGGACCTAGAAAACTACAGGCCCATTAGTCTTACTTTGGTCCTAGGGAAGCTTTTTGAGAAAATTATCCAGGAGCACATCTGTGAGGGACCAGCAGGGGAGATCATACTTAGCGGCAACCAACATAGATTCATTCAAGGCAGGTCCTGTCAAACCAACCTGGTGGCCTTCTATGACCAGGTCACAAAATCTTTGGATGCAGGCATGGTGGTGGATGTAGTCTTTCTGGACTTTAGGAAGGCCTTTGACACTGTCTTTCACCCCTTTCATTAAGAAATCAGGTGACTGTGGCATCGATGCCTACAATTTGCCTCCCAGATGGATCATCAATTGGCTTGAGGGTCACACCCAGAGAGTGTTGGTGGATGTTTTTTTTTCAACCTGGAGAGATGTGGGCAGTGGGATCCCCAAGGGCTCAGTCACTGGGCCCGCGTTGTTCAACATCTTCAATGGCAACTTGGATGAGGGGGTGAAAAGTACCTTGTTCAAATTAATGGATGACACAAATGTGGAGAGAAGTAGGCACGCTGGAGGAGAGGGGCAGACTGGAATTAGATCTAGAAAGGTTACAGGGCTGGGCAGATGGGAAAAGGATGAAATTCAATACTGTCAGGTGCAAGGTACTGCACCTGGGGAGGAAGAACCAGCAGCATACCTACAGGCTGGGGAACTCCTTTCTACTTAGCACAGAGGCAGAAAAGGATCTTGGTGTCATTATTGATTCCAATATGAACTTGAGCTACCAATGTGGGGAAACAGGAAGGCTAACCACACCTTGTCATGCATCCACAGATGCATCAAAAGCAGGTCCAAGGAGGTGATCCTCTCCTCCTATGTGACACTGGTCATACTGCAATTGGAGTACTGCATTCAGTTCTGGGCACTGCACTTCAGGAGGGATGTGGACAGCATGGATAAGGTTCAGAGGAGGGCCACTCACATGATCATGGGGAAGCAAGGCAAGCCCTACGAGCAGAGGCTACAGGACCTGAACCTGTTCAGCCTCCACAAGAGAAGGCTGAGAAGGGATCTGTTGGCCATCTACAAACTGGCCAAGGGGGACCAGCAGGCTATGGAAGAGTTCCTGTTCCCCTAAGCACTACCAGGATTAACATGGAATAACAGTCATAAATCAACTGAGATTAGATTCAGGATAGATATCAGGGGCACTACCTCACAGTCAGGGTGGCTAGGATCTGGAACCAACTTCCAAGGCAAGTGGTGCTCACTCCTACCCTGAGGGTCTTCGAAAGGAGACTGGATAATCACTTAACCAGGGTCGTTTGACCTCAGCAGTCTTTCCTGCCCATGGCAGTGAGTCAGACTTGATGATCTGCTCAGGTCCCTTTTGACCCTACCTACTATGAAACTATGAAACAGTCACCAATCAATACACTGTCCTGTGGGTGCGGTAGGCTTTGGACTGTTTAGTAGGGAGCAAATGTTTTCAATACTAGACCTCTGCAGTGGTTACTACAAGATACCTCTGTGGGAAGAGGACAAAGAGAAGACTACTTTTATTTGTGCTTTGGGATTCTATCAGCTTGAACAAATGCCCAAAGAGATATCCAGGACTCCCAACTTTACTTCTTTAGCCCAGGCCCCTGTAGTTTACCGGTTCTAATTCTGGCCCTGGTAACTTTAACTCCTTACACTTCTACTTTACCTTAACCTTTCCCCGGGTATTCCAAGTACACCAAGAGTATACATGCATACACACACATCACAACACCCAATTTAGGAACTCACCTGTGTGTATATGTGTAGGTGGGTGGAATGTGTGTAAATTAGTGAATACACATATATACACATACATTATATATATGCATGTACACACACACGCACACATATAAATATCATTGTGTGTGTGTGGTATATGAATTAGTAATCGACATAGGTGTATTGAATGTGCAGGTGTTGGTAACTGGTATCTGATACTGTCTAAATTTGGTGTGTGCAGCTTGTATGGGCTTAAACTGGTCACAGGTGTGCATAAACCTAAACTAGTTATTTGGAATGTGTGTGTATCTGAGTTGCGTGTGTGTGTGTGTGTGTGTGTATGGCAATGTGCGTATGATATATGAATTATTGATCTGTGTCTAATTTTTGGGGTGTATAGTATATGTGTGTTGCAGGGGAAAAAATCCTGAGGAAACTCTGGAGCTCCCGGAAGGAGCCGCGGAGGCAGAAATGGGTGACAAAACAGAAGAAAAAGAAAAGGAAAAATTTAAGTTATTTACCACAGGAGCTGAGGGACCTCCAGAGAAGCCCACGCACGGCCAAAACAAAGACTTAAATCACCTGTGGGCAGCAGGTGATGTCAGCGGAGACCATCGGCCGACGGAGATAAAAGAGATGACCGCAGCACAGAGCAGGGCACACACGTGGCTGCCGGGGGTAGGCTGGGCTGACAGAGACTGCGGGAGGCACAGAACACCAGAGCTGACTGCCAGCGTGTGCCCCAGAGGAGTAACAGAGCCCAGAGGACGGTGCAGCTGCAGCGGGTGAGCCAGGGAAGAGTGGGGAGAGAACCACGGCAGTGTGGAGGGATCCACAACCCGAAGAAGACCCAGAGAGAGGACTGCGGTCGGGGGTGGATCCAGGAGAAAGGCTGCAGCCCTGGGAAAACCCAGAGAAGGGACGGTAGAACAGTATAGACCCAGAGAGAGGGATCCACATCAGGGAGAGCCTGGAGAGAGGGTTGCTTCAGTGGAGGCAGGGCAGAGAGTGTTGGGTAGCTGGCCCAGAGAGTGAGGACTAGTAAACTGCATCATAGGCAGTGACTTGATAGAGGGGCAAAGGGGCAGAGGCCCCGACATTGTTAGGCAGTAAGCTGGGTTTAAGTTCAGTAGAATTTTGATTTGGTTGTGTTACCCCAGGTTTGAAGGGGCTGTAGCGTGGTGATAGGGGGACTGAGAAAGAGGCGAGCTCATTGGTGGCATGCCTGAGGGAGTAGCAACAAGAACATCAAGATCAGCTGGTTACGGTAACGGCGAGGTGAAAGGGGAGGAGGAACCTCGCAGAAGACCTCTACCATAGGTAGCTGAAGAGGGTAACCACAATGCAGGAGGCCCCACCCACTGGAAGATCAAAGTCGTGGCAGGCGAGAAGGGGCGGACCACAGCACGGAGAGAGACCTGCCCCAAAACTACCTGCAACAGCAAGCTGGATATCTGCAAATCCTCAGAGCAAGGAAGCCCAAGGTAGGATGTTCGACACCCGGTGGCTACAATGTGCTTGAATTGAATAGCTAACTGGGCCTTGTCTAGGACTTGGGCTACGTTAGTAAATCAAAATAATAGAACATTAGGGTTGGAATGGACCTCAGGAGTTCATCTAGTCTAACTCCTTGCTCAAAGCAAGACCAGCCCTAACTAGAACATTCCAGCCAGGGCTTTCCTCCAAAAATGAAATTCACCACCCCTCTAGATAACTTGTTCCACTGTTTCACCAGCCTCCTAGTGAGAGTGTTTTCTCCTAGTACTCGACCAAAGCCTGATGTGAGGCTCACTGATCTGACCTCAGTCCCCAGAAAAATTATGGAGCAGGTCCTCAAAGAATCCATTTCTAAGTACTTGGAGGAGAAGATGGTGATTAGGAACAGTCAGCATGGATTCATCAAGAGAAAGTCATGGCTGACAAACCTAATTGCGTTCTATAATGAGCTAAATGGCTCTGTGGATGCAGAGAAAGCAGTGGACATAATATACCTTGACTTTAGGAAGGCTTTTGATACTATCTCCCACAACATTCTTGCAAAAAAGCTGAGGAAGTATGGGTTGGATTAATCGACTGTAAGGTAGATAGAAAGCTCGCTGGATTGTCAGGCTAAATCAGTATTAATCAATGTCTCAATGTCAAGTGGAGTGCCCCAGGGGTCAGTCCTGGGGCCTGTACTGTTCTATCTCTTCATTAACAATCTGGAAGATAGGATGGAAGCACCCTCATCAAGTAGAAGCCTGTTTTAACATGTTTTAAAGGTAAAGTCGGCTAACCTAAATTAAACTGCTACCATGTGCTAGCTAATGCCTTCTACTTCTTACTGTGTGACTTCATAAAACTTGTCAACAAGTGCTTTGTTGGTGTATTAATAGCTAACATGCCACAAATGTCAAAATTACAATTTTTTCCTTTTATGTTGAATCTATAAGTCATACAAATACATGTAGACAAGGTTCTTTGGGTGAACCTGATATCTTTTATTAGACCAACTTAAATAGCTGGAAAACAATTTTTAAGCAAGCTTTTGGGTTCAAAAGCGTTTGTCAGGTTAAGGAAGCTTCAGCAGTTGGTACATGCCCTTTCTGGATGGAATGAAAATTAAAGGAGCCAGAGGCTGGGCTGGTATGCATAGCGCTGGTATGC
>JAGPOW010002742.1:50656278-50667025 GCA_030014935.1 Caiman crocodilus
GGGGGGGGACACATGGAGCAAGGTGCAGCCCAGCGGCTGCAGGCAGCTGGCACTGCACTGAGGCTGAATTGATTCAGTGTTTGCTAGTTAGTCTAAACTGCATAGATTAAATTGAAATGAAAGTGAACAGACATTTACCTTTGATTCAGAAAATGCAGCTACATGCCTGCAGTGGCTCAGGCCAGAAGCCAGGGTACGTTAGAGCATGGTTCTCTGGTTCTGTGTTGTTCCTGCTGCCCCTGAAGTCTCTGGGATTTACAGTCCATAATTATAATAGCAGGACCCTGCAGAGTTGATCACCACTTACTTTTCTTGTTTCTGGGTGCCTCTGGGATCTGTAGTCCACATTTGCAGCCAGCAGCAAGTTTGAGCAGGGGAAGGGGCGTTTAACTCCAACCCCCACTGGGCCCAGACCCCAGCTGGGGTTTGTCTGGGATAGACAGTCCCACCCCCCTGTAAACTGGGTTGTATCCCCAGCTGGGCTTGCCCCTCCCATACCCCCTTGTCAGCCAGCCCTCACTGCTCCAGCTAGGTAGCGGAGGGGCAGGGCCAGCCCTGCTCTCTGAAGCAGACAGCACAGCACAGCACAGGACTGCAAAACATGCTGGGATGCTGAAGGACTGTGGTTTAACTTGAACCAGAAAGGGTTCTAGGGTAGAAGTTTCATAAACTGATTTGACCCAAATAAGTTAAGGCTAATACTACATTCAACCAAGTTTATCTTAAACCAGTTTCAGCCATTTTTAAAGTGGTTTATATGCACTGAGCTTCTGTTCTGCTACAGGTTTAAAACCAGTTTAAGTGATTAGAAACTAGTTATGTGTAATTTCTGTCCCTAGCCCATAGGTGTTAACAACCCTTAATTTCCCTCTGATAAAGCTAGCCTTTTTTGTACTGTTACCTTGTCAGTTATCTACCCCTGTTCCTCTGCTCACCTCCCTGCCCTCTGCCCCTTCACCTCCCTACATGTCCAATAAAGGTGTCCTGCTGCATAGGACCCTGCCACATGCCTTTGTTCCTAAGGGATTTGAACCCACAACAAATCATAGACAGGGAAGACAGGGGCAGGGCTAAAGGCAGACTGAGATGTAGCAGTGGCAAACCAATCAAGCAGGAAGAAGTTGCAAAGGTGAGACAAGGGGAAAGTTATTTCAGTGATCATTTCTTGGATTATTCATTGCAGCAGATGAAGGTAGTAGAAGGCTGAGCCAGTGTTGGACAGAGAGTCCAATTATGGATTTCCCTCCTAGGCATGCACACATTGAATAGAGATGGGAAGGTTCTGGAACAGATGAACTTTACACCTTGATGATGTCAATGACCCACTTGCCATCTGGGAGCATGCGCAGTAGCCTCTTTGGTTCATTGCAGTGCCATGTGCTACACCTAAGTGCTAGGCCCACCATATTTTGGATGTCATGTGCACATGGGCATGATTGGTGGAGGATGATAAGTGGAGTGACTTTGTTGGTATAAAAGGAATCCAGTGATGATTTGGGGCATGCAACTGGGAATAACTGGCACAAGTGAGTTGAGGACTGTGAGAACTATGGTGATGGTATGCTGTGCATGATTCAATTGGTTGGTTTATTGATTGATGATTGATTTGAGAGGGATTGGTTGAGTTTGGATTGCTTGTGACAGAGTGTATGAGGGATAACTAATTGGATTATTTGGACTATTTGATTGAAGACTTGCCCATACTCATCTGGGACCTCAATCATCAGCTGGAGTTGGTAAATAATCACCCTTCCCCTCACTCTTGGTTGGATTACACTGTGTGGAAAAGACTGAGGGCTTAGCTGTCACAGTGGTTCAGTGAGCCTCGAGAAGACCCTAATGCTTCCCTCTATTGCCTCCTTTGGCAGTCTTGCTTATTGTGTTATATTCAAACCAGTGTATACAATTGTTGCATTATTCTCACTTGTTGATGCTCTTATTTTTGTTGTAGTTGTGATTTTATAATATACCTACAAGCCTTACCTCAGTCTCCACAATAGTCTCATTATAGGGTGCATGAGGACAGGCTACAGTCCTATGTGCATTCCTGGCCGCAAAACCCACCTCCATCAAAGATAATTAAGAAAGGCCTTGGTCACCCATTAGGTTTGCTGTGGGTGCTCAGTGCCACAGGCGCATACTGCAGTGTCTGCCTTTCAGTCTGGCATCCCTGAGTGGGCAATAAGAGTTTAATTGTGGATTTTATTATGCCTGTAATCCTTTGTGCTTACTTGTAGTGGGCTTGAAAGGGTTAATCTTGGTTTTCCGGTTGTGTTGGAGATTCTTGTACCTTTGGTTTTGTGCTGTTGTGTGATAGTACAAGGGGCAATTGATCTGAGGGGAGGTCATAACACGCAGAGTGTGAGGCTATTGTTTTGAAATTGTTTGAGATTTCTGGCATAAATAAGCATGCCACCACCATAAGTTTGTATCCTGCTGTGGGACAGCAGTGAGTGAGTGCCATTTTGAGATTGACTTGTGTGTGAACAGCTTATTTTTGTGAGACAAGATGGATGGATCAGCAGTGATAGGTGTGATGGCAAAGAGTGCCATGGAGCTATTCAAAGAATAGACTGAACCAAGGATTAGAAATAAACATGTGTGGCAATATCCAGTTAAGAAACTTATATTTTGGAAAGAGGAGGATTTGACCTATGATCAGCTATGTGAGCATTGGCAGTTGTGGCTGGGTGAAAAGTATAGAGACAAGAAATCCTGCAAGAAGGCCATGGTTTAAGAAATCTTGACATGCATTAGGGAACTGGCTGAGAAGGCCAAGAGAGATGTTGATGTAGTGAAGGGTCTGCAAGATCAGATAGATGCTTTGACACAGTAAGTCAGAAGAGATAGAAAGAAAGCAGGAATGAAGGGAATGGTGTAGAGAGGTGCCAAGAAAATGGAGTTAAAAGAAGAGATTACAGCAGTAAAGAAAGGAAGCGCTTTAGAAAAAGAGGTCAAGTATTATTGGAAGTAGCAGATGGAAGACCTAGAGGCTACATTCAGGATCACACATAAGCAGCACTTGAGAAAGCTGAAGGAATAAACTCCAGAGGGAGTTGCAGAGCAGGAACAACCATCCTATCATGATTTATGAAAGGAGAATACGTGATTTAAAAAGAGACAGTGAAAAAGTATCACTGGATATATAGAAAGCTGCAACCAGTTGAAGAAAAGTCCACTGAGCTTAGCTCTTTTGCCAGGAGTACTTTTAGTCTCAGAAGCTGTAATGTTCCTGAGAAGGTAGCACAGCCTAGCACACCAGTCAAGGAGAGAGAAAGTTGGCTTCTGAAAATGGCCATGATTAGGGACAGTGTGGATTACACCATGTCTGATATCATAGAAATTGTCCAAGAATGCATGGACCATAAAGATTTTGCAGCATTACTGACACCCCTTCGGAAGAAACAGGTCCCAAACAGAACAGCAATCTGCGATGAGATTTCAAAGTTATTCTTTCCTGCAAAGCCTGCTACAGCGCTCTTCCATAATGAGAAGCAGCAGCAGAGTGAGAGGCCTGAGGCTTACATTGAAAGAAAGATATTACTTTAAATGGTGTCTGGGTTAGCCACACTGCTTAGTGGTCATTTTAATTTGACATTCTAGATTTTAACAATCCATTGATAAAGAGGTTTTTAGCCTAGCAGTAAAACCATCTTGGTAGTGGAGCCCAGAATAGCATATTATGGTATGGGCCAGAGAAGGCTATGAACTGGAGGCAAGTAGGAGCTGTGAAACCAAGAAAGGTAAGATGGCAGCAATTTTACAGGGAAACCGCAGTGAGGAAGATAATTTTAAAATGAGAAAAGCTAAAACTTGCCAGATTCAACAGTGAGACCACGGGTAGCGAGTGAGTGATACTCAGAGGACGACTGCATGCCAGTGTTATCAAGCAGAGTAACTGAATGATGCAGTTCAACCAAGCGCACAATAAGGACAAGATGGCAGAAGCCCCTGCTAAGAACTGAGACAAGGGTGGTAAGCCATGTGAACATAGAGAGTATCATTCCCCATGAATGGAATTTGGGGACTCTATATGAAAAGAGCTCTAAAATATAGTAGCAGGGAAGCTATCCATGTGTTGCCCACTTTGAGATTGCTAGAGTTATTAATGGAGTACAAGAAACAGGATGTTACTGGCAGAGGAGATAAAGGGCTACCCTCACCATCCCCAGCAGCTGGTCCTGGTTCAGACTGGAGGCAGCCTGGCACTTCCTGCATCCCAGCTTGTTGAACCTAATTTGGCATTTATAACATATGACAGCTGGGGACGTCCTACGCTTTCTGTTTATTTTAAGGATCATTTGAGTCAAGGAGCACTGTGGCCTAAACAGAACATGCTAGTTAATACTGGTGCCACCTATAGTTTGACTAGCACAACAAAGGAGCCATTTTTCTATGTGGCTTCCAGTACAAAATGCAATTCTGGAAGTATTTGATGGCTCAGAGCAGATAGTAGTGCTCACAGACTTAATGGAGATAAAAATTGGATCCCAAATTGGGAGGTTTCATTGTGGACTTTTGGGCAACATAGGTATTTTGTGGAGTGATATTATGAGAGAATGGAATATAACCTTGGACTTCTTAGACTCATTAGGAGTTCAGAGCAGATGACTATAGTACCGGCCAGACACAGATGTGAACCCCTAAAGGCAGCAGAGACGCCAGTGCTTCTAGAGTGGGAGGATGACATTAGGCTGGTAGCTTTAAGTCTTAAACAGGTATGGGCCAAGAACAAGTTTCAGTGTGGGAGGATCGACACATACATGGAAATGGAGGGTGAGGACCCACGACTACAGTGTCAGTACTGTTTTCGCCAAGAAGTCATACCAAGTATCTGAGAGACAATTGATGCCCTCATGGAGCAGGAGGTACTAATTGAGACACACAGTACACTAAATAGTCCCATCTGGCCCATAATTAAGGATGATGGAAAGAAATGGAGACTGACAATCAATTATAGGCAGCTTAATTGATGCACTCCAGCTTTGATGCCCATTGTAGCAAAGTACCCCGAGGTACTGGTGAGCATTGCCCATGGGGCAGTTTGGTTCTCTGTATTGGATCTCGACAATGCCTTTTTTGCCATACCTGTGAGCCCAAAATACTGGTATAAGTTTCCATTTACCTTCTGTTCAAAACAATTTACATTTACTAGGTTATCACAAGGATATAACAACAGTCCTGTGCACTGCCATCGCTATGTGTCAAGAATGTGGGAGTAGCTTCTAGGAAATGACAAAGGACACATCATTTCACATGTTGATGACATCCTCATAACTGCAACATTGATGGAGGAGTGTCTGGAGTACACCAGGATGGTATTGGGTGTAATCGAATACACAGGTTTTAAGGTGAAACCTGAAAAGTCCCAGTTATGTCAACAGAGTGGTATATCTGGGATTGAGGCTTGAACCAAATGGATGCAGTCTGGGTGTACAGAGGGTTAGATTAATCTGTGATCTAACTGCACTGGCAGATTTAAAATACTTTGAGATCCTTTTTGGGTTGAGTGGGGTTCCTAAAGGGAATCAATTGAGAACTTTGCTAGTGTGGCTGCACCATTATACACACTTCTAAAGAAATCAATTCTATGGCACTGGGATCAGGAACAGAAGGATGCCTTCATGGCACTAAAGAGAGCTGTAGTTCAGGCTCCAGTGCTAACATACCCACAAGTGGGGAAGCCATTTTACTTGGATATGGTGACCACCCACACTCATATTGGAGTGATACTGTTCCAGCAGTCTGGAACTAGTAGGAAACTAGTGGCTAATGGCAGCAGAATGTTGTCGGAAGTGGAGAAAAAAATTTAATCCATGTGAATGTGAAGTACTTGCTTTAGTTTGGGTCCTGGGGCATTAAAGCTATTTGATTGGGATGTCCCCAGTGGTACTGCATTCTGCATACTCTCCAGTTAAATATGTTGTGTCTGGAAAGGCCAGGGATGCAGGAATTTCAGCCCCATGTCTGGCACATTGGACAATTGTTTTGGCAAACTGAAACATTATATGGGATAATGTTCAAACCCAACCAGCAGCATTATATGTCTTAGTCATTAGTGGTACTGAACATGAGTGCCCAATAGCTGAGGCATGTCAGGAGCCTCTAATGTAGGGGTGGACAACTATTTCAGGTGGACGGCCGCTTACTGAGTTTTGGCAAGCCCTCAAGGGTTACATGACAGGCAGCCAGGGGCAGATAAATATTAATTTTCTAAATATTTAGGGTCCCTGTGCACTGGATAGAATGGCCTGGTGTGCTGCATTTGGCCCATGGATCACATTTTGTCCACCTCTGCTCTACTTGGTATCTTTAAGGAAGGATGTAAGATGACTGAGCAAGTATTCCAAGAAACAGACTCAGTGTGGTTTGTGGATGGCAGCAGCTTTTATAGCAGCGGTTGTCCTATGACCAGGTTCACAGCAAACAGAGTGAAATCAGACAGGAGAAATCACTCAGAAAAAGATGGGATAATGCAGATCACACTCAGCATGGGCTGCTGAGATTACAGCCTTTGCAGCTACGCTTGAAAATGTATCTGAATTGGAATCATGTATAATGTACAGTGATTCTGACTGCACAGCGCATACATTGTTAGATTGGTTGCCAGTTTGGCACAAATGAGATATGAAGAATTCTGGTGAGAAGGATGTGAAATATGGAACACTGCTCAGATATACTGCTAAGTTTGGCCAGAGACGGAACCAAACAGTGAAAATGTGCAAGGTAAAAGCACACCAGAAGCAAGATTCTCTGGAATCCCAGTGGAATGCACAAGTAGATGCACAGGCAAAGGAAGGGGCCAGGGTAGGGCCAGTGTGGCAGATGCCACCCACAGGTGAAGAGGGCCTTGTGTGTAAAATGAATCCATCCCCACCTGACATTGTTGATTTAGTTCAATTGCAATGTCAGGATTTGGATATCCAAAATTTGATAAAAATTGGGAAATTACAGGACTTGAAGGTATGGCAAGAGCCAAAAGGCCTTATATTTCCTAAGAAGGCCAAAGAGTTTCCAGTGTGGGTGGTGCCCAAGACTGTACAAACAGACTGCATCGATACATGATTAGGAGCATCTTGGGCCGGGGAAAAACAAAAACAAAAAAAACAACAAAAACCCCCACACCTATACAGAGATTGGACAGCTTTAGATGGTGACCCAAATTGAGAAAAGATACAAGTAGTTTAATAGAAAACTCTTTACCTTGTGTATATAATAACCCTGATCATATGGCACAGAAAGGTGTATTGAGACACCAAAGAATTGATAGGCCATGGTCCCACATTCAAATCAATTTTATAGGACCTCTTCCCAAGAGTAAAAGAGGTAACCTATATTGCTTAGTGATAATAGACTGGTTCACCAAATGATTGGAAGCACTACTGACCAGAAACTGCAAAGCCAAGATTATTGCAAAAGTGCTAGCTGAGCAAGTGTTCTCTGTGTGGGGAACACCTCACATTTTGAACAGCGATCAAGGACCTCACTTTGTGGGGCAGGTGACGAAAGATGTGTGCCAGGCCTTTCACATCAGGCAACAATTGGGCATACCTGGGCACCCTCAAAGTTCAGGCCATGTAGAAAAAAAAAGTAACTGAACCATCAAAAAATGCCTTATGCAAGGTGGTTAACATCTATAGTACAGACTGGGGTGAGAGGCTGCCCCTCATCCTGAGGACAGTGAGAGGCTCTAAAGCCAGCCATGGAATGATGCCTGACTTAGCAATGACAGGGAAAAAATATGAGGTTACCAGAGAGATAGTGGATAGTCAAGGATGTCCCAAACAATTGGCAGCCCAAGGTGTTAACAGAAACATGGGTAAATAACTTGATAGAACAGATCAGAGATGTGCAGATGCATATAGCACATGCTTTGGGAATAAATGGGACTCAAATGAATAAGTATTTTGTTTGTCAAAAAGACATTATTGAATGGAACACAGGGGATCGAGTTATATATATCAAGCTGTCTCAGAGTGCAAGCATGAATTCTCTCCCCTATGGCTTGGACCAGTATACATAGTGGACAAGGTCAGTCCAATTATATATACCTTAGAGATCAGGTGAAATAAAAAGAAACTGAAAAAATGGTTCCATTCTTTTCAGCTTAAGGAATGGAAGGGACAATAGAGTGAGACACGGATAAATGTAATTTTGTCCATCTTCTTTTTTCTCATAGGTAAAAATGAGACTGCTTCTGAAGATTGATTCTCCTGGCAGGATGCTCCATGATGCATCCACAGAGAGGAGGAGGTGGACAATGGCTCTCAGATAGGTGGGAAAGGAACCTCTTGTTACTGTGGCCAAGGAAAAAGCATCCATCATCCTCATGGTGTTGCAAGCAACTCAGCCAGACAGCCCCAACGTGGTTGTGACCACGAGATGGCAACTGCATCGATGGTCCATCATACAGCATGCTAGAGTGAACAGCGAGAGGTCCCAGAGCTAATGATGACCAATGGGTATACAATAAACCTCACCTGCAAGAGAGATGATCCTGAAGGAAACATCCATGTCAAACTGGATGTCTGGAATCTTAATGATAACAACAACTGGACTGTTAGTCTGCAGTATCAGTGTCCAGATAGTGCAAGTTGTTTGTTAAGACTGATGGTCAATGGAACACAGACGATTATTGTCAAAAATCAAGACATGGAGACTGTTGACCTATTGTCCATTTGAGAATGTGAGCATAATTACCAGTCATTGGGAATACAAGCTGATTTATTCAGTGGACAGCTGGCCAGGATTACAAATGTCAAATTTGACCACCTGGCTATAATTTGTATATGTGAAACGATAGCATTGATATGCATTATGATTATAGCTTGTATACGAGATGATGATATTAAACTTGTATGATTGTGCTTGATGTAAACTATATGAAAGATGAGAAAGATGTGTGAAGCAATGATATCATTTTTCATGGTTGGTACATGGTGTGCATGGCACAGAAAGATGAGAGTATTGGTGAACATGGAGTGAAAGGGAAGACACCAGCACACCTACTTAACTGCAACTGACTTAGATATGCATCTTAGATATGGATTTCAATATGTTGATCTAAGCTCGGGAGATCTGTGGGTCTTGAGGACAATGCTCTCCTACATCACCCTCCTCCAGGTGATGCACCACCTGGGCATTGAGTCAAAGAAGCCTGCCTTCTTGATGGGTTCAGGACCTCATGCCCAGGTTCCATCACCAGTGGAGTAACCAAGGCAGCATAAAACCAGGAATGGGTGGATAAGAGAGGTTGGTATCCCCGGGTAGGGGGTTGACAATGGTTTAACTGAGTCTTCTCCCAACCCCAAGTGTTTGTTTCTGTGTTTTGAGGGTGGAGGGCAGTGAAGTCCAGCTATGGGTTTGCAGTGAGGGTGTTTACAGCCCTACCCCAAGGTCAGGAGCATAAGGGATAGGGAAACTGGAAGGGGTTTTGATGGGGAGGGGCTCCCAGGCAGTGCTGTACCTTGGAGGGGGGGCATGGATTCCGGGTGCTGGCCTGTGGGGTGGCACCACCTAGGCCCTTTAGATCCAGGTGGAGAGGCCCATGTTTGGTGCATAGTCTGCCTGCCCACCTACACAGTAGGTTATAAGCTTCTTTAGCTGTTCTGGCTGGGAATTCCAGCTGCCACACCTCCCCCTTCATCCAGTGTACTGTGCTGTTAATTTCCTCATGGAAGTGCCATGGGATGGAAGAGGGGGCCATGCACAGGTTGATTTGCCCTGGGCCCTGTACTCTGCTTAAATTGTTCCGGGGTGAGAGGCATGCAAACGCAAGCATTGGCCCCCGGGTGCCAGAGACCCACAGTACACCACTGCTCCCAGGGATATAAGTGTCTGGATGGGGCTGCATTTTTCTTTTAATGTGCTGGTAAGTGTGCCCCCATCAACTCTTGCTGGATTTTCCTTCTCTGAGGATCAGCTCCCATCCTCCCCTTTACTCATCTGTTATGACTTGATGTTACTTGGTTCTAAAGAAAGAGGGAGACTGATCCACAGGTTCTCAGACAGGCTCCAGGCTCATCACCCATAGGATAATGAGGTGTTGTCTTAAGGGCAAAAATGCACACTCTTACCTACCCTTTGACATACCCCTTGCTTCACAGATGTTTTATAAATTCCTCTTTATGTTGGGGTCTCAGCTGCTGTGAGCTTACCCCCTTTCTCTCTAGCTAGGCTTGTCAGTAAAAACCCACTAATCAGGGTGTGACTCCAAGACTTCAATCTCCAACTCCCTTTGGCTCAAGGCCCTCCATTCCATACTCTCTGTGACACTGGTCCTTCTACACTATGCACCCCTGTGGTACCAGACTGTTGGGGACTTAGCCCCCTCTGGCTTTGCCCCTTCTTTCTGTAGTTAGGGCCTTTTACTTAAGTCTGCCTACTAGGCCCTGGCTTCAAGGCTCCTATCTCCCCTTCAAGCGACTTTGGTCTCCTACCCCTAGTGCAGCAAGGCTTCTTGAACCCTCTATCATGATGCCCTTCAGTGTTAATAAGGTCTCTGCCAGGCCTACAGCCTCAGCAACAAATCACTGGCATTTTTTACATCAAACATAAACCATAAGCTCCTATGGCCATATAATGAAAATACTAAAAAAAAAAAACAAGATAGGCAAAGTGCCCACTTCATAGTATCATCATAGTATCATAGTATCTAGGGTCAGAAGGGGCCTAAAGCAGGCCATCTAGTTTGACCCCCTGCCAATGGCAGGAACGAGTGCCAGGGTCACAGGACCCCAGCCAAGTA
>JAGPOW010002742.1:50674945-50689735 GCA_030014935.1 Caiman crocodilus
AGTCTCCTGCCGGTCCCTCACAGATATGAGCCTTGAGAATCTTCTCAAATATCTTTCCCGGGGCCGAGGTGAGACTGACTGGCCTGTAGTTCTCCGGGTAACATATAACATATATAACATATAACATATAACATATATAACATATAACATCATGTAACACCTGTCTATATAAATAAATATTTATAAATATAAATAAGGGCCCCTTATTGCTTACCTGCTTATTGCTTACCTGTGCTGTACTGCTGGCCGCCCCATGGTTCCTGATGTTCTCCTTCTTCAGGCTGGACTGTTCTTGTGGACGCCACATGGTTTGGTGGTCCATGGCTTCCCCCACCCTCATCTTCCCCTCCTCCTGATGTTTAAAGCCCACCAGAAGAGATCCACTAACCTAGAAGAGAACACACGCTTACCTTTGGGGGACAGGTGAAGCCCATCCCAAATGAGCATGTCTCTTGTTGTGATGTGCAAATCACTGTCAAGGAATCTGAAGCCTGCCTCAAGACACCATTGCTGAAGCCGCCAGTTGGTCTCTCTAATGCAGTTCTCGTGTCATCTTCCACATCCACTCACTGGTAGGACAGAAAAGAATACCACCTGTGTACCTCTCTCCCTCAGCACGCAGCCCAGACCATGGTAGTCTGTCATCAGGTGATCAGGCCTTCTCCTGGCCACATCATTAGTACCCACATGGACTAGGACCATGGGTCTGAATCACGGCCTGGATCATTCCCATCACATCCCGAAACTTTGCTCCAGGCAGGCAGTAAACCTCTTCTGTTGAGGGGTCCTGGTGATAAATGGGTCCTTCCATACCACTCAGGATGGAATCGCCTATGACGATCACTCGACGCCTCCTCCTCTGGGTCTGCTTGGTTCCCTTGACCTGTTTGGAGAATGGAGAATATGGCATTGCTTCTTGCCCAGAGGTTTCCTCCTCTCCTTCCATCTCCTGCAGCATCGTCAGAGCCTCATACCTGTTCTTCAGTCGGACTGGAGGAACTGGTACTGGTATACTGCAAGCAGCCCTGGTCCTGGATGTGACTGTCTGCCACTCTGCCATGGAGGGCACCTCCCAGGGTGTATCTTCCTTGGGTGCCTGTTTCTGTAGGCAAAGGAAATAACTGTCAATTTAATATATATAAAATAACTTCTGCTTTACTATCAGTCTTGTCCTTTTCCATTCAACCTTGAAAGCTTTTCCTGCTTGGACTGAGATCAGGGATGAAATTTCATTCACAATCAGGTCAGTTTTCAAAATCACTACGCTCCAAAACTAGTCTGGTTTTGATCAGATTAAAAGTAACATAAGTATGGCCATTCTCTTGCTATTTTTCATGTTTCTGCTTAAATCACATTGTGTAGAGTGAGATAATAATAATAACAACTTGGTTTTCAGACTGAAAAATGGTATTTTTGGTTTGAATGCAGAATCAAGTTTGTCCTAAATAAAATTTCAAGTGACATTACATTAAATTAATAGGAACCTATTTTCAAAATCACAGCTGATCACACTGACTGCGGGGGTTCTCCACCCCTGATCTCACTCGCTGAAAAGTGGCTGCACCATTTCTGGAAGTCCCAAAGCCACTTTGCAGAAGCAGAGTGGATGCTTTTGCTGGCAGCCCCACTCCCCAACTGGCGCTCAGAGGGGGCCACTGGTGCTCCTGCTTGCTCCCCTGCCCAGTGGCTAAACAGGGAGTGTAGCCTGACAGGGGGTGCACTAGCACTCTCAGGGGGTGCATGTGCACCCCACGCACCCCCTATGCATTGCCACTGACTTAAGGTTACTAGAACTAAAACAGATCAAAGAAAGCTCTTTTTTCTCAATTTGCAGTTTACTTAATTTGTACGATGTGAACTGCTGCATGCATAGCCATTTTGGCCTCTTATTTTGTGGCTTGCCTATTCAGAAACATAAGAAACACGAGGAACAAAAATATTGAGGGGGGGAGGTGTGTGTATATATACAGCAAAAGCTCTGTTATCCTGCACCCATGGGGAGTGGGGGGTGCCAGATAACCAAATATGCAGGTTAACCTGAGAGTCCAAACAGGTGTCTTTGCCTGTTCCGGCTGCTACTCCTCTCACTGCTGCTGGTGCACCACTGCCCTTCCCAGGCATCAGTGTGCCGGGGGGATAGGGAGGTGGACTCTGCAGAGGTTGCTTTGCCCCGGACTGTGGGGGCTCGGTGAAATCGGAAGTGACGTGGTGGGCACTTCCAGTTTCGCCTTTTCTTCATCAACCGGCATACCATTTAATGGAGCATGCCAGTTTCCTAGGTACCAGATAACACAGCTTTTACTCTGTGTGTGTGTGTGTGTGTGTGTGTGTGTGTGTGTGTGTGTGTGTGTGTGTGTGTGTGTGTATTAGGGGTGCATAAATGGGCCATATTTGATTTCAGTTTGGCCCAAATTGGAGGTAGTGATTCAATTCACTGATTCAGATCACTGTCCTGATCCAATTCAGTCAAATCCAAATTTGAAGGTTCGATGCTGATTCAGAAAATCAATGATTCGGCCATAGAGACAGCTTTAAATGTTTTTTCTACATACCTCAAGGTACCCAGGTGAAGCTTGTGAATGCTGCAATGGTGGGGTGGATGGAGCATTCCACAGGAGTGCGGTGACAGGGGGTATGTGCTCAGCGGCAAACCTGGAAGTGGACCAGAACTACTTCTGGTCCACTTCTGGGTCCGCTGCTAAGTACACAGGAGACCTTCCCCATGCTCCCCTAGCTCAGCGCTTGGCCACAGGTGCCACCCCAGACCCAGCAGGCACCAGTCTCCTATATATATGTATAGGGGGCAGACCCAGGAGGCACCAGATATGTGTGTGTGTGTGTGTGTGTGTGTGTGCGCGTGTGCGCGTGTAACAATACATATGTAAAAATGTGATTGTAAAACTATAAAAATTGGAATAGGGATTCAGATGGGATGGGGATAATAATTGAAACTGTTTTTAAAAAGACAACATCCTTTGAAATCTGCTTGAAAAAGCACATTAAAAGTAGTTTTAATGTAACTGCCTCTGAATCCCCTGCCAGTTTGAAGAAGATTTTGCCACTTTAGTTTTGAAACTGTCTTTTCTTGCTTTGTAGTAAGGTTAGTGTGTGTCATTTTGTTTCTTCCTCCACCAACAGCATACATTTTACAGATATGTTGGTGGATGACTGCCTTGTGATTTTAACCCTCAGTTTTTATTGTGCACATTACAGACATTACTATAACAGTAGATCCAGATGTCTGTGCAAGAATAGACTGTTGCATCTATTTCTTCCACAGGGTTCCCTGGCATGCTTGCATTCTCCAAAATAAAACCTTTCTGAAACCTTTGGATTAATTTATTTTAATACATTCATTTCTATGATATTTTATTCCTTTGGTCATTAGAGGAAGCAATTTCATAATGCATATGTCCTATGTACTTTATGACTTGATATGGCCTGTACCAGGTTTCTTCACCTTATTTTTACTGGCAGAAAGCTCCTGGCTTACATATAGTTTCCCTGGCATTTTGCAATGCAATGCCTTCTGGTTTTTCTGGGCTCATCTTACATTCTCCTTTGCCAGGACAATATGATAAGCAAGTTTCTAATTTCCATAACATACTTTATTAGAGACAGCTTTTGGCTTTGATAGGATCCTGCTTGCCAGTTTTTTCCCAATACTATCAAAGTGTCCCTGTAGTGAGAGCAATACATAAATTCAAAATGGGTACTCTTCTGATAGATAGAACCATTGCTGTGAAAGCAAACAGGAGGGACAATGTCATTGTTATGCCAGTGTGCATCTTCTTAAACCAACTTTTTGGGGTGTGTTTTTACCAAGGTCTTATTAATATTCTTCAGGCCTACTGCTTCAAGTATAGTGGGGTGTGCTGTTTATAAGCAATTCCTGCTATCAGTTCTAATACCTTTTTTTAGCAATACTAAAATGAAGCTGATCTCTGTCCAGTTATAGTTTCCTTTAGAATGGCATCTTCTTAAATACTTTCTTTAAGTGATCAACTACTCTTTCAACTTCTAGCATGGATAAATTAGAATATGCTCCCTGGCTATATTCTGACAGCATTTGGGCCCCCTTTATTTTTTCCCTTAAGAACCCAGTAATTTCTGCTGATATGCATTCTTACTACCAAAACTTAGAGATGTGCTGACATCCTCCAGCATTGCTTCTTGACAGAATAATTCACAATGTTGTGTTATTTCTGCCTGAACTGTTGACCAGAAGAGTTGATTGTTTTTTATCTAACTGCCCAGACAGTAATTATGCTCATATAGTGTTTCAACATATTTATCCAAGTTATACGAAGTTGAGATTCAAGTCCCTTGGTGTTGTGACACTTAAGTCCTACTCCCAAAATTCTTCAAGTATTTCTATTTCAAGATAACCAGTTGAGGCTTGGCCACCCTTGTTGCTGACTACCATTTTTGTCTTCTGAACAGGCCTTGTCTTAACTTCTCTCTGTAGGGATAAATTAGCTTTCCTTTAAAGGATTTTTTTTCCCAGCTGAGTTCATTGCATTTCCTTATTTCAACTTCAGTAGTTATTCAGCCCTTTTTGAGACTTAGTGGGTGCATGTACACATGCAATTATCATACAACAATAAACTTCAGCACATATCACATTAGAATTTGTTGTTCCTGCATGCCACACTTGCACATGTGCCCAGGACCATAGCACATTGAGGCAGGTCAAATAAGCTCCAGCTAGCAGAGGGCCTGGAGGGGTCAACATGCTTGCCTGGGACTGCTCCAACCCAGCTCAATGTACTGCAGAGGACTGGTTGGGGCACAAGACTGCTTCAGCGTAGGGCTAGCCAGCAGGCAGTAAACTGCAGTTTCACATGTAGATTCACCTAGTAGTTACTACTTTATCCCTCTCAGTTTTTGGAAGCTCAGAACAATAGTTACTATTGGACCAGAACTTGCATCCACTGGTTTTGGACCGTTCTGCAGTGTGCTTTACCGGGGGAGGGGGGGGGGGTTGTGCGTGTGGTTTTTTTTAATATGACAAGAAAAAGTAGTTGCACTTAAAGCAACCATTTTGTAATTGGTTATGGTTTTTCATATGTTCCCCCATCTGAAATGCAAATGGTCTTAATTACTCAAAAGAACCACTCTGTCTTTCTTTTCTTTTTATTCCTTATGGAAAGGTATGTTTTCACCTAAGAATAAAATGAAAGAACACAAAAAATGGCTGCAATAATATGTGAAAAAGAAAATATAGCAACTGATTAAAAATGACCGCAAAAGTAAATAGCATGAAACTATCATATACTAAATAGGTTTGTATTTCTGGATTTTTTTTGAAGGACAAGCAATAGGAGGCATAGTTACTGAAATTCAAACCTAATGTCTTAAAAGTAACTTTGAACAGTTAGCCCTTAGGCAAAAATATAATGGTATTCAGAAGAATAATAAACAGTATGAATAGCAGTACAAAGAAAGAAAAAAGGGCATTTACATTCAATGGGAAAGAAAAGCATAAATCAGAAGTGAAGCATACAGTCCTGTTGCTTTCTAGAACATCCAACCAAATAACCTCCTACACTATTACTTAAAATCATTTAATTATATACATTTTCCTATTTTACTTGACTGTATAGGGAAATAAAATGATGTGTTGAGCATTACTGCATTTTGTTATTTTTCTTTGCAAACACAACCAAAACCCCTTGAGCTGTTTAAACCTGATGCTTTGTAAAAGTGCACATATCACCCAGTTTATAATAGCTGACACTTGCAAATCTATATTTCCTCTTACTTAGTGGTAGTTTAAGAACAAGGTCCTATAGAAATAATGTGACAAAAGGGAAAAGATATAAGGACCTTGAGTATAAAGATAGAAAATGCTACTAAGGGCTAAATCAATTGGGAAATGTTAATCTTGTATCTCCAGATTACTTTGAATGTTAAAGACTTCTATAGGTTTGAATATAACTTCTTTAAATCCTTGCATAATTTGTGGCTTTATCCCTATATTGTTCTCGACTCAGAACTCTGAAATTTTTAGCTACATTACATATTTTGTCTAACTCCTAATATGACAAGATAGTATCACTTGTCACTTAATAGTAGGTAACACATCCTTCAGGCTCCCCAACTCTCTATTCTGCAAAAACAAAAAAGTGTTGTTTTAAATCTCATTCCTAATCTGTTTATTATTTAATCTAATTTTGGCACCATATGAATTTTCACAGAAAAATATCTCCATTTATTTCTATCCTCTCCTATGAGGAAGAAAAAAAAAATCAGTTATTTTAGGAAAGCAAAATCACTTTATATTATACTTCATTTGAGGCCCTTCAAGCATTTAATAAACTTTAGTTAATCCTCAAAAATGTCCTGATAAATAGTACAGGATGATTAACTTAATTTCTACCATTTATAAATGGTGAAATGAAAAAAGTGTAAATTTGTATGTTAAATAATTGTCAAGGATAACAATAGAATGAAAAATATGAGACTTTTTCAAGAGTGGAAACACAGTGGAATTATAGCCATGACTACAATCTGGGTATTGAAGAGTGTATGCTGTTTAGGAAAGAGAAAAACAAAAGTGAATTTGAATATGATACCATTGTATATCAACAAAGGGTAGATTTTAATTATAAAAAATGCAGTGGCATCAACAGAAAAGAATGCATTTGAGTGAAAGTTATGCTAGGAAGGGACAGTAAAAAGGGTGTAAATCAACTTGTGTGGAGGACTTCATTGTTTCTTCACATTCATATCCAAATATGGATAAAAACTGTAAGAGATCCTAGGAGAGTTTAGTAATAGTCCAAGTTGTGTAGTTATGTAATATTTTAACTTCTCTAGTATAGATTGGATGTCAAATACTAACAATAACTACAGGTCACAGTTATCTTTTGGTTAAGGTGCCACAGAGATTTCTCTACCAAATGCTCACAGAATGAATGAGGGGGATGTTATTTTAGATTTTATTTTAGCAAGTAGTGAGAATCTCATAGAAGATTGTGGATGTGAAAAATGATCTTGGATTATTTGGAACTGATTCAGTTTAGGCTAAATTGCAGGATGAACAAGAGTAGTTCTAAAACTAGAACTTTGGACTCAAGGGGCAGGTGCACACATTCAAGCACATGCACTTGCAGCAGCTCCAAAAGAACCGGTGAAAATTTTAGCCAGGGTTTTTTGCCTCAGTGCCCGTGCTTGGACATGCACTTTGTTGTGGAGCAAATTGTGCCACTTGGGGCAAAATAACCCCGTCTGGCTCCTCCTGGATCTGCAGCCAGGGGGAGCTAGATCCTGGGGCTAGCACCTGTGTTGGACCCATCAGTATAAAAACCTGCCCTGGCCAGCAGCTCAGGGCTACTTACCATCACGAGCTTAGGGTGGAGGAGCCTCTGAGAGGAAGTTGGCCATGCCCCTTCCTGTCCCAGGTGGTGGTGGCTGCTGCTGCTGCTGTGAGTTTGGTCTCAGGATCTGCTGGGGTGAAGATGGCCAGGCCCTTTCCTGCTTCTGGCTACTATTAGCTGCTGGGTTGGTCTCAGAGCTTTTGGAGTAAGTTGGCCATACCCCTTCCTGCCTTGGACAGCTATTGGTGCTGCTGCTGCCCTCACTCCAGGTGGGGGTCCTCTGCTGCATGATGCTGCAGCCCCTCAGGGAGGGGCCCACTGCACTGCACTGCACCTCAGCTTCTGCACCTCTGTTCCGGCCTGCTGTCCAGTCCACTGCCAAGCTATGGTCGAGGGACAGCCTGCAGAGAGAGTCTGAGCTACCTGTGGACCCCTCATCCATCATCACTGGCAGAGCCTAAAGGAACCTTGCCTGCCCTAGCTGTCTTGGCAGGCCACCTCCACCTTCACCTCCACTTTCACCAGAAGCACAAACTGAGTGCTGAACTGGATGGGTCCTACCATCACTTCTGCTGCCCCTTCTCAAGAATCGTGAGATTCGCTGCTGCATCACTTTGCACCATCTGACACCACACCTGCACTTGATTACTTCCTAATTGCCTGACTGCTTCTAACCTTCCCTACAGCTACCTAACTGCATCTTATCCTTATTTGTCTTCCTGCCTACTGCTTTACTGCTGAGCAGCTGGCTGGAGGCCTGAGGGACTTCTGGACAGATCTTCCATAAACAATGCCTCTCCACTGGTCCAGCCATCTGCCTCAGCAGCTTGCCCTGTGTGGTTATTTGCCCTTTTGTGGTAAGTCCTGTGATCCACTCCCCGTGATGTGGTGTTTGTTGTGTGGCTGAGTAAGCCAGCTCTAGTTTCCACATCCCTTGTCTTTGTGTTCCCCTTCCACCCAAATTCTCAAAGCATAGGCCTCCCTGTTTTTTTTTTTTTCCCTCTAGGGCTGTAGCTCAGTGAGCTACACCCTACTTCCTTCCTATTCCCCTTCTCCTCCTGTCCCTACTAGATTCACCAGCCCCACAGGATATTTTATTTTTCTTTATTATCTTCCCTGCCCCCATGTGAAACAATGGCAGTGCAGGAAACTTTTGGGGAGTCAGATGCCCCTACAGACCTATCTGCAGCCCCAGCTATGAGGGTGGATCATAGCCAAGCCCCCAAGGAGATGCATGCCACTGTAGCCTCCACCCCAGAGGCAAAATGCAACCAATCTCCTCTGGGGGTGGAAAAGCCTGCAACCTCTGCTGCAGGGGCAGTTGGGACTTCAGTAGGGAGCCAACCGGGCCAGGGGCTCTAACCTGGCCAAGCTCCCCTACCCTGAGGGGTTGCCAAGGCCCTCTCCTGTCACTGGGGACCAAGTAGAAGGACAGTGGGAAGGGCTCCTGTTCAGCCTCCTCCACAGCTGGACATGGGAAGGGCAAGGGCCCTGCCCCCAAACTTGGACAACCAGTGCCTGAGGGGACCAGGTGCACTACACCAGCTAGCACACCCACCAAGCCTGTCCCTGGCCCTACCCCTGACCCCACCAATGTGTCCCACCAGGAGGCAGGACCACAACTATGCACAGGCAGCTACAGGGAAACCCAAAGCCCAGGGGCCTGGACCCTCCACCATTAGCCATTCCAGCTTAGGCAGTGGGTCCCCCTTTCTGGCACTCATCTGTAGGAATGGGATGAACTGCCAACTGCCCAAGTGGGAGCATCTGCACTTTAAGACCTGAGTGTGTGGTAAAACCCCCAGTTTCTTTTTCTTTCTTTTCTTTTCTTTTTTATTACATTCCCCACCTTTCCCCAACCATTTCTGACTTTTTTTACTATTATAGAACTACTATAGTAAATACTACTATATCCTTACTATACTATAGATAAGTATAAGTGAGCTCAAACTTAGGATAAGCTTTAAAAATTTCTATTTTGGTAGCAAGTGTTTGGTTTTGGATAGCCACTGTTTTATATTGTATAATTATTAGGTTTGTATTGACTCTTAGTGTTGTATATTGTATTATTATTGTTTTTGTATTGATTTTTATTGTTTGGTTATAGATATTATATGGTTTAGGCCTGTGTTTGTAAGTGAACCAAAGTCATGTCAAGTTTCCATTTTATATGTAAAGCCTCCATCTTCTGTCCTCTGCCTGGGCATCCCATGTTACAACAATATGATTCATTGTACCCCTCTGTCACAGAGCACTGAGGTGCCCTGCTCCTGAAGAGGGAAAACTGACAGGGAGGAAGCCCTAGCAGTGAATAGAGAGCCCAGCTGTGGGTTGCTGGGGCAACCAGGGAAGGTCAGCTGACCAGAAGGAGCACAGCCTGGCTCCCTTATAAACCCTAGGGGCTGCAGCTAGAGTCAGCTCTCTGCCAGCGGCCCAAGAGGAAGGAACTCTCTCAGGGAAGAAGGGTGAAGCCTGACTACTGGAGCAGTGTTTTGACATTGCTGAGGTAAGGAGTGTTCCTCAGTAGGCTGGACTGATGTTTTAGCCAGGTGGCTTCAAATTATGTTACAGCCCAGGGGCTTGTGTTTTGTTGTTACAAAACTTCTGGCTTGGGTGAGGCTATTAGGGTTTGGAGGAGGCCTCATAGGGGACTCACTGCTAAGTGGGGACCCCAGTGCCAGTGAGGGCACAGCGTTCAGGGTGCATAGACCCCAGCCCTAGAGAAGGGCACTTGAGAATCTGTAGAGATGGAGCACTGTTGAGAAGCCCCAGTACGGGTGTGGCAAGCCCCAGAGAGGGGGTGCTCTATTGAGAAGCCCAAGGGTGAGTGTGTCGAGCCCCAGAGGAGGGGGCAACACTTGAGAAGGCCCAAAGAGGGGGCAGTACTACTGAGGAGTACAGCCAGCCTTACAGAGGAGCCCCAGTGCAGGCACTGTGAGCCCCAGAGAAGGGGCAGCCTTACGGAGAAGCCCAAGTTGGGCATGGTGAGCCCCCGATAGGGGGCAGCATTATTAAGGAGTCCCTGTGTGGGCACAGAGAGCCCCAAGAGAGGGCAGCATTCATTATTGAGAAGCCCCAGTGTGGGCAAGGAGAGCCCCAGGAGAAGGCAGCATTATTGGAAAGCCCCAGTGTGGGTGTGGTGAGTCCCAGGAGAGGGCGTAGCACCACAGAGACAGCCCCAGAGAGGGGGCAGCGTTGTAGATAAGGCCCCGGAGAAGAGGGTACAGAGTGAGATAGGGCTGGGGAGAGCCCTAGCACCGGAGGGAGCATACATGTAAGGAAAGAAGGCCCAGAGAGAACAGGAAGGGGCCAGAGAGTTGACCTGAGTCAATAACTGTTCCATGGGCGAGGTATGAACTGTGATGTAGGGGAGGAAACGGAGTCACAAATAGTGCCCCCTAACAGCAGGGCAGTACAAGGGCAGCTTCCTGCTAATTAACACCAATTAATCAATTATCAACAAGGCGGGGCAGGCGAGTAGGCGGGCGGTTGCCCCAGGAACATGTGTGTGGGCCACATTAAGGTCGGCCCAGAGCAGATACCTGTCACACCCTCCCATGTAAAACAGCTCCCCAGTGATTGCAAATGATTGAAATACAATGATAGCAGGCCTCTACTGAATGACCTGTAATGACTGGGCCATCACCTAACATTGATTCATCCAGGAACCATTGACCTCACCAAGGAAGAGAGACAAGACCATCATTTGAAAGACAAAAAGACCTGCAAAATCAGCAACTTTCACCATTACAGACACCAGAAATGACACATCCCTGCATGTAGCATAAATGCTCAGTACATCAGGAGTTGACCCTTGCCTGGGCATGCCTCCTATTACTAGGATCACACACGGTCTGCCCCTATAAAAGGGTCAGTGAAGACAGACCCAGTGGGATGCCCTTTCCATCTGGACCTGCACCATGCTACACCACATATCCAACCAGAGGCCCTACCAGTGAACCTCGCCCCTGGATAACATCTACTGGACAAGGACCCCTTTCCAGTCTGGATAGGTAGATATTACCTGCACACCTTCTCCTATAGTTTGGACTCTCTCTCTCTCTCTCCTCCTGGACTTCAGTGGACTTCAATCCCTGCACCAAGCCTCTCTAACCCCTGCTGCCATTGTGCGTGTGTGCACGTGTGTGTGCATGGGAACCAATTTGGCATTGTCACCATGTCCCCTGTTCAATAAAACCACTGTCATTTGCAACCCCAAGTTGGGTCATGTTTTACTAATTCCCAGTCCCTTCTTTATCTTTAATTCCAGACCCTTTTTCTCTCTCTCTCAGCTCTAGTCGCCACCCTCTCTACTAACTTCCTGACCTCCTCCCAATTTCATCTCCCCTTTTCTGCCACTTTTCAGCCTGCTTCTACTGCCTTTTCCCTGTGACTCTCTGCTGCCTTTCTCTGCTTTCCTGCTGCCCTGCCACCTGATGCTTTTTCCTGTGATTTTCTGCTGTCCATCTCTCTGTTTTATAGAAGGTGCAGAGGAAGCCTGAAATCTTTCCCCACCCCTCCTGCCACTCTATAGCTTCCCAGCTCCTCTTGGCTGTCCTGCAGTTCTCTCCAGGTTCCAGCATCCACTGCCTCTCCCTTCAACTTCTCTAGCTGCCCTGGAGCCATCCTCTGGCTCCCCACACCCAGAGCACCTCTTTAATACCCACACTTTCCCTTAGTCCCATTTTTCCCACTCCCTACCTATCTTTTCAGCTCCCCAGTAGCTGTGCTGGAATTGCTTCTCTGTTCTGCAGACTTTGGGCATTATCTTTTAATCAATTTAAGATTAAATAACCTAAAGTTACCCCAATCCTCAGCTCTTCAGCCCAAGCCCCTTTAGTCTACCAGTTCTAATCCCGGTCCTGGTAACTTTCACTCCCTACATTTCTACTTTCTTACCTTAACCTTTCCCCAGGTATCCTGAGTACACCGAGCACATACATACATACATACATACATTCCTGTCACAACACCCAACTTAGGAACTCACCTGTGTGTATGTGTAGGTGGGTGATATGTGTGTAAATTAGTGAAGATGGATGGATGGATGAATATCATTGTGTGTGTGATATATAAATTAGTAATCCACACATGTGTATTGGACGTGCAGGTGTTGTTAACTAGTAACTGATTCTGTCTAAATTTGGTGTGTGCAGTGTTTATGGGCTTAAAATGGTGATAGGTGTGCATGAACCTAGTCTAATTATTTTGAACGTGTGTGTATCTGAATTGCTAATGTGAGTGGTGTGTATGTATGTATATTTGTGTGTGTGTATATGTATGTATATCTGTATATATATGGCATTATGTGCATGATATACAAATTAGTTATCTGTGTCTTACTTTTGAGGTGTATAGTGTATGTGCTTGAATTGGTGATAAGTATGCATGTATCTAGGCTGGTTTGGATGTGTATGTGCCTGAGCTGGTAGAGTGTGTGTGTGTGTGTGTGTGTGTGTGTATCTGATTTGTGTGTTTGTATATGTACAATTGTGTTACACCTTCCTGTCTAACACAGCACAATATTGAGATCCTGAGCGTTGGCCTTACCCCACAGGGCAACAGGTGCAGGCCCTGGCTCAGGTAGTGGGGGACTCTAATATTGTGGCAGCCTCCTGCTTTCATTGCAAGGGGGTCTTTCTCCTTGTCTTGAAGACCACAAAAGGTGGCGGAGAGGGGGCTCATGGTGGAGGGTGAATAAGTCTCCCTCAAGCCTCTAGAAGAGCTGGGGACTAGGGTGGCCTTCATCTCCATTCCTCCATAAATCCCCAGTTGGGCCTTGATCCCTGAGCTCCAACCCCTAGAGATAGTTATCTCCCCAGTGGTGGCCCTCTCACTGGGGTGCAAAGATGCTGGCCTCTGCCACATGCACTCTTTCTTTCACCAGGTAATGATCCAACTTGGAATGGGAGCGTGGCTGCAGGCAGAGGGGTGACTGATAATTCCCTAGTGGGGAGCCCTGACAAGGATTTCCTTTACACTGGGTGTGCTTCCAGGGCCATGCCCAGGGGCACTTGCATCATGAGTGCCCCATTGACCAGGTGGAGAGAGCATCTGTGGGTCCCACTGAAAAGAGGGGTGCTCTTGCCACTGGTGCACCACCCCCATCAGTCCCCCATGATACCTCTGGAACAACTACACACTCCTCTGTGAGCTCAAAGGACCCTGCCCCTCAAACAGTTTAGTGGAGTCACAGGGAGGGCACCAGCAATTGGGAGAAGAGAGGGAGCAGAGCCCCTCTTCTCCTAATCATACCCCTGTCATAGATGCCCCACCCTGCCAACCCTCACCTTCTCTTGCTGAAGCCTCTCCACCTGAGAACCATCCCATGGCTGAGTGGGTGGAGGTCCCCTCCAGGCATAAAGGCAAGAGGAAGGTCCAGGCACAGCTAGAGCCCTCTGATGTGGAGGACTCCTCTCCCTCTCCCAAGACCACCAGATTGGGGGTGGGGGCAGAAGGAGCAGCCCAGCTTCTATGGGCCTCCCCGTATATACCTGCACCCCACCTCTGGGAAAGATGAAATGGGTGATCCCAATGAAGGAGGTTTCAGGGCTGCTGGATTGTCCCAAACAGGAGCCTGTTAGACCCGCCACTCCATGGGGTGCCCAACAACTAGGGAGACAATGATTCAATTGCTCAGGAATCCCATTACTCAGGGAGTGAACACCAGCACACATTGCTAGCCAATAGCTTTATTCAGAATGAAGATGGCTTTGGGCGAGCTCCCATAGAAACTATGGAGAGGCACTGAACATTAGTTCTTTCCACATGTATTCACAGTTCATACTCAACATTTACTCTTCCGTTGCCCCTCCTTTGTTTCATCCATATTCCCTGCTATCTCAAGCTTCACCTCTGTTTACTGTTTGTTTCATTAACATGGAACTACTATGCATTTCACTTATTTGAATGTCTTTTTGCTATAAGCACATGTGTAAGACCGTGAACCTGGCTTCTTTCAGTCAATTGCTGTTTCTTGCTGACTCCTTCTTCATCTCCAAGGTCTTGCCTCTGTCTTATCTCCTAACACTGCAGCTCCTAATGCAGGGCTGCATCCTGTTCCTTTTTACACAAGGAATCATATATCCTGCACTACCACATTTCATAGAAATTAGGGCTGGAAGGGACCTTGGAAGATCATCAAGTTTAGCCCCCTGCCCAAGGGGCAGGAAGTTAGCAGGGGTCATAGAATCCCAGCAAGATAAGCATCTAAATTTCTCTTGAAGGCATTCAATGCGGGTGCTTGAACCACCTCTGATGACAGGCTATCCCAGACCTTGGGGGCTTGGACAGTAAAGAAATTCTTTCTTATGTTCAGCCTGAAATGGTGTTGTTGGAGTTTATAACCCGTGGCTTAATAGGGATATTTGGGGGGCCCTGAGGGCAAAGAGGGAGGCATACTATTTTTGGAAGGAGGGAGCAGCCTCCAAAGAGGAGTACTCTTCTTGTGCTCAGGCGTGTTGGAGGG
>JAGPOW010002742.1:50689835-50712303 GCA_030014935.1 Caiman crocodilus
CCCCCCCCCACCAAGGCTCCATCTCTACCCCACCATCTTGTGCAGGAGCCTTACTCCTACCCCTGTCCCAGGGGGCTTCAGAGCCCTGCCAGTATCAACCAGAGTCCAGGGTCTTAGCAGACAGAGGGGTTCAGATGGTGCCTAAGGAGCCCTCTGAGCCCCAGGACCAGGAGGAGGACACCCAAGAACCAGCAGACTCCATGGACCCTGCAGAAATCTTGGTCCCAGCAGTCCTCAGGGATGAGCTACTTGCATTTCTTGACTGTGACTACACCCACCAGTCCACCAGCAAGGCACAGCTAGCCTTGGACTTCTGGGGAGATTTTTAACATCATCCTCACCCCTGTGAGGGTGCTGGTGGGGGAAGGCAAGGGGACCAAAAACTGCAATGCCTGGATCTATAGATGCCCTCTATACATGTGGGAAGGCACTATGCAAACTGGTGAGCTCCACACCAGGTTTTGAGATGTGTGAGGCCCCTGCTTAATCATCTACTCCACCCCTCCAGCCATGAGGTCATTTAAGATCATGACCCTCGACATCCATGGCTGCTAGAATGGTCTCTGGAGGTGCCAGGTGCTCCCTTTCCTTCAGGAGGGAGGGTACCCTATGGTATTCTTGCAGGAGACCCTGATGACTCCATCCATGAACCAAACTGATGGCTGGACAAGGGTGGCAGAGTCTTTTTTAGTCACCCCTCAGCCACCTCATGTGGGATGGCCACCCTGTTCTCCCCAGACCTGCAGCTGAAGATTCTGTTGAGGTGCTGCTGGGCTGCATGCTGTACCTCTGGGTCCAGGTGCAGGGGCTGGTTCTGAACCTTCTGAATATTTATGCCCCTGTGAGGGACCCAGAGTTGGTGGATTTCTTCTGCCAGGCAGCCACATACATCAGCACCTGCAACCATCATGAATGCCTGGTCCTTGGCACGGACTTTCACGTCACCTCAGATACATGAGACTGATCAGGCTGCCGTGGGCATCCTTGGGAGATCCTGATGAACTACTTCCTGACAGATGGCTGGCATTCCTGTCACCATACCGACCCCCCCTGCCTTCACTTATGTGGGAGTGGGGGAGAAGTAGGCATGCCACTCCCAGTTAGACTGTATTTATATCTCTTTTCCACACTTTGCCCAGGCCCACTCCTTTGGCATCCAGCCAACCTGCTTCAGGGATCACCACCTTGTCTGGGCCCAGGCCATGCTGGGACCTGGGCATCTGAGGTTGGCCTACTGGCATTTCAATGCCAGTCTGCTGGAGGATGTGGGCTTCATGAATGCCTTCCAGGAGTTCTGGCTGGCCTGGTAGGAGCAACAGGAAGTTTTCCCTTTGGTTCAGAGATGGTGGGATGTGGGGAAGGTATGCATCTGGCTTTTTTGCTGCGGCTACACTTGGGGGCACACCTGGCAGAGGGAGGTACTCCAACAGCAGCTTCAGCAGGAAGTGATAGTGCTGGAGAGGTGTGTGGCTACTGACCCAACCAACCCATCCCTGTGTGGAGAGGGTCAGGAGAAGTAGGAAGAGCTTGATACTCTAGATGACCACAACGCCCATGGTGCATTTATCCGCTCATACGTTCAACTCCTTTGGGAGATGGACCGGGGATCCTGCTTCTTCTATGCCCTGGGGAGGAGGCAGGGATCCAAGAGGTACCCCCCTCATGGATCCAGGTGAGATGCTCCAGTGCATGTAGGCCTTCCATCAGGAGCTTTTCTCCCTGGATCTGACCAATGCCAAAGCTTTTCAGACCCTGTGGAAGGGACTCCTACAGGTCAGTGTGGGTGACCAGGACTCTGGACCTCTCACTCTGGCTGAGGTTTTGGCCACCCTCCACCTGATGCCTAGTGCCTTATTGCCAGGCTTTGATGGGCTGACTGCAAAGTTCTACTGGGGTTTCTGGTATGTCCTCAGCCTGGACCTTGCTGCAGTCTGGGCTAAATCTGAAGTAAGTGGAGAGCTCTCCCTGTTGTGCCAGAGGGCCATGCTGACCATCTTGCCAAAGAAGGGGGAATCCCATGACGTGAAGAACTGGTAGTTTATGCAAAGGAAGGACACAGGACACAAGGTGGCAGTAAAGGCCATCTCACTGTGCCTGTGGTCCATGCTGACAGACATGATCCATCCTGACCAGACATACACAGTGCCTGGATGTTCCATCTTTGACAACCTGTACCTGGTTCGGGACCTCCTGGAGCTATTCTGATGGGGTGGGGGCTGTCTTTCCCCCTCCTATCCTTGGACCAGAAGAAGGCACTTGACAGAATGGACCACAGGTACCTCACAGGCATGCTGCAGGCATTTGGCTTTGGGTTCCACTTTTTGTGGGCTCTCCAGGTGCTGTATGTCTCTGTGCTGTGTTTTATCAAGCTCAACTTGACCCTGACAGCCCATTGCATTCAGCAGAGGGGTATGTCAAGGCTGCCTGTTGTTGATCCAGCTGCATGCTGTGGCCCTGGAGCCCTTCCTCATTCTTCTGTGGCAGCAGGTGGTGGGGTTGATGTTCTGGAAGCCAGCAGTATGACTGGTCCTGTCAGTGTATGCTGCCCACCAGATCCGTCTACTTTTCCACTGTCCATCGCCACCACCTCTACATGTTTATGTGCTGCACTGTCCATCATGCCACCCTTGTGTCCCACTGACACCCCAAGTTGTGGAACCTGCTCAATGAGGGCATGGCTGGGGCATCCCAATGGCTGAGTCTGTAATCCACCCTCACCCCATGAGCCTCTAGAGACCTCAATTGGTGGTCCTCCATACAGCCTTTGCCATGAGTGTGTATGTGGTAAACATCATGGACATCCTGGTCTCCTGCCCCTTCTGCAGGCAGAGGGAGACCCTTTCTCACATTACCCTTGAGTGCCTCAGGCTGCAGCCCCTCCACCTCCAAGTCCAGAACCTCCTCCTGAGGTCGTGTTTAAATTTCACCCCCACACACACACCCTTTTTGTTTTTCATTGCCCCCTCCATGGCCCCACCAAGTCCAAGGACCTCATGGTCAATCTCCTCTTGGCCCTGGCCAAGTGGACCCTGTACGTGACCAGGAAGGAGGCTCTGGCTGGGAAGGTACCCAGAGACTGCAGGGATGTTTTCCTTTTGCTTGTCTGTGCACATTTCCAGGCAGAACACCAGCGGACAGCATCCACTGGCTCCTTGGATGCCTTTGAGGAGCGGTGGGTGCAGCCCAGGGGGCTTTGCTCAATGTTCCATTCAAACACACTTATTTTCATGCTTTGACCCTTTGACCCAGACAACACTCCTATTCTTGTTTTGTTTGTTTGTTTGTATTAGTTGTCACAAGTATTTTGTTGTAACATCCACCCACTAGCCTCCGTACAATAGGGGCTACTTGTTAGCTGGGTGGGCCTTAGGGCCCATGCTATTTTGAATATTACAAATAGACAGAAGCTTCTGAGGTCCAGCCACTTCGTATCCAGGGACCCTAGCCCCTTGTGTCATCTAGACTGCTGAAGCAGCATCCCAAATTCACTTTTTAAAATACCCTCAAATCCACATTCTTCCACAATTAGAACAAAAGAGGGAGTGGGGTGGGGTGGAATTTAATCACATGGGCAAAGTTTTATTATTATATTTACAATGTTAAAAAAAATGGAAGCCTATCAGTGTCTCTAGCACAGAGGTGGGCACTTATTTCAGGTGGAGGGCCGCTTACCCAGTTCTGGCAAGCTGTCAAGGGCTCCACCTCCTGACAGGTGCCCTACCCCCTAGTCACCATCTTGAGACCAATTGGTCTTGAGACCAATGTCCCAATATCTTTGGACTAATGTCCCAGGGCTAGCACCAGTGGGGTCCAGAGCAGGGCACAGCCTCGCAGGGGTCTGTGGAACCAGACTGGCCTGCACCAGCAGGGAGAGGGGGGAGCTGGCTCCATAGAGCTCCTGCCAGCCAGGACTCTGTACCCCTGCTGGTGCTGGCCCTGGGACACTGGTGAAGGCCCCATGTTCCCACTGGCTCCTGCACCCTCTCTCTCCCAGTAACCCCCAGCCCTGCAGTACAAGGGGGTGAAGAGGCAGAGCACAGCCCCAAACCTCTGGTTGCTGGTAGAGAAGGAACTGATGTGGATCATGGGGAAAACTGGTCTCTTGCCTGTCCCATGGCCAGCACTCCCTGCTGTAGCTGCTGGCAGCCCATGTGGGGCTGTCCTGAGCAGGCATAGGCAGCCCCATATGGGTTGTGAGTGGCTTCAGTGCAGGGCACAGGCCAAGGATGGGTGAGGGGCTGCTTTTCCCCCACACCCAGCACCCACTTGTAACCTGCCCCCACTGCCAGCTTGGGCTCCAGGCTCGCCCATCAAGGTTGCACCACAGCAGCTGCAGCCTCCCCACTTGCCACACCAGGCAGTGTTTGCTGATGCTGTCCACCCTAAGCTCAACACTGGGCAGCACAGAGGCAGGGGTGGAAGCCTCACTGAAGACTACTGTGGTGCAAGCTCTAGGTGGGCAGCAGCAGTAGCAGCAGCAAACACTGTCTGACACGGCGGGGGGGGGTGCAGCTGCTGCCACCATAGCACAGCCCTGATGGGTGCTTGTGCTGAATGCGGTGGGGAGAAAAGTGGCCCTTCCCCACCCCATGGCCATTGCCCCGTGCTGCAGCAGCTCCAGCCTGTGGGTTGTATTTTGCCCACCCTTGCTCTAACATCATAATAAAATAAATCCAAGATTTCTATATGTTTTTATGTTTGCTTTCAGTTTCCTTATCACGCAGTGGGTGTGTGATGGGGTATGTGAGATTTGCAGGACTGTGTGGGGGGTGTGCAGTGGTTGTGGAGGGATGTGGGAGGATGTGAGTCAGTGTGTGGGTAGCTGTGGGGGGACTGTGGATGCAGGGGGGCTGCTTAGGAGGGGTGGGTCCCCACCAAGCCTGTTGCATGCCCCTAGCACCCAGTGGGTCATGGCAGTGCTCGCAGAAGTGGGAGCATGGTGACAGCAATAAGCAGTAAGCGGGGAGCTCCCACAGATGCCACCAGCAGGAGGAGGCGTGATGAGTGCCAAACAGGGGTCAGCAACCACCTGCAGACACTGCCAGCAGCAACAGTGCTGGCCAGCGGCAATTGTTGACTACATACAGACACGGGTGGTGGCAAGGTGGGAGTAATGGCAAGGTGATTTTCTGAGGGGGTGCACCACCACACTTAAGGGGTGAATGTGCACCGACATGCACCTGCTATGAATTGCCAATGGTCCCCTGCCCCCCACAGGGCAGAACTCCCCAGAGTACATAGACTACCTTGCCTGCAAGGTCTCTGGCCCCTCGTGAGGATACAGCTTCCCCCAGCCCCACCCCCCCACATTGGTCTCCAGCCTCCTGCTTATTCCCCTGATCTTCTCCAGCCTCTGAAGGCTGGAGATGAGCAGAACAAGCAGGAGGCTCATTCCCCCACACTCCCACCCCTGTTCATTCCCCCCAGCTTCTGTTTTCTCTCCCAGGCTCCTGCTCTCTCCAGCCTCCTTCTCATCTCCAGCCTCTGAAGGCTGGAGACAGCAGGGGAACAAGCAGGAGGCTGGAAACAGCCCCTGCAGATATTTCCCTGCTGGTCTCCAGACCTCTGCACATTCTTCTGCTTGATTCCAGCCTCACTAGTCTGGAGATGAGGAGGGGGATGGAGGTGAGCCAACGGAAATAAGCTGGAGACATTCCCTTTCTCTCTTCAGCATCCTTCTCCTTCTTTGCTACTGCCGGTGAGTGTGGGGGTGTGGGAAGAATGAACAGGGAGTTGGGGAAGGTCCCCTCCCCCCTCCTTCAGCTCCTGACCCCCTACTTACCTGGCAGAAACCAGGTCCAGGTCCCTGAAGCTTGCACCATTGCCTGCCCAGCATGGGCAGGCAACGTGCTCCAGGATCTCAGAAGGGCCAACCACAGAGATGCTCTGGCATGCCAGCCACAGAGACATGTCTGCATGCTCTGTGGAAGACCTGTTTTTTCCCCAGGGGTATTGTTTGACCCCTGGATATCCAGGGGTCTAATTTTTCTCCCCCACTGAAAATTTGCAGTGCAGGGAATGGTTTTTTGTTCCTGCATGTGCCTCTTACAACATCTCAAAGCAGGTTGAGACACTGCAAGAGGCACATGCAAGCTAATCTGGACATGCCCCAGGAGGACAAATTTTGATAAAATAAGGAAGTTATGTTGAGTAGGTTCAGGGGATAAAGGATTTAAATGCAGAAGAAGCATGACATTGCTTGAAGAAAAAAGAACAAATAGTATTTGATGTGTGAATAACAAGCAAGAGGAAAACATGGGTAGGAAAGGACTACAGATCTAAATGGATAAACAAGTGCCTTAAGCAGACTGTCTTTAAGGACGTGTCCTCAATGGGCAGTGGTCTAGTCTCATTCAGTGCTTGACTCCTCTGCCTGAGTGCTGGGCCAGCCCCACCCCACCCCGCCCCCAGACTATCATTGGCAAGAGTGATGTCACTCTTTTTCCAATCCTCCAAATGTCATTCTCTGTGGTCAACTATGAGACACTGCCTAGTATTATCAATCAGCGTGCAGATTCCATCTACCTCATCTGGCAATTTGTAAAGATTGCAGTTTTTGATTAAGTGCTGTGCTGACTGAACGCTACATTACACAGAGGACTATCCAAGATGTTAATTTTGCAGTGTTCTTTTGAATCTTCCATATCTATAACTTGGTTTGTTTTGCTTGACCCACACTTCTCTGTCAAAGTTGTGCCTAATGGGGGACTCATTTGGTGTTGGTATAAAATGCTGTAGGAATATATTTCGGACTCGATTACTTCAAATGATCATTTCATTTCCATTCACCCCACCTCTTACCTATCTAAATTTAGTGCAACTTACAAGGCCTCAGTACCTAGTCTGTCAGGCTTTCTACAGGCCCAGAAACTTGGCAGCAGGGGAGCAGTTAGGGTCTATCTTCTTATATGACTTGGTCTAATGCCCTAGAATACAAATAATACATCTGTGTGCAAGTGACACAGTCTGAGTCTCTGCACACTGTTAAGAACAATATTGAGCTTTTTCATGCAACAGCTTTTGGACTATACAAAAGTGCAGTAATTTGCTCAAGCATATGCCATTGCAAGTGCAGTAGTTCTAAGTACTTTGAAGTTGGCGCCACATATTAAGCTGGCTAAATGTCTTGAGGCAGCTGCTGCCTATGCAGAGACTTTACTCTTGACCTTCTGAATGTGATGTTAATAGGTGAAGGAATGGTATAATGTGATTCTATAGTAAGTTGGGTATATTCACAAGATAAGACATGGTTGCTTACCCTGATATTCAACATGCTCTTCTATTGATGAATGTTTAGGTGGAAGACTGATTATATTGATTTATTGATGCTCCCACTAACCTTACGCCTTTCAAACACCCTCCACAATCCTTGTGCCACTGGTCTGGAATGAAGCTGAGGTGCTAGGGCTAGGACCCCCTATTGTTGTTGGAGGCTTATTACATTGAGTGGGGCGATTAAATCTGGGTAACTTTAGGGTTATGCTGAGCTTCAGTCGCTGATTTGATTCAGCCCAATTTGGTGGCCAAATATCTGAATCTAAATCAAATCAGAGGACCCTTTAATCTCTCTAGATTGAATAAGAACCCTCCAAATTGGTTTGGAAAGATTTGACTATTCAGATATAGACACATCTTTAAATCTTTTTTTCTACATACCTCAAGGTACCAGGCAGCTCGTGAATCCTGAGGTGGCGGGGTGGATGGAGCATCTCACAGAAGTACCAGTGTGGGCAGAGGTGCCTATAAGGTAGGGACAGAGGAGCCCATGGCAGGAGACCCATGGCCCTATGCCATGGCAGGGATACTTGAAGCCCTCCAGCCCTACTCATCCAGGGAGGGCTCCCAGTCCATTCAGGTGAGGAGGCAGTCAGGTGGGGCTTCACAGATCTGGAGAACCTGCCATGGCATGGGGCTGGGGCCACACATATTGGCAAGGGGCTCACCGTCTCTCCCATCGTTGCATCATATGTGCCCAGTCTATAGGTGAAGTGCTCCTTCTGGCAGTCCAGCTACCCCTCATAGTGTCTCATGAATCAGGGCAGGAATTGGTAAGACAAGCACCCAACAAGGATTGGGGGAGTAATGACAAAATTGGGGACCATGAAAGCATTGCACCAGCTGTCCATCACCCCAGGGAATAGGGAGTTGTGCAAGAGATGGGCATCATCCTTAACAGTTGATGACCCAGTCATGTCTCAGACACCTGGATTTGTGTTCTGCATGTGTGTGTGTGTCTGCATGTATATGTGTGTGTCTAGGATTCCTGGGTTCTGTGTGCATATGTGTAGAGTGCCCAGGTGGGTGGCTGTGATATTTTTGCCAGCCAATCAGGGGCAGCTCAGCTGTTCAGCTCTGGTTAGGACTTTTTGGCAGCCCAGAGAGCTCATAAGGTAAGCTGGTAGGCATGCCAGTGCCCTGCCTCCTCCTCCCCCCCCCATCTGCTGCACGCAGGCCATGCATGCAGGCTTTAAGCCCTGCCCCCCTCTCCCTCTCCAGGGGTAACGTGTGTTCTGCTTCCTCCCAACTTAAACAGGAGTACTCAAAGCTCAAAAGTTAGTGTTTCCACTGCAGGCTTCTTGAATGACTGGAATGACTGCATTTAACCTATGATGTCCAAGGTGGAAGCAAATCTTAGGCTTTTCTTTTTGTTTGTCTGTTTGTTTTATTACTGGGATGAAGTTGGGCCTAGATCATTTCTATTTCAGGATCCAGGGGAGAGTGGGGGAAATGGCTGGCACATATAATAGGAATTCCTGTTGCCTAGATCTTCCATGAATATGCCAGTTTGTGGATTGTAGCCTGTGATTGAACCATTACAGACATAGCACCTATATTCAGAAAAGGAAACAAACTTCTTCAAGGAAGCTTGTCAGTCCAATACCCTTCTATGACAGGTTACCTGACTTCATCGACAAGGACACTGACATGGATCTAATCTGTATAGATTTAAGAAGTTTACATTGTCCTTACATTTGCTTTCTAAACTGTAGAAAATATTGTAGTACAGTAGTGTAAGATGCGATAAAGAGTTGGCTGAAAAGAAGACTACAGCAGGTTAGGTTTAAAGAAAAGTTACTAAATTAAAAGGATGTTACTAATATTGTTCCTTAGAGATGGACGTTGGGATCCATCCTAGATAATATTTTCATTAGTGACTTTGGGACAAAAACTAGATGCATGTTCATGAAATTTGTAGGCAAGACAAATGTCTAATCATGTATGTTTTAAAAAAAAAGATTAAGTTTAAATGGAAGAGGTACCAAAATGAGTGATTAGGATGGTTAGGGAAGGAAAAGCCTGTCTTAAAAGAGGAGATTAAAATAGGTTTGCTTATTTAGCTTAGGAAAACAAGTTGCAATGTGATATGGTTATTCTTTATAAATATATTGAGAGGATGAATATTAGGGAAGGAGAAGAGACATTTCAGGTAAAGAAAAACACAATCATTAAGTGAAACACTGTTTACTCTGCCGGGGCCCAACCTAATGAATTATATGATTAGCCATGATCCTTTGTACTACGTATAAGTGGGCACATCTATACATACAATTAATGCACAGCAATATACTCTGGAGCCTATTGCTCCATAGTTTTTTGCTCCCAGGTGCACCATTTGAATGCCTGGAGCATCCCCAGCTGGCAGCAGCCCAGAGCTGCTCTGGCCAGTCTCAGTGTGCTGCTGAGGGTTTGGATAGAGCATGAGGGTGCTTCAGCACAAGGCCAGCTGGCAGGCATCCCCCACACTAAAATATTCTCATGCCCTAACTAGCCAGACAATATCTACACATGCACTGTGCATTCAAAACAACTCTGTAGCAGGCTACTATTTGTATTTACAAGTATTAGCCTACTCCAGAGTTTATTTGTTTTGTGCACCCTAATAGATGTGTCTGTATAGACACAGAAATGTTTACTGTGATGCTAATTAGGCAGTTCTAGAGTAAACAGCTCGTTAAATGTGCCTGTAGGTACAAAAGTGATGCTCAGACGTGTGTTTGTGGAGTATCTGTGCTGAAATATGCAGCAGTTAGGGTTGAGGCCAAAGTCAGACCCATATCAATCTCTGCAGTTTCTGGGCTCCTCTCTGTCCCTTTCCCACTCTTACTGTCACAAGCAGCTCACTTTCACATTGTGCTTGGGGAGGGAACAGAGCCTGAGCAGGTTATGACAGTAAGGAGGGTTAGGAAGATTGCAGGGGGAAGAAGTTGGGTGGAGCAGAGGGAATGGGGCCACCTGACATCCCAGCCACTTTTCCCTGCTAAAGCAACAGGTGGAGACACTGAATTCAGGACAACAGTCCAGTTCAACACCTGAAAAATTACACCATATTCAACACCTGAAAAATTCAACAAATTTATGAATTTTCCATATATAGAATCTAACTATTGGGGTCCATCTTATAGTCAGGGTCATCTTTTGTTCAAGTAAAGGTGGTATGATAGCAGTAGGTATAGTAATCATTGCATATGATATGTGATTTGAAACATTTGTTATTCCCTGATCCTTTATTATTTGCCTAACCAAATGAAAAGCATGGAGATTTGTACATTTCTCAAAGGTTGTGACTGTAATCCAATAAAGTCAATTATAGTATTTTCATTGATTTGAATATGTTCTGATCCCCATTCCTGGGTTTTTTTTTAGTTATCTGTCCTAATAACTTTGAAAAAACAAAACCTGCCCTTTTACTTTAAGCACAATATATACATTAATTATACCCAATCATGGACTGTGGGCCAAAGTATTTGCTTATTTGTTTTTCTTAATAAGAACAATTATCATTTAGACTTATTTTACTATTAACTGGAAAGTTATATAATTTCATTTTATCATATTAAAGTTCATCGATTTATAGAGTAGCTAGAAAGTAAGGTATTATAAGATGCCTCAGATGTATTTTATTTTAAAGTATTATTTTGTTAGTGCTATTATGTGGTTTGTTTTTCTTTTAATTAAAGAGCCTAATATATGTTAGTTTATTTTGAATCTTTTGTGTTCTACCTCAAGAAATTCCTAAGAAACAAAAGTACATCATAATATTTGGCAAGTTGATATTTCTCTAAATCATATGTTGAGAAATATTTAAACCTGTTCCATTTTGTTTGTAAACTCTTTTTAACTACTGACACCCACCCCTAAAAAAGATCTTTAAGAAAGCTACGATTAAACATGAAATGGCAAAATTAGCATTTCAGAGATTTGTTTATCTAACTTTTTATTTTTTCCTTGTGAGTACAGGTGCCTGGTGGGGGGGCATAGGGGCATGTACCCCCCACCCTGAGATTGGCCCCTGACTCAGCACCACTAAGAATAGGGCAGTTTTTTTGCCATGCAGGCTGGCGGCAGGGGGAACCCACTAGACCATGGCACAGAAGTATAGGAAAGGATATGGGGCTTTTGGCTTGCTCCCAGGCCCGCCCACAAATTGTGCACCCCCAGATTCAGGAGGCACTAGTCAGCCCTGCTTTCGAGAGAATGTAAGTGGATAGATGTACAGAGCTTGGGGAACACATATTGATAAAACCTTTCTTCTAATTGCCCATCTTATTCCATCAGCCTACACTTTCTCATATTTCTTCCTTTTTTGCCTTGTTCTACTTTGCACAAAATGCTTTGCAAAATGCAATATTTTGGTTTGTTTTCTTACTACTGCTATTGGAATAAAATGTAATATATATATCAGCATTGGAAACCTTATCCTGCTTTCTGAATTGCTTACAGCCACACCACCCAAGGCTGTTGTCTTATCTGAATTTATAAGCTAACTAGTAGAGCTTGACATGGTCAGTACTTACAGAGAAGCACTTCAGGGAAAATATAGGTGTGATGGAGTGAAGAGAGGTGGATTAATTGGATTTCATTCTTCCAGGCAGGTCAATATTCAGGTTTGGTACTAAGAAGCATTGTCTGGAGGATGCTGTCTTTTAATTGATTGGCAGGATGCACTTGAAATAAAAATATCATACTGAGGTTCAGCAATGAAGGAGATCTGAGTTTAATATTGAAATTTCCCACCACTTTCCAGCATGATGTTGAATGAATCATTTAGCCTCTGTGCCTCAGTTTTCCATCTGAACAACTGGTACAAAACCCTTTTCATGTTGCTTTTCCATTTTGTTTATTCATGTCCTTTAGGAAATGATCATTTTGTTTGAATATACAAGATCTAGAACAGTGGAGTCCCCACCTCACTCAGGAACTCCAGACGTTATTGTAATATAAAAAAAAAAATCCATGTTAGGTAAGTCAGACGTTCTTATTTCCTAAGCCAAATTCCAAAGACACTTTTTGTTAGAACAGGATGCTAAGCTTGGTGTTTCACCTGTCTCCAATTTGCTATTTAGACTTTTGGAGCAAAAGTTCTTTGGCAAGTTTCTAATAGCTGAATTATTCTTTATTCCTTCTTATTTAAAATGTTATATTTGCATCTATTTGCAGTTGGATTTTTCTCCTGTGGTGGCTGCATTTCAGGGTGATTTTTCAAACTGTGTAACATTCTGAAATTATCAGACTATATTTTGCACACCACTGGCATTCATAGGATTTTTCATTTATGTAAAGGGGGAGATATTAAAAATGATATATTTAGTTGAAACTTCATGAAGAATTGTGACACATCAACTACAATTATAAATTTTGAACTTGTCCAGGACCCTAACTCTAGCATATAAGGTGACAGTGCTCATATGACTATTACTCTGAGCTCAAGTGCCTAAAGTTATCTGACTTCCTTGCATATCATTAAGCTTTCTTTTCCTGAGTCATTAATTTTGCGTTGCTTGCACACTGATAGGCTCAAATGACAGATTTACATTGCCTCAATGGATCCTTCATTAGATGAATAGATTGGGAACTGGAATTAGTATTTGTATTTTTTTTTTTTCTTATGCTCAGAATGAGAACATGACCTCCAGAAACAGAAAAACCTAAAGAGATATGCATGCAGTTTCCAAGCCTCCCACCTTTCAGTTGAGGAACACATGACCAAATATTAATACAAGACTCATTCTGAGATGTCTTCCTCTATCTTCATTTGGTATCTTCTGCTATAGGTTATTTTCTCTCCACTGTCTTCTGATGTCATCTTTTTCATCTTTCCTTATCCTTTTCCCTCCCTTTCCCCCACTGTTTTCATTCTTAATTGAAAAAGATCAGCTAGCTGATGGTTAGACATTGGAAAATCACAGTTAAGTGATGCTGATTAATTTAAAGAGACACCAAGCAGTAATATACTGGATTTTATTGGACTCCTTTAGTTTATTAGTAAAAGGAAAGAATGAGAATATTTCAACCACTGTATTCAACCCACTCCCTATCATCCTAAATGCTTATGAGAGATGGGTGCATTATATTTAGCACATATAAAAATGGAAACATGAAATGTAATTGATTAGTGATCTATATGATTTTACCATTTATGATAGTTCTCATCCTGCACTTCCATGAAATATGGAATCCTTTAATTATTTTATCACAAGAGTTGACACGGAACAACTTTCTGTATATGTAAATGAGTGCCTCCTTATCAATGTTTGCTCGCTTACTTTCCTGATGGAAGAAAGTATGGGTTAGCCCTTGGGATCCAGCAGGTGTCTAAATCTGGTCTTCAGCAGCCCATCTGCCCTTCTTGCCTGCCTTGACCTGATGGAAATATTAGAAAAGAAGGAGGGTTTCTGGACCAAATCACCATTGACCCTGGGCTGGATTTAGTTCCTCGCAACCAATGGCCTGCTTTTTGGGTCACTGGCAACCGCATTTCTCAACTGGGTTTAGGTTCAATCCTTATACCTTAACTACTATTGTCTTGTTTAATTCACTATCTGATCCTGACCTAGAACAACCAAATGATCCACAGCAGGGAATTTTCTGGCACCGAATTGGTCCCTCTGGCACATGAAATGTTCCCAGGTGGTTGCAAAGTGCCAGGTTGAGCTTTTCCCTGCTCACCAGCCCTGCTTTGCCATCACTCATGGTTAGTTGTCTTTGTTTTGGGGGTTTTCACAGGTCCTCTTCATCAGACAGACTGCAGTTCTCTGGATGCTGGCACACCTTTTACAAATGTCTGGATTTGATATGTAGAGAGGGTCCTCCAAGCCTCAGAAATTAGAGTTTTCTACTCTCCTCCCTTACCCCTGCTGGGGCATAGTCTTCATGTCTGTTTTTTTCATTATGATCTCTCCTATCCATCTCTCTCCTTTCCTCTTGTAGCCATTGCATGGTGCACTTTTATGATTCTGTCTGCTGGATGCCCAGCCAACCAGAACCGATAGGAGCTAATAAATTTTGGCATTCGTGGCTCCAGTGTGCCCTATGTTTTCATCATTTGTTCATGAGCAGGTGAGTATTTATAGCTGGAACAAGTTCTCTCCTGTAGCTTTTGGCATTCCTGGGGCTCTGTCCCACAGGCCTCAGACTGTGCTTACTTAGTATTGTACCTAAATCTTCACTGCCACAGTATAGTTGGCATGTCTACACATATTATGCATCATGCAGGTATCAAAATTATGCCCAATTAGTTACTGTGCAGTAACATATGTGTAGACAACTTACTGCACAGTAACACTGTGTATGAGGACTGACTTGAGACTAGCTTTAGTCCCAAGTCAGTCCACATGTAGTGGTAATGGCTGTATGTATAAATGCCAACTTATTCACACTTACTGCACAGTAATTTACTCTCAAGTAAATTTAAGTAAGAGTAAATCCATGTGTAGCTATGCACACTGTGAATCAAAACTAATGCTATGTAGCATTTTTCAATAAATCATTCTTGTTTAAATTAAAGGTTTACTGTCCTGATAAAGTTGCACAACAAAAGATAAGACATTCTCAAGATACAATTCAAAAGATATATTTTAAAGATATTTGAGTCATGCTACACACTTCTTAATTTAAATCCTATATTATCTTCTCTCTCACAACATTTCCCTTCCTTCTTGTTCAAATTTTGAGACAGGCATTTTCACTTTTTTATTCATTAAAAAGCTTGAATGTAAAGTAGCATCTAGGAAAAAATATCCTATTAAAGAAAAAAGTGAATCTTAGTTGGTAGTAATTTTGCTATTATAAATTGTTGCCATGATGAATAAATCTATTGTCAGGCTGTTTAGTGGTTTATGGACAATTCCAAGTTTAGAAGAATATGAACATGAGAACAAAAGACAGATGAAAATAAAATGCTAAGAATTTAGTATCAGGTGCTATGTAAGGATTTTCCAAGTCTGTGAACTGTTGAATTATAAACTCCTGCAAGACTGTTTCAGACTGGACATAAGAAAGAACTTCTTTACTGTCCAAGCCTCAAAGGTCTGGAATAGCCTGCCATCAAAGGCGGTTCAAGCACCTACTTTGAACACCTTCAAGAGAAATTTAGATGTTTATCTTGCTGGGATCCTATGAACCCAGCTGACTTCCTGCTTCTGGGGCAGGGGACTGGACTCAGTGATCTTCCAAGGTCCTTTCCAGCCTGTGCCCGCCTCTGTTCGATTAGGCACTCTAATACGACCTTAGCCCAGACTATTGATCGCTCCTGTCCTGGGCTTGCAGGTGGACCCCAAAGACTACCCCAGCTGACATCAGGGGATCCCCTTGACTTGCCTGCCACAACTTTGAATGTTACCTCAGTGGAGGGGCTCTCCTTTGAGGCAGTCGCCAGGGTTGTCGTGCTTCCCAGAGGGTGCTCATGTGGCTCCAACCTCCCCTACACCCCAGCCACTCACCACCTTGGGTTGCTGGTCTTTGGGCCCCTTACCCTTTTACCCGATCTCTTCCCATGGCTTGCCATCTACGTGCCAGAGTCTTCAGGCCTTGATGTATGGACCTCGAAGTCCTCGGACCTGGCCCCTCCCATCTGAATCCCTATCACCCTATACTAATCACCCTGTGACTTGACGTGCCAATCCCACCACTGTAATAGCTAAAGTACTAAGCTACTGGGCCAGGAGGCCCCGAAGGGTGCCTCTGGTTTATGGGCCTTATGGATTCCCCGGAGCCTGGGTTCCACAGCCCAGGTGGTTCGCTCTCCTTGGGTACTGAGTCCCAGCTTTTTATTCTAGGGCTATAGTGGATCACATCTGTCCCTTGCTCAGTCTCTCCTTGGTCTTCGGCCGCCCTCCAGTGAAACCCGATGGGACCCCATCAGCCATGCCCATTAACGACGGCTTAGTCTTTGCTCCCCGCACCAGCGTGCACCGATGCTGCTTTCTCCGTGTCTGTAACCAGCTCCTTCGCCAGTGCCGCTGCCAGTTCTGCTGTGGATGCTGCTGCTGTAGCCTCTGCCAGTGTTGCTACCGACCTCTCTCTCAGCTTTGCAGTGATCCCTGCTGCAGATGTCTCCACCGACATCTCCGCTGGCGTCGCTGTCAGCTTTGCTGCCGCCTCTTCTGACAGCGTCACCAACAACTCCGCCAGCTCTGTGGCCAGCCTTGCTGTTGGTTTCACTGCCGGCTTTCCTGCCAGCTCTGTTGTTGGCGTTGCTGCCGACCCTGTCAGTTCTACTATTGGAGCCTCTCCTGACTCCGCCCCCGACTTCCCTCACTGCCTGACGCGGCAGCTGAGCCCTCCGGGTGAGGGATCTCTCCCCAAGCCTCTGCTCATCTGCCCCCTCACTGCATCCTTGGGGCAGCTTTTTATTTCCACCAGGCGGTGTCTCCAGCCCATGCTGCTCAGCCGCAGCTGAATATATGCGTGGCTGATCAGCTGTGATGGTTTTGCTGCGTACATCTCCTCCTGCTCTTCAGGCCCTGCAGAAGGTAAGTGAGGCTCTCTTTTTGCCTGATGCCTTCCTAAAACCCCAGCTCCCTTGGGACATAGCTCTAAGGTCTATGAAATCTATAAAGGAGTCAACAGATATTTTTATCTTTAAAATTTGTCCTTGCAGGTCTCTCTAAAGCAATTTTCATGGCAATTGTTTTTTATATAATATCTATCTATCCATTAGTTCTGTGACTATAACAATTTCAATCATATGGCTTAAATGTAATATCTATTTTTTAAATATAATAAAACTGTATGCAATTACTTGCAATATATTGGTGCTATGCTAATATACTGTGCTTTCTGGGAAGAAACTGGGATTAGAAAATAATCACAGAGCAGGCCCTAAGAGAAAGGCTAAGGGACCTGAATGTGTACAGCCTCCACAAGAGAAGGCTGAGGGAGGGTCTAGTCTAGTGGCCATTTACAAACTAGTCAGGGGGGACCAGCAGGCACTGGGGGAGTCCCTGTTCCCCCGAGCACTCCCAGGAGTGACAAGGAATAATGGTCACAAGCTGGCAGAGGGTAGATTTGTACTACACATCAGGAGGCACTATTTCATGGTCAGGGCAGCTAGGATCTGGAACCAACTTCCAAGAGAAGTGGTGCTGGCTCCTACCCTGGGGGTCTTTAAGAGGAGGTTAGATGAACATCTTGCTGGGGTCATTTGACCCCAGTACTCTTTCCTCCCATGGCAGGGAGTTGGACTTGATGATCTGCTCAGGTCCCTTCTGACCCTACCAACTATGAAACTATATTGCATCACTGCCAGTGGCTAAACAGGTGATCTGAGTTGCAGATAAAAGGTGGGTCAGTTATGGAACCATGTGGTTTTGTCACTTAAGTTGGATAAGTTTCTCTCTTCCTCAGCTGCCATGTCTGTAACAATGTCTTCACCATTTTCAAAGCTCCCTCTCTGACCATACCTGAGAACTTGTCCGGTGTTATTATTCTCCCCATTTCTTCTAATGGAAACTTTCTTCCTCTTCATTTCAGGTCTTGACAACTTTTTGTCTATGTTGGAATTGTTATTTCTTCCAATTCCATGTTTTTCCTATCAAAATACTGTCTTAATATTATCGCTTTCTTCTCTGCTCTAAAGCTCATCCCATGAATGTCACAAACTTGGTGCCTTGGCCTTCACTTTTAACCAATGGACATCTTATTCATGCTTTTTACTCTCCATCCTTACTTTCAAACAGATGACTGACAACCTTTGATAGCAGCCTCAAAGTTCAGTAAAGATGCCTTCTGAAAAACTGGATGTTCAGATCTAGGTACAGAGTTTAAACTGTTAGGGGAAATATCCATGAATGCACCAAATGAATTTTAGTGATTATTTTGATTCAGGTGCACAAGTGTTGAGATTTTTTTTCAGAAACAACTAGGAGATTTAGCTACACAATTCCTAATTTAATTAGTGAAAGTCATATCAGTGGCTTTGGCATTCTGTCCTAGATTCTTTAGATTGTGGGTTTTGTTTCATATCACACTACTGATTACATGATGCATTTGTTTATTCTTCAGTTCTTGACTTGCTACATTTTTACTTCAGTTCATTTTTACTTCAGCTCAGTGTATATTACCTAAATGTCTAAGTGGCTGAAATACTCTTGATCAAGGAGAGTATCCTCAAGCAAAGCATATTCTCTTGTTTTGGTTCTAGGATCTGGTCTGTATTGTGTGCAATTTTGATATTAGGTTTGAGCTTAATTTTTCATTTCCCATACAAAACATAGAATAGTTTCACCTTTAGTTCCTGCAACTTTCATGGATGTTATAGATTTCATAGACATTAGGGCTGGAAGGAACCTCAGAAGATCAAGTCCAGCCCCTTGACCCAGGGGCAGGAAGTCAGCTAGGATCACAGGATCCTGGCAAGATAAACATCCAATTGACTCCAGCGTAGATGCTTGCACCACCTCTGGAGGCAGTCTGTTCCAGGTCTTGGGGGCTCAGACTGTAAAGAAGTTCTTCCTTATGTGCAGCCTGAAACAGTCTTGGAGAAGTTTTTGACTGTTTGATCTCGTCATCCCATGGGATGCTCTGGTGAACAAGCATTCCCCCATCTCCTGATGTGTACACCCCTTATATACTTAAATAGATTCTTCAGATCTGTCCAACTGATCTTCCCCTCCCTTCACATCTCACCTTAAAATATGACTCTTTTGTACATTTAAGGGTTCTCCTTTTCTTTTTTCACTTAGTATTTTTAACATTGCAACTATATTGCTTAGACCAAAGCATATTGGAATACAGTTTGTATGCTAAACCAAATAGGTTTAATGTACTTCATTAAGAAGCACAGTTCTCAACAGATAACCATTGTAAATTAATGAGTGAGATTTAGCTTTTCAAAATGTCACTATTTCAATAGCTGACAGAATAGAGAATAGATGAATATAAAAGAGAATTAATGCAATGGATTCTTTAACTAAACCTTTCTCTGTGATTTTGAAAAAAGCTGAAAACTGATTTTTAGTACTTCCTTTTTGTTTTCCTTTATAAGGCATCTAAAGGGAAAAAATGTTAACGAAAACTAAAATGACTTTATACTGAGCATAAGCCACTTAAATGTAATCATCCCATGTTTTAAACATAATTAAAACACAAATGATGGAGATTGCATGGGAGAATCTGTAGAAAAAATGTGAACATAGAATACTACATATAATATTGTCGTATTTGTATAAATATGTGTAACATAGCAAGAGTTCAATATTTGGGTAAAGAAATTCAGTTTGTCATGATTTCCAGTGCTCTGTAACACCAGATGAAGATCCAGACCATCAAGCTGCTGATGTGTCTGTAATCAGAATTAATATTTTGAAAAAGATTGAATTGGTTGTGAAGAAATTCTAACAGGAAAACGGTTTATATCTGTTATTACCTGGTTAGCAACATGAGAGAACAGAAAGACTATGATGTCTAACCTCAAGGCAACATAAATGAAAACTTGGGTTTCTGCATGAAAGAACCATGATATTCAGAAAAGAAATGATACTGGGTGGAAAGAAATAGGATACATTGAAACGGGTATCTGGGATCATGCATGTTGGTAAAGCTTGAATAATACTAAAGGTGTTTATTTTTTTTAATGAAGTAGCAAAGAGGATGGTAGCAACTAGATGCAGACTAGGGCAGCCTAAAATTCAATTTTAAGGTTGAATTAAGGTGAGTGTTCATATCAAAAACAAAAGTCACTTGAGCTGTTAATCTAAAATTTGTACTGTGTTGGCTTTCTGTGCCTGCACTATAAATTGCTACTGGATAGCAGCTCCCTTCTCCTTTGGGATCTGATGTGGAATCCAAACTTTTACATACAGTTTTACCCATTTTATTTAAACATCTAAACTAACTGAACTCTGGACATTTCATTTTAAAAACCTATTTTGATGCTAACAATAAAGTTTCAATATATATGATCTGCCTACTAAAACTTAGTATTCTCTTATAAAAATGGAGCTTCCATATCTCACCATAACTATTTCAGTCAGACAAATATCACTACTTAAGGTCCCATTTCATTGGATATGACCAATATAAATGTTCAGATGATTTCCTAATGCAAAGTATATAATGTACAGGATTAGGCAGGGTACAGTTCCGCCCCAAAAATGGTACTTTACTGTTGTTTTGTCAGCAGAACTTTATGAATTCTCTCCTTATCCTCTAGCATGCAATTATACATAGCCATAGAAGTGTAGAATAGAAATAAAAGGCTCCTGTTTCTTACATTCTGTAACTCTTTGGGTACTGAGCAGGTAGAGTATTGAGGTTCAAAGTAGTTTCTCTTCCCCCAAAGTTAAATAGGAAAAGCTGTATATTTTTCACCCAAGACAATCTTTTGCTACTATTTCAGCTCTGAGTATGGACAGGTGTTACATTTAGAGCTATATGAAAAGGGGAACATTGCAAAACTGGAGGTGCTGTTCAGGAGCCTTCAGCAAGACTTAGCTTCTGACACATATGCAGGGACAATACAAACTGTAGTATAATAACTGCAACTTTAACACTGATTCATTTAGGGTTAAAGGTGGACCAGTTTGATCCATCTGTATGATTCCTGGCTTGTCCACACATGACTGTTAGGACATAATAGCTGCTGTGCAGTTCAGAGCAAGAGACCCTCCTTCCCTTTTCAAAAGACTCTAAATGTACATACCGTCTAATTACATACCGTAAAAATCCCTATTTACTTGTGTGGCAGGGCACTGTAGGTTCCCGCCACTTGTATGGATCGCGGCAGGGCACTGGGGGTGCCTGCTCTGCTCCCAGAGAAGGGAAAAGCTGCTGGGGTAAAGCCCCAGCAGAGATAATGAGCACCGCTGCAAGTTGCCAGGGCAACTAAGGAGGGCCAGCTGATCCTAAGGAGCAGGGCCTGGCTCTTATAAAGCCTAGAGCCAAGGCTAGAGGGGTAGTTCCCTGCCAGCTACCAAAAAGAGAAGAGCTCTTTGCCTGGGGAGAGAGAGGGAACTGGATGCAGAGGCCACAGAAGAGAATGGAAGGGCCCCTGGTAGGAATGAATGTTGCTTGGGCCGGTGGGCTGCTGGGTTTGTTATAGCCAGATGGCCTGGGGTTAAGTTATAGCCAGGAGGCTTACGTTTTGTGTGGTTAGTGATTGTATTATACCAGTGGTTTGGGTGAGGCTGTGAGTGGATAGAGGAGGCCTCATAGGAGACCCACTGCAGCATGGGGATCCTGGCGCCAGTGAGGGCACAGTTAGCAGGGTGTGTGGACCCCAGCCCTGGAAAGGGGCGTAGGAAGAGCCCCAGTGGGAATGCAGCCAGCCCTCAAGGGGCAGCAGCTTTGAGAAGCCCTTAAGGGGCAGCACTTGAAAGCCCTAGCGGGGGTGCAGCAAGCCCTAGAGAGGGGGTGACCTTTGAGAAGCCCAAGAGAGGCAGGCGGTACTTTGAGAAGCCCGGGAGAGATGGGCAGGTAGTTTGACACCAACGTCTAATACATCAGCAAGGCTTGGGCTGTGTTATGGGGGTGGAAGGAGCCACAGAAAGCGCCCCCTGGCATCGGGGCACGAGTGGGCAGCCTCCCACTTATTAACATCCAGGAATGAACCAGCAAGATCAAGTCATGGTGGTGAGAACAGGCGGGCGGTTAGCCCACAGAGACAGATGGGTGGGCGGTAGCATGTGGCCCTGAGGAGCCCGCCCTGTTACAATTTGGTAATATAAAGATTGGTAAGTTTCCAGATGACTGTCCTGACTTCTTATTTTTTTGCTATTATGTGTCACGTCAATATTCTCAATGAGGTTCTGCCATGATTTCCTTCTTTTCTCTGAGAATAAAGCAATGAGTTTCTCTTGCAGCAATAGTTTCTCCAGCAAATACATCTGTTTCATACAGCCCCAAAAAGAAAAACACACACAACAATGTCACTACAAATCAGGTTGCGCATCAATTCATTGAAAATGGTAGGGCACCAAATAAACAACCCAAGGTCTGAATCAAGAGAAGAGACAAGGAGGTTCATTATTTCAGGACACATTTTGCCATGGCTGGTTACCAACTGCAGTGAATACTCTTAAAAATGGAAAAGCTGCCAGCCTTGACTATATTCTCACAGAACAAATAAAACACTTTGAACCAATGATAAGGTTATTCCTGGCTATTCCAATTGCATGTGTAACCCTATACAAAATACCCAAGATCTGGAAGCTAGCACATATTGTAACGCCTCTAAAAATAGGGAAAGATA
>JAGPOW010002742.1:50712403-50727845 GCA_030014935.1 Caiman crocodilus
TATCTACTTACTATATCATCTTTTCAAACTCTTTGAATACCTTCTCTTTTATGACATTTGCTACTTGTCAAAGAACACCTAGTCTCCAAGCAAGCTGGCTCCCACCCAGGAAAATCATATACCACTCAAGTATTAAACATCATTGAGCACACTGAAAATGGCTTTGAAAAAAGAATGATCACAGATGCCACATATATACGCTTTTTTAGCGTCTTTATTCAGCTTATGACGCTAAACTACTGGAGGCTCCTTGCAAAAAAAGTTAGACAAAATGTTACCACCTACTATGAATACTGTGAACCTTGCTAGAAAATTAGTGAATTATGTCAAAAGCAGAGCCAATGGCAAAAACAAAGGTATAACCTACTTCAAAGTTGCATGCATGCACTTATACTATTTAACATTTATACCAGGAGTGTCAAGCGTACAGCCTGCAGGCCCCTTCCTGTTCTCTCTGGGCCTTCTTGAGTGTTACTAATGCCCTCTCCTGGGGCTCCCCATGCCCCATTTGGGACTCTTACTAATGCTGCCCCCTTTCTGGTCTCACAGTGCCCACACCGGGGCCCTCCAATATAATCACCCCCTTCCTGAGACTTGCCATGCCCACACTGGGGCTCCTCAATGGTGCCCAACTTGGGCCTCACAATAAGATGGCCCTCTCTCTGGGGCTTAGTGTGCCCACACTGGGCTTCCTAATCTTTGCCCTTTTTGGGCCCCTTAAAATGCTGTCCCCCGTCTGGGGCTCATCGTGTCCAACTTGGACCCCTTACCAGTCCTGCCCCCTGTCTGGGGTTCTCTGTGCCCAACTTGGGCCTCCAAATAAACGTGGCCCCCTATCAGGAGCTCCCAGTGCCCAAACTTAGGCCTCTCAATGCTGCCCCCTTCCTGGGACTTACCCTGCCCAACCTGAGCCTCTCAACGTTGTCACCCCCTTTCTGGGGCTCTCCGTACCCACATTTGGGCTCCCCTTACTAGTGCTGCCCCCTCTCTGGGGCTCACTGTGCCCACGCTGGGCTCCCTAACGATCCTGCCCCTCTCTGGGGCTTGCTGTGCCCCATTTGGGCCTCTCAATAAGATGGCCCCCCTCTCTGGGGCCTTCCACAATGCTGCCCCCTCTCTAGGGCTTGCTACACCCACACTGGGGCTCTTCAAATGCCCCTCTCTGTGGTTGGGTCTATGCACCCTGCTAACTGCACCCTCACTGGCACCTCAATCCCCACACTACTGTGGGTCTCCTATGAGGCCTCCTCCAACCCCTAATAGCCTCACCCAAACCACTGGTATTATAACAACAACAAAACAAACACAAGCCTCCTGGCTATAACTTAACTCGTAGCCACCTGGCTATAACAACATTGCTTCTAGAACCCAGAGCCACCATCCTTCAGTCTGCAGTGCTCCAGGAACTCCTGCCTCTGGCTGCTAGCAAGGAACTACCAGCCTGGCTTCAGCTTCTGGGCTTTATAAGGGCCAAGCCCTGCCCCTCCCAGCCAGCTGGCTCTCATTAGTCGCCCCGGCAAACCACAACTGTACTGCCTAATCACTGCTAGGGCTTCTGCCCTAGCAGTTTTTCTCCTCTCCAGGCACAGGACACTAAGGTGCCCAGTGACACCAGGACAGGTGCTGCATGTTTTGCAGTCTGGACAGGAGCATGTAGCATGGATCCCAGACCAGTTGGAGCAGGTACCACACTGCATGTGGTGACCACCCCAACCAGACCCTGCCACATATGGCACCCACTCTGGGAACCTTGCTGCACATGCTGCCTATACTAACAGCTCCTGAACTGTGCCATAGACAGCATCTGCTCCAGCCATTCTGTGACCCATGTTGCATGCAGTTCCTGTGAGTGTCATATACTCCCAGGCCAACTGAAACTATGTGGGATGTGGGGCCACTGTGCAGGATGTGGTTCCCAGAGTAGGTATTGCATGTGGTACAGTCCAGGAGAGGGTGGGTACTGCATACAGTGCAGTGCCAGCTTTTGCCAGTCTGGCTGTACGTTACATATCCATAGCCAGACTGCACTGCATGTAGTGGCCATTCCAACCACTCTGTGATCCATGCCATATGCAGTGTGGGTCACAGACTGGCTGAAGCAGGTGCTAGATCCAGTATGCTGAGGGACAAATGTTTGTGAACCCAATCTGGCCCACAGACCAGGCCTGCACAGCTCATCTATACTGTTGGTCAGGAAAAAATGTGTGGAAATGGAGAAAGCTGTTTGTATTTGGAATAACTGTCCCATATTTTCATTTATCATGGGTCTGTGAGATACTTAGGATCTCTGAGACTATGTGCATATTTGTCCTGAGGCATTAAAGACTAACATATCTGGGTAGGTATGAAAGGCATGAACATGTGGTATCTTCAGGTAGTTCCATATGCCTGCCACTACCAACTTGGAAAACAGCGTCATTTTCAGTTATGACCTCTGCTGATGTGATGTTTGGGTCCAAAATCCTCAGAACTACTAAAGCTCGAGTCCCTGCTCTAGGATTTATTACTATAAGATGTGGGAAATTCACCAAATGATTAATTTACATGTCCAATAGCTCCCAAAAATTGTAAGAGGAATCTGATTCAAGAAGCTGTGGTAAAATTAAGTCACCTTGCAAAATTAAAATTTATGGTATTACTTTTATAGTGGAAGGAAATTTGACTCCAGGGACCTGGCTACTACTGTTTTTCTCAAGCTGTTTACACACTAGCTAAGGAGCACTGTTATAATTTGCTGTATTGATACCTCTCACATAATATGTCAGGCTTGCAGGAAAGATGATTTGTTTTATAAAGAAATGAAAAGATATGTAAAAATTGTCAAATAACCTGCAACTTTTGGGCAATCTTCATTAACTGATGTATTATAATATCCAAAGTCCTTGTATCATTACTATAATTGAAATGATAAATAGATCCCAATTGGATATCCTGACAAGGGTAAGGGTACTTTTAAATATGGGACACACACAAATTAGGGAAAATGCTGTGCTTGCATGAGAATATTTTAATTTTATAATCAAGTCTACATATTTTTGATGAAATTTCCTGAAGTGGTAACATGTGTATAGGAGAGTAATTTCAGAGGAGGATTGACAACTAAGCAGTTGGCTGATTACTAATATGGTCATTCTTAGCTGGTCTGAGCATGATGAGTAATAGTCACTCATCCTTATTTCTCTGGCAATGTGTTTAACTTTGATTCATTAGCTTTACACACTTCTTGCACTAATTCCAAAGGTTTTACTTGAAGGTGACCACCCTAGTCCAGGTGGCTTGTGGGGCTAAGACAATATGAGGCAGAAGAGAAGATGTAGCATTCTTCATCTCCACTACAATAACTTGACACTCAGAGATGTGTCACGCACAGTCTTACACTCCCGGCAGGATAACCTAGGACAAACAGGCAAAAACATCATAAGATGACAATGATTTTTGCAACATGGGACATCTTCATCTTAATGGATAACCAAGGTGATGAAAGACCAGAAAGAAGAACTGCCATGGTCTCAAGGGAACTAATGAGATACAACATAAGCATTGTAGCTCTGAATGAGATAAGATGACCAGCTGAGGGTCAGCTGAGGGAAAAGGGTGGAGGCTACCCCTTCTTCTAGAAAGGGAAACTGGTCCAGAACACATACAATCCCTGAAAAATCAGCTTATCATTCAACTTAAAGAGCTTCCTTTAAGCATTAACAAGTATCTTATGGCCTTTCATCTTATGCTCAAGAAGAACCAGTACATATATGCCCCAAAGCTTGATGCTGAGGATGATGTCAATGAACAGTTCTAATTCTACCTTGACCTCATTCTGACTAATACTCACGAGGAAGACAAGAACCATCTTGGCGACTTCAACATCAGTCAAACATGACAGAACTCTGGAGTGGCATCATAGAGAAGGAAGGAGTAGGGAAAGCCAGCTTCAGAAACATGCTTCTCTTGCACAAATTCATGGAACATAGTCTTGTCATCATGAAAGCCATCTTCAAACAGTGACAAATACAAAAACACATGGTGACACCCTCATTCTAAGCATTGGTACCTCCTTGACTATGTTATTGTTAGAGCCCATGATTGAATGGATGTCTGTATTACATGAACCATGCAAGGAACCAATGACTGCTGGGCAGATCACTATCTTGTCGCATCCATTATGGACATCTGGCTTGCTCCAAAACACTGAAAACAGCCAAGAGCAACATGAAGGACTCTCAAAATCTCTTCAAGACACAAAGGTCTGTAAGAATCTCTGACAGTCTTCATGGAAAGCTCTCTGCCCTGTCCACAAATGAAGGCAACATTGAGGAACTCTAGAAAGGGTTTAAAACCACCATTTATATGGCCTGTGCTGAATCCATTAGCTATGCACCCATTGACAACACAACCGGATCAATGAATGTGAAACTAAGATCTAAGCCCTCTTCAACTGGAAGAGAAGGGGTCACTATGTTTAGCAAGATGACACCATCTCAGCAAAAGGTGATATATTAGATCCTTAAGCTGAACCACTAAAGGAAGATCTGAAAAATCAAAAATCACTGGCAGCAAGATAAAACTCAAAATATCCAGGTCTCTGCTAACAGATATGACATGCATGGCTTCACTCCTAACGCATGAGTTGGCTGTGGTGGATACCACCATTGAATCTATCACCCAACACCCTGAAAGGCAATCCCTCACAAATGCTCATATCCTAGAAGAATTTGGCATAACATGAAGGAAACCAAGAGCAATGAGGCTGCTAAGCCAATGGCATACCTGCTGAAATCTACAAGGTTGGCACTGAGGACCTGGTACTGAGACCAGACAAATTTATTCTTCACACTTGGAATAATGAAGAGACCCATAGAGATCTGAGGAATGCCAACATCATGACTATCTTCAACAAAGGAAGTACGTCTGTGTGTAGGAACTATTGAAGTATGCCCTCCTTTCCAAAGCAAGGAAAATCCTTGCCTGCATCCTCCTGAATTGTCTTATACCTCTCACTGAGGAAGTCCTGCTGGAATCTCAGTGTGGTTTCAGACCATCCCATGAGGCAACTGACATGATTTTTTTTGCCCTCCAGCTTGAAGAAAAGTGTCATAAATAACATCAGGACCTGTACATGGCCTTCACTGAGTTCACTAAGGCCTTTGATTCAATTAGTCAGGAAGCCTTGTGGTAAGTATTGGCCAGCTATGGATGTCCTGAAAAATACATCAAAGTCCTAAAGCTTCTTAATGACTAGATGACTGTGAACATCCTATGTAGCAGATGAGAGAAAGATTCATTTGTCATTTGAACTGGGATCAAACAAAATTAAGTAAGATTGCCCCAACTCTGTTCTCCATTATTTGACAGTCATCTTGGTTCTCATTAAGGATGGCCTTTCTTCTCAAATTGACATAGAAGAGCCCTCCATCCATTTGGTATTCTATCTGGGGAGTGGTGATGCATAGGTGGTGCACAGGGATGCACATGAACCCCCTGAGAGTTCTGGTACACCCTGTCACAGACTTTGCTCCCCACTTAGGCAATGGGCAGTTGGGGCCAGAAGAAGCATTTGTGCCCCTCCCCAACCATGAGCACTGCCCAGGGAGTAGGAGCACTGCAGCCACTTCCAGAAATGCTGTGGCCATTTCCAGAAGCACCATGGCCACTTCCAGAAGCCGATGAGTGAGATCGGCCACAGGGGAGCCCCCCCCCACCAGTCACTGACTGGTGGTTGGGGGAATATGTGCCTACCCTGAGTAAAGTGGCACCAGTCGCCCATGTATCTGGGACATTTTCAGTCAAAGACTAAAGTATTCAAAGCAACCATCTTTGATTTTCAATACACTGACAGCTGTGCCATCCTTGTGCACAATAAGAAAAACCTCCAGATTACACCTGATTTTTTCAGAGAATCCTTCCAAACTTAGGGCCTCTCTCAAAATTGAGAAGACGAAAGTTCTCCATCAGCTTGCCCCAAGCCATAAATGTGACCCCCCCTTCACTCCTTCCAGAATTACCAATGAGGGAAAGAATATGGACTTAGTCAAGCACTTTGTCCTACCTCAGCAGCCACCTTTCTCAGAGAGAGAACAATGATGAAGAGATCCAGCACAGGATCCAGTGCACAAGTGCATGCCTTTGTTCATGTTGATCACTGGAAAGTTACCAAGATGCAGGTCTATGGAGGAATGCAGCCGTAATCCCCACTCTAGACTACAGATGTGAAATGTGGGTAAACTATCATCATCATCATCTCAAGGGCTCATACAGGTATCTCTAACAATGCCTCTGGAAAATACTCCACAAAAATGGGAAATTAACTACACAAATACCAGCACCCTTGCTGAAGCCAGTGTTGCTGGCATTCAGTTAGTGATCCTCAAAGACCTTTTTTGTTAGACGGAACATTGTATATGGATGCTCAACTCCCAAAATAAGTGTTGTACTCCCATCTTAGTAATAGCCTGAGATCTCATGGTGGCCAGAGGAAATGCTTTGGGGGCACATTGGAGACATACCTCAAGAAAACAAATGATGTCATCAATAGCTTTGAGGGGCTAGTCTTTGCCTCCAATGGTGCTGCAACCTCAACCCAGTGGCAGCCTGTTTTGAGGTAAAGGTTCTTGCCCTTGAAACAGAGAAGATAGAACAGAGGAAGGAAAAGTAGAGAAATAATGTGGCCTACTCTCTTCTATGGAAAGACCTGCAAATTCCATTGATGGGTTTGTGGCTCACAGATTGAACTCTTAAGTCACCTCCAGACCCATCAGTCTTTGAGTCAAGGGACTGTTGACAATGAAAGCAAGGGTAGCAACTACTGCACTCATCTTTAATAGCATGATGTTCTCCCTTGCTGATTTTTTTGAAAGCTGTGCATCTTCTTCTAGCAGAAATCAGGTAGTTTTTTTTTGGTGTTATTAGATCCAATGTGGGAGGAAAGACAAATAAGAAATGCTGAAATGAATTTTCCCAGTGTGCTACTATCAGATTCCCAGAGAAACAGACCATCTTAGACAAAATGGTAGACCTGTTGTTTAACGGAATTAGTAAAATGAATGTATATTCTACCATAAAACAAAATCAATAGTAATTATATAACACTATTGGCATTGGGTGAAACATTGATGCTTTGTCTTTCTGGAAAGATGCTTTAAACTTGTGTGTTTTCCAATGATGAAATTCCTCCAGACATTACTACAGGAATAGAAAGACCCACTCTTTTTATGGTACCCCTTCTTGTTAAAACCATTTAATACTATGTTACAGAAAGATCTGTCTCCTTCCTCCTTGTTGCTCAGCAAGAATATCTTGACTAGGTACTGTAGATTTCTCTTTCAGTCTACTTTAGTAAAGCTGAGATGATGGAAGGGACTAACTTATAACTATAGGATGAAGTTAGCACTGTGGTCTTAGCACCCAGTTGAAATGCTGAGGATAAGACAGGAAGAACCAAGTGATAACAGATTCACCACCACTTCACGCCCAACTTCCTCTAAAGGATACACTCATACTGAGTGTCTATAAACCACAGCACCAGTGTGGGTGCAGTGACAAAGAGGGCGAGTGGACCCCATCACCAAGGGGCACAGAGAGAGAGAGGCAGGGCTGCGGAAAGCCCAGCAATGACCGGAGGCCAAGTTAAACTAAGACCTCGGAGGGACACTATATGACTGCCATCTGCAAGGCTTGATGTGTGGTAAAGGGGTGGTTTGGAGCCATGCATCTAGCCCATAAGACTGAGGGTATCCCGAGAGGCACTCATTTTGGAGTGGGACCCAAAAGGGGTCCAAGAACTCACAAAGTTCAGTGGAGTCCATTAGGACCATGTCCAAAAATGCAAACTCGAGGGCAGCCTCCCTATCTATTACAGTCATAGCAAGATGTGGCAGGAAAGAAAGTGGGTTCCCATGGGGCAGGATTGGCATGATCAAGGATCCCTAGGGGTATCATGGCCATCCCTGGGGACCCCATCCTGTAACAAGCTCTCATTTTCCTTTTTTTTAGTCTGTAGTCTTGGTGGTAGATAGCTTGTACCCCGTCTCCAATTGAAGGGGGGTTAGTGGATATGGGTGTGCTATGGGAGTATGACTGCCTCGCTTAAGTCATCTCACCTCCCTCCCCTAAATAACAGAGCAGAGACCATGGACACCCAGTAAGGTTTAACTATTTACAGATTTAATTTACAGTGCAGTGTAAGTAAAGCTTATTGAACACATACATATATATCTAGGAACTATTTAAAGGTTTAACTCCACAGAGACAGTGATTCTTATTAAAACATAGACACAGGCAATAAAAACTGGGTATGGAAGATGAAGGCTTATCAGCATAAGGCCTTGACCCTCAGCAGTCTTCTGGTTAGTGTACAGCCCCTACCCACAGCAAGTCTTCCAGGCAGTAGGCAAGGGAACAAGCAACAGCAGAACACAGATTAAACAATATGTCAGCAGACAAAACCTGGTAGGAATAAAAAAAATAGTCTGAGCATATATAAATGAGACTACATCAATAAAATTTAACAAATAAAGATAACAAACACATGAAAGTAAAATACTGAATAAGGGGACCAGAAGCAGGCCCTTAAGCATTTGAACCATTAAAAGTCAAAACAAGGTAGTTCATGAGAGTTTCATTACAGAACATTAAAGTATACAAGTTTACAACAAAAGACACAATTTACAGGCTATTTCACAGTATAAGGAATGAGGACAATCCTAAACAGTTACTTAATGAAACACAAAGGTACAGCAATTGTGCTGAAAGGGAGGGAATATTATAAGGAAACAAAACAGGTTACCATAAAGAAACACCATCACCTCAGCTAGTCCACCTAACTAGAATGACTCAGTAACCACGAAGTTGAGGACCCTCCTCACCTATGGAAATCCTCATCTCTTCCCCTTCCTGGGACTGCAATCCCCAACCTGGGTAGCTCACAATTCCCCAGCAGCTCCCTTGGGCTTGGCTCCTCTCTCTCTCTCTCTCTCTCTCTGGGGTTCACTGCCAGGGTTTCCCCCCCTTGTTGGAATGGCCACTCTGTCTTGCTGCTGCTTGCTGCAAGAAGGCCCAAACTGCCTCGTACAGCTACCTGTCAGGCCCTCTCAGGCCTTGGGAACCACTCTGTGCACCACGGTGGGATTTCTGCCTCTCACAGGGATGGGGACTAGGGCTGTGTGAAGCTTCAGTCACTGATTCAATTTGGAGGAGATTTAGCCCAATTCAGTGGCTAAGCCTCCAAATCCGAATCAAATCAGGAGACCCACTAATCTCTCTGAATCGAAAGCCTCTGACTTTATTTGGAGAGATACAATGATTTGGCCATAGACACAGCTTTATATGTTTTTTCTACATACCTCAATGTACCAGGTGCGGCTCATGAATGCTGAGATGGTGAGATGATGGAGTGGATGGATTTTCCCATGGGCGCGTGGGTAGGGGAAGGGGCGCTGTGCACTTATCAGAAGACCCAGAAGTGAACACTTCCAGTCCACTTCCAGGTATGCCATTGAGCATGCAGCCCCTCCTCCCCGGCGCTCCTGTAACTTGCTCCATCCACCCCACTATCTCAGCATGCATGATCTGAGCCTGGTACCTGGAGGTATATAGAAAAAACCTATAAAGCTTTGCCTATGACCAAATCACTGATTCTCCAAATCAGAACTGAATCTTCAAACAGTTCAAATCAAATCAAATCAAATCAGTAATTCAAATCAAATTAGGACAGTGATCCAAATCACTGAATCAAATCACTGTCCTCCAAATCAGGTGGAATCTAAATCTAATACAGCCTGCTTTGCTCACCCCTAATGGGGACCCACACTGCCTCATGGAACTTTAGGGTCCCTTCAGCTCCCTCCAGACTCTGTGCACTGCTCTGTTCACCATGGGGGCTTCTCTTTTTCACAGAGATGGGGGCCTGCACTGCCTTATGCAGCCATGGGGTCCCCTTAGCTGTTTCCAGGCCTATGCACTGCTCTGTATAGCATGGGGCTCCTGCTTCTTGCAGGGATGGAGACACATGCTGCCTCATGAAGCTGTGGGGTCTCTCTTCAGTTCCCTCCATGGCAGGGCTGGGATGCACCCACTTACTGCTTCCTGCTCAGTAGAGGAGACTTCGGGGCGCTTCTGGGGCAACTGCTCCACCCAGCTTGTCAGCTCCACCAGCCTTTCTGAAGCCCTTCTTTGTCATCCCTCATCAAAGCTGCCCATACAGGATTTTTATCCCTTCCAGAGGCTCTGACCCCAGACTGAAAATTGACCAATGGGGGAACCCAAGGGGTAGTTCCCCCTCAGGTCCTCTTATTCACTTTGCCCTTGTGTCAGGGCAGGACAAACCTGCCTTCTGATTGATAGGAAAGGGAAATACCCACACCAATTGGCCTGAGCCATCTGGGCTCTGTTAACAAGCTGGGCTACCAGTAAGCCCGCCAGTTACCCTGCCACAAGTCTTGTTTCTTTCATTGCAAAGTGTATTTTTTGTGTTCTGATGTGTTATAAAAGTTAAACACTGTCACTGGTACATATTGTAAGGCCTGAGTCCCCACTTTACTGGCGCCCTACCTCCTTGAGACATTAGGGTGGGATGTTAATTAGCACCATCACTGTTTCTGCTCATCTGCCATGGCTTGATGTTCTTGGCAGACAGTTCCAGCAGGTGGCTTATGAGATCCCACACCTTTGGTTTTTTTGTGGAGCTCCAACCTCCCCTTTACCTCATCCTTACTGCACACAGTGACAGAATGGACATTGTTGTCTTGAGGCTCCAATTCTAGGTGATCACTTCTCACCTGAATGTCTCACCACTGAGGAATGAAAGACCTGGCCATTGGCTCTTCTTAAGCCATCCTTTGGCTATGGGCTGATGTTGCTGTAACTGAACTTGCTGTGGCCTTGCGGTAATAATGTTTTTATAAAGGAAAGTCAGGAAAAACCAACAAAGTCTAAAAAGCTCAGTTTCCACTGAGATGTATATGGGGTGGGGCTTCTCCACTATGATCTGTGTTCTGTGGGCTTAGCAGCTTCCCACTGTGCCCTCACAATTTTAATAGAGGTCCTCTACTGGGTCCCCACCCCTTTGGTCATGGCCCCAGGACACTGTGACACCATTTTTCTGCAGCCCAGCTTAGCCCTAAAACTTCCATCCTTCTGCAGGGGCCTCTCAGTGGTGAGGTTTCCCCTCTCTTGCTTCACTACCTGATTCAATAGTGCTTCATGCCTCCTTTCTCCACACTTTGCCCACACTTCCCTGGAGAGTATCTGTGCCACCTGATGCAACCCACTCCAACCATGCTCAGCACTCCTCTTCACTTCCCCGCTGGGCTCAGTGGCCTCTCCTGGACTCTTTCCTGGGTTTTTGCTTTGGTGTCCCTCTGCACAGGCATACAGCCCGTTCCTCCCCATAAGCAAGCCATATGCAGCTTCCTGGTTTCTTTCCCCATGGCATCTCCTAAGTGCCCAACACTCTCTTTCCCCTCTGCTCCCTGGCCACTTGTTTTTCAGCCTGCTTCACTCCCAGGCCCCACCCCTCTCCTCTCCTCTCCTCTTCTGCAGGCTCAGGTTGCTCTGGAACTCCAGAGCCTGCCATCCCTGTATTTCTTTGCCTGTCCTGGAGGATAAGGAAAGCCTCCATCAGCTCTCTCTTCCCCTTTAACAGACAAGAATACTAATTCTGACCTAATTATTGTAGTTTATATTTAGTCTTTAAATTTGTTACCATTGTAGTCTGGGGAGGATAGTTTGTTGTATTTCTTGATTTAAGACAACCTTTTGCATACTAAACACCAAAGGACCAATTTCTCTTCTGATGTCAGCTTACATGAAGAGAGCACTTGCTCAATCATTTCAATTTTGTAAACAGGAGTTTGACAGCCAGACTTTAATTATATTGATTTGGTGTTTTGGCTATGTTGAGTCACCTGCTTAGATGTTGCAATGGTGAGAACAAATGGAATTGTACTGAACAATCCTTTCTTAGGTAGAAATTCTCAATAACTGTTAAACCAAAAATATATTTTTTTCTTTGATACCAACAGGGGCAGGGATTTTTTTCATGGATAATTTAGATTTTCCACTAAATGTTTTGAAAGTATTTTGGGTGCAACACCTTATATGTGTTAGTTTCTTTCCTCATTGCATTATACTGCATTGTGCTGATGCAAGTGTATTGAATCAAGTGTGCCAGATAATCAGTGTTCCATTAACTTCAATTTGCACTACTTTAGAATCTGGACCAAGAGAGTTAAGCTGGCTAATGTATAAAACAGTGGAGTATCAGACCCTTAGCTGTTCTACCATTTACTTCAAGGAGCCAGAATTTCATCCTTATCTCCATTAGGCATACTTATTTTTCCCCCACTTTTATTATTTTACTTGTTATATTGTATAGCTAGAAAAAGATTAATGAGGCAGTGTGTGGAGAGGGAAAGGAAGGCAGGAAGATAACACTTTTATTAAAAATCAGTGAGTCTCCCTAATGAACCCAAGTCTACACAGACCTACAGGGAGGGCATTGTTCTTTTTGCAAAGCATGTGTGGCAGTGCACTTGTAGTGCCTGCCACTTTAAGGGCAAAGCCAGACAGCCAGCAGGTACCTGACTGTGGCAGCCATTTTAAAACATAGACCAGCTACATAAACACAGCAGTCTGCTTCCGGCAGCCAGGCAGAGACATTACTTGGATGAACTGCTGTATGAAATGTCTGGCAAGTAAGATCAGGGGGCTCTTTGTCCTAGGAATGACCTAAAACTGCACCCTGCTGGGATATGGGGGCCTGGTGGGGCTTCCAGTGGTGTGGCAGTCCCACATAAATACAAGGAACACTCACCTCCCTGGCGAAACATGGGTTAGGGTTCCTCAGTAACCCCTGGCCCCCAGAATACTGTGAGTATAAGGGGGCCAAGCACAGCTATGACCACCTGAGCCAAGGGGGTGTAACACTCCAGGTGGGGCCAGGCATGACTGCAGCCACTTGAGCACACACAGGGGAATGAGACCCAAGAGGCCCCATGGAAGGGATAGATATGTAGCCCCAGAGAGGTGGTGGTAGTGAGGGCCCTGATGAAGGTTGACTAGGGCTGAGGGTCAGCGCTACAAGGGTAGCACCAGGGGGTGTGTTGAGTAGGGCTGTGGGACAGCCTGAAGGACAGCACTTGGCCTGACCCCCTGAAGAGCAAGTTGTTGGATATGAGAAGCCCAGTGAAGGGCTAGGGAGGAGTTAGCCCTGTGGTGAATCAGCTGGCCACTAACCAGGTAAGAGTTGCGGGAGATGCCCAACAGACTGCATGTCACCTCCCAATGCATGATCTGGATAAAGCCCCAGGCCTAAGGGAGCTGCTTCAAGAGGGAGCAAGGCAGAACAAGTTGTTGATGCAAGAAAGAGACCTTTTGAGAGGGGATGAAGTGTGAGAGGCCCTAGTAAGAGGAGGGTGGTGTGAATGTGAGTGTGAAAGAGGCCTGACAAAGGACTAAGTTGGCCCAGCTTTAGGCCAGGAGCATAGTGTCATCCTGGATGCCATCTCTGATGCATAGGACACCATGTAGTGGAGGTTTGGAGCAGTGGATAGCACCCCCTGGCAGCAGGGCATGTAATGGGTAGTCTCCCACATTTACCATCAATTATGGAAACAGCAAAGTCATGGCAGGCGAGACTTGGCCGGTTGCCCCATAGACAGGTGAGCGGGGTGTTATGTCTCAGCTCTGTGTTCTTGGGCAACCCTGGCACAGGATGCAGTCTGTCTGACTCACAAAGGACTTACCCCCCCTTCCTCCCCTCCTCTACCTAAATGAAACTGATTAAGATGCAGTGAGAGACACGCCTAAGACCCTCAAGATAAAGGTGACAAGAATGAACCAACTGCCCTAGGTCTCATTTACATCCGAGATGGAACCAAATGACCTTTCATTTACACGAGAGATGGAGAACAGAAAGCCTGAAGCAGAGACTGCAGTGAATTCTGGGACCAGAGAAGCAGGGAAGCACTGCATGATGGGGAATCTGTGCTTCAAATGCTAATCAACCCATGTTCAAACACACCTAGCTCACCATTTATCAGACCAGTTCTAATCTGCATTTGCTAAGGACTCCCCCCTCCCAACACACCTCTAAGTTTAATAGGCATCTCGGGCCATACATTCCCCGATCCCACTATGGGAGGCCTATTTAAACTTGATTGAATAAAAACTCGTTTGCCGAGTTAGGGAATGCTGAGGCAAGACACCGAGTCGGGGGGGTATGGGCAACATTTGAACAATGGTTAAGGGTTAAGGGTTCATCACAATGTCCAACCCGTTGGAACCCTAATCACAGGTGTTGACATACCTTTCCCGAGACCACTGGTAGGAGTCCTCTACACAAAAGGTTATGAGCACCCCAATAATTGTCTTAAGTCTGTTAAAAGACTATAGTAAGATCTGGAAAAGTCACATCAAGCTGAGGCTTGTACACAACAAGTAAAAATCCTAAATCCTGATGCTGCAAGCTATCTATTGTTTCTGAAGAAACCATGAGATATCCCATCAGTATATCTGCCATCCATAGGGATCTCAAGCTGACTCCCAAGTATTTGGTTTCTCTCTAACCTTAAGTGTTTCCTGATTATCAATCAGTTTCTTGAGATGTTCCAAACCAGATAACCTCTTGTCAATAGAAAAGAATGATTTACACAATTAAGAATGCTTCGAAGCAGCTGAACTGAGGGTATAAAAATCTGTAAAAAAAATGTATGTGCTTCAAGAAGAAGAAGAAGAAGGAAGAGAAGGAGAGGAAAAGGAAAGAAGAAGAAAACTCCTGTGCTGACACCATCCCCTGTCATTCTTGGGATGCTGGAACAACGGATCGTCTCTCTCTTCAAGGATTGTGCTATGAACTGTGCCTGTCAGCTTTGCAGCCTGATTACCTTGGACTAGGTGAGATCCCAGAGCGCTCTCTTTCTCTTCTCTCTAGGCATAAACTTCTGAACCTGAACTGTATTAGTTAAGCTTGAGCTAAGTTTCCCCAAATACAAGTAGTATTGTCTTTGTTTGTGTTTGTTTTTCTTTTGCATGTCTATTACACTACTAGTACCATTATATATTTCATATGCTTAGCAATGAAATAACTTTTATAGTCAAATTAGTAGTAATTGGGTACATTTTTCCTTCTCTGCTTCTCTTTCCTCCCGTGCTCTGCAGCAATGCTTCTTTTACGTAACCTAAAGATCCCTGTGAAGCCCAAAAATATTGTGGGGTCTGCTCATCAAGAGGCGTGCTGAGTTTGAAACACATAAGGGGATCAGCTTGTACAGGCCGATTGACCCAGTTTGACTCAGACGTGACCTTATGAACTGAATGCTGGCCCATGAGGGTATCAGCTGGACACCCAGCCGGATTCAGAGGGATTCTGTTCACCTGTGTGCTTGTGTCTGATTGCATTTTATTGTTGCTCTTATGAACTGATTCTTGGCATATGAGGGTGTCAGCCTGT
>JAGPOW010002742.1:50727945-50742954 GCA_030014935.1 Caiman crocodilus
CTGTTCACCTGTGTGCTTGTGTCTGATTGCATTTTATTGTTGCTCTTATGAACTGATTCTTGGCATATGAGGGTGTCAGCCTGTCCATGCTGATCAGCCCGGCCAGGTCAGGCATGTCACATTAATTTGTGTGTGTTTGTGTGTACGATTGCTTTGGTGACTGGAGGAACCCAGTCCCATTGAGATTGAATCTTGCAAGATAGCTCCATTGGGGGTGAGGGCTTGCAGAAGGGAGAGATACAGCTCCGTATAGTAACACAAACAGCACATTGACAGAATCACCAAGACCCTAGAAACTATCCCTAATAAATGAGCACACCCCAAAGTAATGGGCAAATTTGGTAACAGGGGTGACTCAAGACTCAGTCCCGAGCTTGCCCCATTCACAGCATGTTTTGCTCTTTAGGCTTCCCCTAATTATAATATTCCTTGCAGAAATGCAACATTAGAGATTGAACTAGAGATAGGTTCTACTGTCTTCAGTGGCAATGGCTCTTTAGATTTCTACACCTCCGGTTACTGATTCGATGTTTCGCTGGCAATGGAGAACACTTCCTAGCTTTAAGTGCATCTAATTCAGTGTTACCTAATATTTAGTAATATTAGCAGTAAGCTTGCACTTTTTTTTCTACAAAACATTTAATTGACCATTTTGGAATGTAAAGTTTTGATCTTAATCCTATTTAGCCTCATGTAGAAATCTTTATATTTTTGTGTATGCAGATAATTACTCCTAAATTGCATTGAAGAGGCTTCATTTTTTAAATAAAATCTGTATTGACTGTTGGGTTGGTTTTATATTTCCTGTCTTTTTGTCTTCTTGTATTGAAGCAGTGTTGCATTTTTTTTTCCAATGATTTAGAAATTGTATTTGGGAGAATTAAAATAATCAAAGATAATTAGTGTGTTTTTTATCACAACACTATCCTGTACATTTTGAAATAAAATAAGTTCTAAATCCATACGGTTATTCTCTCTTCCCCAGCATATTATTTTTTAAAACACAAAATGCCACCTTTAGAGTGAGAGAAAGCACTTTGCTACACAAATAGACCCATCAGGAATCAATGGGAAAGTAGAATAGTACACTGGTACTCACAGTGGGAGTAAAAACTGTTAAACTGTTCAAGCCCCCAGGTAGTAATTGGGTGATCTCTCAAAAGATATAGCTATGGCAAATGCATCAGCTTCCAAAATAGGGTGTGATCTGAGATGATGACTGATTACTTTATTAATTACTAGGCCTGTGTGAAGCGGCTAATATTCACTTTGGATTCAGCCAGTTAGGGGGACAGTAATTAGATTCAGTGTTTCAAATCAATGTCCCGAATTGATTTGGCCAAATCAAGCAGACCCCATCCCCAGAATCCTGGCACTTTTTTTTTTTTAAAGGCCCACACTCGCTAGCTGCTGCCAGGTGGCGGGGGGACGGGGTGATCCCCACTGCACCCCAGTGTCCCGTGCTGTATGGGGGACCCTGCCATGAGCCCCCAGAAGCCTCAAGGGCTGCTGCAGCAGCTGCTGAGTGTGGGGTTTGTTTTTTTGTTTTTTTGTCTTTAAAGAGCCAGGACACTTGGGCCAGGCAGGGCAGCCATTGACAGGGCTGGGAGAATGGGTGGGGGTTGGGAGGCACTCAGGGTGGCTGGCAGAGCAGGCAGAGGATGGGGCCTGGTGGGATGTTCACACCCTGTTCACACCACTAACCAGCAGATAGTGCTTAGGGATCATTAAAGCACAATTAATTCTTAAATGGAAAATGAAATATGAACACGGACAACTCAAGTGTCCTAAAGTCAGTCTTATCTTATCAACAAGTATTATCTTAGCGATCTCTATATTCAGAGAGAGAAAAACACATAATACAATGATCTCACCCAATCCCAGATGTTACTTTTGTCACAGAAAAAGTGGCCACTCAGTTCCTGAAGCAAAGGGTGTGTAGTTGGCTGGGACGATCCAGACAAGTGTCGAAAGCTGGATGACAATGATGATGATGACAATGATACTTAATATGCTTGTTCTCCCCTTTTTTATGCTTTTCTTAAATTGACTCCTTTGACTCCTTGTTTTTGGATTGGTCTCTCTGCAGTCAGCATATTGTCCATATTTTATCCTGTCAGCATATTCCTTTGTTCATCAGACCCATTACAACCACACCTCTTAACTTTGCCTTTTTTCAGTGTCTTACTTTAAGCATTGTCCATTGGTCTCCTTTATTACCTTTCATTATCATATCCAATCATTTCATCCCTCTGATTCAGCTGGTTAGTGCCAAGTTCAGTTAATTTGAGCTAGTAACAAAACTATCACTATGTTGTTTTAGAAAAACTTCTCAGTGATAGAAAAAGGAAAGAAACATCATGCAAACAAATTCAAGTCCATAAGCTGCTTGCAAGAAACAAGGCCAGCTGATATATTGCAAACACCAGCAAAATGATATGTTCAGATAATAATGAGGCTATGCAAAACTTCTGGCTGAATATAAAAAAAACCCTTTAAACAGTATTATGATTCACCACTTTGTAAAACATAAAATATAACAAACTACCCTAACAGGGGGCTCGCCATGGACCCCATCCTTCAGTCTCCACCCCGCCCTGCTTGCCAACACAGAGCCTGGGCCCAGCTCCCTGCAGCAGCAAGCGGGGACTGCCCGAATTGCTGAATCTCTGATTCTTTCTCTGATTCTTTCAGAGGCTTGGAATCAATTTGGATCTTTTTTATGGGTCTCCTGATTTGATTCAGAGATTTGGCTGCCGTATCAGGCCAAATCTCCTCCAAATCGAATCAGCACCCAAAGCTTCACACAGCCCTATTAATCATCTCATCTGTCTCTAAGTAATCCACAAACTTAGCAAACTGCAATGTGTTGTGTACTGGTAGACAAAATACACTAGGCAGAACATCACAGCTAGTACTCCTACTCTAAGAAAAATGCCTTGGAATTATTATAAGCAGAATTGGTAGCACCATCTGTTGTTAAGTCTGCCTGATAAGTCCCATCATAAGGCCTATTTTCATGTCTTTATGCCTGTAATCACTTGAGCTGAAATTTCCTTGATGGGTGCATACTTTATGTGGAAGGATTGTTTTGTATAGAAAATTTCAATCAACTGCTCAACCACTTATAAAAAACAAACATGAGAAAAACTATATTCCTTTGCTTCTGTTGACACATTGAGATTCTTTTTTTTGGAAGGCTCTAGTGATTTGTAGCAGGGTCTTGAAATTAGGTGGTAGTAAGTCTTTGAAAACCTGTGGTTTACACAAAGTCAGTGGAAACTACTGAAATTTTAACAGTTAATAGCTTTGCAGATTCCATATATCATTAACTTTTCCTTATGATTACCTCTCCTAACTATCCTATGCTAGCTGTCCTAGGCCAGGAGGCTGGGTGCTGAAACTGAGAGGAGGGAACCTATCTCCCCCACAATCTCAACATCCCCATGTGCAAGAGGATATCATCTAATTTGAACGCAGAGAAGCTGAGAAGCCAAAAACTGAGAGAAGTAAATACATTGGGCTAAAGAGTCTCAAGCAGCAATAGGAGGAAGAAGGAGAAATTGTGGCTAGATATTGAAGAAGGGGAAACTAGAGACTTGAGGGCTTTCTAAGAAATGTGGGACCTGATGGAAGGGCTAGCTGGGAAAAGGAGTTCAAGAAGCATTGGGGAGGTGAGAGACTGGTATTGAATATATGCAGGAATATGAAGTGATATATAATGTTAAATACTTGAAAAAAATAAAAATATTGTCCTCAGCATCTCAAAGGTGGTGCTCACAGTTAAGTAACTATCTTTTTATGTTTCAATTCCTGATCTGTAAAATGGAGGTAAAACCATCCCTTCATCTTGCATAAGTTCTGTAAAGAAAAAATCATTAATATTCAAAGCACTCAAATACTATATGAGCACAATAGAAAATTCCATGAGGAAATTAATAAACTTGACTTCATAGCAGGGTTAAGTTACTGGACTGTGAGGAAGGGTGGGGGCTAAAGCCATACATTTAAAAATGGGGGTGAAACAAAAAATCCAATAGGTGGTGATTAACTGAACACTGCCCACTCTATGTACTAAATGAAGCAGGGATCCTAAGAAAAAATAGCATGTGATCATGTAATTAGATTGTAATTAGAACCTCACACTACATACACAAAAGGAAACCTGGTATTTTAAAATTACAGCATTTCCTAACTTCTGAGTACTTGATTTTGCAATGGTCATGTTCCTTTAATGTATCATGTGTATAACTAATATTTACACTGGCAAGACCTATATTTTATATCCTATCTAGAAGACAGCAATTTCAGCAGCATTGTGCTGTGGCATTGATTCATTTCTGAGTCAGACAGAGTGCTACCTCCTAAAACAATAAAAGCATTTCCTGTACTACTGAAGTGTTCTGTACTTGTACTGGACAGAGAAAGCAATTATGCATCATGAGGGATTTTGACATTGAACCCAAACCCTAACATTTGAACGTTCTTTGTGAAGTAAATAAAACCCCAGATTCTGGGTTCTCAGTTCTGTCACTTGCCAAGCAGGCTGCCCAGATGCCTGGAAACCTAAGATACCTAGCAGCCCATTATAGGGGCTGCCAAGGATCCAAGTGAACAAGATGGCAGGAAACCAGGATCCTGTGAAAGCCTCATCAAAACAAACTATCTCCATAGAGTGTTTTGATTCTGTTTTAATCAGCAGCTTCCAGAAAATTCAGGGTATTTTTGACTAGCTTTCGTATTTTTCCAATACAGCGATTGACTCTGCCCACCATGCGTAAACTAAGAGACTCACAAGCTTGGGAAATGAAGGTTTAAAAGGTTTATGTTTTGTGTGAGTACGTTTGTTTTAGCACAAAGAAGAAAAATGTGTCAGATTTCTTGTAACCAAGATAATGGAAAAATCTGACACACCCTCCTCAAAAAAGAAGCACTACAGTATGAATACAGTGTCAAAGAGTGTACTAGTTAGTACTAGTTAGTACTACTCAAATATAAAGGATTAGTCTTTTATTTTCCAGAAAGAATTTGGGCAGCTGTGTACCAATGAAGAAAAATGAGGAAATGAGTATAGGCTCTTCAGAAATGTGCTCTTTTTCCTTTACCCAAAAATATAGATAAACAGACCTTAGAACAATGACAGGTTTCACATGGATCTGATAAAATTGGACTAAGAGCTACTTGATATGTGGTATGTGAGATAGGGTAAATGAAGGAAAATACATTGTGAAACAGTGCTGTATCTTATTATGTTCTCACTTGGATAAGTGAAATTACACATCATCTGCAGTTAGATATAGTTAAGTCAGCAAATATCCATCATCCACAGATTGATGTGAAGATAGAAGTTGAGCTCACTACACTCAAGAGAAAAGGAAGGAAGATTCAGCAATGTGACAAAACTCAGTAAGTAGAAGCAATTATATCCAAAACATTTTGTGAGAAAAAGGTTCTAGGAAGTTGTCATCACTGGTCAACATAAGGCACTCTTTCATTTCTTCTCTATCACAGTCAAAACCAGTTCTCAAGGCCAAATTCAGCTCTGAAGTAAAAAAAAGATCTGTATTTGAGAAGTGGGAACTCAAGCTGCTTACATCATGGCTAAATTTCATCCCCAGTACTTTTAATTTAAGATTCTGTATATCATTGGAATTTTCCAAGGGCATAAAGTACCCAGATCATACAAACGAAGTTGGATGCAGATCTTTCATAGTTTCATAGAAGCTAGGGTCAGGAGGCACCTGAACAGATCATCTAGCCTGACCCCCTGCCACAGGCAGGAATGAATGCTGGGTTCACAAGACCCCAGAGAGGTGATCATCCAACCTCCTCTTGAAAATGCCCAAGGTAGGGGAAAGGACCAGCTCCCTGGGAAATTGGTTCCAGATTCTGGCCACCCTAACTGTAAAATATTGCCTTCTGATCTCCAACCTAAACTGATTTAGTCACAGTCCAAATTGTCTGCCATCCAGCATCCAGGTTGTCATGCACAGGGACCCTGAGCTCTTTCTTTAGGTACCCTTGAAAATATTAGTTAATTAAGCAAGATGTTAAACACATGTTATTTATGGGATTCTATCCTGTACTCAGGACTGCATTTCACAACATAAGTACACAACTTAATGTACACTGCAGTCACTGCAACTGTTCTAGGTGTACCTGAACCAGCTGACTTGTATACTGCTGGACCTACAGCCATGGTAGTACAGAACTCAGAATAGATAGACTCAGCCTTAGCTCTAATCACCTGAGTACTCACCCAAATTCTTACACAGGCTTTGCAGCTAACAATGCCCCTGCATTACTTAAGCTATCTACCTTGGACTGGAGTTCCTTCCAACTCTACTTCTCTATGATTGATTCTATGATATTGGTAATTTAGTGATACTCTATGTCTGTTCATCCTAAGCCCTGAGGATTTTACAAACTAGCTAGTCAGAAAATATAGGTTGAAAGAGTTAGCTATCTATTCCTCTATAATATTAAGACATGGTCTAAGTATTAATTAATGATGGGATAATGGTATATGCAGTACTTTGGGAGGTCCCGTAGCTGAAACCTTCATTAGCTGGACTCAAAAACTACTTAGGCCAGTGTAATCATCTTGGAATTTCACACCCTGGCACTACTTAGTGTACTTGAAAGAGAAATGCACAGGAAGTGCATGTACACATTCTGCTGGCATATTCTGTAATAATAAACACAACCATTAGGCCCTTGTTTTCATTAATCACAAATTTAAATACTTATAAATTATTTGCATCAGCACTTGAACAAGTATTAAAACTGGCATCTCAGCTAGGCTCTTCTTCTTATTGAAGTCAGTGGTCTAGCATGTTTAAATGCATAAGGGAAATGTATTCTATGGACATGGAAGTTACTATATGTTTTACCTATATTGTTTCTTCAAATATCTCAGGAGTTTCTAATTCTGACCGAGCAGCACATGTGTTATGTAAGTGGCCTGTAACAATAGGACAGATGAATTTTCCTCATACTAGGAATTTCAGATATCACTTGGGAGGTTGATGTCATAAATAATTTTGTTATTCTGAATGCATGATTAAACTGTCTAAACTCTCTCAGATTACTGAGAGTTGAAGATTGTGTGGCATATTACTGAAAAATCAACTTATTCTTGGTTCTCACTAAGGGTACATACAAGCATTCACTGCACTCAGTTTAGATTTAGACAGAGGGGCTGTTGGTTCTGTAGAAGGAAAGGGGTCGATGGGTCCACAGAGGGAAGGGTGGGTGGTTTCCCAGTCTGCATGGAGTAAGCCTGGTTAGGGTTTGTGAGGGTAGGAACAGCACAACCCTGGGACTGGGTTTTGTGGCTAAGCCTTTCAGCTGGGAATATACAGTTACAATAATGTACCTAATCATTCTTAACATAGCGTTTCTTGAAGAGTCTCATTGTCTGCTACCCATCAAAACTATACCCAAAATAACTTAAACCTCAATATTACATTTTAGATTTTGCACAAATATCCAGGTTAATTTTAAGTTCTTACATCTAAATACTATGCTGATCTTATAACAAATACATAAAATAAACCAGTAGGCAATTTGGGCCAGATTCCTATCTGGTATAAATCTGAACATCACCCTTGAAGGCAAGAGCACCATGTTGAGAATCTGGCTTTATACATTTTATTCTAATTATTTCACATTTTTAGAGAAAAATATTTTTCATACTATAAACTTAATGTGAAAATTGACATTCACTTACAGACCTAACCAGTAATGATCATTTTGCAGGTTGCATGATGTGGAACTAAAAATATAATACTTTACAATAAAACCATATTTATTTGAATCTGTTACTAATTTAGTCTGTAGTACAATAAGCCTTCTGGAAATCTATCATCATGTGGTCACCCTTCTAAATAGCACCATCTGTATGTGTTTTGTGGTTTGTTTTTTTTCTTGTCTCTGGTACAGAAATGTTCTATAGCATTGTATTTCCCCAAAATTCTGATTCTAGACCCCCCTCTACAGATTACAGGCATCACACAATTAACTGGTTAATTGCATTATTACCTCAACTTCAGCCACACGTGCAAAGTAGTTCTCATGCCATAAAAGCTTCAACCATCTGTAAAGTTAAATATCAAAAATGTGTACTGACTTTATAGCTGATTGCTATTGAGCTTTAATTTGCACAAGTAGCAAAGTCTCCCCTGCAGCCTGGATCCTCATCGACTGACTGGGCTCCCAAGTGCAGGGTTGCACCATGCCCAGGCAAGGCTATGACTGCTGCAACTGAGGTGACTTGCAGCCCCAGCAGCTACTGACTCCATCTTAGCAGCACATGGACTCCCACCATTACAGACACCGGGTGCCAAGACCCAGCTGGATTCCAGCACCTGGTGGGGGGTGCCTGCCCAGGTTTGGGTAGGGGTATCAAAGGTCCAGGGCTGGAGGATCATAGCAGCTATGGCTCTCCAGTCTTAGGGGTGCATAGGGTGCCCCTACAACTGGAAGCCCCCTCAACTACTTCTTGATGGTGCAGGGTGAGCCTGGAATTGGCTTCCCCTGCAGTGACAATTAAGTCTTATGGTTTATAATGCATGATCCCCCAGTGGCCTCCTGTCATGCACGTGAAACATGGCAGGAGGCACAATTATGTGATCATGCATTACATCCCATTGTGCCTGTCATCACGCTGGGTGAGAAGGTTCCCAAGGATCCCAGAAGCAGAGGGGTTTTATCCCCAACAAACCCCGAGTGAAGGGGGAAAAAAGCCAAGCATAGGCTAAAAGGCCACTTACCTCTCCTGCAGCAGCCCAAGCTGGAGATGCTGAGACACATTTGGTGCTTCCAGCATGCTTTAAAAGCAAGCTCTCCCTGGGAGGGCATACTTCCTGTGATGTCATAAAAAGGCAGCCAAGGCACTGGCAGGTCCTGGACACAAGCACAAGAGCAAAATCAGCATAGGCTGTAAGGAACATCCCTGCAGACATGACAGAGCTCATAGCAGATGCCAGGGGAGCCTCCACAAGCTGGGATGGGAGAAAACCAGGAGCAACGCAACCCTTAAGCACCAGCAGCAAAATCCTTGGATGTAATTGGTGGGACCCAACCTAGAATAAGCCCCAAAGCTGGACTTTGGACATGTGAGTCCCAGGCATTCAGTGTCACTATGCCAGACTTCAGGGTATATTTTGAGTTTCAGTCTTCTTCTATTTTGGAAATGTCATTGTATCTGGAAATAGGATCAATATGCGAGGGAGTACCCCAGCACGACCCAAAAAACCCTAGCAAGAAAAGCCAGTAGTAACAGATTTTCCTCTTAAAGGGGGGCACTTACCCTGGATGTTGACTCAGGGAGGAGGGAAAGTTAATCCAAGCCCTGTAGGGGTGCGACAGACTAAACTGAAACCATGTGGGGCACATCCAGACAAGCGTGCATGTGCCTCTTGCCCTGTCTCAAATCCCTTTGAGATGGGACAAGAGGCACATAAAGGAACAAAAAAAACGTTCCCCGCACTGCAAGTTTGCAGTACGGAGAGAAAATTAGAACCCTGGATATCCGGGGGTCTAAAAACACAGTTTAAAAAAAGCACGTCAGGGCACATTCTGGGACCATACCCTGAGGCAACCAGAACTTGAGTCCTCCACAGAGATGGTCTGGCTGCCAGGTTGTCTCCATGATTGGCCCCTCACCCTGGTGCTGAAGCAGCTGCTTCAGAACCAGAGCTCTAGTGCAATAAGTAAGGGGTTGGGATACCTGGAGGAGGGGGCAGGGGACAATGGGGGGAGCAGCTCTTTGTACTTCTGGGGCCAGAACAGGTGCTGGCCCTGGGCTCTAGCTTCCCCTGGCTGCAGATGTGGGAGGAGCCAGGCAGGGTTATTTTGCCCCAAGTGGCACAATTTGCTGCACAACAAAGTACATATCCAAACATGTGCACTGAGGCAAAAAGCCCCAGCTCAAATTGAAACACGTCTATTTGAGCTGCTGCAAGCGCACATGCTTGTATGTGTGGATGTGCCTGTGGTGTCCAATTTTTGGTCAATGCTGTGGCTTTTTCTCAGTTGGCATGTGGATGGGAAGTAGGGGAGGTGGAGCCCCAAGTCACCCACTATCTAACCTAGCTAGCCTGAGGGTGGAAGGACAGTCTATCTCCAGAGGAACCTCCCATTCTTTTGTTAAAACCGTCAAGTTGTGACAAGTTAGTAAAGAGATCTACCTCAGGCATTGAGGCTACAAGTGCCCAGTAGACCTTACCTGCACAGTGCCTTAACCTGCATGTCTAGAGGAGACACTTTTCCCTGTTACTCCTTGTTCCATTCAGTTTCAGTAAAGCATACCTACTGTATATTAGTCTCTGATGCAGAAGTCAGGCTTAGAAGCAAACTGACCTCAAACTCAATACATTTTTTAATACAACAGGATCTATGTGTTCAGAAAGGTTTTCATTCTCGTTCTTATTTCTCAGTAAGAGACATAGAAACTTGATAAAATGCTGTTAAACAGCATGTTGAAACCTTTAACTATTTCATTTAATACATTTCTTGTGGAGAATTCACACTAATCCCATGCAGTCTGTAAAACTCAGCTGAATAACATACGTAACTATTAACATAAGTATTCCTTGTTTCATATTTTTAGTGGTGACCCCGAGTCCTTCCTGCCACCTTTTGTTGGAAAAATATTTTGTTCAGGAGGATGTAACTTAAACAGCACCAAGTAATAAAATATTAATCTGTTTTATCTACAGTTTTATTTGTTTGTTTGTTTCTTGCTTGCAACATGGGGATCTTTGCTTATTTATTTATTTAAAATAAAAACAAACTCACAGGATGTTCTTTAAGCTCTGATCCTTTATTATTTATTGTCACAGATAGGTATTGTAAGGCTTTGGGGATCTCTTTGTGGGTTCCCTGCCTCTCAGCAACATCAAAGTGAATCCTTGTTCTGGTGCCCTAGATGGTCTGGGCACTGCCCCTATTTCTCACCTGCCACATTCTTGCTGTTATATGTTGGGGAGGCAGATCCCATTTGGGGCCTGGAGGTGTCCCAACCCTGAGGTTGTCTTCATGGAGATCCAAAACCTCCCTTTTACCTGACCTATACCACACCTTTGTCCTGGGATGAAGCTGCTCCCCACAGATCTTCCCCACACTGCCTGCCTTGCAGGGCTGAGTCTTCAGGGCCGTGAACCTTAAGGGGTCCACCCCTGGGTCTTGGGCTGGTCTCCCCCATTCAAGAAAAATAAACTTGCCCTAGATGGGGCCATTCACAATTCAACAGAAAAAATACCGGCACCTGCTGGTAGAGCTCCCAAGCCTGCCTTTCTCTCTCTCTCTCTTCCTCAAGGCTCCTTTCTCAGGGGCTTGTCCATCTCCTTCCCCTTTAGTGGGCAGGGGTGCTGGGACCTTCCCTGTGATTCATCCCTACCAGTTCCTCTGGCATCCCCACCCTGGAGTCCAGCTGACCTGGGGTCTGGTTGTCTTTGTCTTTCTTGCCAGCATCCCTCTGCTCCCCTTTCTTGGGGCTTATGGTTCCCCAGGCTCTGCCCCCCTCCAGACCTGATTGATGCTTTCCAGCAGGACTCCTTGGCTCCTACCAACCCACAAAGCTGCCTCCTGCCTCACCAGTCTCCTGGTGGCCAGCTGCCTCCTCCTCCAGAGAGCTGGGGCTAGAGCTGGAGCCTCCCAGCTCCTAAGCCAGTGTCTCCCAGCTGGTGCTCCATCCCTCTCTCCCTGGCTCTGCCCCAGCTGTTTCTCTGGCTGCCTTTTGAGCAGCCTGTGCTGCTCAGAGGCCACACCCCCAGCTCTCCCCCACATGCAGACTCAGGCAGCTGCAAAACCTCTGAGCCTGAGTTTGTGTTGACATTTGTGCTTCAGCCTCCTCCCTAATTCCGTCTCTCTTGGCTCCTAAGGTAAGTACCACAGTGCTTTGGTTAGGGGTCTGAATCATGCTGGGGGGGCGCTCCTGGCTCTCCTCTCACATTTATCCATCTTTTTTTTTTCTCAGCATCTTCTTTGCTGGCTGGGTCAATGAAAACCAAATTGTGTTTATCTATTTATTTATTTGGTGACCACTCAAAATCTTTCTCCAACAAAGGTATTATGTCTCTTATATGATTTTAATATTAAGTGTAAACTTAAACATCTCAAAATATGATAATTTTTTTTCTTTTCCTTTTACAGGAATATCACAAAGAAAACAGGTTAACATCACCTTTAATACAAGCTATCTGGGCTTGTTCTACCTTTCAACTTCCTTCTTTTTATTTATTTATTTATATTTTCAAAGATTCCAGAAAACTTTACTTGCTATTATAGTCCTTTGTCCATCCTTCCTGTCTGTTCTGCTGCTCTTCAATGATAACCAGTCCCTGGTACCACCCTCTAGAAAAAATTCCCCTCTTTTCTTATTCTGCCTCCTCCAGGCAGGTGCTGTCTCCAGTACTCCTCAGCACACTCCATGATGCCCTCTCTCCACCACTAACAGCCCACTCCTCATCTTGATCAGCTCCCCCCGTCTCATGTTCACTCCCTCCAGTATCTGGGACTTCCCTCCTGTCACTCTGCTTTTGGCAATGTTCCAGCTGCATCAAGCATCTGCTTTGGAAGCACAGTATCCTTCCATCTTCTCCCCATCTCTACCAGCTCTCTCATTGTTCCAATCCTGACTCTCTATCTCCATGGCATTGCTATATTAATATCCATGACATTACTATATTACTATTGTAGTTCAGGGGAATTTTCCCTGTTTAATCTTTTTTTTTTCTGTGCTAAATCACTTTAATTTGAGATTTAGTCTAGGGACAGAAGTTACTCACAAACTTCCTGCTTCAGTCTGGCAGGCTGCTGACTCCAGTGGAGTGGCAGGCATTGCCTCTACCATGGGCTTCTTAGCCTATTTCCTGCCTGTGTTGGTCAGCCCATATGGACAGGGGATCAGGGAAAGAGACCCCACTCCCCTCTAGCCAGAGTCTACAAAGCACTTGGAGAGAAGGAAAGCCCTGTGGTAGGGGCTTTTCAGACCCTGACAGCCCTCTCCCCTGTTCCTCCTGCTTCTCAGCCACAAAACTAATGCAGAGGAATTCCCCTCCATTCCCTGGGCTATCCTTGAGACTCCTAAGACAAGGTGTTGAGGAGGGAAAGAATTGCCTTCAGCTCCCTGGGACTCTGGACTGGGGTGGGGGGACCTCCTTCCCCAACATGGGGCCTCTCTGGTGCTTCCATGCTGGGCTGCATGGGCAGGCACCTGGCCCAAAAGTGTTCTCCTCCCTCTCTCATGTGACAGCTGATGAAGCAATCAGCAGCTGGGAAGGGGGAGAGGGTATTCCCTTCAGCTCCTTATGGTTGCCTGAGCTGGGGAACCCAGACTGGGGGAAACCTATTGACAGGGACACTTCCCCCAAGGAGGGCTAGCACCCAGACATGGGGCTTCTTAACCCCCTGTGGAGAGACAGCAGAGGTTTGGGGACACTTGGCTGGGCTGGAAAGACATTGCCAGCAGGCTAGGAGACATGCTGTAGTGCCCCACCTACTGGTCTGGGTCAGTGCAGGCCTCCCCCTGTCTGTCTCAATTGAAAACTGAAGTCAGTTCAGTTGGTTATCTGTTCAATCTGTGCAGCTTTAAGCTGCCTAGTTTGAATTGATTCAGCCTCAGGCTTTTTGATTGTCTATACTTAGCCTTAGGTATTACAGATTCACTAACCTGGTGCTGAAGAAAGGCAAAAAACTATACAATGTGGTCTGACTTGGTTCAGGATTGTAAAAATTGTATCAATTCCAATAGTCTGAAATTGTTTTGTATAGTTTTAGTCTGCTGGCTAATTTATCACTAGACTTCACTGCTGGTGTTTAAAAAAGCATCTGTCAGTGTGTAGTTCTGAATTGTATACAGTGTTCTTTCTGAAAAGTGACTGCATAAAATTGCATGTGTGAAAACTGTATTATGTAAGCCAACAGGAGTGATCTGAAATAGTTAATCCTTAAAAATGCTTCCACAGAAGGACATAGGAGCTTTTGATTTTCAACCTCTGCATAATACAGTGTACTTCAAAGATATGATGATTGTACAAGTGATATCCCTTCCAGATTCTCAGGGAGCAACCTTTCACATAATACATGTAGTGTTAAAACCTATGCTTCAAATGCATCATTTTTAAGACTTAATGAGATGGCAATTATGTGCTATGTAAATATTAAACATGTTGTAGTGTAGCTATTAGGAAAGAAAAAGGAAGTAATAGAAATAAATCTATTACACCATTATTTAACCTCAAACATTAAGTTGGTGTATATTTAAAAAGCTCCACGATCTTTTAAATTCCATCAGTACATTCTGATCATACATAGTCACTTGCATATATTATTGCATATCTTGTTTAATCAACTAATGTATATGAGTGTGCAAGCACAATGGGTGGGTTTTGAAGATATGGGGGATAGGGACATAACTACACATCTCAAAGTATAACTGGGAGCTGAAGTTCAAAAGAATGCTTCTGCCCTCTTTGCGTTTTAACTTTCCAGATACACTTGGGGTTTAAACAAATATACTGGGAAATTTACCTTTTAAGTATACTAGAATTGGTATGTTTCCTATGTTTTGTGGTGCTTTTTTATCTTCCACGCTAGACTTTTATTCAGTGGAAGGGCCAGTATTTACAGTTACTCCATTCATTTAATAATATCAGTTAAATGTCCCTTCCCCTACTGAGGAGAAAATGGTGTATTACAAAGAAAATAAATTTCATATCAAATTAAATCTATTTTGCAATATATTGTGTAAATATCTATCAGTAAAGTTGTATTTATTATGAATATTAAACTCAAATTACATATCCATGTATGTAAAACATGAAAATAAACTGTTTTTTAAATAACTACAGCTGTGTGGATAATCAAATTATATATATATATCATATAGTTTCATAGTTTCAAAGTAACTAGGGTCAGAAGGGGCCTAGAGCAGGCCATCTAGTCTGACCCCCCGCCAGTGGCAGGAATGAGTGCTGGGGTCACAGGACCCCAGCCAAGTAC
>JAGPOW010002742.1:50743054-50766620 GCA_030014935.1 Caiman crocodilus
GGTCACAGGACCCCAGCCAAGTACCTATCCAATCTACTCTTGAAGATGCTCAAGGTAGGAGCAAGAACAACTTCCCTAGGAAGCCGGTTCCACATCCTATGAAAAGGGCCCAGATTTTTTCCCCAGAAAACAAATGTGAAACAGTGTTTTGGGCAATTCTTAATGCTTTGTTAGACCCACAAAAATAATAGAATCATATAAAATAGGGTTGGATGCGACTTCAGGAGGTCATCTAGTTCAGTCCCTTGCTCAAAGAAGGATCATTCCCAAGTAGATAAAACCAGCCACAGCTGTGTTTAGCTAGGTCTTAAAGACCTCCAAGGTGGAAATTCCACAAACTATCTGGGTAGTTCCAGAGCTTTTGTTCCAGAGCTTTACTACCCTCCTTGTGAAAGAGTTTTCCCTAATATCTAACCTAAGCTTCCTTTGCTACAACTTGAGATCATTGCTACCATTTGCTGGTAGCAAAAAATAAAAATAAAATAAAAAAAAGCATCAGGAAAAATGCAGCATAGAGCATGTAAAAATAGTATGTACTGGAACAAATGAAGGCTTGGTCCTCCAGTGAGATACTCTGGCTGGCAGACAGAGTGCAGAGTGTCCCTTCTGCTCCATTTGTAGCCTGCTGCTCCAGCATGCTGGGAGAAGCGGGGCAAGGGCAGTTTGCCGGAAGTAAGACAATACATCCCACAACAAAGCACATCTGCAGGGGCATGTGCTGAGACACAAAGTAGCAACATAAATTTGTGCCTCTAGTATTCATGCCATTGCAAGCTCACACCCCTGTGTGTCTGGACACAGCCTACTTGTTTCATTTGGGAGCTGTTAACTCATTTTTACCATTAGATTTGGGCTAGTTTTGCAGCAAGACCATTTAGAAAATATCATATTTCATTTGTAAACTGGTAAAATATTTAATAAGTAAATATGAAATATTTTGTTTTAATGCTTGAAAAATGCCATTCTATTTTTTCAGATGAAACTGTTCAACAAAATTGATTCAAGTTCATAACACACATTTATCCCCTCAAATATTTTCCAGCCAACTTATTGACTTGAAATTTTACCCTCCTCTATTAAACAATAATCCTTAAGTTACCTTACACTTCCCATTAAAAAGATCCTTGAAGCCTTTTTATGGACTCTCTAACAATTCTAAGCTTTTAGCATTCTATAGGGAGAAAAGCTCTTAGGCTCAAAAGGTACCTTTTTTGGTCTCATGAAACTGATAGTAGAATGGAAATTATTGCACTCATTTTAACATAGCTTTAAAAGACATTGTCACTTATATTTTGGAAAGCTTCATTGAAAAGCATTAACCAAACACCACAGAAAATGGTGAAAATAAATGTATTTTTAATGTGGAGGATTTCCTTCCACATGGCTGACTTATTACCTGCTAAAATGACAGAACAGAACATTTTCTGCCACGTAACAACAGGTTTTTTAAGCTTGTTGCTGTTCTCAGTGCAGTACATGAATTGATCCCTTTCTTTAGCTGTCACTTTTTATTAGCAGTTCCAATTCATTTTTCTTGCACAGGGCCTTTTTTTCCCCCTTGTAGTTTTGACACAGTTCTGATGCTATTTTAAAATTGCACCAAACTGTGAACCTGTAGTAACCACTAACACTTGAAAGATGAAATGTTAGCTACAAAGTATGTGGTACTGATTTATGACTGCAATGGATTTCAAGTATGAATGTATTTGTGTGCATAACATGCTTCCCATCTTATGATGTATAGGATTTCCGGAAAAGTTCTACAAGCATTAACTGTAAAATGCAAATTACAGCTTGTCTAAAACAAACTAAATAAAAGGGAAGCAAATTCGAAGGAAATATGCAAGAGGTATAATGCTGCTACCAGGCAGCAATGGAAAAAAAAACCAGCTTCTTTTTGAGTCAAATGACAGTGACATGCATCTCATAGGTGTACATTCCTTTTTCATTGTGCACGTGTAACTCATAAATATTAACATTTGGAAAATAGTATGCATCTGTGCTGGTAAAAGCGTTTAGCTATAATAAGTGACCTATGTTTGGCATATAAAACTAAATTCCAGATGGGAAGGCCAATTAATTAAGCCTAATGCCTTTTAGATATGAAATTCAGGATCCTAGTCGCACAGGATTTCATAGCTGTCACCATGCTGCATACTATTACTTCTTAGACTCCATGACAGAACTCCTGATCACTGGCTCACATTAAATTACAGCCCTCTGTATGCAGGTGACATATTCTAAAGAGGGCATCCTGGTATTGTTGTTAAGGAGATTTGACTTCATTTTTCACATCTGCCACAGTGCCCATGGGACAGTTACTTTCTGGTGACTTAGGCCATTTTACACAATGGGAGTTATCATCTTTTTTTTCTGTGTAGACTGTAGGACCTTCAGGGCAAACAGTATCTCTACTATCTATGTAAACACCTCATACAATGGATTTTCGTTCATAAGACACTACAGCAATACAAATCCTATAAAGAATTGTAGTCTCCCCATCTCTCAACTGATGCATTTTTTTTTAGGAATCTTCAGTGACTGCTGCTTCATTTGGACTGCTGCTTCATTCCAATATTTAGGTCCTACCTAGTCTTCAGGTTTTGCTTTATTTTATCAGTGTTATTCACTCAGACAATTGTTATCATAAGTCTTATAGTTCTGAAGCTGCTTTCTTAAAGCTATTCAAGGCATGTTATTAAGTGAGAATCTCAGATTTCCCTTAGGTATATATTTAGACCTTATAGTTATGAAGAAGCTTGAAAAGCTTGAAAACAGAAGGTGAACAAAAATGAGGGACGTAAAACCCAAAGACAAATAAAAAAGCATCTAAAATATATGGCAGCTGGGCAGAAGCTGCTGCTCAGCCTGGGAGAAAAGCAGCACCGCACCCCACCCGCCCCATTGCTGGGCCCTGTTTGCTGCAGCCACCCAGAACTTCCACCTCGGCTGCCATGCAGCTCCTCTGCACTGCCACCACTGCCCCACTGGGCAGCCCAGACACAGCAATGATGGCATCAAAGAGGAGCCACAGGGCAGCCCAAATGTAGCTTCTAGGCAGCTGCAGTAAGCAGGGTTTAGCAGAAGCAAGGGGGAGCAGCTGCTTTTCCTCCCATGCTAAGCAGCAGCTTTTGTCTGCCGCTGCCTGGAGTGGGTGCAGGGCATGCCAGGGTCAGGGCTGCACATGGAGGTTCCAGCTGGTCTGCACTGCTGGGCTGAGTCCAGAGCAGGCATGGGGCAGGCCAGGGTTGGGGCTGAGTATACAGGTCTCCACCAGTGCCACAGTAGCCAGAAGGAGCTGCCACTGCCTGGGTTGCCTAGAATGGCAGTCCAATCACAGCACTGGTGCATGCCTAGGAGGCGGTGGAATACCACAGGCCAGATGGTGCCTGGGAAAGGTGGAACAGAGGGACTCACCATAGGCCAGACAAAAATCCTCTGTGGGCTGGATCTGGTCCACAGGCCATATTTTGCTCCCACCTGGTCTGGAAAGAAAAGAACTTGGCACAATAATAATTATATGCATGTTGTATACCGCCCACGGTGTCAGTATAGCATATCTGCTTTTTGGGACTTCTTCCCACTAGCCTTCCCATTCCCCTTGGCTCTTCCCTGTCTGTAATCGCACCTATGACAACTTGATAGAACCAGTAAATGGGGAAATACCTCTTACAGGTGAGGACACTCTTAGATGTCAGGCCCATGTCTGGGCCATGGCCCTTCTGTCCTTGGCCCAATTTTACTCTAGCTGTGCCTACAGGCTTAGAGCCCACTATTCAGGGCTACAAGTTTTAGATGCATTGAGCACGTCACAGGTTTGAGGGTCTGCCATCAAACGTCTTTCAGTCCAGCCTAGCTTCTTGCTGATGGGCCAGAGCTAGCCTTCCATCTTCTGTCCTCCAAGTTGCATTTAAGGTCTGGAGTACCTCACAAGCAGCCCTTTTCCATAGCTTCCACATCCACTACAGCCACAGTCTTAGATCACTGGGATGAGGACCGTCCACCATCCTGGGTTAACTTGACTCAAAACAAAAATGATCTGTCTCAGGCTCGTCTCACCCTGGGACAACACTGTCCAAGACAAAACCCATAAAATATACTAGTTCCAGAACTTACCTGGTTCCCAACATGATGTCACCAGTTTCTCTGCCTGGTTGCCATCCAGAACCACTTCTCTCTAATTCTGAGTGCAGCTCCTTTTCTTCTCCACAGGGAGTTCCTACCCCTGGGACTCAGATGGCTAGATTTCCTCTCTGCCTGAGGCTTGAATTTATAAAGGGTGATGTATCTGCCCTTAGGTTATCCAGGGCTGACTGCACCTGAACCCGGCAGCTATCTTGTTTCAAAATCCTGAGTCTTCTAGTGGGCTATGCTAGCACCCAGCAAATGTAAGTAGCAATAACCAAATAATGTTGGGTGGGGGGAGGGAGGAAAGATGTGATCAGAGAGACAGTGAAAGCAAGATGGAAAAAGGGTGGGGAGGACTAGACCCAAAACAGCCAGGATGACATCCCAAAGGGATAGGACAATCTGATAGACCCTAGAGGAAGGCACAGAAGGGACTGAAAGGGGAAAAAAAGGAGTGGGGGAGCCCAAGCACTCTTGTTTCTCTAGTAGGAGGGTAGGTCCCCCCCTTAAAATGTATATGTGTAATATATATATAGAAAGAGAGAGACTACTGTAGGTGGAGCTCTATTACTCAGTCCAACTTCTTCTATAAGCTTTAGCTTTTTACCCGTGGGATAAAATAAACTTTGTTTTTTGAAGGAAAACTCAATGGGCAGAAATGGTTACAAAAAACATTTAGTTGTCTCTGTAAGTATTTCCATCTTTATTTTTGATTCCTTCATTCTGAGTAGGTTATGGTCACCTAAGCACTTACCACCTTTTGGCTATTCTCCAATGGAAGGAAAGATGAAAACTAAAACAGAGCTCTAGTGGCCGTTCATTACAAAGTTTTGAAGTTTGGTTTTGATTACATTTTAATGGTGTGGTAAAGTTTTGGTTTTTAAAGATTATTCAGACAATTCAGTGAAGATAAGTAGAAGATAAATGGATGTCCACTTATTTCTTCAACACCTGAATAGCTAAGACCTTTGTTCTTAAGCTGTTTAGACTCAATAGATTCAAAGGACCCCTTGGAAAATGCCAGCTTTAGCTTTCATGTGTTTCCTGACTATGGGAATTAATAAAGCAATTCTATTACAAAGAACTCAGACAGCAGGTTAGAATGTTGAATCACAATATGGACTCCTGTTTGAAACCTCTAGTTTGATACTGTGAATTATATAGAGGTGTTTGCACACTTATCTCTTTAATTTTGTGCACCTCCCTTAAAAAGGATCTTGCGGCACCCTGGTTGAAAATCAATTGGTTAGGGAAATGCTGATTAGGCTATATTTATGAGGAGTATGGAACCAGTGGTAACCCACTGGCTGGTTACAGCAATTCAGTTTACAAACACACACATACACACACACACACACACACGGAAAACAAAATCTGTATATTAGCAAACATAACCCTAGAAAGTATCTGTTGTTTTCCCTTGCTTTGGGGATAGAAGGGAAAATTCTAATTATTGATTTATCAGACTCAAAAGATTTAGTGTTTTGGATAAACATTTGGTAGACTTGCAATTCTTGGCTTTTAAAACTGTACTGGGATTCTCACAACAGACATTTTGTGACATATTTCTTACTATAGATCTGTCCTTCCTCTTCTATTCCCTGCTCCAATTTGAAAGTGGAGAAGTTTGGGGAAATGAAAGCAAAAGAGTAAGCAAACCTCTTGTGAACATTTTGGTGATGATAAAGGTAAATACTTGCTTTAGCCAGACAGAGCCTCCTTTTCTGACTAATAGAGTTAGTCGTTCCAGTATGTTATGTAAGTTTGAACCCTATCCTTTAACTGAGGGTTATAATATAGTACATTAGGGTTAAAGTGACAAGTTTTCAAGTCTCAAGAATTAATATTTATTATTATTATTACTATTATTTCTGTTATGGTAGCACCTTAAGGCTTGCATCAAGATCATCACCCATTGGATTGGGACTTTTGCAGGAACACGACCAAATAAAAAGACATAGTCCCCGTTTCAAAAAACATAATTTAAATAAACAAAACAGAGAAGAGTGGCAAGAGAAACAGGCCTGGGAAAGATTAAAAGAGTTGCCAAAGTCACAATGCAGATCAGTAAGAGAGCTGGTGTCCCTAGAATCTATGAGTCCTCACTCAGTCTGGTATCTTACATCAGGAGCAGATCACATTACTTTTCCTCAAAAAAAAAAAATACCAATAACACTTTCAATCCATGCAAAAGGGAGAGTTGTATCCCAGGGGGGGGAACCTGCTCCTAGTCCAGAAAGGGAGATAGAATCACCGCAGTTGGTGCAACTGAGAAAACACTGCAAGAATAGCTATCATATTAGCTATTTCCAATACAAATTCAGCCAGTGTTTTTTTCAAAAACAAGCATACCTTGCCAACTATCTCCTAGCTCTAGAGGGTCTTGTGTCTGTGTGGATGTAATAGATCTTAGTGATCTTGTAGATTTCCTTTTTCTTCTCACTGCCATATGAAGACTCTCACGAAACCAGGTAAATCAAGTTCTCTTTTTTTTCCTCATCAACTGTTTCAATTACTTCATTTAAAAAATGAAAAAAAATGGTTTGTGATCCATAGACATTTATTACTTTACTCTTAAAACGTTCAGTGCAGATAGCTTTCCAAAATTCTCTTTTGTTTTCCTCAATTGTCCCTATAAACTGTTATTATATCAGCATTTTCCAATCCATTATTTTTGGTTTCCAATGAGTTTTTGAACTTTAAAATGAGTGACAAAACTGTAATGCTACCTACCATTTAGCTCTTCAAACCATACTGACAAGTAGTAATTCCATTAGTTATTCAATGTAACATGCTCACATTGTTGAGGGGATGCATCCTTGTCTTTAGTGGTAGAGTTTTAAACCAGTGTTTCATTACAGTGTTTTTGTTGGGGATATGTGTGCATGAAACAACCTATCAAAAGATAAGAATATACTTGAATATAGGAAACATGCTTGTTCAGAAAACTAATAGTGAGTCCTTTCCTTTGTCATCTGAGTCATTGGCATTCTTTCATATTCTTTTGGGCATTTACTATTATTTGCTCATTTTTGTTTAAACTCAGATGTGCTGCAATAAATACAAATAAAATGCATTTTTCCCTACTGAAAAGTCAGATTCAGGATATAATTAAATATTTTGTCCTTGCTTCAGAACTTTCATAAAATGCATGGAAGACTTGCAGATGAGAACAATCATTTTGCTATGAAGACATTGAAAATTTCCTGTGACAATTGCAAATGCACAAAAAAATTACACCTGTGCTAGGGGTGGAATTTCACAACACTTGCAAGAAATATCTGCTTTCACTGAAAAAGGCAAATATTTCACCGGGGATAAATACAGTAAAAGCCAGTTCTCTCTCTCTCTCTCTCAAAAGAAACTGGCAGGATATTTTCAGATAACAATAGTCATATGATGAACTAAAGTTCATTCACATATGGAAAAATAATATGCTGCTCTTTGTCAGGGGAAAACAGAAAATCTTTTTAGACCACATTATTTTCTGAGTGTATGTACTGTAGATCAAGCATTGACTAAAAATGAATAACATGAATTATCTGCAAGTGTCTTTGAATAGTTCAGTACCTACAGTACATAATTCTAATTGTTTCAACTGTGCCTTGGCTAAAAATATGTCTTTTACATCTAAAGTTCCATCTGTATAGTTATTAAACATGTAATTCCATAGCAGAAAGGAAACACTTTTTTCACTAAAAATCTGTGCCTTTCTAACTGAAAAACTAAAAGAAGTGATGGGATAAGGGAAGAGGCGAACTGGTTTGTCCGATATGATATATTCTGCTGCAGTGTTTCAATCTCAAGATTGTCTTCAAACTATGAAAACAAGGAAACTTCAAGCTAGAAAAAAAGGTCTTAGGCTAGGGGCAGACTTTCAAAAAGCCCAAGCCTGAATTGATTCAATCTTTTCAGGTTAGTCTGACCTGGCTAGGCTGAACTAGTTTGCAAGTCTGTAGATATTCCCTCTGGACTGAGAAAATGCAGGCACGTGCCTGCAGTGGCTCAGACCAGAAGCCAAGAGGGGTGTGGCCAGGCTCTGGCAGAATGCTCTGACTGGGGAAGGGTTTCCCCCGCCTCCTTGATGCTCCTGACCAGTGAAAGAGGCAGCAGAGAGTCGATAATACAGCATTTAGCACCCCATCAATAAAAAAAGCCTCTCATTAGTTCAAGCTATTCATAAACAACTTTTTCAAGGAAGGAATGGAGAAGTATTACCAGCTGACCTGTTGATGAACATGAATTATCTGCAGAGGGAATGACACTCTCCTGTCTGCCTTTGTCCTCTCTCTCACAGCACAGACCATAGCCAGCATGTGGTATGCTACCTAATGCTGAAAGGTATCTGTGTAGGCAGTGGATAAGGGAGAATCCATGCTTGAGCAGGGAGTGATGAGGGGGAGGTGAGGAAGCAGGAGGAAGCCAGGCAGATGCCACTGTACCTGCAGTCTTTGCTGGAGCTCCAGTCAGGGAGAAGAAGGGCAAGACCAGCCCTGCTGGGCTGGAGCAGAGAGCAGAGTCCCATCCAGTGTTGCAAATCATCTGGGATGCTGGGGGACTCTAGTTTAACTTGAGCCAGGAAGGGATCTGGGACAGCCATTGCTTAAACTAGTTTGAGCCAAATCAGTTAAATCCGAATCCTACATTCAACTAGGTTTATCTGAAACTGGTTTCAGCCATTTTCAAACTGGTTTATGTGCACTGAACATCTAGTCAGTTACAGATTTAAACCAGTTTATGTGTAATGTATGTCTCTAGCTTTACAGTGAAGCCTCGGACTTAATGGAGTCAGTAGAAGCATAATTATTCAGTGGGGCTTTAATTTCCCCTTAGGACATGAATTTGTATTTAAAACCAGATGTAGAAAAACAATTCCATTTTATAGAGAATTCGAAATGTTATGTTTGAATTTGAAAGAGAAAACCAGCAATTTTGAAAATTTCCCCAAAAGGAAAAGAAATTATAGGTCTGGGGGTGGAAGGGTGGGGGGAGGGAGAGGGAAGGATGCTATCTGGTATGTTTTCCTAGTGCCCTGGGCCTTGGAAGCTATGGAATTTTACTCTAAGGCACATAGATGGTCTGATACTGAGCTCCAGACACTAGACGCCCTGGGATTTCTCATTCACAGATGTTTCGTATGATAGACTGCCAAAGAGCCACATGAATGAGATGGTAGGAATCCATGAAGGTTTCTGACAAAAACCTACGCGGTAAGTGTAGTGATCATTGGGCTTAATAAATATAGGCATACAGGAAATGAGAAGAACTAAATAGAAACTTCAGTGAGCATTAGACAATTTTTTTCAGAACCTTCATCTGTCTCTAACTAGCTAACAACTGCTACCTAACTGAGGCACCATTTCCCAATTCTGAAATCTTCTAAATTAGGGAGTCTTCCCAAATTATAACTTTTACCACTAACAGTAAGTAGCATTGCACTAAATAGGTGTTGTAAGAACTTCTTTGAAACCAGACAATGTATGCAATTTTTTTATTCTAATCATTAATTGAGAAAAATCTTATGAGAGAAAACAATATGTCATTGGAATCAGTTAAACCCATTCTATTTCACCATACCAGTAGGTTGGAGCTTGGAACCTATACCAGATAAAACCAATAACAAATAACCTTTATTTCATTAGGATCTATCCAAATTCTCACTAATAAAAATTATTACTCTGGTTTCTCTTCAGATTGTATAAATCTTTTGCCTTTTATTAATCACAATTAGGAGAAAAACAGGGTTAGGCAAATCTAGCAATTGTACCTAACAGCAAAACTAGCCTATTTAACAATTTATTTGCCTCCATTTTTCTGAGCAGGGACTGAATTACCACCCCCTCCACCAGGACCCCCATAGGAACCAGGGGAGGTGCACCCAGGCCTAGGGTCAATGAGGACCTAGTCAGGATAAGTTCTGGAGGGACTGGACATATTTAAATCAGCAGGTCCTGATGATATCCACCCCAGAGTGCTGAAGGAATTAGCAGAGGTCACTGCAGGACACCTGGCATGGCTTTATGAGCACTCATGGTGCTCTGGTGTGGTGCCAGAGGACTGGAAAAGGGCCAACGTGGTTCCCATTTTTTAAAAAGGGAGAAAGAAGGACCCAGGAAACTATAAGCCAGTCAGTCTTACCTCGATCCTGGGTAAGATTTTTGAGAGAATTATTCTGGCGCATGTCCGTGAGGGGCCAGCAGGGGAGATTATGCTTAGAGGCAACCAACATGGGTTCATAAGAGGCAGGTCTCTGTCAGACCAATCTGGTGGCCTTCTATGTTCAGGTCACAAAATCCTTAGATGAAAGTGTAGCAATGGATGCAGTCTTCCTAGACTTTAGGAAGGCCTTCGACATGGTCTCTCACCCCATTGTCATTAAGAAACTAGGAGACAGTGGCATCGACACCTACACGGTCAAATGGGTCACTAACTAGCTGGAAGGCCTCCCCAGAGAGTGGTGGTGGTGGATGGGTCTTATTCGACCTGGAGGCATGTGGGCAGTGGGGTCACCCAGGGCTCGGTCCTCGGACCTGCACTGTTCAACATCTTCATCAGTGACTTGGACGAGAGGGTAAAAAGCACCTTGTTCAATTTCACAGATGACACTAAGATGTGGGGGAAGTGAGCACACTAGAAAGGAAGAATAGACTGCAATCAGACCTGGACAGGTTACAGGGATGGGCAGATGAAAACAGGATGGGTTTCAACACTGACAAGTGCAAGGTAACTGCACCTGGGGAGGAAGAACCAGCAACATACCTACAGGCTGGGAAACTCCCTTCTCATCAGTATAGAGATGAAAAAGAATCTTTGAGCCATTATTGATGCCAAAATGAACACGGGCCAACAGTGTGGGGATGCGGTCAGGAAGGCCAACCATACCTTGCCATTCATCCACAGATGCATTTCAAGCAGGTCCAAGGAGGTGATCCTCCCCCTCTATGAGACACTGGTCAGGCTGCAGTTGGAGTACTGTGACCAGTTCTGGGCGCCGCACTTCAGAAGGGATGTGCACAACATGGAGAGGGTCCAGAGGAGGGTTACCCGCATGATCTGGGGTCAACACAGCAGGCCCTATAAGGAGAGGCTAAGGAACCTGAACCTGTTCAGCCTCTACAAGAGAAGGCTGAGAGGGAATCTAGTGGCCATTTACAAACTAGTCAGGGGAAACCAGCAGGCATTGGGGGAGTCCCTGTTCCCCTGAGCGCTATCAGGAGTTACTAGAAATTATGGTCACAAGCTGGCAGAGGGAACATTCAGGCTAGACATCAGGAGGTACTACTTCACAGTCAGGGAGGCTAGGATCTGGAACCAACTCCCAAGAGAAGTGGTTTCAGCTCTTACCCTGGCGATCTCTAAGAGGAGGCTACATGAACACCTTGCCAGGATTGTTTCACCTTAGTACTCTTTCCTGCCATGGCATCGGGTCAGATTCAATGATCTGCTCAGGTCCCTTCTAATCCTACCAACTATGAAACTATGGAGGTAGTTTACTTTCAACTAATAATGAGAATGCTTGTAGTTTCATTAATTTTGTTAGACCTGGAATTCAGTATATATGTTTGCACCTTATTAGTGCATTATATACCTACTACAACAACTATTCTATATATATTTTTAAGAATAAGTTGACTTACATATAACAAAGTTCTTTTTAAAGGATTTTAGAATTCAAAAATATTCTCTCAGAAAAAAGCACAGGATCAAGACTGTTTGGTTCTTTTGTATATTTTCTTTTACTCAGAAATTAAATGTATCTGCTCTCTGTCATGGGCACAATCTTTTCTGATACAGTCACATACATGCAGATTCCTACGGGCATGTAGCTAATTGAGGGCAACAGTTATAATACCTTCTTTAAGGATGTTTCCTGTGACAGAAAAACTCTGAAGCTATCTGTCACTTCAGAAGGATGTGTAGAGATGTATGACGCTATGCCTTATATAGATTCAAATATAATAATTTTTCTTTATTCCACCTAGTTTGTTATGATCTTCCCTCTAAGAATCACAAGTGTTTCCCCATTTTCCTCTTATATTTCACTCTATACTATATTCTTTATGAGACCTTTTTTTGTATAGCTTTTGGATACAGTTATCATTGTACTGATTTACAAGGTTTTTCTTGCCCAAAATGCCAATACCTAATTATCACTACTACTCTGATCTGCCTCAAGCTGTTTTTAGTATACAGAAGGTGAAAAGATCTATATAGTGGAAAAATCTCTCTCTGTCTCTGCTTCTTTTAAACAGTAATCATGTCATCAAGCAAAACTTATTGATTAAAAGAATATTTAAGGCCTGCTCCTGCTCCTACTGAAATTATTGTAAAATTAAACTCACTGTATTATATATAGTTTGTCTGAAAAAAAGAAAATTGTGTGCATATTTAGACTATCCTTTCTATGACAAAACCTGCGCAGTATTTATGAGTTGTTCAGTTCCCTACACAACATTTATTAAAGTATAATACTAAAAAGAAACATATCAAGAGTAAAAATTACTACTTTATAAGTTTAGTTTCATGGAAAGCAGAAAAAAAATAGATTACTGGGCCTGTGTCTTCTGTCTCATTGAATGTGCATATGAGTGTAGTTTCAGTGAGTTATCCCAATTTCTATCAGTATCAATGAGAGAGGAACTGAATTCTCTTCCTGACAAATGGTTCCAATCTGGATTTAGTAGTTCCAATCAAAATTGGTGCCTCATTGTTCTGTAATCTGTATGTAGGACAGTCCTTGCCCTGAAGATTTTTATAGTATAAGCACTTGAGGCTGAAAAATGGCAGGTGAGAAACTTACTTTTCTCATTTTTTTTCTTGAGGTTCCACAGGAAGTCTGTTCCCACCTACACATTACTCTTAAGGTGTGATTAACAAGTTAATCAGGACCTGTGGTCACTCAGCCACATATGCAATCAATTAATGGTGTAATAAAAGAAGGAATAAGCTACAAAAGTTATTCCATAAAATATGTGTAATAACTTTATATCTGTTCCTATCACACCATTAATTGATTGGTGTGATCAGTTGATCACACCAGGGAACTCTGTGGCTGAGAGTCACATCAGCTGATCAGAGTTCCTAGCTGGGGGCAATCATGTGTACCCCCCAAGCCTGCGAGCTCCCAGATGACAGGGCTACCATCTGTGAGGAAGCATATGCACACCTGTGGCTGGAAGACCACAGTGAATAAGAACTTACCTCTGCATCTGGGAGACCACAGTTGGTGTGATCTTTCAGTTGTGAGGTGCGACAGCTGCAGTCTCCCTCCCTATGGACTCACTGCTGGAGGCACCAGACAGACTCCACCTATCTACTCTCCATGGAGAGCAACTTGGGACTTTTGTAGGGTGGGGTGCTTGGCTCCAAGTGCCTCCCTGGGGGTGCCTCATATCTGGCCGACCCCCTTCCTGGAGCACACCCGCTAGCCTGAGGGTTCCATTGCCATCATCCAGGGCTGGGCTTGATTCTGGCTCTGTGCACCCTGGAAAACACAGGCCTAGTAGCCCTCGAGGGTACTCACTTCAAGAACTTGGGATGCTTCCCTCAGTCAGAAGCACAAGTAACGGTCTCCCTTAGTCAGCTAAACTAAGGGGACCCCAAAGCATAATCTAGACCATTCCCAATAAGTCTCCCACACTAGGTACAAAGGAGAACTTTGTTGGTTACAAAGAGTAGGGTTAGAATAGGGTACAAGGTAGGGCAATCTCAGAGAAATCCCATAGAGCAAACTCCCCTGGCTAGGTAGCCTTTGATCATGCATCTGAGTTACTGCCAGCTATACATCTCATTAGATCTCAAGTAGCTTACCCACAAGTATCATCCAGAGCCAGGTGGAGATTCCCTCTGGAGGCAGGTAGTTCCTTGATAATGAGTTTTGAGAGAGAAAGCAAGTTTCAGATGGCTCAGGTTTTCTCCCTCTCTGAGTTTTCCTCATGGCTGCTGCCCCCTCCTCCTGGGCAGTCCTTAACTTATATAGCCCTTGTGACCTCATTTACCTGGTTCAATGAAGGCCAGCACCTGTTGGCTGTCAAGCAACCAATTTGAAACGCATCACTAGTTGCTGGGCAGACTGGCAGTTCCTAGCTCCCCAGGGAGCAAGCCCCTCACCCAGGTATGTGATACCAGTTACGTAGGCAGGGGGAGCAGGTTTCCCCGCTCCTTCAGGAATGTATCCAGCTCAGATTACCTGAAGAGATAGGGTAAGGTGTATATCCTCTGCTGGGCCCCTCCTAATCAAATTGTCACAGAGCAGAGTTTATGAGTAGAAACAGAAGTGGCCTTTGCCGTGTGTGTGTGTGTGTGCGCGTGCATGTGCGCGTGTGCGGATATGGAGAAGATGGCCCCTGTTGTTCTTGTGATGTGCTCAGCACATGGCAAGTGGGGCCTGTACCTGGACAAAATATATAAAACGCTCTGTCCTCACTGGGCAGAGGAAGCAGGTGATTCTTTGAACCGTTTGGTTGGGAGAAAGACTCAAATGTGACCCTCCCTGATTGGACAAGTCTTGGGTGATGTCACACTAGGTATATAAGAATGGCTCACTAAAGTTCTGGGGCTTTTTCTTTCCTGGGGCTACTGAGAGCTTCATGGTTACAGTGGGAGCCTGAAAACCTGCTCCCCTACAGTGTCACAGGAAGCAATGAGGGGCTCCTTGCAATGCAGAAGAACCCATGCTCCCCAGCAGCTTTCTGGAGTCCAGTGATCCTAAGGAGCAGCTCAAAGGACTTTCCAGTGAATCCCCCCCCCTCTAACTCTTTGCTGAAGGAGAGGTATAAGGGTGCAAGCACCTGGAACTGCCTGGACATGGGTGAAATGTCTCCAGGAGGGTGCAATTTATGAATTATGTCTTGTAGTTGGTAATGTTTTAAATTATATTTAGGATTTTTCTTTGTTTTCTTTGCCTTTGTTTTTTGCAGTAAAGTTACCCTGTATGTTCACACTGCTTGTGAGGAGGGAGTTTGTTAATGCAGGACACCCTAGAAATTTATTTAGTTTTTCCCAGGTGGTCTAGGTGGGAGCTCAAGCAAAGGTAAAGTATATTTAGACCCCAAAACTGAACCTTGCGCTTGTTTCTGCTGACTGGTGCCTGGCAGAAAGGTTACATGCAGAAGACTAATTCTCATGTGCATTAGCACAGTAGACAAAACACATGCTAATGTGCAGTAGATTTAGTGTAATGCTCATTAACATACATAACCTCCCGTGCTGTTCGCTAGTGCACTTTGCTTTTCCTGGTTTTCAGGTGCTGCCATCTCCTTTATGCTTGACAGTTTGTTATCCTGTCAGATGCCTTGGAAGGTCCCTAGCGGTTCTCACCTGCCATGACTGTCACAGGCCAGCTGGGCATTGTGAGTGTATCAATTTTATCACTGGCCAACTGGGCTGTTTGATTCAGTTTTGGATTGAGGAGGCAAAGTTGGGAGTGAAATAAAGGCAAATTTATTATAGCTTACACACACACACCAGTTAACAGAAAGATAAATGTGATAAGCAGATAATGCAGTATAAAAGAGCTAGTAGTAAACAATAACAACAGATAGATAGATCAATCTGTCACAGGCCAACTGGGCACTGCGAGGGTATTAGCCACACCGGGCTGTTCAAAACAACAAATAGACAGACATAGGTTGGCAACTTATCAATAGTCCCTCAATGCCAGGTGCAGGCCAAGTGATTCCAGCAAAGTCAGACATCCCCAATGATTGACACTGTCACAGGGATTACTGGGAAAGGTCCCTTGATCAGGATCTGAGCCTCACTCACACTGAGAGTCTGGGGTCCGGGCGTGAAATAAAAATGACCGTTCTGGTCCCTCCTTCCTGCTGGTTACCTGATGCATGTGCTTTTTATACCTAGTTTTATGTTACTTTTTTGGCCCCAGGGCCATTCACAATGTTGCCCTATAGCTGTTATCCTATGGGATTGAAAGGTGATAAATGATCATAATAGGTTACTACCCAGACTCAAGTTTATCCAATAAGCAAATTATGATGCAGCACCTTTAAGTTTGAAACTGACATCGCTCCACCTAAATCCCAACCCCTTTTAGGCTTCATTTGAATATGCTTTCTTGGGATATGCTTTCCTGGAATTGGTTGGGTGTGCCAAGCAGTTAGATTCAGTTTATATCGCTGAGGCTGAACCCTGAGCAAAAAAACAGTTAGACCAGCTAATCTCACAGCTACAGCTTTGCCTATGGGGCCCAGTCACTTCCATGAACAGTTAATTTATCATTTTGGTTTAAACATATGACAGACAAGTTACAATTGCGGTTTATAAATTTACAAGCTTATATTAACTAATATTACCTGTTTAGGCAAAATACGAAATACCTCCATGAAGCACGTATTATTGCTAATTAATCCCTCTGGTTCTGGCTGTCACACATGACTCATTGGTATAGGTTATTATCAGAAGGATGTTTTTAAGTCCTGCCTCCCCTGGTTCCCTGCTTCAATCTTTCCATCTTTTCTGTTTTGGTGCTCCACCTCCCCTACACCTTGCCTTATGCCAACCACCGATGTTAATTCCAGGCCATGACTAAGGCAAAATGCACTCATCATGGTAAGGGTTTTTTAGCCTTCTTACATTCAAAAGTCCAGTTCGGATGGTGTACCTTCCAGCTTCAGGCCTCACGTTAACTAACCTGTAATTTTACCCGTCCTTGGTTACCTTGCTCCCAGGTATACTCCTTTCTCTCTCCAGTTTGGTCTCACAGCAGACGAGAGTTCTGCCCCTCTCTCTCCCCACAGGCTTACTACTGTTCCACTCCCGGCTGACTGTGTCTGGGATCCGGGGCTCCATCCCAGATAAGTACTTGGACTCTGCTGAGCTCGTATTGTCTTCGCATGCCCCCTTCTGGTGCTGCCATCACTTGCCCTTGTCAGGGCTATAGATAGATCCAGGCAGCTCTGGGCCCTCTGGAGGATCCTCTTCCAGTCCTTTATAAATCGCTATCTGGTGGGATTTTTATTCCAGCAAAATGGTGTTGGCATGCTGCCATCAAGTGAGTCCATGCCAGTGCTAGTGCCTGTGGCCCGCAGTGGCATTTTCCCTTTTGTTCCTGGCAAGGCATTTTCTTTTGCCACTGCCCCTCTTTCACCATGCTTCCAGTCTCCAGCAGTGTCCAACTGACTCCACACTTCTCTCAGCTCCCCTCCCTCAGGTAAGATTCTATTTGTGGCAATATCCCTGCCACAACATCACTAAAAAAAGTCTTAATATGTGCTAATGTGCAGTACTGCCAATTACAGCATATTAAGCATTACAAGTATTAAAACGTAATGTGCCATAATTACAGCATATTAATGAACATGTAGACATGCCCAATTCTGTTAATCTTTTTACAAATGCAGCAAGTGTCTACATTTAAATATCTAGGATTTGCACTTACAATTTGGGCAGTGCAAACCTCCACCTTGAGATGAACAGAAGGAAATTTACACCTTTTGGACTTCTTATTTTGAAGTGCCTGAAAACTCCTTAAGGGATAATAGATCATATTCCATATGCATGCAGGAAAATATTCACACATTTCAAGGCAGAAAATTTCCTGCTTACCATGCAAGGAATCCCTTCACAAACACAGAAGAAATGTACTTGGCATTCTGCCTTGAGAATGAACACCTCAATAAAATGGGGAAATAGTCTGTTAATCACTGTCAGATGCTCTGTGTGATGAAGTTGCACATAATGACACTTCTGTCCCAAACATCACACATTTTGTCTGCATTCTAGTACTGTAAGTGCATGGTTAAGTCCATGACAGCTGGAGGGATTCTGAATAGACTTAACTGATTGCAACATTGCTCTTCCCTTAGTTCATTATTTTGGCTTATTCTGTTACAAATGTAATGTTGGATGAAGGAATCATGAGCCTATGTTCTGACGGAGAAGAAATGCCTATCATGATTCTATGGAGTACATAAGACATGATCTAGCTATATAGAGATATATCTCAAGAAAACCTATGATCAACAGTTTTAATCTCTGGCTTTTTACAAATCTGTATATATTCATTCACGTAGCACACTGATTATAGTTACAGGGCTAAATCCCACGCTGATGGTTCACAAAGAGAAAATAATTGGCCACAGATATGATTTTTGTGCAAGAACACAGCATATATAGTAATGGATATGTAGGTAGACTGTTGTCATAGCTCACAAGCTTGCTTTGGCAGAAATCTGTTTAATAAAGGAAAGCATTATTTAAATCCTAGTGGTTTGAGAGTAAAAAGGGGAAAAACATTTGCAAAGACTGTATACTGTTATCCACAAATAGTACTAACACATGGCTCTGAGAAAAAAAAAGGAAAAAAATCTGTAGCACTTCATTATACAGCACTATGCCTGTAATGAAATAATTTACATCTTTTTATACTAAGCTACATTTTACAGTATACAGCCTAACTGTGAACTGTCCCAACATGCCAATATTTAACATTAAAGCATAGTAAAACTCTCAGAAAAGCAATTAAGCATATGCCTAAGCATGATCTTAATCCTAAGCACAACAGTAGTGGTGTTAAAGCCTTTATAATTACTGGTGTGGTTAAATTGAATAAATATCTTATAAACAAATTATCCAGTACTTCAGCTGCAGACACCCCCAGTAGTGTATTGACAACTTAAAACTGTACCTATCGGTATGGCTGACTAGAGTTTTCTGTTTTAAGTCTGTAATCATTTTGACCAGATAGGAAGTTATGTTTTAGGATCCTGGACAATATGTCAGAGTATTTAGACAACTGTCATCCTCTACAAAAGAAGTAGTTAGCTATATTTGTCTGAAGTAGACACAAGCCAAGTCAGCATAGCACATTAAAGTCTAAGCCATTTAGATAGGCATGAACTTTTGCAGGTGTGCTTCCAAAAGCTCATTTCTTTCAGAAAAAAGTTAGGCTTTAAGGTGCCACCCTCTTTCTACAAAACATGTAACTTCAAAAAGAAAAACAAAACACTAACAAAAAAATTATCTCTATATGGTTAACTATTTAAGAATTTAAATATTTTGTGAATATATGACTATATTTTTTCTTACAGTTATAAAAAATAAAGTCTTTGTATTATATCACAAATGTTATTTTTAATGCGACTGTAAGGAGTCCATATGTCTAAGTATTCCATATTAAAAATAAGCTTCAGGGAATATAAACATTAGCATCAATGATGTAGATGCATTCCTTTTGTATGCAATTAATTTATTTCCAAGGTATCTTTTGAACTGAAGGGGTTTTTTTAGTCATTCAATATTCTTTAATAGATTATGTAAAAGTAAATAAATAAAAAGTGAGATATGAATACATGAAGCACAGTTTGAAGTCCTTTCCATATTTATTCTTTGGGAATTAATTCAAATGGATTTTCTTGTTTTGATTTTTTTTAACAGCATTTCTGTAATGTCACTGCTTTTTATAGAATATCTTCACAGCTTTTAGATTTTGGAACAAGATTGGTAGGGGAGGTTAATAGGCTTAATATTCAAAATATTTGGTCAGGTTTATGCAAGTTTAGAGACCTAAATTTGATTTACATGTGCTACAAGTAATGGTGTAATGTAGGTGTCCAATCAATTAGACCTAGCAAGCTGTGTGTACTGGTACAGAGTGGGTGTCCTAATAAGCTAGTGCCCTGTAATCAGCATTCTAATTGCAATGTTTGTCACACAGTTAATGTTCTTTGCTATTGGTTGAGTTTGATCACTGGGCAGGGGAGGAAGGAGGGGAGAACAACTACAAATAGCCAAATAAAAGTGTAAAAATGGTGCTTTCCCCAAACATTCCCAGAATGTCTTTCTGCACCCAAGTTTCTTGTTCTTTCACCCACACCAACTCCTACATTTTTTTTAATATTCATTATTTGAGAACCATTTGAAGGCCCAAACTGCTTTTCCCTATAAATTCAAATGTTTTATGAGGAAGAAAGAACTGTAGTCATTCAGTCTAACTTTTGATATAACACACATCACAGTATCTCACCAGCTACATTGTGCTTTAAAGTTAAACTGTTCTCTTTTATAGTGTTTTCATACATGTTTATCTAATTTTATTACTGTGGTTGTTTTCTGCTGAGTTGCCCTGTATTCGCTTACTATGTGTCAGGAAATATATTTTTATGTATTTTATAAATATAATTTCTGAATGGGCTCATCATTATTAAAGAGAGACCATTTAAGACATCCAAAATCAGGCATTAGTCACCTTGGAGTTAGGGTACAATCCATGATGAGTAATGCTGTCAGAATCTGTCATATAGGACAGGCCTGGTTTTTATGCTTTTCATATATTTAACAAACTTGGAAATTTCATGGAATCAATAAAAAGTAATTGGTCATTGTTCTCAATTAAAACTTCCAAATATCTTTCTGATCTCATACTGTGTGTCTCATAAAATTATTGCTGAGGATTGCTCCTGTTATTTAGAATAACTTGGAGTATTCATGTGTTGTATTATTTTGAAATCACAAAGAAGGCCCAGTGGCAAAGGCAAACATCTGTTTCTTAGCTTACTTTTAAAGGTGGCTTCCAGGCCAAAAATCTTATTCTAATGAGTAAATATGACAGCATAAGAGGGATATGTTTAATTGAAAGATGATTTGCCTTATTTTAATGATTTTTTATGAACAAAATGACTTTCAATTAAAAACCACTTTGATTCAATAAATACTAACACAGCACATTGTGGAGAAGGAAATATAATGGCAGTGACAGAAACATCCCGTGTGTGTGAGGGAATATGTTCTGCAATGAGCATAGTGCTAGACTGTGATTTGGACTTGTATAAGCAAGTGGGAGGAAGAATCTCTTGACCCTTTATATCACTGTGTATTGCCCTGGGCACAGCTCTTAATGGTAATTTCTGCCACTCTGCTTCTTACTCTCTCCTTGGCTCAGCTGGGTATATGAAGGGAAAAAAATTAAGAACTGTTTAAGTCTGCAGTAGATAGTGAAGATTAACAGTCATAGCTTTCAGCTAAGACACAATATTTTTACATATGCAGACATGTACTCTTAACAGTAGGCTATTCAAAAATCTCTTGGTTCACAATTTTTGTTGAGAAACTATAAGTAGTCTTGGGTAGGTTGTAGCTGTGTTAGCCTATGGACATAGGCAGACAAGGTTCTAGACTTAAAATTTTACCTTGCACTTCTGTCAGGCTTTGAAATTTAATTTTCTACTTTCTATTTTTGAATTTTATAAATGGAAATAAAATTTATAATGAAAATGACAAGAAGAAAAGAAAAAAGTGTAGTTATTTCCACATTTTCATAATGTAACTGATTTAACTCAAATATTTCTACAAAGTTCATTTTTGGTGAATTTTGATATTACAAATATTTATCACAAAAGAAATATAACTTGTAAGGGAGAAAGGAGGTCCCAGAAAACTATAAGCCCATTAGTCTTACCTTGGTCCTGGGGAAGCTTCTTGAGAAAATTATCCTGGCATATGCCCACAAGGGACCAGCAGGTGAGATTATGCTTAGGGGCAACCAACATGGGTTCATTAGAGGCAGATCCTGTCAAACCAACCTGATGGCCTTCTATGACCAGGTCGCCAAAACCCTGGATGCAGGTGTTGTGGCGGATATAGTCTTTCTGGACTTTAGGAAGGCTTTTGACATGGCCTCTCACCCCATTCTCATTAAAAAACTAGGAGACTGGCATTGACACCTACACAGTCAAATGGGTCTGGCTGAAAGGCGACACCCAAGAGAGTGGTGGTGGATGGGTTTTATTCAAACTGGAGGGATGTGGGCAGTGGGGTTCCACAGGGCTCAGTCCTCAGGCCCACACTGTTCAACATCTTCATCAACAACTTGGACAAAGGGGTAAAATGCACCCTGTTGAAATTTGCAGATGGCACTAAGAATTGGGGAGAAGTGGGCATGCTAGAAGGAAGAAACAGATTGCAATTGGATCTGGACAGGCTACAGGGTGGAAGAGAACAGGATGGGTTTCAACACTGACAAGTGCAAGGTACTGCACTTTGGGAGGAAGAACCAGCAGCAGACTTACAAATTGGGGAACTCCCTTCTCATCAGTGCACAGGCAGAGAAGGGTCTCGGAGTTATTACTGAGGACAATATGAACATGGTCCGACAGTGTGGGGATGTGGTCAGGAAGGCCAACCATACTTCCTCATGCATCCATAGATGCATCTCAAGCAGGTCCATGGAGGTGATCCTCTCCCTCTATGACACACTAGTTAGGCTGCAGACTGGAGTACTGTGTCCAGTTCTGGGTGCCGCACTTCAGGAGGGATGTGCACAGCACGGAGAGGGTCCAGAGGGTGGCCACTTGCATGACGAGGGGTCAGCACAGCAGGCCCTATGAGGAGAAGCTAAGGGACCTGAACCTGTTCAGCCTCCACAAGAAAAGGTTGAGAGGGGATCTAGTGGCCATTTACAAACTAGTCACGGGGGATCAGCAGGCATTGGGACAGTCCCTGTTCCCTTGACCACTCCCAGGAGTGACAATAAATAATGGTCACAAGCTAGCAGAAGGTAGATTCAGGCTAGATATCAGGAAGCACTACATCACTGTCAGGGCAGCAAAGATCTGGAACCAACTTCCAAGAGAAGTGGTGCTGGCTCCTACCTTGGGGGGGTTTAAAAGGAAGCTAAATGAACATCTGGCTGGGGTCATTTGACCCCAGTACTCTTTCCTGCCATGGAAGGGGTTCAGACTTGATGATTTACTCAGGTCCCTTCTGTGGCAGAAATGCCACTGTCAGTGCCCCTCTCCAGAAACCTCTCTTTGTCTCAGCCTGAGAGGCTGGTGTTGAATCCCTCAGGGCGGAGATCTCTCTCCCCCCTGGTCTGCATGACAAAAGCCTGGCACCTGGGAGGCAGATGATCTGGTCACCTGAGCAGGGGGAAAGACCCGGCCCTGCACAGGGACCCAGGTAGCCAGGGATGCTTGGGAAATGGGTCGGCTTGTGACCAGTTTTGGCAGCTTCAATTGGACCAGGCTGCTGAGGTGAGAGAGGGGATAAAAGGCCCCGATCCAAGAAGATTAGCCATTAGCCATGCGGTCATCCAGGTGAAACTGAACCTGGCTCTCTCCTCATCACCGCATGTCCCAAGAGTGGCCTGCCTCCAGAGGAAACTCCAACTACCTCTGGATGATGAGACTGAATAAGCTACTCGAGATCCGATTAGATATTCAGAGTACAGTATTTCAGATGCGTGTTTAAATGGCTACGTCAGCCACTCTGGTTTGCTCTATGGGATTCCTTTGATAATCTTCTATTATTTCTATGATATTGCTCTACGTTTTACCCTGTTTCTGCCCTACCCCCTGTAATCAATAAAGTTGTCCTTCATGACCAATGTGGGAGACTTATTGAGGGGTGGGTCTAAATTATGCTGAGGAGGCCCCTTAGGTCTGCGGACTAAGGGAGGCTTTCCTGATAAGCCCCTGACTTGGGG
>JAGPOW010002742.1:50766720-50854574 GCA_030014935.1 Caiman crocodilus
GGAGACTTATTGAGGGGTGGGTCTAAATTATGCTGAGGAGGCCCCTTAGGTCTGCGGACTAAGGGAGGCTTTCCTGATAAGCCCCTGACTTGGGGAAAGTACCCCAAGTGCTGGTTTTGGGTCTAGGACCCATTGGATGATCAGGCCTGTGTTTTCCAAGGTGCACAGAGCCAGAAGTAAGTCCAGAGCCTTGGATGGTGGCAGCGGGAACCCCAGGCTACTGGGTGTCGGCCGGACGGGAGGCACCCCAAGGGAGGCACTCGGAGTCTGGAAGGTGGTCGGGTGCAGGGAGGTGAGCGGCTCAATGCAGGAGCGCCCCCTACTGCCCCGCCATGCCTTCCAACCCTACCAACTATGAAACTGTGAAACACGGGTTCTTTATTTAGGTGTCTAAATAGTGTTTAAGTATCTGGTGTTTGGCTCCCATTTAGAAGAGTTCAGCCTGAAGTTTTAGCAGCAATAGCAAGCTTTCTGCATTGTACATGCTATCTTTTGTGTGTTAAATAACACATAAATAACATAATGTAGATATCTGGGGTGGAGGTTGGGGACACAAATTCGGTAATGAAGAAATGACAATGAATTCTCAAATATTTAAAAGTCTTTCGGGACACTTTGACTCTTCAACTGAACTGAGCTCTGCATGATTGAAGAGTGTGGTCTTCTCATCTTGAATACGGATTTCAACACTGCTGAACCATGTTCTTTGATTATGAACAGCTTGACATGAGAGTTTCCCCTTTAAAAATAGGTTTCATTTTCCAAGTGAGATGAAGAATAGATGATTGGTTTTGGAAAATAGACATGCTTTTAAAGAGAAATCTCTATTTAGCAAAAGCAAGAAATTGTGGTGTTGTAGGCACACTGATGCATCCTAATGTGAAGCTAGAACATATATGATTGCAATGAAGCCTCAGCAGAGATACAGAACTCACCACCTGACCTACATTAGGGTAAATTTGATAGATTTGCTAGTGAAAATCTGCCACAATATATCCCTGTTAATATACTGTTTCCTTTACAGCCTGCCTTTACCTTCACTGATATACAATGGATGGCCAGGACTCCCTAACAACTCTTTTATCCGAGGTACCAGAATAGCCCTAAGGACTATGAGCTACTAGTGTAAGTTTGGATCAGCATTAAGAATGTAATTATATTAAGTGTTTCTGTTTTGTTTATTATTAGTGTTAGTATTTCTACTTTTTTAGGAAGGGGAGGGAGCTGAGGTTATAGTATCATAATAGCTAGGGTCAGGAGGGACCTGAACAGATCATCTAGCCTGACCCCCATCCACAAGCAGGAATGAATCATGGATTCACAAGACCCCTGCCAGGTGATCATCCAACCTCCTCTTGAATTTGCCCAAGATATGGGTGAGGACCACTTCCCTGGGAAGTTGGTTCCAGATTTTGACCACCCTAACTGTAAAATATTGCCTTCTGATCTCTAACTTAAACCTATTCTCCATCAGCTTATTACCATTGTTCCTTGTCACCCCAGGTGGTGCTGGGAGAAAAGGGCTCTACCTATTTGTTGTTGATCTCCCCTGATAAGTTTGTAGGCAGCCACCAGGTCCCCTCTCAGCCTTCTCTGGCTGAGGCTGAACAGGTTCAGGTCCTTCCATCTCTCCTCATAGGACCTGTCCTCCTGCCTATCACCAAGCGGGTGGCCTTCCTCTGAACCCTCTCCAGGCTGGCCACATCCCTTTTGAAGTGCAGCACTCAGAACTGGACGCAGTACTCCAACTGCAATCTGACCAAAGTCACATAGAGGGGGAGTTTCACCTCTTTGGACTGGCTTGAGATGCCTCTTTGGATGCATGACAAGGTATAGCTGGCCTTGCTGGCTGCGATCTGGCATTAGTGGCTTATGTTCGTCTTGAAGTAAAAAATAATCACTAATATCTATTTAAAACTGAATTCAACTTAGATTTAGCACAACAAATGATGGATTGGCATTTTATCTGATATCTAGTGCTACCCAGTGAATCAGCATAAAATTTAGCTCAGTTTATATCACAGCCATAATGTGATCTTCAGGGTATGCCATCTCATAATTAGATCCAGGAATATTTCAGGCTATCAGTTTGACTGTACATTGCAGAGGAAACCCATTGACTGGGGATGACTACCCAGTACATTTGTCAGTGCCCCTGGGAGAAAAATAATTTAAATGTCTTCTTTTGCATTAGAACTTCTACCATATCAATGCTATATATTTTTCTACACTATATGATACAAACATGTATAGAGAGACTAGTAGCTATTTACACTAGAAGATTATTGTAGTAGTGATTTACAGTAGAGAATTATTATCCTGCAAGGTGATAAAAATTACCCATGGAGGCATGCAATGCCACGAGCATGTGGATCTTTGCTATCAGCACAGTTTAAAATATAGTATTCAAATGACATCTTTACCCAGTGTGGTTAACATGCCTAACTATAGGTATTCTATATACTTACTTTCTTTTTCCTGTCTTGGGCTACAGCTGAATATCAAATAGCTTATGGACTTATATACATATTCATTGCTTTTCAAAATCCTGATCTGAGATGTCTGTATTTTTCTTGGAAGTGTAAGTAAAGATACATTTCTGTCTATATCCTTTCCTAAATTAAAACTTATGTATCTTTTAGTGGGAGAAAAGAAAGGACATGATATGGGTACAGGACTAGGATTCATGGGACTTGAGTTCGGATCCAACTTTTTAACTTTTGTTGGGTGTTTTAACCCATTTGTTCTTTAGTCCTCCATCTGAAAAACTAAGACAGTAATATTTCCTTTCTCCCACCCTTTGTCTAACTTGTCTGTTTTGGCTAGCAGTTCTTCAGGACAAATGCTGTCTCTTGTATGTATGTGTCTATATAGTGATTAACACAAGTATCTATAACAGTCAAAACTGTTACACCAAAAATAACTTCATAATTAAATGTTTGTTGTACAGCACCCTATGAGTCAACACAGCTTTGTCTAGTACCATAGGTATCTTAGTGGATAATTTAAGAAGAAAATGCATAATGCAGTAATAAGCAGACAAGCTTCTTTGGGTAAATATGATCACTCAAATATTCAACTTGGTCTAATAGAAAATATCAGATTTACATGAAGAGCCTTGTCTGCCTATGTCCTTAGACCAACATGGCTACAACCTATCCCCCTGATGCAGTAATAAGGTGCTTTGCTGCAGAATGATATTGTGATCATGGCTTAAAATAAATTATTCTGTTTTAAAGTGTAAATGTAGTTAAATGTTAGTTAAACAAAAAAACTTTGTTTTTATGTCTTCATTGGGTTGGTTAATTGAGAATTAACATGGTACTTTACTAGGGCTTTTCCATTCACCTTTTTATCCCCTTAGAGATATTCTGTAATAAAGGTGTGCAAGGTATGTACAATTTACTGAATATTAATACTCTGCCATTAAGCACTGGGGATAATTGTGAAGTTACCAGCCTGCTAAGTGACTTGAATTGATGCATCAAGACAAACATATTCAAAGACAGTCTTCCATAGTCATGAAAGAAAATCATCCTCAACCGTGAGGGATTGCCAAAGAAGAAGAGTCAAAGAAACCTTATGCAGTACCTTGGAAGATCTCTTTTAGATTCCAGTTGCATCCTGTCCCTCCCTTCTAATGTGCTCACCTCACCCCAAATCTTGGTGTCATAAACGAATTTGAACAGGGTGCTTTTCACCCCCTTGTGCAATCACCGATAAAGAAACTGAACAATACGGGCCTGAGTACCAAGCCCTGTGGTACTCCACTTCCCACCTCCCTTCAGGTCGAATATGACCAACCCACCACCACTCTCTGGGTGCAGCCCCCTACCCAATTTGCGACCCATCTGGTTGTGTAGGCATCAATGCCACAGTTACCGAGCTTTTTAATGAGAATGGGGGTGGGAGACAGTGTCAAAGATCTTCCTGAAGTCCAGAAAAACTATATCCACCACAACATCTGCATCCAATTATTTTATGACCTGAACATACAAGGCTATCAGGTTGGTCTGACAGGACCTGCCCCTAATGAACCTATGCTGGTTGCCCATGAGCATCCTTCCCTCTGCTGGTCCCTCACAGGTGTACACCTGGATAATTTTCTCAAAGAGCTTCCCCATGACTGAAGTAAGACTAACAGGCCTATAGTTGCCTGGGTCCTCCTTCCTCCCTTTTTTTTTGAAAATGGAGACCACATTGGCTTTCTTCTCGTCTTCTGACTCCTGGCCAGAGCACCACGAGCACTCATAAAGACATGCCAGGGGCCCCACGATGACCCCTGCCAACTCCCTCAGCACCCTACGTTGGAGAGCATCTGGACCTGCTGATTTGAACATGTCCATCTCCTCCAGAAGTTCCCTAACTTGGTCCTCCCTGACCCAAGGCCTGGTGGAGTCACTCATGAGTCCATCCTGAATCCCAGTGGGAGAGATGTCCTGGATCCTGCTCAAAACAGTGGAGAAAAAGAATTTGTCAAAAAGGTCTGCTTTTTCATCTGGTGCAACCACCAATTTGCCAAATGTATCCTGCAGGGACCCCATGTTTCCTGGTGCCTTCTTTGAACTCCCTATGTATTTAAAAAAGGATTTTTTGTTGTCCTTGAACCTTGTTGCTAGCCCTAGTTCTATCTCCACCTTAGCTTTCCTAACAAACTCTCTGCAGACTTACACTATGGAGGTATAATCCTCTTTGGTGATGACCCTTCCCTTCCACTGGATGTATGCCTTGTTTTTGGCTTTCTGATGCTCCTGAGTGCCTTTGGTGAGCCAAGGGGGCTTTTGAGCACTCTTGCTGACTTTGACTTGCATTGGGGCTGTCACCCCTTGGGCTCAAAGGATTGCCTCCTTAAGGAATGACCACTAATCTTGGACACCTAGTTCCCCTACTATCCAGGATCACAATACCTCTCTGACTGCACTGGGCACTAAAATGTCTGCTACTTGGAGAGCCAGGATAACTCCTCAGGTGCCAGTTGCTGAGGCAACTAGAGGGAACTAGTGACCCACACCTTCCTAGTCAGCTGACAAGAAGTGGCAGGGCCTGACTCCTATATAAATCACAGGCAGGAGGCCAGGAGGCAGTTCCCTGCTGGCAGACAAGGTGGAAGGAACTGTACCTGAAGTGAGCAGAGGGAAGGGCTCTGAATGTATCAGCCATTTGAGACTGGTAAAGGATGGAGCACCCTCGGGGTGGTTGGATTAATGTTATAGCCAGACGGCTGGACTTTGTTGTAGCCCAGGGGCTTGTGTTTTGTTAGCTGTTTGTAACTGGTGGTTTGGGTGAGGCTATTAGGGGTTGGAGGAGACCTCATAGGGGACCCACAGCAGTGTCGGGGCCCCAGCACCAGCAAGGGTGCAGCATTCAGGGTGGACTGACCCCAGGCCCAGAGAGGGCACACTGATGGGCAGCCCCAGCGTGGGTGTGGTGAGCCTCAGAGAGGGGAGCAGCAAGAAGCCCTGGAGAGGGGGCATTGGCAAGAAGCCCCAGTGTGGGTATGGTAAGCCCCAGAGAGAAGAGGGCAGCATTGTGGAGAAGCCCGAGAGGGCACAGGGTGAGACCAGGGCTGTGCAGGGCCCAGAGAGGACAAAGGGCCCACATTATAACAAGGCCATGACTGAGCAACGTCTATTCCATCTGTAAGACTTGGGGCATGGTACAGGGGTGGTTGGAGTCATGCATAGCCCTAAAGGAGTGCATAGAACACCCAGTACAGGAACAGGACGAGTGATAACAGGAGAACCGTGGCCAAGAGGATGAAGTGATGTCATATGTATTTTATAGGGAGGCTGCAAAGTCATGGCGGGTGAGGATTTGAGGGTGCTTGTCAGTAACTTAGTACAGTAAAGGAGAAAGGCAGGGGAGAGCATGGCGACCCTACCCACCCTCCTGTTACACCAACCAATCTTCTCAATTCATTGAAGTTGGCTCTCCTGAAGTCAAGGGTTACAGCCTTGCTGCTAGCCCTTGAAACCCTGCACTGGATGGTGAATTCCAGTAGGTGATGATTGCTATCACCCAGGTAGTCCAAAACCTGGAGTCCCATCACCAGATCATCACATGTGGCCAGGGCCAAGTCCAGCAGGGCATTCCGCTTGGTGGGACTGTGCATTTCCTGGGTTAGGTGGAGGTCTTGTATCTCAGCAAGGAATCTACGTGCATGGTCAAACCTGGCTGACTGCTCCTCCCAGCAAATGTCCGGATAGTTTAGATCACCCATGATGACCACATCCTTTGTCTGAAGAGCCTCTGTGAGCTGACCTGAGAATTCCAGGTCCAGCTCTTTCCCCTGGTTGAGTGGTCTGTAGTAGACTTCCACCATTAAGTCCCGTTCCCCACAAGCCCCTTGTATTCTGACCCAGAGAATTTCTACCTGCCCCTCCTCTGACCTCATCCTGATAGTTGAGGCTGTGTATTGCTCTTTGACGTAGAGTACCACACGCCCACCTTTCCTGCCTGTTCTGTCCCACCTGTAGAGTCTGTAGCTCCTAATGTTTACCATCCAATCATGGGTTGAATCCCACCAGGTTTCTGTGAGTCCTTCTATGTCTGGTTTGTACTAGCTATCTGGAGGGTGAGTTCCTCCTGTTTATTCCCCATACTTTGAGCATTAGTGTAAAGGCATTTAAGTCCTCCTATAGGTACATGCACACACCTCCCCCACCCCGCAATTCCTAGGACTATTTGTCACTTATCTGGGTACTTCTTGTGCTTGTCACCTGTCTTGGCTGGGAGGTGTCCTGTTAAATCTGTTGGATGGGGGACATGTCCAGTTGATGAAAATATTTGTTCCTCCATTGATTCCAGAAAAATGGCCTAGACTCTTTTAGAAAAGATTTTTTCCCTTTTCCTCTAACACAGGTTTTTAATAGTACAGGCAGTCCTTGACTTATGGTGTTTTGATTTATGTCGATTCGCAATTGTGGTGCTCCGCTATTTACAACCCTGTCATTATTTATGGCACTGGATCCTCGCACTTATAGTAGAAAATGAGCTGGGTGCGGAGCATGGCAGAGGCACCCAGGCCAGCACAGGGCACTTACTGGAGGTAAACTCAAGCAACAGCTCCTTTTCAAGGCCATGTGCTCCTGGAAGTGAGACGGGAATAGAGGCTGGGGCTGGAGGCTGGCACCGGGGAACTGCTCTACTTCCCAGACCTGACGCCATGTACCTTCTCACTCCCGGAGGCATAGAGAGGCAGGGATGGGTACTGAGGGATGGCTCAGGCTCCTCTGGCTCTGGGGAACTGCTTCACAAACTCTTTTGGGTCTAGAGAACTGCTCCACAGGCTCCAGGGAACTGCTTTGCACCCCTGCATCACCTTGGGCAGGCACGTGGTGTCAGGGCTGGGAAGCAGAGAAGTTCCCCAGAGCCAGTGGGGCTGGTAGAGCAGTTCCCTGGAGCCGGCACAATCTCCACCAGCCCCCAACCCCCAGCTCCTCCCTTGCCTTGCCTCACCTTGGGGAGGAGCCACTGCCTGCCCTGTGTGAGGACTGAGGAGCTTACCTTCAGTAAATGTCCCACACTGGCCCTGGTGCCTCCCTTAGTTACTGAATTTCACTTTAGAAAGCTTTGTACATTATATATCATTTATCAATGGATACAATTTATAGTTGATTAAACAGTTGATTTAAATATCTATAAAAAGTTGGGCATCAGGCCCTTGGCCAGAAACATAACCCACTATTATAACATTGTTTCTATGGGAAAATCAGATTCGATTTACATCATTTCATCTTACAGCGGCTTTTCCAGGAATGTAAGCTGTTGTAAGTGCAAGAACTGCCTGTGTTCATTATTTGCATAGTGAGATCAAACAGGTGTTTCCTAATTGAAAGCTGACCTCTTGTCCTCCTATCAAAGTATTTTCATCAGACATTGTTCCTTCTCAGCATTGATTCATTCACTGTTTTTTTTTCCAGAACAGTCTCTTCTGATGTAACTCTGCAGTAGAATACTATCATGCAGGTAAACTGAGGTGTACAACATTCATTAAAAACAAAACAAAACACCAATGTCTATCTCATTCTCCATAGTTCCTTTCTGCTGTTTTCCATAGCCAGTTCAGTTCACTTTCTCTATGATTAAGTCCATCAAAGGGAAGCAGCAAGCCAATCAATCCTTTACACAAAAACTAGGCAAACTATCCGCATGTATTAGAATTTCCTCCAAAAGTACCTTTTCTGTATGCTTAGGAGGCACCAAGAGGTGAAGTGGTCAGAGAATTTGAATGATGTTAAGGAGGTCTCAAAGCTTTAAAGATGAAAGTTCTAGCTTTTTTCCTTGATTAGGCTTTGCAAGTGACCAGATCCTATGAGTGGTTTCTACTTCAAAGGGTCATTCTAACCTAACTTTCAGAAGAGATGGCATGAGACTATTTTTATGAGGTTTGCTAGGGTAACTTCCCTTGGTGTTATAAGAAAGGCTAAATACATCTTTGATTCATATCATTCCATATGGTGATGGGTTTGGGGGTGTTTTTTGGTCTTTTTATGGATGCTTCTTGGAGTATGGACACAGGAAAATATGTTTCAGAAGGTTAGCAGCTGGCACAAACTTGTCGTTATGTATGAACAAGCTAACAACAATTCAAACATAGCAAACTTTCACACTCCTTGATCCAGGTTTGAAGTTGGAGTGGTTTTGCTACATTTGAATCATTTGTGACTTATTCAGATATAAAAATTGGAACTACCAACTTCTGCCACCTTGAAACATTCCTATTTTGAAAGACTCCAATGTTCTTGTCCACACCCAAGAAGGGTAAAACACATCCGCTTTCAGCCTTAGGCTGAAAACTGAGGTACAATTTCTGTCTAGATAAATCCTTCTGATATCTGCTTTTCCTTTATGAATTTAACTTCTAGATGATCTATCAACTAAACCTCACCAAGTGGAATACCACCAAGTGGTATTCTGACACACTTTGACTTTGTGTAGCACTTTATTTCCTAAGCTGTATCATTCAAATCAATGAGATAGGTAAGTAGGTTCCCCTTTCTTTCAGTTATATTACTTCAGCATTAAGGTGTTACTCAACATGCACAACTCTATGTTAGTATATGGCATATAATAAACCAAGTTCTGCCCTCAAGTGTGTGGAGCAGCTTCAGTCAAATACAGAGAGCTTGACTTTCACATCAGAGAAAATCTGAGTCAACGTCTTCAGTGTTACTACCTTGAAGGAATTCTAGGTTAAAATGTGACATTTCCAAACTCAGTGTTGTAAGTGGATTTGGATGTCACTAGAAGATTCTGACATTTTGTTTAAAGTGCTTTCTAATATACACATCCTTGGATTAAAAAAAATGCTGGGTTTAGATATGAATCAGACCTGGGCCTTGCAATATCTAGTAGTAGGCAAGGAAGTATGATTTTTTAGAGGAAAATTGAAGCAAAAGATATTTTTCCAAGGCCTAACTAGGCCGATTGCTCAAAAGCTTTGGGCTTCTATGCTGTAGTCCACTTGGACATGCTGATAAAACAACATTATTGGATAAATGGTAAGAAAAAAATCATTACCATTTAGCATTTCTCCAGGGGTCTATGCAAAATGAACTGATTCTATCAGGCCTGTTCTTTTTGGATTATTATCTGCATGACAAAAATCAGCAATGCAACTTGGTGTGTACCGGGATTTTTGCAGTTATTCTCAGCATAGGGGCCAATTCCTCCTCCCACCCCGCAAAAAAAATATTGAAATGTAGTTGGTAGAGATTGAATTATTTACACTCTGGTGCTGTCAACTTGGAATTGCTAAGGAATTCCTCAAAAACGTTAAACATATTTAAAGTTCTACTCTTAATTACCATCTCTATTTTCTTCATCTTCATTATTTAGCTTTTCCCCTTTTCAAAAGAGACCTCTTTTATTATAATCTCTTTGAAAATTTGTAAGAATACAACCTTTCTACCACTTAGCACAGGGGCAGGCAAAATATGACCTGTGAGCCAAATCTGGCACTTTCATCCAGCCCATGGTACCCCCACAATGAATTGCACCCCCACAGCACTTTCACCCACAAGGGTGGGAGTAAGGTTCCCATGTGTACACACAGCCCCAAACATACCCTAATGCACCTCGCTCCCACCCTTGTAGGCAGAAGGGCACAGCCCAGCTAGCCCACAGCTTCTGGATGGGGCTGTTGCTGTAGACCCAGGGACCTGCTCTGCTTCCCCAGTCTGCTGCTGGCTCTGGATAGCAGGTAGGAAAGCAGTGTCAGGGGAGCTGCAGCTGGGTGGAATTATGGGGCTGGGGCTGGTATCACCTGCACCTCGAGTGCCCCATCTGTTGCTGCTGCCTATTGGGGAAGTGAAGGGGTCCCCACAGCCCCTCCCCTCCCTCACACCACACAAATACCATACACCCACACCCTGCTCCCACAACGCCCACATATATACAACCCCCCAACATACCCCTATGCCTCTCCACACTCACAACTACACCCCGTCACAACCCCACCACACCCTACCATACACACAATCCCACACGCCACCACATACACACACCTCACCATACACATATATACCATATACAAACACATGCACACCACATTCACACATACCAGGGCTTTGCAAAGCTGTGGTCGCTGATTCAATTTGGCAGAAATTCATCCCAATTCAGCAGCCAAATCTACAAATCCAAATCAAATCAGGAGACCCTTTAATCTCTCTGAATTGAATTGGAACCCTCTGATTCTATTTGAAGATATTCAGTTATTCTGACGTACACAAAGCTTTAAATGTTTTTTCTTCATACCTCAGGTATGAAGGTATCAGGCGGCTCATGAACACTGAGATGGTGGGGTGGATGGAGTGTCTCACAGATCATGATGGAGTCCCCAGCATGCTCAGCAGTGACCCCTCCTGCCCCCTGGCTTGGCAACAGGTGCCCCCTGGGTCTGGGGGGGCACCCATGGCCGATCACTGAGTCAGTGGGGCATAGGAGGGTCTGCTGCTGAGCATGCAGGGGGCCCCCCTGCAATCCTCTGGGGTGGTCCATCCACCCCCCAACTCAGCATTCATGAGCCATGCCTGATACCTCAAGGTATGTAGAAAATTTTTTTTAAGCTGTGTCTATGGCCAAATCACTGATTCTCCAAATCAGCATCAAGTCTTCACTTTCAGATTTGGCCTGATCAAATCAGGACAGTGATCCAAATCAGTTAATTGAATCACTGTCCCCTGAATTAGGCCAAATCCAAATTGAATACAGCTCATTCCACACACCCCTAACACATACGATACACAGACCCTTGCACACCATACGCACGCGTACCATACACACACCCACACCCCACCATTCACATGCACATACCCACACCCAACCCCCATACACCTATCCCACAATATACAAGATTAAGAATTTATTTTGAGTTATTATGTAATCACATCTATATATGCTATGCAAACACAAAACGTGGCAAAAATATTTTTCGTAATAACATTAAAATATGTTATAGTAGGTGTTTGACTTTTAGTGTATGATTTGGTTTTTTTTCTGGTTCAAAGATGGCAGTCCTCTCGCCCTTACACACACACACACACACACACACACACACACACACACACACACACAAGTATTTCTGGAGGGCAAGGGGAAGGACTTCCAGTGACAAAGGTAAGGGGTTAGAGGCTGGGACTTCCAGTCCCAAGATGGTGACAAGGGAGCGGGGTAACCATCATGGGGCAGAGCTACCTATGCGGCCCTCAACAGTTAACCAAAACTCGTTAAATGGCCCTCCACCCAAAATAATTGTCCACCCCCGACTTAGCGGAAAGCATCCTCTACCTACCTTTACTTCCATCTCTTTTCATCTTAATGCAAGAATGTGTTATTCTTCCTGAGACTGTAGCCAAATCTGATGTAAATTGCAACATAAATGTGGCACCACGAGAAAATTGAAGATAAGTGTTTCAGTTGTTTCAAAAAAAAAAAAAAATTAAAATCTAATTTTAGAGAAGGTATCCAATTCTATACCCTAGCCCTGCAGTACAGTGCAAAACCTTCAGGAGCTGCACAGCAAGCCCTGCATTTATATTATATACTTATCTCTGTGGCATCTGAAAACCTTTGTATCCTGAACCTCTCTCTCCTTGTCAGCACAGTTAAGACTTGATGTAACACACACTGCAGTCAAAGGAAAGATTTGTCTACCTACTGGCTAATTTTCTGGAGGAACTGAACCTGGAAAGTCTACTGACAGTGAATGCTTTTTTCCTTGAGGACTGTTGAATTTCTCATTGCCATAGGGTTCTCCTGACTGACATCTCTGAGATGGAACTGTTAGTGTGGAGCAGAGATCTAAACTCACCAGAATAAAGAAAACTCTCATAATTGTCATCAGGTTTGGAGAACTTACCAATTCACATACCTAAGGTACAATTTTAGATTTTACTTAATTGTGTGAGACCCCGCTCCTAATTTCTCTGACATAATGGTATCTCTTTGAAAATTTCTACAAAACTTTAACTTCTTTGGCCCCACCAAAGAGACAGAAACCAAGATCCCAAAGTAGCATGTAAAGTATTTTGTCAAGTTTTCTAGCAGTTCTACGAGTCATTTTACTACAGGAGGTACAGGTTCCATCCACCTTCCTTTTTTATTGGAACCGAGCTTACCCAAAACGTCTTGGCCCTTCATAGAAACTCTTCCAGAAGTATGTAGTTAATGTACCATTTCTTATTGTCATACAAAGAGATTGCCCATATAACTATAAGCTACTTTAGAAGTTTAGAGGGTGCAGCCGTCTCATGGAAAAAAAAACACCATACTTTAGGCAGAGAAAGATGCCACACATTTTGGCAAATTCTGCTGAGATTTTTTATCCAGACTCAGTGAAAATCTTCAGAATATGTACTTTGCAGGACCAGCTTTTAAGACTTACTCTACTGCTAATACTTATTTTGATGAGTTACATAACTTACAATTGAGAACACATAGAAAACACTTCAGATTTTTGAGCCAGCTATTCTTAAGCTAAGTATTTATGCAAGAATTAAACAGGTGAAATAATATGCTGTAGAACTGGAGATATTAAAACTTACCGTCAAATTTCCCCACTCCAGAACTGTAACCATCGAGGCATTGCCAAGGTATATCAAGCCTTTTCACACTACAGTATTCTGTGCCAAATAATGTGTACAGCTGTGTGTAGCAGCAATAGACAGGAGGCACATAATACATACTTATCACTTAATACTGCATGATACAGTAATGTCTAGTTAATTCACCACTCCAAGAGGAATGCAAGTAATGGTAAATTAATTAGTAGTAACTAACTACTACAAATTAATAAATGGAAGGTTAGGAGGGGAAGGCCACAGCTTTGGCAGGGAATCAGAACAAAAATAAATTAAAGCATATGGGTACATTATGCCATAGGAAAATGAACCAGAATTTACTATACATCATAACAGAATGTAATAAAGTCAAGGAAAGGAAAAGGTAGATGCCAACAATCCACAATTTCCTTTTCGCCTTGGAAGTTGGGGAAGAAAACCTTGTTATGGGAAGCAGGAATAAAAAAAATATAGGTTTCCTGGAAAACCAAAGTGATTCATAATGCTGAATAATTTAAAATTTCTCACTTGATAATGAGTAGTTATGCCACACACATCCTCATTTAGAACCATTATCAAAAGGTTCCAATGTCTGGAAAAAGGGGATTTTGCCATAGCCACAGGAGCAGCAACTAGTGACTTTTTCTTAAGCCCCATTGCAAGTAAGAATCTCCTACTCCCTTCCCCTCTGTGCTGCAACCAGGCTCTGTGTTGAGCTGGGCTAAGCCAGGGACAGCTGCAGCAGGCAGGCAGCTCCCTTCTCCCTGACCAGTTTCTCCCACATTTCCTGCCAGCCTGGAAGCAGGCATGGAGGAAGGGAACTCACCCTCTGCCAGTGCTATCTCTAACTCAGCCTGGCTCCATGCCTAGCCTAGCTGGAGCAGGACAGAAGAGGCTTTGGAGCCCCACTCCTTTGGCTTTGGTGCTGCCCCTGGCAAGAAGGGGAGGTAAGGGAATATGCTGCTGATCACAGAAGATAAGTGAGGAAAAAAGAGACAATTTTTACCCTCTTGAAGGTCTTAAAGAAATTTCCCTGCTGTTCTTGTGACATGGTCTGGTCACCCTAGCATATTCAGTGTGGTAGGCAACAGGGCATGGCTACCTTGCAGCATAGATCACTGGTCCCATGCCCCCTTTATCAAATCCTAGACCTGCCCATGAGCAAATGCATTTTAGTTTGAGTTGGTCCAATAATTGTAATATACTTCAAGGGTATATTTAAAAATATTCACTGTGGACTTTGTTCTAAAGCCCTGATTAAGTATTTACTTAGCAGCCAGTCCTGCTCCATTTAAATCAGTGTCAAAAATGTCTTTTGATTTCATTACTGAGACAAAGACTGAAAACAGATGTGGGATTTCTCCCTGGGATACAATAAATCTACAAACCCATTGTCCTACTTTAAGCACATGTGAGGTATTTGAGAGAATACTTTTTCTCCTGGGACAATGGGGCTAATTTGAGTTAATTGGCATTCAAACTGTGTGTGTTAATGATTGTCCTGCTCCTGTTTTGATGCGACTCAAAGCCAAAATAGTCGGCCTCAAGATAAACCCAATTTCTTTCTTTTTCCTTAAATCACAGCTCTTATTCTTACATCATCAAGGATCTGATCCAATTTTTCCATTTCCGACAAAAAAACAAGTATTTTTTCTCCGTTAAAGGAGAAAAACCCAGAAAACTGTGGGTTTCCCCTTGCTGGCTAGTGTAGTTCCAGCCTGCAACAGGCTGCTTGGTGCTGCGGAAAGCAGCAGGGAGCCTGGTTTTCCCTGATTAAAAAATAGAAAAATTCTTTGCTAAAAAAATCACAGATTCTCTGCTAAAAAACTCAAAATCCATTATTAAAATTAAAGCCCCCCACAGCCCCTACCCCAGCCCTGCCGGTGCCCCTCACTCCCCACCCACAGCTCCCACAACCTTGCTGGTGCCCCTTGCCCCCCACACACATCCCCTGCTCCACCAGCTCTGCCTGAGGTGCATCTCTAGAGCAGCAGGTGGGGGGTGGGAGGGGGAGCAATGGCAAGAAGATCCCTGCACAAGCCAAGCTGGGTCATGTATGCTGGGCTCTGGCAGCCCATGGGGAGGGAAGTAGGGTGGGAGCTCAAGCCTAAGCCTGCAGCCTATGTCTACCCTAGGTACAGATCTGGGAGGCCCAGATCCCCTCTTCCCCCCCAAGAAGTGTGTATAGCAGCAGGAAGCTGGGCCTCTCCCTCCCCTGGACAAGTTATTCATGGTCCCTTCCTACTCCCCTCTGGGATCCTCCAACCACACATTGTAGCTCCAAGCCCCACCCAGCTGGGCAGCAGCTTCAGCCTTGCCCAACTCCCTCTCCCCCCGCCTCTCCTTACCTGCTGGAGCTTCATTGCAGGCTACCTTGGGCCACATGCATGTGCATACACGTGGCGCTCCCTGTCTCTCCACCTTCCTGCAGCCCCCTGCAGGCTGGAACTCTGCCAGCCTGAAGGGAGCTCACTGTAAAATGGCAAAATCTGTGGGTTTCTCTTGTAACATGAGAAATTCATGTTTGCCTCTGGTAAAAGGTAAAATCACTACTTCATTTTTCCATGGGAAATGGAAAACCCGAATCAGCCACATGCATGTGTACACACACACACATGGCCAGCAGTGCAGCTAGGCAACATGGTGAAGATAATACTTGCAGCTCCCTGCAGGTAAGTCTATGGGGGGGGGGGCATAGGTGACGTGGAAGGGCAGGGGGGCATAGGTAACAGGTGGGGGGTGATATACATGATGCATGGGAGGGTATGGGGGATGAATGCCCCTGCACATTTCTTCACCTAAAGCAGGCCTAGGGCACAGGGCTGCATCCTGGCCAGTCTGGCACTGGGCAGGAGCCACATCCATGGCCCAGCAGGCAGAACCCTTCATGGGAGGGTGGTGTGAGGTGGCTAGGCTCAGTGGCCATTGCTTCTGCTGCTGGGGGGGCCATGCCTCCATGACCGCCAAGGTGAAATGCCCCCTGCCTGCCTGGCAGCAGCAAGAGGGCACAACTCCACACTGCTGGTACTGCAGTTCCTCACCTTGGAGATAGTGGTGGCACAGCTGCCGTGGGGCTCCCAGAGATAGTGGCAGTGCAAAGTTGTCCCCACTTGCTGCTATCAGGTGGGCAGGGAACATCTCACCTTGGTGGCCATAGTGGTGCAGTGCTCCCTTTTACTCATGAAGGTAACTCCTCCCTGGTGCTGGTCCAGCCAGGCTGCAGCCCCATGCCCTGCTGTAGACGCAGAAATTTGGAGGCAGGGAGGGGGAGTACATGCCTCCCATGCCCTGCCCCCATCCATGGTATCACCTATGCCTGCATACTCCCTTCCTCATGAACTGAGGGGCTGGGGACAGGGAGCAGCAGGTTGGGAGTGAGGGACACCATCAAGGCCGGGGGAGAGGAGAGGCACCAGCAGGGCCATGGAGGTTGCAGGTTGAGACTAAAGGGCACCAGCAGGGCTGGGGGGGCGGGGGTGATGGTGGGTTCTGAGCAAGGGACAACGGCATGGGCAAAGGCAGGGCACCAGCACATATCAGGGATGCCCAGCACCACAAAGCAGCTGTGTGAATAGCCTCAGCTGAACCCACATCCTGGTGAGTGAAGCAGGCAGTAGGACCTCTGATTTTCCCATAACAGAAAAAAATAACCTGCAAAAACCAAAGTATTTATATATTTAGAATGTATTTTATTATAATGACTGGGGCAATGGTAGTCTTCCAAACTACTTTAAATTTGTAAATACATCAATAAAACATTGTGTTCAACTGATACCTAGTGGAGTTTCAACTGATATAGTGGAGTTTCATTTTAATAATGGGAAAAGAATATTTGGTGTGGGTGTTAATCGGAGAATCTGGGATTTTTTTACCAGAGAAAACCAGGATCCCTGCTTATCATTAAGATGTGTGGTTGACTAGAGATGCAAAATTAAGCTCAGAATAGTTCATTTGATCAGGCTTGAAACTAAGCATGAGAGATAAGATTTAGCCACTATAGTCGATTGTTCCTCCAACATATATATTTTGCCTTTTTTTCCCCCGGCAACGTCTTGTTTTGCAAGTCCTTGCTAACACTGAAGAATTCCAATTAGTCATTATGAAGTATTTCAAGATAGACATTTAAATTCTATATGTGCGTTGGCATGGCTTCAAGTGTAATTGTAAATATTTAGTAGTAGCTCTGGCATTTACAAATAGACTTTGCAAGGTTTAAATCAAGATGATGACATGCTGATTATTTAGGGACAATCAACACACTTGCATAGTATAAAAGGAGGGGTGTATTTTATGCCATTAATTTAGCCATTGGATTGTTATTCAGAGCTTATTTCATAGTGAGAAAGAGCAGAATTCTCTCCATCCCCTGAAATTAACTGTCACTCATTTTACACCTGTACCAGGCTGACATAATGCTAACTGGCAGCTTGCTAACATTCCAAATTGCCACCACACTATTTAACTCTGCTGTAGCATTCTCACTCAGATTCCACTTGCAATGCTGGCCACCTGCTGCCAGGCACTCTGACAATCCAGTGTTAGGGTAAAACACTGAACATGATGGGATTTATAATGAGGTATAGAGCCACTTAGAACACACTCATTGAGCAAACCTAATGTATTTGCTTTAGCCAATATCCAGTCTAAGCAACCAAGATGGGGAGCAAAGCTGCAGCTCTGAGCATTGACAGTTGAGAATATGTGGGCATTATGAATATATGTCTCATGGAAAAGGAGTACAATTTACAAATCATTTTGAATAGGGGAGTAAATGGGAATGCCATCCAAGAGAAGGGAGAACAATTGGACAGATTGCATGGGATGCAATAACACAGCTAGATTATGGAGCCATGTATAATAGCTGAGCTGGAGAGGTAAAGAATAGGAACACTGAGCAATGAGTACGATTGGAAAAAAATTCTCATCAAATTTAATGTTCATATTATTTTAAACACCAGCCACAGTTTGGTGACTTTTTTATCAATCTATTTTTTGCTAATTCCTATTTATTTAGACTATCAGAATGTCATTGGGTATACATATATAGGTGTGTGTGTATGTATAGTATATAAGTATATATATGTATGTGTATATATGTGCGTGTGTGTGTATATAAATATATATATATATGTATGTGTGTATATATGTGTGTGTGCATATACACTTTTATGTACATATGTGTGTATATACACATATAATATGTATATATTATATATTATGTATAATATGTATTATGTAAATATGTATAATATTATGTATTTTATTTTTGTGTGTATGTATGTATTAGAAATCCTTTCTTTCAAGAGAATCAGTTGCAAATACACTCACAAAGTGAAGTAAATCTAGAACTCATGCTACACTTACCATCTGCTACCATTAAAGATATTTAATTATAATAAGTAATTTCAACTCTATTTTGTAGTCGGCCAAAAATGTAACCTCTAGTATGAAGCCATTGTAAAAGTATGTGAAGACAACAGATTTGAATCACTGGATCTGAAATTACTATTGTTTTCTTTTTTTCTTTTCTGGACTGGAAGTAGGAAAAAGGGAGATGAGTATCCAATTCAAGTTCAGGTGTGATTGATTTTGTTTGCATTATTAATGATGATTATTATTTTTATCGTTCATGAATGTATTATTATTTATTGTAATAGCACTCAGAGGTCCCAGTAAACATGGGTATTTGTTTGCTAGGTTCTGTATATAGTGCTTTAAGGGGACTGTACAATTGAAATAGAGATGATAAGCCATACTATATCAACAAAATATCAGAAGTATAGTTCCTTTTCGTAAACCGTTGCCTATTTAAAATTAACAAACAAAAAACTAAGAAAACACTTGTTTTTTTTAACCTATTGCCAAATATACTTATTTCCTTTCTAATGTCATTTCTCCTCAATTTTTCCAACCCATGTCTCTTTCTTCTTTCTTGCATGGTTTGACTATAGTCACATCCTCTGTATCCAAAGGTTCCTTGCCCCAAAAGCTGACCCTAGGCAAACATTTCAGAATATCAAGGTCAAGGTCTCAGTCATTATGTTAATGGTCTGAGGATAGCTAAAATGTTATCAAAATCTTTGGGATGAAAACCATAGGAGACAACTCTGCTCTCAAGCACAGTGGAAATGTGTACTACAAAGGTAAAGCTTATCTAGTAGGACACATAGGTGTATCAGTAGGTCATCAAACACTGTAAAATAATTTCCAAAGTAGGTTAAAGAGCCTCACAAACCACATTGTCTTCCCCTAAAAGTGCAACATGCATTTTTCCTGTCTTCTCTGAGTACATAAAATATGTATATTTATTATACCAGCAATATACCATAAACAAAATACCAAAGACGAAACCCTGACAAAATAAACACTATACTAGATGTACAATTCTCTTTCCCAAAAAGATGATGAGACAAAAAACAAATACATAATGCTTAATGCACTAATGGAAGGTGTTCAGATACTAGAACAGATATGAAATATATATGAAGAGTTGATCATGCATAAGCTCTTCAACTGTCAGCACTGTTGGGGATCTCATGAAATGAGGCAATGTCCAGAGATTCTGGTTCTCATTTAGGATGTGTGGTTAAATGCTTTGCTGGATTGTGACTTAAAGCTTTTGTGTAATAGCAATAATGAACTGATCTAATTTCTGCCTCTTCAGCCTATTTCTAGTATTTTACATTTAAAGTTCTCCACATTTCATTAAAAGGATGAATGTGACTTTTTCAATGTTCCACTTTCAGGAAAAATCATCTCATAAAGAAAACAAATCTCACCAGGATTTTAAAAAATTGCATGAGTCAACACTGGTTGCAAAATGAAGAAGACTGCAGAATATTGTGGGATTCTATAGGCTGTCATCTGACAGAGAGGGAAAGAGATGCAATAAAAATATTCCATGTATGAATAATGAATGTCTTATCATTCAGTCATTAAGGACTTTGTGTGAGAAATCACTTTGGACTTCATCAGGGATAAATTATGCAGTCTTTTCCATGAAACAAAGTCTTCAAAGATGGCCTTTACCCTGGGGGTTGGAAATTCTCTTGTGGGCACGTGTGCACGCGTGCGCACACACACAGACACACACACACACGCTCTCTCTCTCTCTAAATAAAGTATGCAAGATTTGGATATGAATTCATACAAGACACAGATAAATAAATCATATCATTCCTACTCATAATGATGGACATATTTCCAAGAGAAGGGAGAACAGGTAAGTTATGATACTGGATGATAGGGAAAAAAGTAAAATGAAACAAAGTTTGACAAAACACCTGTGCAACGCATAATTTATGAATTTACCAGGGATGCATTTTAACAAGATTGGGCTCATTTCAAAAACTGATTGTGATTCAAGGTAGGTAGGTAAACTGGAATAATTCAGTGTGCATTTTTACATATATCTGAATCATTTTGAATCTTGAGATAAATTATGAATGTTCTGCACTTAGCAATCTAGTCCTTTTGCCATAAAAAATCCATGGCAAAACTCATTGATTTAATTGAAAAAAGATCGATTCTCAGGCAATTCAATTAAGTCAGATATATCAAAGGCAAGGACATTTATCAAAAAAGAAACAAGATACATATGACATTAAATGACAAAAATGGTCAAAATGGAGAATTAAAATGGCAAAAGTAAATCAAGGAACTGTATGTTGACAAAGGCATGGAAAACATCTATGTAAAGCTATTGTTATTAGACAATACAGTTATGGCTTTAATTTAGAGGCTTCTGCAGAGAAAGGCACCAGAATTTGATGGCATGCAAGAAGACCTCCTAAAAAGTATAGAAGATTAAAACTTTTTATGGCTTTTTAGGGGTAATGAGGAGCAAGGGTTTTTTTGGTTAAGTGAAATTTTAGAAGCCTTCATAATCTTGATCGGAATCCCAGTCTTAGAAGAGAACAGACTTCTGGATTGTGTGGACTATAGAACTGACAACCAAAGTACCTCATGCCTCTGAGATACTTTTGCAAGTTGTTCAAGACCTAATGCAAAGAACAAACAATACAGATTCAGAACTGGCAAGGAAAAGATAATCACCATCATGAATCTGAGGCTCAAACAGAGAGAATCCACTGAGACATTAAAGGCACAGACAGAAGTGCAACTCCCCGGTCTAACTCATGGCACTTCACCAAAAGCACCATGAGTTAGATCAGGGGCAATTATTTCAGGCAGAGGGCCGCTTACTGAGTTTTGGCAAGGCAAGGGCAGATAAATATTAATTTTCTAATTTTGTAGGGGCCCCATGGGTTAGATAGAATGGCCTGGTGGGCTGCAGCTGGCCCACAGGCCACATTTTGCCCACCCTTGAGTAAGACCCACACTCCTGACCCAACAGATGTCTGAAGCCTTCTTCCTTAGCCTAGCCCTACCTTCCATCCCTACCCCAGTACTGTCTCGGGATGGGATGGGGAGACGGCAGGGGGAGGAAGTCTGTTTTGGGGTTTGCCCTGTCATGTTTGAGTATGGGTGGGTGGGGCAGGTGGATTGAAGCCACTTATCTCGGAGGAACTTTGGAGCACTTTCATTTGAACCTTCATGTAATGTGAGTTAATTTGGCATGTGATTAGAGTGCTCTGCAACTGTGCACTTCCCTTTGGGTACAGCTGTAGAGCAACTTTCAAGGAAAAAAAAAATCTTGATGTTCATCTTGCTGGGGTCATCTGACCCCAGCAGTCTTTCTGGCCTAAGTGCAGGGAGCGGGGCTGGACCCAATGATCTGTAAGGTCCCTTCCATCCCCTAACAACTATGAAACTATGAGCCAATTTCATGGCAAATGTAATTTCTGTGTGCTCTGTAAAAGTAGTACACTTAAGTTTTATTGACTTTAAAAAGCTTCTACCCCCACAAATGGTTCCAACCTTGACATAGAAGTTTAAGCTTCAAACACTTTAAGGTCCACAGGATAATCCAACTGTACAAGAATCAGAAGCTGGTCATAATGCAAGATTAAAATGGAAGTCTGTTTCTTTTGGGCAATGAATACCTCCTAAACAGAGATCAAAAGCAAGGTGAAATAAAGATTCAGGAAAATGAGACAAGGCCTTATAATGTTGCCAACTTTACTCATTATCTATTGGTAAGGTTTGATTAAATTAATAGAAGAAAAGTAAAGAGTATTAAGATGAATACTCCTAAAGAAATTCCTTCCCTGGAGGTGTCTCAGACCAACATGGCTACCAAATACACCCCTCAAACATGGAAGATGCTGAATTTTAGCCAATTTTCGATTTTAAACTTCATTGTAGAACAACAAGGAAGTTTTTTTGCCTCCCTGCCTGCCTTCTAACACCTCCAGGGAAGGAGTTTCTACCTGATCAACACATCAAAGAGCTACTCAACACAGCTCACATAGACACTCTCATGGACCCACCCAGAGGGACAGACTTCCATCTTCAGCTCCCTCTGGGCAAAAATGAAGCTTATTTCCTACCTATGGGGACTTTTTTCCATCTTGTACTATCTACACTTTTCCCAGAGCCTGACGAAGGGACTTCGATTCCGAAAGCTTGCAGAAAAGGACAATTTTTTGCCATTTTCCAGTTGGTCAAATAAAAGGTATCATTTTGGAACCAAGAGTTCTAGTTTTTTGTATGTCTTTTTGTCTCAGACCAACACGGCTACCAAGGACACCCCTAAAAAGAAGGATGCATTCCAGTAGACACATCACCAGTCCAGTAAGACCTTCCAGTAAGATATCAAGTAGGAATGCAAATTCACAGATACCAAAGAAAAGTTGATAGCACTTTACAAAAAATAGAAAAAGTAGATCTTCCTAGGATGATATGTTTGTCAGTCTGGAGAAGTACACTGTAAAACCAGTGATTTTAAATGCTAGTCCCACAAAGTTAATGGCAAAACTTCCTGTGCTTTCCAGCATTTCATTTATCCATTTATTAAGGCTATATCAGGAAGTTGAGCACTGGGCAGTGCCCAGACTCTTATTTATGGACCATCATTTCTCTATATATTTTTCAAAAATACTTCCTCCTAAGAATTATTGCCCACTTGCCAGTTGTGTAGGAAAAAGAATATATGGATTTTTCCAAGGCCGCTGTTAATTCTATTCCAAGGTGCTTTATTATTAGGAAAGAAATAGAAAAGTGCATCTACCTGATACATCATTTCCAAACTTTCTCAATTATTACCAGTGCATGAACAGCTATCCTAAGGGTAGGCAGGTGTCCAGGCTCAGTTGTCCTATGCGAATGCAATAAATTAGACCTATTAAATCTAGTCTTCATGTTTTTTTATTATTTGAAATACTGCTACAAAGTATTATTTAGTAGCATTTAAACAAAATGGTGACAATGTTTCTGCTCATTTATTATGTTTATTTACTTCTTGTGGGCATATATAGATTTAATTTGCATTTTCTATGCCCACTTAATCCACATAAATATCATCACATTTGTTCTCTAACAAATGGCTAAGACATTTCACTGATTTGTCAATCTGAGGAAAAGATGTAAATGGGAAAAATAAAGTGAAAGAGGGACTGAAAGCAATATCCGTGCAGATCTTTTTTTAATGATGATTATTTGCCTAGAACTGAAATAAATTGTGTCAGGAAGTAAAATGACACCCTTGTCATTCACTCTTCCTCTGCTTCCACTGGCTATTTGACTGTTTTCCCAATAATGCAAATGACACATTTTCCTCTTGGCTCAGCTGCGACTCCCCCCTCTCAAGGAGCAGATCCAAGAGCTGCAGCACTTTCAACGCGGAAACTTGTCAGGCAGCATCTTGCTCGCCAGAATAGCCCCAGGAATAGCCTCCGTGCCTGCTGAAAAGAGGATCCATTCGTTGCTCTTCTCTAGCAATTCTGTATTGCTTTAGGGAAACCTCCTGAAAAAACACCACCCCCAAAAGCCCCTTCATATTGGGTTTTCAGGACCCGTCAGAAAAAAAAAAGCTGCTGCGGGTCTTTTCTTTGCACTAGGAATCCTCTGTGAGGGTGTCTCCACCTCTTCTCGCATAACACATGTCACTTCAAACACGCAGCAGCACTATGCTTCCCCCCATTGCATCGGGGGTGGTTTCGGGGTGTGAGAAGGGAGGGGGGCTATTCCGCCCCCTCCCGCCGGCTTTGCCTGGCTCCTTTTATTTATCTCGTGCGCATGAAGAGCCCACCATTGGGCTGCGGTGGGAGGCGCCTGCCTTGTGAGCGCTCTGCCACAGGAATACACAATCTAGGCTGGGCAGGAGCCGCTCTGGGCGTGCGGGCGCGGGCTCCGGCTCCTTCCCCTCAACCCCGCGCTCCCCTTTTGTTCCCCTCCAGCCAGCGCCGGAGTCCTGCTGGCAGCCTGCGCCCGGGAGCCGCCGCCGCGCCAGCTCCATCTGCCTCCGGATTGGTCCCTCTCCCGGAGCGCCGGCCCGGGGTTGGCTGCTGGGCGGCTGAAGAACAGGTGCAGCGGGCGGCTCCGCGAGCAGCCGCCGGGCGCTGGTGCGGTGCTGCGGGACGGCAGGACGGGGTCCCTGGGGGCGGGCCGGAGCCGAGCCCGGAGCGCAGGAATGTGGCCGGCGGCGGCTGGATGCGGACGTCGGCGATAGAGGAATCCGCGCGGCTGTGACTCGGGGGGAGGAGGGGGGCGGCAGGATGCTCTCAGCGCCGCGGCGGGAGGCTGGAGAGCGCCTGCGGATTTAGCTGATTCAGCGGAGGGTTTTTTTTCTCCCCCACCCGCGGGCTGGAGAAATGCCCCCGCCTGCCTGAGCCGCCCGCGCCGCCCGTCCCCGCGGCCGCGGCTCCCTGATGCTCCGCGGTCCCCGGCGGCGGCGAGGATGAGCGACGGGCTGGCCTGCGCCTCCCCGCCGGGGGCTGCTGCGGCTGCGGCGGCCGAGGAGGGGGCGGCGGCGGCCGGGGGCCCCGACGGGGATGGGGCGCCGGCCCCCCCGCGGGAGCTGCGATGTAGCGACTGCATCGTGTGGAACCGGCAGCAGACGTGGCTGTGCGTGGTGCCGCTCTTCATCGGCTTCATCGGCCTGGGGCTCAGCCTCATGCTGCTCAAGTGGATCGTGGTGGGCTCAGTCAAGGATTACGTCCCCAACGAGCTGATGGATTCCAAAGGGATCGGGCAGGACCCTTTCTTCCTCTCCAAGCCGACCACCCCGCCCAAGAGCATGGAGACCACCACGGCCGCCGCCGCCACCTCAAGGACACCCAACCGGATCAGCACCCGCTTAACCACCATGACCAGGGCGCCCACTCGCTTCCCGGGTACCCGGGTGCCAATGCGGGCCAGCCCGAGATCCACCACTGTGCGGCACACAGCGGCCCCCCCGACCGTCCTCTCCACCACTGTTCCCTTCAGCACCACCATCCTGACCTCCCGCCCGCTGCCCGGGACCCCCAGCACCCCGCCGGTGCCCATCTGGCCCACTGCGGCATACGCTACCTCCTCCTATAAGATCTATGTCCACGATTCTGCTCCGTCCTGGACCTTATCTCCCTTCCAGGAGTCCACCACCACCACGCCAGAAACTAGCACTACCCCCAAATCCCGTAAGTAAAGGCACGGCTCCTCTGCCCCTGGGCACCTCCGGGTCGCCACCCACCCCACCCCACCCCACCCCACCCCTGGTGTCTTCTCCTGCATGGAGCCAGGAGCCTGGGCTGCCGATTGAAGGGGCTTGCAATGCGATTGCTGCCACTGCAGAAATGCCGGGGAGCTCTGGGATCAAGTTTCTGCTTCTTTTTTTTTTTTCTCTTTCCTTCTTCTTCTCCCCCTCCCCCGAAGGCAGGTTCCCTGTTGGTGTGATGGATGTTGAGACAGTAGCAGCCATTTGAGATGGAGGTAGCTCGCTGTATTTTAAGGAGAAGCAGCAGTCCCTACCTCCCCCACCCCCCATGTCGGTCCAGGGAAGGTAAATAAGGGATGTTAATAAATCAGCCGCCGGTAGGAATGAGCGAGGACCCTGCATTTGGCAAAGGGGCTGCCATCGATTCGGGGGCTGTTGAGATGAAGTTAGGTGGAAGATCGAGGCTTGAAGCTTGTGACATCCATAGGTTGGGTGACAATGGGCGTTTTTCCTTTGCCTCCGTCGGCAGCGGTACCATGGTCTGTCTTTTTCTTTTCTTTTTTCCCCCTTCCCATTCTTTTAAGGCAAAATGAGATTAAAACAAACAAAAAAAAATCTCTGCTTCCCTTGGCTCCTCGGCTGATGAGAATAATGCCTGTCAATGCCATGTGCAAGGAAAACAAGAGCATGCCATGAATATGCACAAACAGTGGAGCAGGATTCAGTCCCCTCTCCCCATGCTGTGCCAGCCACAACCCCGCATCTTCTTGTCATGGGGTGACTGGCTTTTAGAAACAGGGGGCTGCTGCATTGTCCTGGTTGGGGGCTGGCTCTTTCCGCCCACCAAACCACACGCCTGAAGCTTCTGCTTTTAATGAATGTGGATCGGGTACATCTAGCCTTCCGTGAAGGTTATCTAGGACAAACACAGCACAACTTGTGCACGGTGAATTGTACCGGATTAGAGCCTGATGTGCTTTCCCGGGTGCAGCACGGGCAGCCAGGACCTGGGTGTCCTCCAGTCACTCTTAGTGGCTTCTGCTAGGAACGTCAGTTCAATTGATTGTTACCATGTGAATCGGTTGTGACAGCCTAGGGCTCCCCCTTCGCATGCTGATCTGCGGAGGATCGGGGCAGTTAGTGCTTGAAACTTTATTTTTCTTCCTGACATATTTGCTGCGAAGCCCCGGGGTGAAGCGTTCATCTGCACAGCGTGGAAATTGGAAATTGGGAGGGGGCGGGGAGCGGAGGAAATGAAAGGGTCACTAAATGAAAAGGGGAAGCGAGATCGCCTTGTTTGCCAAAGATAGGAGAGAGATCTGCCCCCTAAGCCTGCCTCACTTGGTGAAAGACAATCAGAGGAATGGGAAACCCGTGGAAAGGATGCCCCTCTCTTCCTCCCCTGCATATGGGGTAACATAGCCACTTCCCCTCTACTTTGTATCCTATACCCCAACGATCAATTCTTTTAGTAGCGCTTCAAATTGCATCGAATTCTGTGGAGCTAAAATGCTGCACGCTCAGGGCTTGCTGCATGGGATGCTGCCCATATTTAAATGTTACCTGGTAGTCTTGCAATCTGTTTTTGTTTCTTAGTCCTAGGGGTTATTCTGTTTTTAGGGAAGGGGGGGCGGGGTTCAAAGAGGAGATCACTGCAATTGTAGCCTCTCCATGCAGTGCTTTCTGCAGAGAAGGTAGAGCTCGATCAATACTAAACAGGATCCTTCACCCCAGCTCAAGACTTTTCGACATGGTGTCAAGAATCACATGCAGTTATAAGCAGGGCTTGTTATAGGTAGATAGCTGGAAGCACTAAGAGCTGGGTGTTGCCCCTCCCTAAATAAAGCTTCTTTAGAGAGTGAACGGCAAGAAGTGCAAATCCAGCCAACAAAAAATGACCCTGTTTGAACACACTGAGCACAGATGATCACCAACAGAAGATTAAATAGATTACATTAAAGAAAAGGATTTGAATTTATAGGGCATGTGGATTTTTTTTTTAATGGCCCACAGCTGTACTTTCCTGCTGCCTGTAATCTTTTCTCTGAGGCTACAGTATCAACTTCGGGCTGGGGTGAAGGATAAGAAAATGTCATTTTCCTTCCATGAATTACCAACATAGTGTGACCCTACAACCAAAAAGCTGCATCTGCCACTCACTTTGGTGCTGGTGACTAAGAGGTCTGGAGAGAAAAGGAGCCTCTTTAAAAAGATCTCAGCTTCAGTTTCCAGGCTGAGCTGCCTGCTCCTTCTTTGCCTATTGCTCCAGCTGCTATTAAAATGAAAGGCATGGATGCCCACTGTATCATGTGAATACAAATACGATATAACAAGGCTGGTGCCCTGGCTTTCAAGACCGTGTAGACCCTTGTGTGATGCTCTGCCTTAGAAAGGCACACACGTAGGCAGGGGCCACAGATTATTTAGAACTTCACAGTTTAGACACACACACACACACACACACTTGCAGATGCAACAGCACAAGTACAAGTGGACCTCTATTCAGGATGCTTTATGTTGCAGTTTATTAAATCATTTCTACCTGTGGGAATATTGGGCTGGAAATGTCACTTTGGAAAACAGAAGGCAAATCTAGATTTATATCTTCAGAAACCTGGATTTATGTGTACCTGATCTGTGTGTTGGGTATAGTCTTTTCTTTCTGTGTGTGTTCATTTGAGGAAATGTGAAATCTCTTAATTTGTGGGTGCATATGTTGAAGATAACTCTCGGTTGTTTTGCTCCTAGACAAGCTGTCTATCAGCTGTTTTGAAAGTTCTCCTTGAGGAACCTTCAGGTTCTGACTAAGCTAGTTTTCCATCAATTCTATCTTTCACACACACATGCATGACACCCATTCCATTTCAGATATCTTTGTTCAGTAAAAATCAGTCTTTGATCCAGGATAATTGTGTAACTTGTAGGTTAAAGGAACCTACCTACTAACTGAAAAATATCTGCAAGGCTTATTTTTATCAAGTGCTTGGTTTCATTTCTAACGTTTTGCATCCTGATTTTCCAATCTGCATTTTTTCATGATATTTTGCATTTTTCAGTAGTGTTATCACTGAAATATTGTACTTGTACTTATAAAAGTCATTCATGAATTCAGCTTTGAAATTGCAAGAGAAGGCACAAAGTTTTCAAATGAGCACAGGTCAACATGGAGGAGCTCTGGCTCAAATAATACCTAATAACAAAGAAGAGAGATGTTACAGAAGTCTTAATCAATATCTTTTGTGAAATCCAATTGAGAGTTCCTTTTTATGAGTACAGACTGCAATTTGAGCATATCTTGATTTCCTTTGGCCCTACTATGGGATTATGATACTGTCTTTCTGCTTTAATCAATTATGCAAGATATGTCATTTATCTGCTTGTCATGCACAACATCAGTTCAAGTACCAAGCCTAGTAGGTGAACTTTCACCATCAATGACATTTTGGTAAAAGCTGTATGTTTTACTGATGTATTGTTTTAAAAAATGAGGATGGCATTTAGGAAATGGAATTGGAGGGTCTTCAACAAAAATTACATGAAATTTCTTTCGCTATGGTGTGGGCATGGTGCTAAACCGTGAGATCTATTATTTAGAATTTTTTTTCTCAACCACTGACTCAGTAAAACAAACCATATTCTTAAGGACTAGGCACACTAATAATAAGCAATGGAAGTAATTTTGAAATAAATCTAATTTGATTTTCATTCTTTGCATGCTGCTTTTTTATGCGTTTTCTGTTTCAATCAATTTGGATAGTATTAGACTTGTCATTTTCATTTTGTGTTTATAGACAGTTTCCAATTACCACTATTCAGAACACTACATTCAGATGTTTAAAGAAATGCCCATAAGTATGTTGATTTTAAACTATACAAAAAAAAGAGTGGGGAATGTTTCAAACAATTATGTGCAGCCTTTTAATCTTGATGACTTTTCTTTGCCATGCAGAACTATTCATTATTTTTGCCCTACCCCGAGATCTCTGGTACAAGTGAAGATTTCCACTTTTTGTTTCTAAGCATAATTATTTCTATTAGTAACTCTACAAGCAATATATTTCCTATGTGTTGACACACAATGCTCTTATTAAAGTATGGATTTATCACAAAATATTACCTTAATGCAATGGCAATGGTCTCTCCTAAGCACACATAATATTAAAATCCAAAATTAAGGCAAAGGCTTGTTTCTTCTCACTCTATTCCTTGCAGTAGTTGCAGAACATGTGATTAGATATTACATGATCCACTGAAATATCCAGCAAAAATAGACACTTGTGGGTTTGGATTTACCCTTCTATTTAGTATTTTGGCTTCCAAGAGGTGTTTCATGTGGCTTCTACACAATGTGCTGTTGAATAACTTTACTAATGGCTTATTTGGAAATACCATATAAAACATCACTGAAACTGTGATGGGGGGCAAACATCAATAAAAACAATTAAAGCTTTAATGGAACATGCTTATAGGCATTTGAGTCAGTGAATTTATCATGTGTGGACTAGTCATTGCATACTTTTATGGATTTTTTTCTTAATACTGCATATCCTTGTATGAAATTATTGCATTTGCACAGCTTTGCAACAAAGCTCCTCAAACAGCTGTGTTTGTATACTTACAACACTGGCCATCTACTCTTGGTAGGCCTTGCAGCTGGTTGTATTTATGGCCAAAATACAGCATGCAGTTTAGGTTGAGGGCCCACTTTTTCGGTTTGTCATTTTCATTCCTGTTTTGTCCCTCTACAGGACAGGTGGAGGATATTTTTTACCAATTGCTATTGAGATCATCATAAACTGAGAAGTATATTTTTTTCATTACGAAATATGAAGATGATATATAGTCAGAAGATGAAAGTTAGAGAACTAAAGATTGTCCATGAAACACCATGCCAATTTGTACCATGCTAGCAACCTATCCTTTGACCTATTAAATACAGTAGAAGGAGGTGATTTTTTTCCACCTACCTTCCCTTACACAGCTGAGGGGCCCTTTTATCAAAGTTTAGGACTACATTGTTCCTTGGGTGAATTTGATATCTTTTATTAGACCAACCCAAATGGTTGGAGAATAGTTATTAAGCAAGCTTTCAGGTTCAAAAACCCTTCATCAGGCTGAGGCTTTACTGAGGCCTCACTCTCAGGCAGACAAATCCCTAGTCTGCATTACCCATCTCCCAGATGCAAACATACACATCTGGAAGGAAATGATAAATTTAGATGTGAAGTTCCTCCATGTTGTTAAGCAAAGAACATGAGGGGTGGAAACATGATCTTTCACAGAAGGAATATTCAAAGTGCTGAAAGCAGCAAGTATGCTCATATCCTGTAAAGGAAGCGTAACAATTTAAGTGGAATTGTTAATCTGTTGGAGGCAGTGAATACAAATGGGAGGACAAATTTTTCTGTGTTTTTTGGAGAGAAGAGGGGGAATTGCAAGAGTTTTCCTCTATCTTCACTTGGTTTCTAGGTTCCTCTGGTGAAACATGCTCAAAAGAAAAAATAGGAAAATTCAAAGAAAAGCAAAGGAAAAGTAGAGAGAGATCCTTATTCATTTTCTTTTTTGCTGTCCCCAAGGAGATTAACAGGTGTTTAATTGCATTCTCCTTTTTCAGGGAAAGCTGGGTTCAGCAGGGAACAGCAGATTTATTCATGTAACGAAAAAAGACCTTTTCTGCTTTTCTGCATAAAAAAAAAAACATTAAGGGGGCATAACTAAGGTCTAAGCATTGACTCAATTGCTAATATACCACTGATTTCTACAGTATGTGTAGTAAAGGTGTGTCTAACAACACAGGTGTATTTATATAAACAGACATAGAAAACCAAACTCCAGGTATTTAAACTAAATTTGTTTCTTATGATATATTGCACTATAGATGCTACTTATTCAAGGGGTATTTAAAATGTTTTTTATGGCCAAATAGATGTGTACAAACTATTCAAATGCAGACATGATTTACATGGTATTAGGTATCATTTCAAATCAAAATTTAGGCCTAGTATTGCAGACCTATAAAATGCAAATACACCCCCCAGTCCCACTCCTACCCCTGTATTTCAAGAGATGGTTTGAAGTTTTGCATTCAAGTAATTAATAGTTTGCAGTTTTGTGTTCATTCAGCTTTCGTTTTTCCAGAGGAATATTAGCTAGGATTTTCTTAGATGGGCACAGCTAAAGAATATTACTAGATAGTATATTAATGGGTAGATGGGATGTGTCCTTACTTGGATTGAAATCTAGATGCTTCCACTCAAAACATGATAGAATTGACCCAACAAGTTACATACCTCTCCACTTCAGGTTTTACACATACTTTTTTTTATTTTTTTGCTCCTTTCTGTTCTTATGCTACCTAGTTATGTAACCCCCCTTTCTGTTTGAATTTTACACTTTTATGATTGATGCAGGACAAATGAGTAGTGCTTGAACTTGGCTTATATGTGGGTGAAAAAAGTAGGTGTTCTTAGGCTACAGAAAAATGAATTAACATTGAGTTGTCCCTTGAACAGACATCTTATAGAAGCATCTAATGACTGCAAATTATGGATTTCAAATTATATTATACAGTGTTCTGTGGACATTTGTGCTGATCTGGAAATAATATTAAATCTTTCAATTTAGCTTTTGTAGTGAGATTGATATAGGTCCCATGCCTGCAACTTGGTATGTGAATAGAGTTATTTGCCTCACATAAATGCCTACATATTTGCAGGATCAGAGTCTTAATTTGCATAAGTGCTTCTGAGTGAGCTCACATATCTTCATGCATGAGTGTATGAACACAAAATCCTACTTGCATATATAATAATGTTAACTTTAATGTTCACACTACTTGAAATGTGCTTTTTTATTTTAATTGGATAGGTTTAAGATGCCTGGTAGAATTATTTAAAGAAACTCAGTTCCCACTGGTGATGTTTTCTTGTGTTGAGTGCTGTAATGAAAATATCACCATCCTTTTCCCCAGTACACAAAAATTTTACTCTGTAGTATATTGTACACTGCAGTTGTCTCTTGGCTATCTATAGCTAAGCATCTCTTGTGGAGTTTTTGTACGTTGCTTTTAAATCATATACTCAGAACTAAGTTTGGTTTTGTTATGTCAGTAAAATACAAGATAGTTGCGTGATACTCTATAAATTGTTTGCATGTTATTTTCTGTCAGAAATGTGGTAGCATTGACTTTTTAAAAGTGATGCACATATGAAAAGTCTCTTAAACTTTAAAGATGACGGGTGGTATTTTTAAATGTCTGTTACAACAATATCATTTAATTAAGTCTATGTTTATTGTTTCACAACATCATTATTCTAGACCTCAGGATTCAAGCTATTACACAATAAGGCTTGATTACTGGTAGTTACCAGACAGAGGGGCTATAGCACTGTGTAACAGAAAACTATTAAATTAATGTTAATAGCAAAGCACTTCTTTTACAAATCTGATCATTCTCATTGATGTCAGAACTTGTAAAGCAAGAAGTTGACATGAGATAGGGCTATTCTCATGGATTGTTTTGGTGGTCTGCCTCACTGGAATAAAAGATTAATTCTTATTTTGTGGTTGGGAAATGATTTAGAAAACATGCAAGGTACCTGGCAACTGCAGTTTCCAAATGCAAACACGAATGTAATGAAAATACCTGAAAATGGTGTTTCCTATGATGTACTGAAAATGGCTGACTATTGTAAACTTAAGTATCTCTACTTCTAAGTAACTAGATGACATTCAAAATATTAATAAAGTGGGAGCTGTGTTGCATGAAATGCCCTGTGTGTTAACATAGAAAGTACATGTAACCACAACTAAAGTAGGAGCAAGTTATTCCAGTTGTTTAACTTATGAAATGTGTAAGTAATAGCTACTGAAGACAGGCTTCTAATAGGTTTCTTCAGCATTGTGGTTTTTGTTACTGATTTTTTTTAGGGGTAGAACTTTCTGGGGCTGAGAATTATTTCCCTCTTTAAATCTATGAATGACTGCAATAGGAAAATAGGATTTTTGTTTAAACTTTGTGGAGTTAAGCTGCATCAAAACTGTACGGTCATTTTTCTTTCATTTAATAGTACGAAAGATAAAGATTGCAATGCCAGGGCTTAATGGAGCAGAAACTTAACTGGGTGGTAGGGTCGTCCCTTGCCCGGGGTGGGGGGAATTGGCGTAACCGCCCTCTGCCCCGAACTTTGAAGGGCAGTGCAGAGCTGAGCAGAGTAGCCATAGCCCCAACCCTCACAGTATTAAAGGGGCCTCACACAGGCTGATTTGCCCTGAGCGCCACAACCCCCTGTGGTTGTCTCTGCTGGGTGGATTATCCTGATGACATTTTAGTGCTTCTGGCTTAGTCTGGAGGTGGTTTTATAATTATTCTGCTGAGTACCTATTTCCCCATACTTGCACTGAGAATGTTTCCTTACCATAAAATACTAAACTGTTTCTTAGTATAGCACATTTTGAAAGGCTTGTTGTTTATTTGTAACATGTTTTTCTTCATTTATGATGTAACTGATCAGTCCAAAGACAGGAGGTTGAAAAACTAGTGGTGCCCTTCTATTTGGCAAATTACTTAATTTGAATAGGGCACCTGAACATATGCCAAGCAGTTTTTATTAGTAATTATTTTGGAGGAAAAAACAGCAATGCAGAATTCACGTAGTTTTGTTTTTAAACAAGGACTCTGTGCTTGCATGAAAAAGTTGCCTAGGGTCTGGTTCTTGTGGTCATGTAGAGACAACAACTTGCTACAGCAATCAACTTTTGGGGTGCAGTATACTTTTGGCTCAGAGCAGTGTTCTGACTTACAGGAGTAGAGACTTTGGGTTTAGGGCTCCCTGATTATTCACACTGAGAATCATTTGTGATAACGCTACAAACAAGACAAGATACAGAAGACTTGTGTTAGTGAGATGATGATCTGAGCACTTGTTTCTGTGTTGGGAAAGATGGTGGTACTTGCTGTCAGCCTTAAAGGTGAATGATGCCCTCTGGGGATTGGAAGTGATTAGATGAGCAGTGATGCGTTCTTACTATAATTCCATGCCAAGAATTGTCAGAAATATTTCTGGTAATTCAATTTAGCTAGGACTTGGAGATAGATGTCCCTCACTTGGTCCACTTGGCAGCATTAGGGGTTAGACTTTGCTCCTTGACATTTTTTCTCTGGATTACTTGCCTACAGGTAAGCATTATTTAGTTCTAGTCTAGATAAACAGAGGGCAGAATCACTGCCTCTTTCCCCATCTCTTAACTGTATGGCATGTTCTGTAATAAATCATTTTAGAAGTAGCTTGCATGCTATGCAGAACTGTTAAGGGATTTAGGATTTTGGCATGTGTTATGCCCAAGATAGAAGACTGGTAGTTAAGAGCAGTACATGTTGAAATGTATCCTGGTATTGTAATTAATTCTTTAAAAAATATTCTGGTCAACTGAGGGGATTACTATTTCATCATCCATACCTCAATATACTGTATGCCAGTTGCACTCTGCCATGGAAGCTAATCAGACATTGATCAATCCTGAGCATATGGTTTATGTCATCTGAATTGGATACACAAGAAAAAATGCTTTGCATTCAAAGTTTTGTCCCTATTATTCAATTGGTCCAATGAAATACTGCCCCCCAAAATCCTTTCCTTATCCACAATCAAGTGTAATAAACTTAGTTTTTACATATGTTAGATGAGATCTTGCCCCTCTCTGTGGCAGAAATAGGGATTTGTCTCCAGCCACATCTTAGCTTTTGTAAAGTGCATCTATTCATGTTGCAGAAGTGTAGGTTTTAGCCGTGTTGGTCTAAGTAGTCCATCTAAGTAGTCTGTCTTGCCTATGCCTTACTGAGCCAGTTAGAGATGCTACCATGCCATTCATTTTGTTTATAAACATCTGAAAATCCTATCCTAGGAGTTGTTGAATAAAGGCTCCTCTTACTGTAAGTGGCTGGCATACAGTGTGTAATCTGGGAACTCAAACATCATTATATTTAGTTCTAAGGACAATTAAAAATACATTTATCCTGATTTTTCAACAACATTATTGGCTGCTATGTCTTGACCAATCAAATTGAAAGATAAAGTGTGGAGTCAGGAAAAAGTTTTGTAATAAAGATATTATTATAGAGGAGAGTTTTAGGCTGAAATGTGCTAGATTACAAAAAGAATACATCACTTCAGTGGAATATTTAAATTGCATGCTGTGAGGTTTTTGTTGGCTGTGGATTTATTAGGCAGCTTATTTGTTTTCCTTTTTTAAATGACAATTCCACAAAGAAGATACTATAAGATTATAGCTAATTAATTAAAACATATTGTATTAGACCAATTTAACTAGAGATTTCCTAACAATCTTTTAACATTTACATTATAAGATATTCCCCTCCCCCACAGCTGTAATTCTGTTTGTGATTGCACTGTATATGACAGGATGACATCTTGGCCATTGTTCTTCAATAAATACTACTTCAAAAGCAATTTTACAATATTTTAGTTGCAATATACTCAGTTTCTGTTTTAAAAATATACTATACAATTATACTTAAAAATAATGAAATAAAAACACAGACTACCAGCACTTATCTATTATAGAAATGCATTTCCTGTCCCAAAGAGTACGCACTTTAGAAGAGATAATATATGCAATATAGCAGTCTAGGAAAGATAAGTGACAGGAACTTGTTGTTTAAGGAGAATTAGGGTTTTTGGAAAACTCTGTTCTTAAGAGAACAGTGGAAAGAGAAGAGGCAGGAACTGGGAGATAGTCTTTGGAGGATTAGGATAAGTAGGGCAGAAGTGGACAATCTTATATACCACTTGCACAAACATGACTTTGAGAGAGTAGAGTATGTGAGACTCTGACGGCCTAATATTGTGAAGGTGCAAGGCATCTGCTAGGCTAGGGACAGACATTAAAAATCCTGAGCCTGAATTAATTCAGGTTAGTCTAACCTGGCTAGGATAAACTGGTTTGAAACCATACAGGCATCCTTTCTGGACTGAAGAAATGCAGGCATGTGCCTGCAGTGGCTCAGGCTAGAAGTCGGGGGGTGCTGGAGCAGCCCTCCCTTCCCTTGCAATATGTTGAGCTGAAAGAGGGTGCGGCCAGGCTCCAGCAGAACACTCTGATTAGGGAGGTTTCCTGGCACCAGCAGGGAGTTGATAACAGAGCATTTAGTTGCACAGCAGGAAGTTACACAGGGAGTTGATAACACTTATCAGGCCATCAGAAAACAAAAACTTCTCATTACTTCAAGCTTTTCTTAAACAACTTTTTCCAAGAAAGGAATGGAGGGATGTTACCAGTTACTTGTTGATTAACTCCAAAAAGCCTTAGGTGGACACTGTCTTGTCTGTCTTACACAAACCCTCTCAGCATTTGCTAGCATACCACATGCTGGCTACCATCCATGTTGTAGGGGGATGGGGAGATCCCTGCTTGAGCGGGGAGGGGGGCAGGAGGAAACCAGGCAGATGCTGCTATACCTGCCATCTCTGCCAGAGCTCCAGCCAGAGAGCAGAGAGGCAGGGCTAGCCCTGCTGGGATGGAGCAGATAGCCTGCCCAGGGCTGCAGAGCATCTGGAGTGGTGGGGTACTCCTGGTTTAAGTAAAACTAGGAAGGGGTCTGGGACAGACATTGCATAAAGTGATTTGAGCCAAATCAGTTAAGTCTGATACTACATTCAATTGGGTTTATCTCAAACTGGTTTCAACCATTTGAAACTGGTTTATGTGCATGGGACATCTGTTCTGTTACAAGTTTAGACTAGTTTCTGATCACGTCAACTGTTTTATGTGTCATGTCTCTCCTTAGACCTATAGAGCAGCTGCAACTGCTGATTGCTTCAGTGGGAGCTGTTTTTATAATGACTTGCAGGACCCTGTAAAGAAGTGTGTAGATACCCCTAACTTGAATGTTTTAACAAGGACCTAGGCTCTTCTGGTAATTTGGACTGCTAAGAACTCCAAGCTGAACTTGTATGTATAAAAAGTAAGAAGTCTCTGCTAATCATAGGTAAGAAATGTGATAAGTCAAAGGAAATGATCAAGGTTGAAGATAAAGTGACATAATGCAGTTTGAAAGATATAAGGGAAGCAATAGGAATGGGCAAGTGAGTACGCGTAGGAAGGGAAGTTACATGATGACAAAAACACAGCCTATTTTTATTTCACAGTTTCTCTTTAGATTCAGTTTTTTGTAACAAAAACACAAAGCTTTGTTTGTTTCCCTAACATTATATATCCATTAGTTCACACTATGATCAATCTCATCAAAATTGGAAATACCTTCACTTTTGGCTCTCTCCTTTGGCACAACTGCATGTAGGTCCACTAACTGATGGATCCTTCCTTATTTACACCAGCAGAGGATTGTCCCTAGAAGCAAGATGCTGTTGAAAGATTATATTCAATAATTAGTACTGTGATAGCTAATAATAATCAATTTAATTTTAAAATGCTTAATGTTGTGCATTTGTGTGTAGTATGTGGTCTGTAGTGGCTCACAATAAACCATTGCGATAAGTCAATGGAAGGCTGCTCAGCATAGTTGATAGAGCACTTGACTTACTAAGGAGACCTGGGTTCTATTCCTAGCTAATGGGTAACTTTTGGTAAGTAACTTCCCTTCTTCAGCCTTCAGTTTCCACATCCTATAAGATGGCATATGGTGCCCATCTTTGCAAAGTGCTTTGAGATTTACATATGGAAGGCACTTGGTATTATTACATATTATATTGGCTCCTTTAGGGTAAAATAAACTGATTTGGCATTCCTAATAGTTATGTCCAAAAATAAAAATAAAAGCAAACCTCTTTATAAGTCTGATTTGAAACCTTAAAAAGTGTTTGGTAAATATCTAACACAGTTTAAAACAAAAACGTATGCCATTGATTGTGCCTTATCTTAAGCAATTTTCTAATGGTTGGATCTGTTACAGTATAGAAGAGCATACCAAGGGAAGTGATGGAGGCCCCATTATTTGGATAATTTAAAAATAGAGTAGACAAATCACTAGATAACAGGGATCAGTCCTGCATTAGCAAAGAAGGATGAACAAGACAGCTCAGGAAACCTCTTCCTATAAGTCCTGAAATACCCCAATAATTGTCCTATAGTAAGATGGATGAAGTATCTAGTAAAGTGCTCATTATTTGGCAGTTACATACATATACATCCCATTTAAATATTTTATTGTATTTCTGTGTTTCATTATCATGCAGTTACTAGAACACATTAGTAGATTTATGACTTTGAAGAGAGTGAACTAGAATTGCACTTATATTCATAAGTCCACTTACATAGCCAATAGACAGAACAGAATTTTGATAGAATTGAACAGAACAGAACAATAGGCAGAACAGAATTTGGAATTTGGATTAGCAGAACAGAAACATATGATATCAATCTTGTATGTTTAAAATAATTTAATAATTAATACCAAGAAAGGGTGTGTGTGGGGGGGTTCTGCTGACCTTACTCTCCCATTCTGGATTTCCTCCATAGTCATTATTTGGGTATTCCATTTGTGCCTTTTAAAGTGTGGTCTGGGAGGAAGGACCAAGAGAGTACAAAAAAGGAAAAGGGGAAATAGTCATTCTGCATTGTTGGAGAGATGGTGTTGATGGTATCAACTATCTGTTCCATATAATCTGATTTTATGTCTGTAAGTCACAGAATACAGTTATTTTTATCCACTTGGAAATCTTAATTTTGGTAAACAGACTAGTTTTCATTTAAAAAAATATTGAACCTAAGCCTCATTCAACATTTTGAATAACTACTACTTTAACTTTAAGGATTCTTCTTCTTCTTCCCATGCATATTTTGTCTCCATATTTCCTATTTGCATCCAGAGTCAGAAACGTTAAAAGTGCTAGAGACAGACCATGTCTTCAGCCCAACCTAAAGCTAAAATTTCAGGTCACTTCACTAGACGTTTGCTCTCTTGACATTTCCAAGTACTTTACAATAATATAATGCATATTTTGTAATACTCACTTTATGTACTGCAGAAGTTCTCCCCAACTCCTGTGTCCCAAGACAGACAGTTGCATAAGCACTCATGTCATGAGTTTTGCCTGTCAGCAGCTAGAACCCCTGCACCTCTCTCCTTGACAGCTGGCAGGCATCGTGACTGCAGCAGGGGCTAGCAAGCCTGCAACTTTCACCCTGCTGAGCCTTAACACACACAGGGCCATCTGTCACAAGTTTTGCCTGTCAGCAGCTTAAGGTGCAGTTTCTTCCAAACTCCTGCACCTATCTCCTTGAAGTTTGGCAGAATGCATGCCCTCAGTAAGAGCCATCATCTCTGCAGTTTTCACCCCACTGTGGCTTAACAAACACGTGACATGAGTTTTGCTTTCAGAAATTTAGGGTGCAGTTTCCCAGACACCCCTGCACCTATCATATTGAAATATGGCATGCATCATGTGCACAGTAGAGACTACCATTCCTGCAAGTTTCATCTGAATCACCCAAAGGACAACAAAGTTATAAATATTTAATTTATTTCCCCATTATACCTTATGGCCAAATCAGTTCCAACGCTTCGGAGCCGATCCGGCCAAATCGAAGCGGGAAACTGATTTGGAGCTCCGAATTGAAGCACTGGCATTTGAACTGGCTGAATCCAAACCCAATTTGGATAGTTTCCTATTTGCATGAGCCTATGAAACAATTCTATAATAGTTTATTCAATAAAGACTATTTCAGTCAATTTATTGATGCAGACAAGTCAGTACAAGTCAAAAGACCCTGTAGGAAAGTTACCTTTTGAACTATGAAAAGTTAATATAGATAATTCTACCACAACTCCAGAAAGCAAGGCTCTAAAAACTCAAGGGAATTCTTAAATTTAATCAAGGGGCTTAATCTACACAAGAAGCAATAGGGCAAAGTCTTTTCAGTGAGGAAGTGGTAGGACTCCTTCATGGCTTGTGGGATCTGTTACCTCAATACCCAACCATCAAGTGAGGAACTGGGTCTAACTATTCTTCATACTGAAAAATTAATGTTTGATGTTTTTAAATCTCCTCTGTTGTATAGTCCGTTGTTGTCTTCTGCCTTCACTTATGGTTATGCTCAATACTTTTATTATTATTTTAGGAATGGGTACTAGTTCAGACTATTTTTATCCTTACATTGGATTTTTCTTTTTAATTTAGTACCTGATTGACTAATTTTAGTTGATTTTATTTAGGCCCTGAGCAAATAATTGAATACATGTAATATTAATTTTAGCTGAAGGATAAGTTTTCAATGACAGCCTCATTCAAAACATTATTTCTGTTCCCTTCATGGCTTAAATATTCATCTACCACTTAAATACATGTATTCTTCTTGTCTTTTGTGAATCCCAAAGAAAGCTTATTTCTCTGTTTCAAAGTGTTGCCCTGAGGGGTCAGGACAACTCTCAGGATCTCAATATTGTGCTGTTAGACAGGAGGGTGTGACACAATTGCACATATGCATGCGCAAACACATACACACTCACTCTACCAGCTCAGGCACATACAAATCCAAACCAGCTTAGGCACATGCATACCTATCACTAATTCAAGCACATATACTATACACCCCAAAAGTTAAATCCATATCACTAATTCATATATCAAGGACACAATGACATATATATACATACACACTCACCAGTTCACACGCGTAGAACCCACCTACACATATGGCATTTCCTAACTTGGACAGTACAGTGTGTATGTGTGTGCTTGGGGTACCTGGGATATTGGGGGAAGGTTTAGTTGAAAGAGAGACAGTTAAAGTGTAGGGAGTGAAAGTTGCCAGAACCAGGATTAAAACGGGTGTACTACAGAAAAACTAGCTGAGGAATTGCGGCTTGGGTTTACTTAAGGTAGACTGAGGCTGGAAATTGAGGCAGACAGCTGAGATATTGGGGGGGTGGGAGCAGATAAGTGGTGCCAGGGAGGAGAAAGCCAGGAAAGAAACTGATCCGGAAACTTGGTTACTCAGGGAAAGGAAAAGGCAGTGGGGATAAGACAGTGGCAAAGAAACAGGGGGTCTGAAGGCAGAGAGGAGCTCAGGACAGGTGCTGGAGGTGGCAGTGAGCCAGAAGCAGGAGAGGGAGAAATAAGATAGAAGTTAGAGGGGCAAGGAGCAGAGATTGGAGCAGGGCCAAACCATAGTAAAGGAAAACCCAACCTAGGGGTCCAAATAACAGTTTTGTTACACAGACAACACACTACACAGCCCCATGAAGTTATTGGTATGCATGCATGCATGCACTCACGCATGCACAAGCACTTACAATGGCAGCAGGAGAAGGAGACATAGTGGAAGGGCTGGAGTCCAGGTAGGGAAGAGAAACAGAGTCAAAGTCCTTGGTTGAAGAGAGGGTGGGGGGTGATAGCTACCTATCCAGGCTGGAAAGGGGTCCTTGTCCAGTAGGTGTTGTCCAGAGTGGGGTCGCTGGCAGGGCCTCTAGGTGGATAGGTGGTGTGGCATGGTGCTGGTCCATACGGAGAGGATGTCCCACTAGATCTGTCTTCACTTCCCCTTTTTATAGGGGCAGACCTTGTGTCACCCTAGTGACAGGAGGCATGCCCAAGCAAGAGTCAGCCCCTGGCGTACTGAGCATGTGTGCATCATGCAGGGATGTGCAGTTTTGGATGTCTAATGGTGGGATACAATGATAGAGTTGTTGGTTCTTCAGGCTCTTTCGTTTTTTAAATGCTGGGTTCTTGTCTTTGTTCCTGGGTGAGATCCATGGTTCCTGGATGAATCAATGAGAGGTGATGGCCCAGTCGTTACAGGCCATTCAATAGAGGCCTGCTACCATTGCATTTCAATCATTCCCAATCACTCTCACTCACCCGGGAACCAGTTTACATGGGACAGGTATGTGAATCATACAGTTGTAACACAGGGGATGCCCGGCCAGAGGACACAAGATGGAGACTTGACATACAAAATGGAAACTTGACATCACTTAGGTTCACTTACAAACACTGCCTAAACCATACAATATCCATATGAAACAAAAAAAATCAATACGAAAATGATAATAATACAATATACAACAGTAAGAATCCATACAAACCTAGTAATAATACAATATAAAACAGTGGCTATCCAAAACCAAAAACTTGCTACCAAAATAAAAATGTTAAAGCTTATCCTAAGTCTGAACTCACTCATGCTTGTCTACAGGGAATAGAGAGGAAAAGAAAGAAAAGCCAGAAATAAATGGGGAAGGGAATGCATATCTATCCTATATATGTATTTAAAAAGAAAAACTAGAGGTTTTGCTACAAAAGCACTTGCATCTTACACTATCTTTCTGAAAATTGTTCTTGTCATTTCTCCCAGTTTTACAATAATAGCGTTTAAGTAAATAGTGCAGTGATCTGTGACCTTATAATCTGACCTTTTACGGTAGCCATTGTGGAACATTGGTTACACAACTTTGTTCTGTAAATTTTGAAGCCTTAGCACATAGTTGTCTATAACAATAGAAAGAAGTAAAGACTTTTTGGTTTTGGTCCTATTTTAGTACTTGCAAAATTCTGGAAGTATTGAAGTGATAATAGCCAATGTTAAACGAGAAATAATTTTAAAGAATAAAGAAACTTTTTATTACTTGGACCCCATCTTATTGCTCTAAATATGACACAAACCTTTTTTACTTTTGAGAACTTATAAAATGTTGTATGTGTGTAGTTAATTCTTTTAATTGTCTGTTTCCTTCTGCACTTAATTACTTTTCCTGTTGTTGAAACAGTTACTGCCACCAAGAAGTTCATAGGTATAGCAGTAGTCCTCTTGGGTGCAACATAAATTGTATGTAAATTATACTAAAACTTATAAAAACATGTCTCCAGCCATTTGCTATTCCAATAGATGCTTATTGGAAAAGTCAAGGCTTAAAAAATGGATAATAAGATGGATTTATAAATCCCTACTTAGACCCCTAAATCGGTGCCTGAGTGTTAGACTTCTGAGCAAACAGCAACACCTATTGATTTTTGTGGGAGCTATTGAATACACACCCTTTTGTAAAAACTCTAGTCTAGTTCCAGACCCTGTTTTAAAAGCTTGATCCAGGTCTTTTATTTAGGCTTCTCATTTTCAGTGGCCTGTGTCAATTTTCCCACAGATACAAGTGAATAATAGGGATAACTGAAAATAATAAACCAAATATATGGCTTTAAGTAAAGAATTTACCAAAACTCCCAAATGGCACTTTTAGTTTTGTAATAGTTGTTAGCCCGTGCACCTCAAACGTATCCATTTTGGAAAATGGATACTAAAACATGTTCAGAACTGGATAAAAATTTGCTGTGGAAACTTAGAATACCTCTACTTTAGAATCTTTATCTTCTTAAGATATATAGATAGATATGGGCCAGCTACTCTTTGTGTTTGAAATAAAAGGTAGTGTTGTAGAATAATTTTTAGTTTCAATTATGCCAGCGTTACTGTATAACCTACATTAGGTTGCTATTGATAAACTACAGTGTTATTTTCAGAATTGCTGTGCTATTAGCCTGTTATTTTCACAGCATCCACTCCACTGAGCATCAAACTGTCTCTGACAACTTTTTTCTTTCTCACCTCCTTTTACCTCACTGGCCTCTTGAAGTACAGCAGTTTTAATGAAATCACTTATAATCTGTCCCCTGGTCTTCACTACTTGCTTTCCCTTTTCTTCTTCCAGAATGATTCCTGAACACTTCTATATATATGCATGCACACAAAAATACAAATACGGATCTTTACTGTCACGTAGAAATGGTCCTAGAATTCTCAGAAATGTTCAAATGAGTACTATTTTTAAGGTATTGGAAAAAGGTCTCCTTTAAACTTTAAATGGAGGAGATGTACATCTTGCTCAAATTTCTCGTTAGCCCCTAAAACCAGGTAGCCTTATCTATTCTTTTTATTATTAATTTCAGTCTTAAGTATTTTTCCTTCTCTTTCTTATCTGAAGCTGTAACATAGTCTTAGGGTCTTATATAACGTTTATGTTAGCTTTATGCAGTTTAACTTCACCAACTTCAGTAAATTTACATATCATTAACATCAATCCCTTTGTAGTAAAATACTTTATCTATAATGCCTTTCCTTTAAGGAACCTGAAGGATGTGAACTAAGTTAGATCAGGAACAGGTTAACCTGATCTAATAATCATCTGCATACCTTTGTGTTACAGCATTAGTGTTTGGAAAGCCCAGCTACTCAACCTAGCTCCCCCGGCTACACTTTTCTGACTCCTTATCTGGGACAGACAGTTGCTGCCCCCGCAGACTTTTCAGCTCCCTTGATCCTGCCAACTCCCTCCCCAAACCAAATAGGGTTTCTGGTGCAGCTCCTGACACCAAATGTCCGCACAAGCAGGAACTAATTCAGGATCACAAAGTTTAAAGCCAGCCATGTAATTGTAGATTGGGTCCTGCAAATCTGTGTATATACCCTCTCTCTCAGGCATTTTTGTAAATATTTATTTACAAATTTAATTCACATTTGTAAATATTCACATGGGGAGAGAAAACACAATAAAAATTAAATTTGAACTTAAAGTTCTTGGGAAACCCACAGGTACTGGTTAATTGTTTCTTTCTGATTTTTTTTTTTTAAGCAAAACAAAAAAGAACTTGAAAGAAACTGATAATGTGCATGTGAAGTCTACAGACATTATGTTTCGTGGCATTAGAAAAGAGCGTCCAGAAAGTTGAATACTATTTAATATTTATTGAAAGTGGGTCTTTTTCATATATATAAAACCTTGTTTTTATTTTAAATTCTTGATTTATATGAGTGCTTGACTTGGGAAGTCTGCAAAGGTCAAAAGAGACCTTGGTAGAGTGTTGGCATAATTTGGAATAATTTGGGATAATTTTGTTCTAGGTTCTTGGGGATTTTAATCAGCTGATTTATCCTTCAAATATTTCTGTCCAAAATTCTTCCACCGTGAAAATCAATTAATGTTCTGATGGCCTGTGAAGCAAATGAGAGGAGTAGACCTGTAATTGATATGTTAGTGCATCTGACTTTGCTATACTAACAGGATTTTTGAAGTTTTAGTTCTTTCCATGATCTGCACAAGATTATAGCTTGAACGTGTCTGAGATATATTAAATGGTTTGACAACCAGTTTATTGCTGCTTCCAACAACAATTTTGCAGAGATTAGGATTTAGAGTGAGAGATCATTTGAGGATTAGCAATTGCTTCTTAAGGCATTCTCAGTTGACAGCTAATGGATAGCCTTCTTTATTAACTCTTTTATACTTCACTGTAGCTGGATAAAAATCAATAAGAAAGTGAACTTAATTTTGTTTATCCATTAATTTTTATTTTAACAAATGTGTTTTGGATACCATAGTAACCTGCTTAATTTGCTGTCCCCATGTATCATGATCCAGATAACCTCAATTAGCACAGTGATTAATACTTAAAATCTTTTTCCTGTAGTTTTCCCCATGATCACACAACGTGAATCACACTTTTCCTAACCTGTTTGACAGGACTGAATGCAACTTCATAAATCCCCAGATAAACAAAATTAATTTGTGAAAAACCAGCCTCCTGTACTGTGGTACAGGCTAACCAAAGATGCATTGCCTTTTATCTGTCTACTTCTAATAAATAAGCTAAATAATAATAACAGTATTACTTTCAACATTATTCGTAGATTCATAGATGTTAGGGTCGGAAGGGACCTGAATAGATCATCGAGTCCAACCCCCTGCATAGTCAGGAAAGAACACTGGGTTCAGATGACCCCAGCCAGATGCCTATCTAACCTCCTCTTGAAGACCCCCAGGATAGGGGAGAGCACCACCTCCCTTGGGAGCCCATTCCAGATTTTGGCCACTCTAACTGAGAAGAAGTTTCTCCTAATGTCCAGTCTAAATCTGCTCTCTGCTAGCTTATGGCCATTATTTCTTCTGACCCTCAGGGGTGCCTTGCTGAGTAGGGCACCTCACAAATTCCCTTTTGTGTCCCCATGATGAATTTATAAGCAGCCACAAGGTCGCCTCTCAATCTTCTCTTGTGGAGGCTAAAGAGGTCCAGGTGCCCTAGTCTTTCTTTGTAGGAGTTGGCCTGCAAGCCCTTAACCATATGAGTGGCTCTTCTCTAGACCCTCTCCACATCCCTCTTGAAGTGTGGTGCCCAAAACTGCACGCAGTATTCCAACTGTATTCCAAGTCTGACCAGCACCCGATTGAGGGGAAGTATCACCTCTTTGGCTCTGTCTGTCATGCATCTGCTGATGCATGATAAAGTGCAGTCAGCTTTCCTGATGACTTCATCACACTGATGACTCATTCATCTTGGAGTCCACTGAGACTCCAAGATCCCTTTCTGCTTCCATGCTACTGAGCAGGTAATTTCCTTGGCAGTAGGTATGCTGGATGTTTTTCTTCCCTAGGTGCAGCTTTTCTCAGAAGAGAACCTTTACAAACAGTCGATCTCCCCGGTGAAACTCTGACAGGAATGAAGTAATCCTGGTTGCTCCCAGGGCTATTTTTTTTCTCTTGGAGTGGCCATATTTTGCTCTGGGATAAAAGTCCTGAATATTTGTAGACTCTCCCAGCTTGTGTTGTACATTCTTGAAATAATTTTTACAAAAGGTGCTTGTATGAAAAGACATGGCATGAGATTGTAGTCCCTAATTTTTGTTTCTCTAAAACCTGTGTTGCTTTATGCTGTTAGCATTGATATAAACTGGGCATTTTCTGCTTCCTTAGTGAAATTTGTTCAAATGTTGATTAACAGTCCAGCATTAATGTAATTTTTTTCAAAAGCATTTAAATCCATTTCCAATATTGGTTGTCCCCCGTCACCCCCACCTCTCTCCACCCAACTGGCTTAGAAGCTTTTTCATTCTGGTTTGGGGGCAGGAGTTAGGAAAGGGGTTATTTTTCCCTTCTAATGTAATATAGATTCCTAACTTAAAGGTGAACTTATGCGTGTTTGAGGAGTTAAAATGTTGCCTGTTTTTTCTTTTCTTTTCATTTTTTCTTTCAAAATACTTGCAATTGATTAAATATTATTATGTATAAAGCAGTCACATTAGTGGAAAAACAGCAGTTGTTTACTAGTACACAACATTACCTAATATTTTAATAATTTAGAAGATAAATGATGATGACCAAGACCTTTGAAATGTCATCAGTACTTTTGCATGCACTTATAATGTAAAATGTAAGTGTGACACAATTTGCTTTCTTTATTAAAATAAATTAATTCTGAGGAAGGATGCCATATTTCTGTGGACACTTGTTGTGTGAACACTTCTGAAGAACCAGAGATAATTATTAGTATTTAAGTTCTCCCCAAAATGTTTTTGGAGTTTTATTCAGGAACTAGGACCTATGAATACTACAACCCTTCAAAATTTTTTCTTCCCAGAACCAACTCCGATCCTTGCTTCTCTTGTTAGTAGGCATAATCCCCCTCATGCCTTTTATTATAACCTTGATAAGAGGCATTTATCTCATTTTAGTTGGAAAGAGACAAGGGTTTTTGGGAAGTCACTTCTTTTTTTTCTATGTGCTTCTTCTCTGGGATGAGGGTAGGAATCTCACACTGCTTCTAGTAATACAACCTTGGAGTTCTTCTAAGAAATAGGTAACTTTCTATGAATAAATTATTGCAGCTAGGCCAGGGTAATTTATACCAGGTCTGACTTTTGTTAAGTACAGTTGAATGTATCAACAACCTTAAAGGTGGTTATAGTAAATAACTTTACTTAGACGATAGTCCCACACAGTATATGCATGTTACCTAAAGAAAATAATCCTGAAGCTGAGAAATTCCAAGGAAAATTGTTTGGGAAGAAAAAAATGTAATTTAGTGGCACTCATATTTCAGATTGTGCATAAATGCTTTTTAGGTGCCAATGATGCAATTCTGTAGTCATGAAGGAAGATTGTCTCAGGAGGGGTAAGGAGTGGGAAAGAAAATCAAATCTTGTTGAGAAGGGAAATGAAAGCAACAACAGCAGCAACCATGATAATAGAGAGAATGATGATGTATGTAGAAATTGAAAAATAAAGAAGTAGACAGAAAGCACAGGCAATTTTAGGTGAAATTAATAGCATTTATTTAAAAATTAATATTCAGTAGGGATGATGGATAAGCTAAAAGAAGTTATACCATATCCTGGAATATACAGGGACAATATAGTAAAGATGTGTCGAGTATTGTGGAAAAAATAATACAATTATCAGGCGGTACAAGGAAATAACACCAGATAAAGATTCTGTATTTGGAATGAAGCTGGACATTTTTTCCATCTTGGGTTGATAATCAAATTCTCTGTTCTAGGTCGTATATTAAACAGCAGTTATTGAAATTGAACTGATACAGGCTGGGGACCAACTGGCTAAGCAACGGTTCCACAGAGAAGGACATGGGGGTTACAGTAGGCAATAAGCTAATATGAGCCAACAGTGTACCTTGTTACAAAGGAGGCTAACAGCATACTGGGCTGTATTAGTAGGAATGTTGCCAGCAGATTGTGGGAAGTGATTCTTCTTGCCTGTTTAGCACTGGTGAGGCCACATCTGGGGTACTATGGCCATTTTTCCTGTCCCGTCCCCCCTACTACAGAAAGAATGTGAACAAGTTTGAGAGAGTGTAGTGGAGGGCAATGAAAATGGCTGAGGGCTGGGGCACATGACTTCTGAGGAGAGGTGTGGGGAACTGGGCTTATCTAGTCTGCAGAAGAGAAGACTGAGAGGGGATTTGATACAGCTTTAACTACCTGAAGGGAGGTTCCAGGTAGGATGGAGCTAGACTGTTCTCAGTGGTGGCAGATGAAAGAACAAGGAGCAATGCTCTCAACTTGCAGGAAGGCGAGTTTAGGGTTAGATATTAGGAAAAACTTTTTTCACAAGGAGGGTAAGAAAGCACTGGAACAGGCTGTCAAGAGAGGAGACAAAATCTCCAACCTGGGAGGTCTTTAAGGCCTGGCTTGACAGTGCTGGCTGGAATGATCTAGTTGGGGATGGTCCTGCTTTGAGTAGGGAGTTGGACTAGATGACCTGAGGTCCCTTCCAGCTCTAATTTTCTATGATTCTAAGTTAAATGTTTTTTAATACTATGGAACTAAGTAATTTATGTTTTAAGAGTGGTAAAAGGATTGTCTGAGGAGTTTTCTGAATAGCAAATGCTGATTTTTAATAAATATAAGGTACACTGCAGAAGTTTCAAAACACATAGAGAGCTTATTTTGTACCAACATTTTTAAAAAGCTTAAATAATGATGAACAAGACTACCTGGCATATAACATAATTTAGTTCCTAGAAAATACCATAGAAATGCTTCTAGAATCAGTAAAGAATTGAGGAATAGTAATGTATTGCTAAAAGAGTAGGTTTTACCTATTGTTTTTCCTCTTACAATTTTGGAGGAAAGCAAAAGGATTTTTTTAAATGTCTGTATGTTGATGGTAATATATTGCCATTTGAATTTGTCCTCTGTGTTATTACAGTTTTTGTTTGGGCAGAAAGCCCACAAATTTCAAGCAAGTAATCAGAATACAGCATGTAGTCTGAATCAAATAGTACTTTTGTACAGTTGTAGTCTTTGGAAGAGCCAAAAAGACATTTTAGGGTACTGCCCACTCTCTGGTATCAGACAGAGATGGTTCTTGTCTCTGACAGATGGGGAAGCTTAAGGGAATAGAAATATTTGTGTTTGGATGAATATTGTATTTGTGAGTGAGTGCATTTCAAGTACTAAAGTTTGTAAATATGAATATCCTTCACTCTGTAAAGGTTTGACTGCTGACCTTTTACCAAATCTCTGGTTTTGATATGGCTCAAATCTGTTTAGCTAATGATATACAATATCATAGCTTGAGGTAGCACAAGTAAATGTTTGCAGTAATGTCATTTTACACTTGAATAAACATAATATTGCAAGAGTCTCAGAATATAAATTTCTTCAGAACTGGTGTCTTCAATATGTGTTTCAATTATATAAATCTTGCTCAGTGTACTTAAATGTCTTATGATGCATTGGATAAGGACAAGTAAAATGGATCTCTGTTTAATCTGAAACTTTAAATGTAATCCTTTTATTATGAGTCTGTGTGATAAATGATATCAAAAGAATACAAATGGAGATTTTGAAAGTGACTTCCAAACATGTTACATGGGGAAAAAAAAATCAAGTGACACTGGTTCTAATTTTTTTTTAACCCACTCCTAAGTACTGAAATCAGTTAGGATATACTCATGACTTTGTTGTCTTTCTTAGTTCACTATATATCTTTTTTTCCCCTTGCTCCATTCAACCTCAAGTATATCCTCCATTATCATTCATAAAACAAAGGCTTTGAGTTTGGACTTTCAATATATTAATATTGCTGACTACATAGACTGAATTAAATAAATATCCTTGTAATGAAAGGAAATAAAATTAATACTCAAATATCCTTTCTTTTGCTTTATTTTGTTCCACTAAGACATATTGCACTGTAATTGAATATGTATGTTATCGCCTTGAATTGTACTAGGTACAGCCTGGTGAAAGTGTAGTCTGCGGTGATTAGATATGTCAGTGCCTTCGGTTGTTTCCATAGGAATACAAGATAAGAGGATATTGCTATTTTTATTGAATAAGGCCTGTGAAAGCTGCTCCTGTAACTATGTGATTAGATCATCTGAAGGCGACACAGGATTTACTTTTTTACTGGTGCTTTTTTGTTGCATGTACCTGTGCCAAATCAAAACCAACATTTTATTTTTATTTATTTATTTATTTTGCTTACTCATATAAAAATAGTATTGAACCTCGAGTACCTGCAAGCAATTTGTATTGAAACAAAACTTCCTAGTAATAGTCTTAAATATGGAATTAATACTTGAAATTATAGTACAGTTTGTTCATCTGGTGGAAGACGCCTACTAGACAAAAGTTAGGAAATATGACTGCACGGGACTCTTTACTACAAAAGTATTATGCTGCTCTACTAACTGGCTAACTTTAAACAATCATCTAGCCACTATGCTACATAATTGTATTTCTAACATCATATTGATATCTCACAGTGGCTCCTTTGGATTTCAGTGACAACTTTGAATTCTTAGTCTGCGTGAACAAGCAGGGTATTTCAATTTATAAGAAAATTATTCCAGTTTTATTCAGATAGCAACTGAATACTCAAAGTGTTCTATGAGAACATTAATGAAAGTTACTTGATTTGGATTTCCTGTAATTAAAGAATATGAGTTGTTGCAAACTTCTCATTTCCTCCTTGATATAAGGGAAGATCAAGCACAAAGTGTGCTTGTAGTTAATATAGCTATTGAGAAATTAAGGGTATTAATACATTTCTGGGCTTTAAGTTGCACAATTTTAAGACACAATTTTGCTGGTAACTTCATATTACTAACTTCATGTTACTTACTGGGTTAGAATCACTCAGTTGAACTTGCATTCCAATTTACATTGCTTCAGTTTACAATGGTGGGTCTGCCCTTTTGTGGTAAACCAGTTATTTTATGAACTGTGGGCCCGGTTTACAACTGTTTCAATAGTTCTATACTAATAGAATAGTGTAATTTGACTGGTTACTCCAGTTCCATATTAGTAAGTTGCTGTGTATAAATCTGGATGAAATATAGAGCAATTTGGTCCATAAATGTTGGGTTTATCACAGATAAGAAGTATTTTTTTTTTTATAACCATAATTGCTCAAAATACTTTAGTGATCATTACTTTTTGAGACACTAATAAGAACAGTAACTTCATTGAGGGATCATCCTAAAGATCATGAAAAGTCCCTCATACCCATTCTTCAGGAGACTCAAGTATGGTAAGGATCACCAGCAGTTAAGTCTAGACGCATAATGACATGTCTGGGTGCCCAGGGCACTTGCAACACAGAGGAAGTGTGATTTCTTCTGGTTGCTTCCATGCCACTGGCATGATTTTATGGCTGTGGCAAAAGCCCCTTTCCCCCCATCCCCCAAGTTAGCATCTGGGATGGCTGCCCCAGTTGTCTTACCCTACTTACATCACTGGTGGTCAAAGTTGTTTTTCACTTCAGATGTGATACTTGAAGTATGAAAATCCTTGCAGCACAGGATCAGCCAAAAACCCTAACAAAACTGTGCATATAGCAACAGTCGCTTTGTATTTCCAAGTTCTGACTTTTTAATGTCTAGTGTACATTGTAAATTAAACAAAAAATCATGCAGGCCTCGTCTGTTGGCATGTAAATGTTCACTATATACAATGATATTGACCTTGATATCTGGCCAGCTGGCTTTAGAAATATGACCTTACTATAGTAGAACAGTGGTTTAAAGATAAGTAAGATGTGATTGCTCCTGTAAGCAGCCTCATCCAGGAAGGTATGAAGAATAAATTTCAGTGACCATAACAGGCTATGTTGCAGGTTCGATATGCTTGAATAACCAAAATCCACTTTGGATGTGGGTGCAATCAGAGAATACATTAACTGAGGTAGTGTGCTAGTTTTCAAGGTATCTAATATAATTTAAAAATATTCCTTGTAAACAGCAAGCTCTAAATTCAGTGGGTTGTCTCTGTTGCTGCTAGGAAGGAGAATGCTGGCAGGAAGTAAAATACAAGTCGAGTCAAACTTTCATACAAAATATAAAGATAAGTTTGATGTTCTAAAACAATTCTCCCTTCCCCTCCCCTTCCCCAACATGCCCTCCCTTATTTTAAACTTGCAGCTACTTCTGGAGTTTTTGGTCCAACTGCCAGTAAGGCTTACCTGGAAGATGATACTTTCAGATATCTCATAACTGGTTTGCAACCAAATTTTGCAGTCTGAAGAAATAAAGGATGAAACTGGCACTCTTGATGTCCCATTGATTTCAGCGAGGGGAGGATTTCACTCTTGGACTTGTAGGAATTAACCATTACAACTGACCATTGTTTCATCTGATTACAAATTAGCACCCTTTTAAGACACAAGTTTGGTTTATATTACTGGAAACCATAGGAAAAATTTGACTCATTTTTGACCTCTGTTGTAAGAGTTATAGAGTCACTTTGCCAGCCATTGATATTATGGGGTGTTTTTACATGTGCTCCAAGGGTGAGGGGGGCACTTTAATTAGAGCGGCTCCAAGATCCTGTCTACTTAAAGCACCCGCAGTACGTCTTGTGTTAGTGTCCCTCTGGTTCAAAATGGTGACAGGGGCACTTTAATTAAAGCTGGTTGGACCAGCTTTAGTTAAAGCAACCCCCACTGACATTTTGAAACCACAATTTTTTAATTGCAGCACACTGGAACAGCCTCCATGCACCTGTACACGCACCCGTAGCTATTTGAACTTTTAACATGATTACCATTACAATGAAATCAAACCAATAAACAGTTAAGAGCTGTTAAGTTGTTAAATTAAACAGTTAAATTTTGAGCAATTTTCAGATTAGGGTAAACTGCTCTTTTGTGTTTAACTTTAGAAAATTCATACTCTAGACATTTATTTCTGGATGGCTCTAAGAAGACTGAGAAGATGTATGATGGCTGTCTGATTCCCTGTGGACAGTCTTATAGTGCCAAATCCTGTCTCTGGAAACAGAAGTCTGGACTTTGATTCTTCACAGTTGGTCTACTTTGAAGGCATTGGTGGAACCTGAACCAGCTCATCTTTGGCTTACTGCAATGGTGCCAACTCCTGTGATACATACTAGGGGCTGGGGCTGGGGGGCTCATTTTCCCCCTTAAGGGTTTAGCACTGAAATTGAATATTTTCAGTGAGGATATTGTATTTTATTTAAAGAACAAATATATCGAGTATCATGCATAAGTTAGAAGGTGCAGGTATATACATTTCAGAGTCTGTGTGTGTGTGTAAATAAAATAAACACACAGTCAACAAAAATAACGGCTAATAACAGCATTTTGAAAAAATGCAAAAATTAATGTAACTTTGTAGCATTATCTTACCAACTACAAACATATAAATATCATGACAGGTTTATAGATATAATTATTTTTAAAAAATCATTTAACTGTACTATGTAATATAAATAATAATAGGAAAAGACTCTCATTATTTTAAATCTGATATTTAAATATTTGTAGTTGGCAAGATAATACCACAGTTACAACAATTTTTGCATTTTTTCAAAATGCTGTTGTTAGCCATTATTCTTGTTGAGTATTAAGAAGGGATAATTAAAGGAAACTCACATTTGATATTCAACAGATGCCATTTTCAAATACTAGTACATTAAAAGATCAGGAGGAAAGTATGATATACTTGAAGATTGTGCAGTATCTTATTAGTGCTTTATTCTTAGCATGTTTATATGTAATATAAACATGAAATGGTGGGTCATAGTCAAGGAATATATTTCACGAGCATGGAGATGACTGAATACCTCAGACTTCAACAGGATCACACTGAAATGATTACTGATATTCAAGGGAATCACTTTGTACTGAGTACTATTTTGCCCATATGAACTGTTTGCTTGCTGATTTCTGGGAGACTATGGTTGAAACAAGGATAAGGGGTTGCCCAAAAAGAGTATTAGGTAGTTAGAGAAACTTACACTATTTTGTTCATTGAAATTCAGTGGGATATAAATAATGGGATATTATTAATAATGGGATATCAGTGGGATATCCCTTTTTTGGATATCCTTTTGATTGACAGATGTCCACTGAGGGGCACAAATGCAGTTGTTTCTCAGTATAGTTTCTGCTTTTATTTAATTCAAGGGTTGGCAACCAGCCTGCAGGTAGGATCTGGCCTGCAGACATGGGGCTTCAGCAGCATTTACTGTTGCGCCCTGTGGGCGGGGGGAAGGGGATATGTAGGAATTGCTTTCTCCTGCTTTCGTGGGGAAAAGTGGTGGTAGCTGGCACTGTTTCCAGGCCAGTTATATGAAAAGTTATGGTAGCTGGATCCTGCTGCCTGCTTCTAACCTCAACTGGGTTAATCCAGCCTGCAGCCTTAAAAAGTTGCCAGCCTCTAACATAGCTATCGAGCATTTTGTCATTATTGGACTTGAAATATATTCAACCTTGGGTATTGCAAAGTTTAGAAATGACTTATTGTTTCACTAAATCTAGCCTGACAGTGCGTCCTCCCCCCTCCCCCCATATACCTCCCCTGTATTTCGTAGAGAGGATAAGAGAATTTACAGAAATTAATCATCTGAAGCCATTGCTTTGTTTGTGAAAAGTAGGGTAGTCAGGAGGGAAGGGTAGTGCCAGCAGTTTTAATGACAGTTTAAAAAGGAAACTTGTTTAATGTTCTTTTTAATAATAAAAATACATTCAGATCATTGTATGGCTAGGATGCTACCTTATATCTGTTTCTTTGACAGGAAAAGATGAACGCTTAAAGAAAAAGTGAGAGTGGAGATAATAAATTTGAATAATGTAAATATTTTAACTGTACTATTCTAAGAGGATGTTGCATCTGTTAGTAGATCTTTCCCTAACATTGCTTTACTATGCCTAAAAGTAGTCTCCTACTTCATGTAATTAGAATGTAATTAAAGTTTAAAGATTTAAAGTTTCAGGCAGGTGTTGTGATATTGTGGTAGCCATTGATACTGGATGATTATGCTTTCCTTCAATTAAAAAATGTTATACTATTGGCTTCAGTATGAATGAAAAGAACAGCATAATGGGGCTGCATGTGTCTTGGTCAACTCATGTATTATCTTAGCCAGCTCTGTAAGCATCTGCCATAGATATGAAAGAACTGAGATATAGGAACTCTTCTTTTTCTTTTAGACAGTATATTGCTTGAGGCAGGGATAGCTTCAGTATATGTTTGTAAATTGCCTTGTAATGAGTTCTGGATTTTTGATTGCTTCCTAAGTGCTATAATAACAAACATAAATGATAATGGTCTCCAGAGACATCAAGGATAGCTCAGGCCATGGAGACTGAAAATGCTGCTGAAAACGCAGGCCCATACATACATACTGACAGGGTGCTGCTGTGAAATTCATGCTATTTCTAACCCTCAGAATTCCTGCTCAATATGTGAAGGAGGACTTCAGTTTCTAGAGCTATTAAATGGTGCCTTCTGTGGGCATTAATTTTGTTTTCACAACTGCAAAGTGGTTTGCCATGCTCTAAATATCAGTGCAACTTCAATAAAGGCTAACATTTTAAAATGAGAGTAACACCAAAAACTAATTTCATGTACTATATTCAATGTGATCCTCAAAATGGAATTTATTACAGTTCATTCTTTAATTACCTTTTAGGCTAAGTACAGACAGTCAAGAAGCTGGAGGCTGAATTGATTCAGTCTTTGCAGGTTAATCTAAGCTGCAAAGATTAAACCAATAAATGAATGAACAAACATCCACTTTTGATTCAGGAAATGAAGCCATATGCCTGCAGTGGCTTAAATCAGAAGCTGGAGGGTGCTAGGGCATGGCTCTCCTCTGACACAGCCAGCCTGGATTATGTGTTCATTTCCTCTTACTGCTGCCCCCAAGGTTTCTGGGATTTTCAGTCCAAAATTACAGCAGCAGGACTTTGCAGGGTTGCTTATCACTTCTTCTTCCTGCTTCCAAGTGCCTCTGATTTGTAGTCCACAGTCACAGCTAGCAGTAAGCAGGGTGGAGCAGCTCCATACTTGGGAGAAGGGGAATTAAACCCTACTCCCTGGCCCCAAACCGCAGCAAGGGTTTGCCAAGGGGGTGGGAGTGCAGTGAGTTGGCCAATGAGCCAGTCTTCACTGGTCTAGCTAGGGAGAAGAGGCGCAGGCCAGCCCTGCTGTTTTGAGCAGACAGCACAGCCCATCCCAGGGCAGCAAATTATGCTGGGGTGCTGGGGGACTCTGGTTTGACTTGAACCAGGAAGGGGTCTGGGATAGAGGTTTCATAAACCAATTTCACCTAAATTGGTTAAGCCTGATACTACATTCAACCAGGTTTATCTCAAACCAGTTTGAGCCATTTTGGAGCTGGTTTTTGTGCATTGAACTTATGTTCTGCTACCCATTTCTGATAACTTAAACTGGTGTGTGTATAACTTCTTTCCTTAGCCTTGAAGTCTGAAACACAAGGCTTTTAAATTATTCCCTTTTCTGATTCTTCTGGGCAAAACAAAATAGAAGTATTTTTCCTTTTCTGTAGAAGATGGTTATATCCAGGTATGTTGTGTGATGGTCATGGAGTCTTAATGGAAAATCAAAGATAACTAGAAAGCCAGTTGTAACATTTAATCATAGGAGTCTACAATGCTTGACAGCTTAATACTGCTTTCAGATGTGTAATGTGTGTGTTTCTATAGATGTCTTCCTCTTCTCAAGATTGATTATATTAATAGATTGTAAGTCTGGAAGGGACCTCAGAAGACCATTGGGTCCAGCCCCTTGCACCAGGCAGGAAAGACAACTTGGGGTCAGCTGGCCCCAGCAAGTTGACTATCCAGTTTCCACTTGAAGATTTTCAGGGTACATGATTGTACAACCTCTGGAGGGAGCTTATTCCACAGTCTGGACACCCTAGTTGTGAAGTAGTTTTTCCTAATGTTGAGCCTGAAGCAATCTGCCAAGGTATTGTTGGCCCTGCTGGCAGTGCACTGCTGTAGCCGGCTTATGTTCATGCTGTGGTCAATTATTACACCCAGGTCCCTTTCATTTGTAGTGCTGGTCAGGTTGGTGTTGCCAAGCCTACAGGTATGCAGGGGACTGTTCGTCCTCAGCTGGAGCACTTTAGATTTCTTGACATTGAACTTCACCTGGTTCCGGTTCACCCAACTTGCAAGCCTGTCTAGGTCTGCCTGTATCTGCAGCCTATCTTCAAGCATGACCATGCATTCACATAACTTGGTGTTGTCTGCAAACTTGGCCGGTGAGCTCTTCACCCCCACATCCTAATCAGTGATAAAGATGTTGAAAAGTACTGGACTAAGCACTGACCCCTGTGGGACACCACTGACCACTTCATGCCAAGATGACATTGATCCATTCAGTAGAATTCCCTGGTTCATGCCCCGTAGTCAGTTTCCTACCCATCTGACTGCCTCACAGTAAAGCCTACAGTCTTCCAATTTTCTCATTAGAACATTTTGGGATACCAGATTGAAAATTTTTTGGAAGTAGAGGTATATAATGTCAACCTCCTCTCTCTTATCCAGGTGGTGAGTTACCTGATTGTAAAAGGAGATGAGATTGGTAAGACCATACCTGCCTGCCACAAAGCTATGCTGGCTGTTGTTCAGAATCCTACCTTTTGCAAGCCTGCCACATGTAGACTCCTTAATTAATTTTTCCTAAATTTTCCCTGGGATAGAAGTTAATTGGCCTATAGTTACCCACGTCTTCCCTCCTTCCCTTCTTGAAGATGGGCACAACATTGGCCCTCTTTCAGTCCTTGGGACCTCCCCAAAGCACCATGAGTTTTGGAAGATCTTTGGCAGGGGTTCCATGATGACTGGCCAGCTCCTTCAGCACTCTCAGATGAAGTTTCATAGATTTCATAGACGTTCGGGCTTGAACAGACCCCAGAGGATCATTGAGTCCAGCCCCCTACCCTAGGGGTAGGAAGTCAGTAAGGATCATAGGTTGGCAGCAAGATAAGAATCCAAATGTGTCTTTGAAGACATTCAGAGTGGCTGCTTAAACCGCCTCCAGGGACAGTGTATTCCAAACCTTGGGGTCTTGGACAGTAAAGAAGTTCTTCCTTATGTCCAGTCTGAATCAGTCACAGTAGAGTTTGTCCCCGTTCAATCTTGTCATCCCTTGGGGCACTCTGGTAAACGGACCTTCCCCCAGATCCTGATGAGCACTCCTGATAAACTTATAGGTGTCCACCAGATCATCCTTGAGCCTGTACTTTTCCAGGCTGAAGAGCCCCATGGATCTTAGCCTGTCATCATAAGGTCTGCTTTTCTGACCTCTGATCATGTGCATGGCTCTCCTCTGCACCCTATCAAGCTTCTCCACATCCTTTTTGAATTGTGGAGCCCAAAACTGGATGCAGTACTCCAGCTGCGGCCTCACCAAGGCCTAGTACAACAGGAGAATGACATCCTGGGATTTGCTTGAGAAGCATCTATGTATGCAAGCCAGTGTTTTGCTTGCTTCACTAGCCGCAGCATCACACTGAAGGCTCATATTTGTCTTGTGGTCAATCATGACCCCCAGGTGCCTTTCATCGGTAGTGCTAACCAGCGTAGCACTGCCAAGCTATAAGCATGTTGTAGGTTTTTCCTCCCAAGGTGGAGAACCTTGCACTTTTCAGTGTTAAACACCATCAGGTTCTCATCTGCCCATTTCATGAGCCAGTCAAGATCTGCCTGGATCACCCTCCCATTCCCAGGTGTGGATGCTTTACCCCAGAGTTTGGTGTCATTGGCAAACTTGGCTAGCCTGCTTCTGACACCAATGTCCACATCATTGATGAAGATGTTAAACAGTATAGGCCCTAGGACAGAGCCTTGATGGACCCCACTGGTGACCACGCACCAAGACGATTGGCTTCCATCAACTGCCACCCACTGGGTCCTGCTGCAGAGCCATTCCTTAGCCAGCAGATCATGGTGAGGTCAAGGCCACAGTTAGCCAGTTTAGCCAAGAGGTGATCATGGGATACGAGATAGAAGGCTTTTTTAAAGTCAAGATATAAAACATCAATCTCTTCTCCCTTTTCCAGGTGATAGGTCACCTGGTTATAAAAGGAAATGAGATCGGTCAAGCAAGACCTACCCACAACAAACCCATGCTGGGTATCCCTCAGGATATTGCCATCAGCTAATCTGTTAAGGATGGCCTCTTTGATAATCTTTTCCAAGATCTTCCCCAGGATAGAGGTCAGGCTGATGGGCCTGTAGTTTGCTGGATCTACTCTCCTCACTTTCTTGAAGATAGGCACAGCATTGACCTTCTTCCAATCTTTGGGCACTACACCAGAGTACCAGAAGTTCTCAAAGATCCATGCCAGGGGCTGAGCTATGATGCTTGCCAGCTCCTTGGGTACCCTTGAGTGTAAACCATCAAGGCCAGCTGACTTGACGGTGTCCACTCTGTCAAGGTATTCCTTCACAAGGTCAGCTTCAATGGAGGGCAAGGAATCACCCTTCCTGGGCCTCCCTGACTCACAGTGGGCAAAGGTGTCTCATGGGACTGGTGAAAAACTGATGCAAAGTACCCATTAAGCAAGTTTGCTTTTTCAAGGACATCAGTTGTTCCATCTACTTTAGCAGGGGTCCAATGTTGCCCTTGCTGTTCCTCCTGCTCCCCACATATCTAAAAAAGGACTTTTTATTGCCCTTGATATTTGTAGCTACCTGGAGTTCCATCACAACCTTGGCTTTCCTGGTTCACTCCCTACAGATCTGGACCAGTGCAAAGTATTCCTCCTTGGAGGTGGATCCAGTCCTCCATCCTTTGTAGGTCTGTCTTTTAAGATGCAGGAGGTCCGCTAGTTCCCTGGAGAGCCAGGGGGGCTGCTGTGCCCTTTCGGTGCCTTTCCTCTGAGACAGGATTGACTTTTCTTGTACATCCAGGGTTGTTCCCTTAAGGAGCAACCACTCATTCTGAACACCCCTCCCTTTGGGTTGTGGCCCTTTAGGGCCTCACTGACAATCCTCCTTAGCTTATCAAAGTCAGATTTCCTGAAGTCAAGGACTTCTGTATTACTGAGTGACTTGCCAGTTTTATGGCAGATGGTGAAGGTGATCAGGTCATGGTCACTGTCACCCAGCTTCCCTTTGATCCTTAGATTGATGATTAGGTTGTCCCTGGTTGCCAGTACAAGGTCGAGCAGTGTCTTACTGCTTATCAGGCCGTAGACCTCCTGCGTCAGAGGTCATCCATGACAGAAAGTTTTGCGACTGCTTAGATTTGGCTGAGCACTCCTCCCACAGGATGTATGGGTAGTTAAATTCTCCCTTGAAAATCATACACTGGGAGCACGCGGCCTCAGCTAATTCCCTGACAAACTCCTGGTCAAGGTCTTGACCCTGGGTAGGGGGTCTGTAGTAGACTCCCACCATCGTATCCCCTGTGCCATGTTCCCCACGGATTTTAACCCAAAGGGTCTGAAGTCGCCCACTGTGGGTGCCAATGTCAGCTTGTAGGGATGTGTAGCTTTCCTTGAGATAGAGAGCTACACCTCCGCCCCTTTTGTCCTCTCGATCCCTCCTGTACAGGGTATACTCGTCCATACCCATGGTCCAGTCGTGGATGGAGTCCCACCAGGTCTCCGTTATCCCTATGACATCATAGTTATTTACATTTAGCAGGAGGACAAGTTCCTCCTGTTTATTCCCTAAGCTCCTGGCATTTGTGTATAGGCACGCAAGTGTCCCCTTGAGGGCCCTTGCCTTGCCTACATTTTGTTCCAGGGCTAGGGCTGGGGTGGGATCCCTTAAATGGCTTGGCCTGCTGGCTTTGCAAGGGTTGCTCAGTGGGCCGACAGTAGTCCCCCACCCTCCCCTGCCATCCCCAGAGGTTTTAGTTTCCCTGTAGGAAATTCTTAATTGTTTAACTCAGTCTCTGTTTGGTTTTTCTCCTCCATGTTTATCTTTTTTGTTTTTTAAGTAATTTTTGCATTTTAATTGCATAGAAACTGGTGTTTCCTTGTTGTGTATGCCATCATTTTAAGAAATTGCCAGTTATTGCATGACAGCAACTAGTATTATATTTTCAGATGTCAAGCCTCTGACACTAGTTTAAAACAAGTGTCAAATGATGATTGAGTTTTTTTAAATTAGTTATAACAAAGGATCTTATTTATTTAAGTTTATCTCTAGATTTTGTCTCACTGCCAGGCTTCCCACAGTTTCCCTCTCCCCTCCCCCAGTGCATCACAGAAATGTAAGAAACATTTGATTTCATAATGTAGATGTAGAAATATCTCTTATGAACTATTATCCTAAAGTAGGTTTTATGGATTGGTTCTGTACATTTTGTGGAAAGCTGCTCTAGATCATCATTACAAGGACAGCAGGGGGTAGGAGTTTCACAGCAGGCATGGACACAATCAGCATGTTCTTGTTCTTTGGGAGAAGCAAACTTCTTTAAGTGGCTATTGGCATTGATGTTTATTTTGGTTGCCTCCTTCAGTAATATTCTTAGCTATAAGCTATAAACGAGATAAAGCTATAAATGTTTACAAATATGAAAATAAATGCAGCTTCTAGATGCAATTAATTAGTACAAAGTGATTTGTAATAGCAAGTAAGATGACTCTTATTGTAAATTGCTTTAACATTGCTTATTTCTGGTGCATTATATTTTCGGGATCAATTACATTCACAGGGAGATAAATTGAAATTATTTTCTATTGCTATTCGGCCACCTGTTTTTATTGTGACCTTCTCTGCCTCAGTTACCCCACCCTACTTACACTATTGTTCGAACATCTATGGTTCTGCGACTGCAATTTATTTTGAAATTTTTAGACTTTGAACAATTTTTTTAAGCAATTGGAAAATAAATAGAAAAAATCGTCATTGAATATCTCTCTCTAAATGTATCTTGGCTTGCAGAGATACCTCTTCTTTTCCTTCCCCCGTTATCTGATCTAGGGGGGCCAGTAGGAAATTCAATATTCTACTTAAAACCTCTGATTTGCTATTATTTTACACCTTCAGCTAGCTATAGCCTCAACTTGCAGCAAGGAGAATAATAGCCTATATCCTCCCTTATATGTCTGTGAGCCTTTCTTAATTCAGTAAGAGTTGCATATGTGTATCAGAATGTAAATCAGCATGTCCAGCTCTGTGCCTGTCTATTTTATATTCTGTTAGCCCTTTAAATATGTTTGCTATGTCCACTTGAAAACTTGATTCTTCCAGCTATCAAAACAATGATCAGTCTAGCCACATCATTTTTCTTCTCTCTTGAGCTGAGTCATTGCTACTCAATATGTCTCCCCATCACCTAAGATAACAAATCTACCTAAAAAACAAACTAAAAAAATCCATCCTTTTGAAAATGCTAGGCTTACTGCCTCCTCTTCATATTTCAATCGCATCTTTCATTGCGACAGCCCTTCTGTTTGTTTAAGTGACTCTGTCATTCTCCTATCTCAGGCCATGCTGATTAAACCTCAAGGGTGACTACTGTCTATCCTTACTCCACTCTTGTTTTGGACAGTTTTTCTATTTCCTAATTTAACTGATGGTTTTGCTGGATTAATCTTCTATGTTGAAAAGCGCAATCCTAGTGCATGGGGCAGGAAGGGATGATGCTGAGACCCAGGTCCTACAGATGGGCTCCATGCCACTTATTTGACCCATGGGCCAAGAGAGTGATTACTGCTGTTATATACAATCCAAAGGTAAGGAGACTTTCTATAGTCCAGGAAACCTATAGTCTAAATCAGTGATTTTTTTTTCAACCAGGGTGTCACAAAATCATTTTAAGGGTACCATGCAATGTAAGCACTGCTAGGTATGAAAACACCTATACACAAGTCACAAGATGAACCAAGAGATTTCAGACAGGAATTTGATGACTAGAAAATGGTATTTTGAGATGTGCTTTTATGAATTGGCTGGTAGTTGAAGGAGATACTGCATTAGAACGATGGTTCAGGGCAATGGCAATAGCAGTAGTTAACATGAAAAGCTCAAAAGGTTCTGTTCAAGATCTGGGAGATGAAGCCCAGAAATGCATACCAAAAAGCATACTTCTGCTAAGATGGTGCTGTCTACCTATAATTAAATTAAAATAAGACACACAAATATTTCAGACATTATTGGGAAGTTTTTCATGGAGGCATGTAAACAGATGTAGCTGAGAAATAAATGTTATTAAAATTGCTAAAAGAGATTAAGTAAATTATATGGATACTTGATGAAAGATCAGAATGCTTTTAAACTACTGTGCCTTATCACATTAGTTAGGACTTTAGTGCACTGTTTGCCAGTTCCAGATTTCAACAATTTCCTTGTGAGTTATGATAATATAATGATACCAGAAGTAACTAGTTTCTACTGTCAACAAATAGCGGATGGAAATGTACAAATGTGTACAAGTAATGCTGAGCTGTGAGTCAGTGGAGTTTATAAGGCATTAATAGTAAGGTAGCATAGTGATTGGACTATGGAATTGTATGCATGTCTCACTGAGGATCATGTTTTTAAAAGCAGACTTTTTCTGCCTTGCATCTAATAGATTTAGTGGTGAGGTGAGATGGAGAAGAGAGAGAGGTTGTGTGCAACTGAGTAATTTTAATAATCACATTTTGGGGATATTACTTCATTTTCTGGCTCTGTTTTGGTATTGATATTAACCAGAATCAGATGAAAAGATGTTATTAAGTGATAGAATTTTTGGTGGAAAAGCTGATGGAAAAATGTTGACAATCAGCAAATACTGATTTTTTTGTTTGTTTGTTTGTGAGATTTAAATATTATTTATTTATGTTTAGTTTTGACAAGGTTTTACTCATAAGGTAACCTTGTGCTTCCTGTGCCTATACCAGTAGGCTATTAGTTGTTGCTTTAATTATTTGGTTGATCACCAGCTTCCATTTCTTTTCTGTCTGACTTGTATATCCAAAGTATTCCATCTTTTTGGAGTTAAATAATCTATTGGAAGCCAGTGAGTGGGAGGGAAACAGGTCTGAGCTGGACTCTTGTGTGCATTTGCCCCAGCTTATCTATCAGACATTATCTATCCAGTTATTTACATAGCCTCTAAAGTGCTGGTAATGAGCCAATTCATTGATGTAATCTTTCTATAAATTGACTAATTCTTCAAGGGCTTTTCCACAAGAGGATTTAGATGTAATAAGTTTATGGTATGTTTTTACAGTGAACAAGCTGCTTTTTAGTAATTCTCCTTATAGATTCTCTTGCTGCACACTATAATATATCAGATTTCAGCTGAAAGTTAAGTAACCTACCTGTCATGAAAGTACTCATAGATCTGGATTCTTGTTTACCTATTAGATGCCTGAGTCCACTTAGATGCCTAAGTGTCATTCTGTTCCACCTTGTGCAAATCCTGAAAATATAAATGAATACATCTACACTATACATATACTATACATCTTGCCTTTATAATTAACAGAAATACAGTAGAAAGGAGGACCACTCACTCTTTTTTTCTTTTTGTATTAATTCGTTTTCACAGACTCAAGGGTAGAATAGAATTAAACTCCAGGTTTTTAAGTTGACCAATATGCCTAACAAGTAGAATAGAATTTAGTCCCTAGTGGGTGTGTCTATACAAGAGGCTAGCTGCACAGTAGCCTAATAACACTGTGTAGTAGCATGCAGGGCAAAAACTGCAGTAGTGCCAGTTACTGTGTGTTGATTTAATACTTAGTTATACAAGTACAAAAATTGATGCACAATAACTATAGTTTCATAGTGCTTAGGGTCAGAAGGGACCTAAACAGACCATCAGGTCCAACTCCCTGCCCCGGGCAGGAATGAGTACAGGGTCATAACACCCCAGCCAAATATCTGTCCAGCCTCCTTTTCAAGACCCCCAAGGTAGGAGAGAGCACCACCTCCCTTCAGAGTTCATTCCAGAGCCTGGCAGCCCTAACTGTAAAGTAATGTTTACTGATGTCCAGCCTGAACCTTCTCTCTAACAATTTTGTGGCCCTTATTCCTAGCAACCCACTGCCCCTTGACCATGTGAATGTCCTCTTCTGGACGCTCTCAATGCTAGCCACATCCTTCTTGAAGTGCAGCACCCAGAACTGGATGCAGTACTTCAGCTACGGCCTGACCAATGTTACATAGAGGGGAAGGATCACCTCCCTGGAACTGCTTGCGATGCATCTGTAGATGCACAGCAAGGTGCAGCTAGTCTTACTGACCGCTTCCTTGCATTGGTAGCTCATGTTCACCCTGGAATCAACAATGACTCCAAGATCCCTTTCTGCCACTGTGTTAACAAGAAGGGTGTTCCCCAGAATATAGGTGTGTTGCTGGTTCCCTCTCCCTAGATGCATTACCCTGCACTTTTCTTTGTTGAATTCTATCCTATTCTTATCTGCCTACCTCTGTAACTTGTCAAGATCTAGCTGGATTTCATCCCTCCTTTTGAGCATGCCCACCTCGCCCCACATCTTGGTGTCGTAACTATGACATTTTAATGAGTGTGTAGATACTCCCAGTGTGTAGTAGGTAGAAGGTATTCACATAGCCACACTTACTATAGAACTGGTAGTGCAGCGTAAACTCATATTTTAACTTACAGTTCAATCATTGCCTGGTCTAGATGAACAACTGTGATAACCAATAAGTAGAGGGAACTGTTGATGTCAGCTAAATTGGATATAACACGTCTGAAAGGTGGATGTTTTGGCATTGAAAAGAAAGTGTTGATAGTATTTTGGAGGTCCTGTTAATTGAGGAACAAAGATAACAGATCTCTGAAAGAGGCTAAGCATTGCTCCTTCCATTACTCTTAAGATAAATGGTAATAATTTAAAGTGGATGGTGCACATAGTCTGAGGGCTGTTTAAGCATGAGGACTGAAGGCTGTTTAAAGGCTGTTTAAACATGAGGATTGAAAATGTAATATTTAGCATATATCCAGGAGCTAGACATTTCTTTTCTATGTGAAAGGCAAGAATTTTTGTGGGAGATCATTATCTCAACCATGTAGTTGGTCCAATAGATAGATTTAGGCAAGCTTTGCAAACACGGTACCCTTCCTTAGCTCTTCACATAACTATGTAAATTGATTAATTATGTTCATATAAGTTATGGGCAGATCTAGAATTTTGAAAAGTGGGGTGCAGATATTGAGATGTCATCACTCTGTCTAAGTGATGGCAAACGTATAAAAGAACACATTTTTATTCAGTTAAACTAGAAGTTTTACTAATATGCCTGGAGCTATATTATTTAGTTAAGACTGAAGCTAAAACCCGTATAATTTCATTAGAATGAGTTAAATTCTGCAGGGCAGCTAAATAGCTTTAGGAGAAACAAAAGTACAATTCCAGAACAAAAGATAGGTTGATTGGTGCAACATCAAGACCATTAAAAAGAAGAGAGGATTTTTAACACCTGTGGAATGAAGAATTTGAAGGGATCAGGTAGGTTCTAATGAACCATGAAGTTAATTGATTCCTGTAGCACTGCCTGACTAGAAATGCTGCTGCCAGGGCCAGGCAGTTGGTTTTAAACTTTAGGAGGACCAGGAATCAAAGGGGCATAGGCAACACACAAGTGCTGACAGTTGGATGAGCAGATGTACAACTCTGTGTGACCACCACCCATATTCCTACTGCTGTCAGACATTGGGTCTGCCTGGGCTGCAGCCCCACATCCCTCTATTGGCACAGAAATTATGCTGCCACCACCACCCCCATTGCTGCTGGGCCTTGGCTACAGCCCCACATCCTGCTGACAGCACAGAAATGTGGGGGGAGCGGGGGGGGGGGTTATGAGCCCCGCCCCGCAACATGTAGCCAATTCAAAGGGGAATGCAAGTGTTGGATTAAAGTGTTTTGTTCTAAAAGGGAGGTACTGTGATTTCTTCCCCTCCCCATGCCCCAGATTTATCAGTCTATTTATAGTAGTGATTTGATCCAAAGGGGCTTGGTCCACACGTACAATGAAATTCTGCAACCTGAAGTGTATTACAAAGAAAAACATTTAGATAGCATAGCAGTGCTGTCCCAGACAGGTGGGCAAAACTCTGGTCAATATGGGTTTTGGAAACTGTTTTTAATGCTTGTAGAATTATTACTGTAGTACTGAAAGTTTAATAAATATTTGAAATGGCAACCAATGAACCAGACGTCTATAAATTTAAGAATATATTTTTGCACTCTCAAAACTCTACAAAGTCCTAAACTTATAACTCATAATTGGATAATTTTTGTAATATGGTTAATGAAGCTGCACACTTACGTGTCCAAGATTTTTATTTAACATTTTATTTGTAACAAAACATGATAGAAAGAATCCTCCATCTCCTAGGTAGCTCAACTTTATCTTATTCTATGCATTTGTTGATATCATGCAATAACAAGTGTTTTTGTTTCATCTGAAAGGGTTTTTATTTTTTCTCTTTAATCCTGCTGTATACTTATACTGTGTAAATTTACAAATCCTGTAATAAATTTCCTTCCTACTGTTCTGTCTTCTGACAAAACTGTAAAATGAAATGCTGTGCAGAAAACAAAAGATTCATTCTGAAATCAGTACTCATCCTGCATTTACTATAAGGCTAAAACAGGTCTTTTTTTAAATTCATGTGAAGCTTGCTGATGGTATTCCAGTAGTCATATCTGATTTTGCATCAGGAAACTGTTAGTTCTTTCAAAGAACCCAGTAACCAGCAATTTCAGTTGCTGTGAATTGAATGTTTGATATGGACAGATTAAAATAATTGTAAATATTTATTAAACTTCCATTACTGCAGTAATAGTTAGCTCTGATAATGAGTGTTTTATTTATTAAAAAAACAGTTAAAATATTTACATACTTGTTTTTCCAAATTATTTTTTTAAAGTTCTATCTAAAAGTGGAGGGGGACTTTAGGTAACAGGAAGTTAAAGTCCACACCCCCTCTAGGTTTTCACATTTCAAAGGTCAAGCAATAATTGTTCCCAAGGGCCCAAAGCTCATGGAAGATAAGAATCTTTCCAGTGAGATTTAAAGTAAGCTTATGGTTTAACATTATGAAAGCATAGATGGCAGGAGTTTGTGACCCAGTGAGAAGGTTTGAATACTCCATTTAGTGTGGTAGAGATGATATATTTTATTAGGCTAACTAGATAATAGCAAAAAAAAAAGTCTGTTTGCAAACTTCCAGGCTCACATGCCCTTCCTCAGGCAAAGAAAAATGCAAAGATTTATCTCTGGAGAAATTAAACTTCATATTGCACAGGAGAGCTGGAGGGTGGTATAAGTTCTCCTAGCTGAAAAAAGATCATTTTATGCAAACTGGGCTTAGACAAAAGTTGGAGCAGTCTATTTACCTCAACGGTGGTAAATAAATCTAACATCTTCCCTGCAAGAGAAACACTTTCTTGCAAGAATGAATGACTATATGCTTTCCTCTGTATCTGGTTTGGGAGGGGAGTGATGCAATGGGACAATGTTCCATGGTTAGGGACTTCCCAGTTCAGGGAATGGGCAGAGGCATTGCCCTACTGCCCCAGTCCACTTCTGGACTGGTCCAGGAGGGAACTGAAAAAGTGTGGCAAACCCTGGATCTGTTCCACAGACCTGGGATACCACTACTTTCTCCAATGACTGGGAACAGAGCAGAAAAACAGGTGATCCTTGGTCCCTGCCTGCTCCCCAGATCAGGGTCCCCAATCTAAGCAAGCTTTGCCCCACTCCTCTAGTCTCTTCCTAGATGACTTCAGGAGGGAAATAGAGCAGCTTATGAAGTTTCCTTCCCGCTGTCCAGATCAGAGACTGAAAGCCGGGCAGAATGGGCACCAATGTGAAGCCAGGAGGACAGAGAAATAGGCTTGGAAAGACTGTCTGTGAGCCTGTTTCCTGGATGCCCTGGATTTGAAATCACTGTTAATGCCTCACAGCTTGGCAGTATATGTGGTGATTTTTAAAGCCAAAAGGGCTGGAAACTAGGGAAACTCTCCTTGTCAAAGTTCCCAGCTCTACGGGTTTTAAATGCCACCTACTCTGCCCAGCTGGTCTAAAGATTTTTGCGGGTTTTTCTTCTTTTTTAATTAATATGAATATTTTTTTCTAAAAGTTTTAAAAAAATATATATGTTTAGTTTTACAACATGTTATGTTAAAAGTCCCATAAAAGTTCTTATTCAGAGAAGCTTGAATCTTGAAGCTTCTGACAGACATTAGACTTTAATGGACCTTTGCTGGTTAAGACAACATTTTAAGAGTTGAAAAGATTTCTGCTCCCTAACATTTTGCGAAAACTTTTTGTACAGTGATTGATTTATTTTTTTGTCATGACATGTAAAGGTTGTAAGAGAGATGGGTTGGATAACGCAGGGTTCCAGGCTTCCTCTAGTCACTGCTCACTTTAGGGAGAACATAAAAAAAGTCTCACTGGCAGAAGGAGGAGGGAAGGAATTCATGTTCCTTTCAGTCTCTTTACTTTTCCTCTGTGTATCTGAGACAGGGGAGTAGCACTTGTCCACAGATAATTACTAGTTGGTAGGTAATGACCAAGTGTGGTGGATACTCAGACCGTCATCTGGCCGGGTGACTAAGGTATTTATACATTTCTCCCCCATGTTCATAAATTCATAAATGTTTGAGGCAAGAAGGGACCTCTTGAAATTATCAGGTCCAGCCCCTCTGTACTTGGGCAGGAAAAACTGCTAGGGTCAGATGACCCCATCAAGATGAGTGTCCAGATTTTTTTTTTAAGATATCCAGAGTAGGTGATTTGTACCACCTCTGGGGGAAGTCTATTCCAGACCCTAGACACTCAAATTGTAAAGAAGTTTTTCCTTATGTCTAATCTAAAGCTGTCTTTTAGCAAATTTATGATTGCTAGTCCTAGTCTTCCTCTGCTAAACCCTGGTGAACAGACATTCACCCAATCCCTGATATGCAGCCCTTACATATTTATAGGCTGCCACCAAGTCCTCTCAGAGTCTTCACTTCTCCAGGCTGAACAGACCCATGTTTCTCAGCCTCTCATCATATGGCCAGCTCTGTAGTCCTCCTTTGGACCCTCTCAAGCCTTTCCACATCCTTCCTGAAATGTGGTGCCCAGAACTGGATGCAGTACTCCAGCTGCAGCCTCACCAAGGCCAAGTGAATCAGGAGGATGACCTCCTTAGTCTTGTTTGAGATGCATCGGTAGATACATGCCAGTGTCTTGTTTGCTTTGCTGGCTACAGCATCGCATTGGTGGCTTATGTTCGCTGTATGGTCTATCAAGACCTCCGGGTCTCTTTCAGTTGTAGTGCTAGTTAGCATAGCACTACTGAGCCTGTAAACATGTTGCAGGATGTTTCTCCCCAAGTGGAGCACCTTACACTTCTCAGTGTTGAACATTATTAGATTTTGATCCATCCACCTTGCGAGCCTGTTCAGATCACCCTGTATCCCCAGCCTATCCTCCACTGTGACCACAGTCCCCCATAATGTGGTGTCATCTGAGAACTTTGCCAGTCTGCTTTTAACACCCAAATCCAAATCATTAATGAATATGTTAAAAAGCACTGGTCTGAGTACTGAGCCCTCAGGGATGCCACTGGTCACCAAGCACCATGTTGACTTGGTTCCATCTATTATTACTGTCTAAATCCTGCTTTGGAGCCAGTTTTCTAGCTACCAGACCATTGGGTTATTGAGGCTGCGGTTCCCCAATTTTACCACGAGCACATCATGGGAGACTCAAGTCAAATGCTTTTTTGAAATCCAAATATGATGTCAACCTCATCTCCCTGATCCAGGCATCATGTTACCTGATCACAGAAGGAAATGAGGTTGGTCAGGCATGACTAGCCTACAGTGAAGCTGTGTTGACTTCCGTTAGTCTAAGGGTTTTCAACTTTTTTTAATAACTGTACCCCAGCAGCTTAACACGGAGTAGCAGCACAGGGTAAATGGTGGCAGCAGCTACTGCCATTTACAAGCTTCCCCTCCTCCCTCCTGCATCTGACTGGCCTCCACAGAAGGACTCCTCTGCTCTCACCCTGCCTCAGCCCTGCTCCTGAGAGGCTGCACTGTATGGTGGTACATGGCAGTTCTCCATTTCTACTTACCCCTGTGTACCCCCTAGGGTCTTCCCAAGTACACCTGGATTTATGCATACCCCTGATTGACAACCCCTGCATTAGCCTATTGCTAATGGATTCTTTGATAATTTTTTTCCAGGATTTTTCCAGTGCTTGAGGTCAAACTGATTGGCCTGTAATTCCCTGGATCCTCCTTCCTCCTTTCTTGTAGATAGGCACTACATTGGCCCTATTCCAGTCCTCTGGAACCTCTCCCAAGTGCCCTGAGTTCTCAACTAGTTTTCTCATGGGTCATGTGATAATGTCCGCCATTTCTTTCAGCACTCTTGGATGCAGTTCATCCAGTCCTGTTCACTTGTAGATATCCAGCCTCTAGATGTTGCCTCACAAGATCAGGGATCCAATGTTTCCTTTATTTATTTCTCTGACTTGCCATGTATCCGAAGAAGGAGTTTTTATTTTTTTTCTTGATTTCTATTGTCAATTAGAATTCAGTTTCCGCCTTTGCTTTTCTAATCCTCTCCCAACAGGTGTGAGCTACTGCTGTGTATTCTTCTTTGTGGTATTTCCTGACTTTCGTCCCTTGTAAGTTTCTCTTTTCAATTTCAGGAGGTCCATAACTATCCTGTTGAGCCAAGGGGGTCCTCCAGACCTTTTACTACCTTTCCTGTGTGCCGGAATGGACTTTCTTTTTTGTTCCAAGGATTGCATCCCTGAGGAATGACCACTCATCTTGGACCCCTCCCTTGAGACTCTCTTGCATCTGAATAGCACCTTCTATCATTCTGCCCTCAGGATCAAAGTGGAACTAGGTTTTATGATCTGATGTGGGCCTTGTAATAGCAACCTGTTTTAGTTGAAGCTTCAAAGGGATTTTTTTGCTCCCTGCAAACTGGACAAACCAAGTTTTCTGTTTTCTTTGCAACAAGTAAGGGAATTGTTTGAGTTGCTCAGAAGATCACATTCATGTTGTCACTATATAGTGATGATGGCAGACATCTGTTTCATTTACTCATTCAACAGCAGGTCCTAAATCAAAATTAGAAATGGATTTAGGGGGTGGTCCCCACAACTAAGGTGCTGACTAATGCAGCAGGGAAACGTGCAGTTTGGAAAGGGGAGCAGCTGATGGCAACCTTCCTAAATGGCTTGGAATGATTAAGGAAGGCATGGTACAAATACTGTACACTTTTTGTCAGTCAGTTCAAGCTGCGGCCTAGTTAATCCATATGCCATGTGTCTTGTCTCTGTTCTTGCATGGCTTGGATAATTGATTAAGATTTCAGAGTTTTAAAACTGTATTACAATCTCTGGAGCAAGAAAAGGAGATAGACATTTGGGTATCTTTAGCTCATTTATAAAAGACTTCTTAAACCTGTGACTAACCTCTCCCTTGAAGTTACTAGTGCTTATAATATGACTTCTTTTCAAAAATCTGTTATTACATGAATGTACACAAATAGATTTTTCAAGATGCATGATGATTCACAGTCATGTACATAAGTGGAGAGTTAAAATAAACCCATATACTTGAATTGTTTAAACATTCCATAGTGTGACTGGCTGGATGTTTTTCCTCTTTCTTGCAGGCTGCAACCAGGAAAGAATAGGAATTACCAACAAATCAAGTTACAGAACATTGAAAATGTCAGAGTTGTAGTATTCATTGCCCTCATTCACAGAATATATGAGTCATTAAATCCTGATATTGCTTCAGTGTGACAGACTTTGTAACAAGAATAAGAAAAGACGCAATCATTGTTATGGCAAGGATTGTTATAAAAATTAAAAACAATGTAAACATTGCCTTTCCCTATATCACCATTAAAAAGGCAATCTTATTGTTGCCCTTCAAAAATGATGCAACAGACAAAGGATTTGCCTCTATTTTTCGAGTGGCCCAGTCTATTCTATATTGGAAGGAAAAATATTTGATGTCTTTGTTCTTTTACCATTCTTAGCCTCCTCAGGTTTTAGTTTTATTTGTAGTTTCAGTGCAGTGGCTATTTCTGTCTAGGAAAAAAAAAGACATTCATGTTGCAAACATGGTAACATTTGTAAGATACTATTGATTAAAGACTAGTCATTAAACTGAACAGATGGACAAATAACAATGGCCATACTTCCTAGCTTCTCAACAAGGGTTCATGTCATACATGAGTGGTTTTTATTAGATGTCTCAATAAGTACATTTTTTCAATTTAAAAGTGTTCTCTTGGAAGTGAACTTGGATTACCCATTAGTATGTAGGTTTTTGGTTTCCTTTAATAAGGAACTTTTGCAATGTGAAATCCAAGTGAAGTTTATTTTGGCCTGTGTAGTTTTACAAAGTTGACACTGACCAGGATTGACAGATGCTTTCACAAGGCCCACATTTCCTGTGAGATGCAATTTTCATGGCATTTTATACAACCCAAACTATATTCTTAAATATCTTGCACTTTACATGATCTTTTCCACTTCTACAAACTGGATGCAAATGGTTACTGCAAGCAACAATTATATTGCTTTCCTGGTCAACCTGAAGAAAGGCAAAATTTAGTTCTGATATTTGTAAGGACTCGGCACTGACACTGAAGTCCTAATTCAATGCCCATTAATATCAGCGGCTTCTTGCTGTTATAAACAAGATACCTAAAACTAATAAATATTTTTAAAAATGAATCCTAATTTATTAGACTCCATATGTATAGAAAAGGCAATATCTACCTTCTGAGTTATAGGCCTGATTTGTTATTTCAATTAAGTAAGCTTTAGGAGAGAACATTGGTAGAATTTCAAGTGAAGTGGGAGTGACAACTGTAAGTCCATTCAGGGCAGTGAATTTATATTGTAAAATTTGAAAAATATTTTTCTATTGAACTTTTTAATCCTAGTGGTGGCACATTATAATGGAAGCACTTGGGTGTCCTGTTTGCTTTGGGGTCAGAGGATTTGAGTCAGGAATGGACTCTAATCAGAAATTAAAGATTCTACTTACTAAGTAACCTCAGTTCACATGTCAACTCCCCTTATTAGTATGGGTTGTGTGTGGGGCTTAAGGCAGCACAGGTACGTGTGAAGTCTTGTAGTTTGGGGCATATTTTGTTAGAGAGAAAATCAAAAGCTGTTTTGGTTTCTTTCTGAACCTCAGGGCTAGTACAGACAGTCAAAAAGCCCAAAGCTGAATCAATTCAGTCTTTGCAAGTTAGTCTAAACAGCACAGATTAAATTTAAATGGAAATGAACAGACATCTACCTTATGATTCAGGAAATGTAGCCACATGCAGCAGTGGCTAAGGCCAAAAGTTAGGGGGTACCAGAGCAAGGCTCTGAGGCTGTGTTCACTTTCTCTTCCTGCTTCCCATGAGGTCTCTGGGATTTGCAGTCCAGAACAACAGTAGCAGGAGTCTGCAGGGTTGCTCATTACTTCCACTTCCTCTTTCTAGGTGCCTCTGGAATTTGTAGTCCACAATTGCAGCTAGCTGTAAGTTTGAGTGGGGAATGGATATTGAACCCACTCCCTGCTCCCAGAACCCAGCTGGGGTTTGCCTGGGGGTGGGGGGGTCCCACCCTCTTTGCAGACTGGGGTGCATCCTCAGCTGGGCTTGTCCCACCCACCATCCCTTGTCAGTCAGCCCTCACTGCTCCAGCTAGGGAGAAGAGGGGTGGAGTCAGTCCTGCTCTCTGGAGCAGACAGCATAGCCCAGTCCAGGACTACAAAGCATGCTGGGGGACTCTAATTTAACCTGTACCCAGATGGGGTCTGAAACAGAAGTTTCATAAATTGGTTTGATCTAAATCAGTTAATTCTGATATTCCATTCAGTCAATGTTTTAAACCAGTTTCAGCCATTTTTAAGCTGGTTTATGTGCATTGAGCTTCTGTTCTGTTTACAGGTTTAAACCAGTTTCTGATCATTTAAACATGTTTATGTGTAACTTCTGCCCATAGCCCAGATGTCCAAAAAGCATTCATTATTGACGGAACACTCAAAAAGCACAGAATAATTGTTAGCCGGACCAGAATTTGTAGAGAGACTGTGGTGGAGTTTTCCAAATATCTTTGTCAGTGCACCTTTTACTACTATTAGTAACAAGGCTATTCTGAACAGATGATGCCTATTTTTACTGAGTTATGTAACAACAAGATATACAGAGATCTCTAAAAAGAAATTAACTCAGAAGCAACAAACTTATGATTCCATGACTTGGCTTCCTGAAAATTTTAAAAGATTAACTTTTAAAACGTGTTCTCAGATTCACCCCTGAATTGGGAGATTTTTATCTGGTGGTGTGATGTGGATTTTTCAGGAACTGAGATTGGTAGTTTTATAATTAGACCATGGGCAGGCATTACATTCTAGTAAAAACTAACCTGTTTTAGTGCCACAAGGAGAGCATATAGGCATTCAAGTAATTTTTCACAGGAAATATGGTGGCTTTATGAAGAAATGTTAACTCTTTATTGTTAGATTCCAACTCCATGCGGCACCCAGTGACTAGTGAGACAATGATCCAATTGCTCATGGATCCCATTTCTCAGGGAGCAAACACAAGCGCACATTGCTCAACAACAACTTTATTCAGAATGGAGGCGGCTTCAGGCAAACTCCCCAAAAATACAGGGGGTAGCAGTGGACATTAGTTCTTTCCACATTTATACACCTTGGTTCATTCTTATTAACATTTACTCTACCTTTGTCCCACCCATATTCCTTCCTATCTCAAGCTCCACCTCTGTTTACTGTTTGTTTTATTAGCATGGAATTATCTATGCATTTTACTCATTGACATGCCTTTTTGCTATGAGTGCATGCATAAGACCGTGAACTTGGCTTCTTTCGGTCAATTGCCATCTCTTGCTGACTCCTTCATCTCCAAGGTCTTGATTCTGCTTTATCTCCTGACAGTAGCTGGTGGGCTGCATCCTATTCTTCTTACACAACGAATCCTATACCCTACCCACTACCACACTGTTAGGAAACTGCTTGCCTAAGCATCTCACAATATTACTTTTAACATATCATTCTGCCTTGTGGTCAGCAGCTCTGCTGAGCCACAGATAAGAGCCTTTATTCAGCTGCAAATCCAGTGCTCCCCAAGATCCAAATATGATCACTCTAACATTTATTATGACAGTAACTTTTTGCCAGTGTGATGATATCCAGCATCACTTTTTTGAGGCTTGCTTACATGTCTAATGTAATTGTCAAACACTGTATATGTCTCTGTCCTTCAGACTCTTAGGCGACTGTGCTCCTCATTGCCTCTTCTTCCACAGATTCAGGAAGTTCATCTTGTACCCCAAACTATTGCCCTGGGGAGGTGCAGTCCGGCTTATACACGCTCTCATTGCTCATCCTTGTCTTTCTGAACAAGATAAAGTCCTTCCTGACACCAAGGCAAAAGATCTTTTCCTCTTGCATTAGCATCTTGGGCACTACCTACATGTCAGACAGAAAGAAGGACACTGAGCAGGGGCTTGTTTCTTCACAATTTTGAACATGGATCCAGGTCTTTCAAAAGTTGACTCTCAGCTTCTACAAGTGGCAAATGCCTTAGTTGGGACAGGGTGCAGCTGGGAGCTCCGTACATGCTTGGTGCAAAGAATGGGTGCTGTAATTTATAATAGTTATGTCTGGGATGAAAGGGAGTGTCTGCACTTCCCCTCTCCCAGCTTCCAAAGTGCTACCAGAGTCCGAACCCTCCTCTCATGGGTTGCTGAGGCTGGTGAATCACAGTTGCAACACCATGTCCAGAGATACTTTGTGCACTGCCTCTCCCAGTGTAGACTTGCCCTGCAAAACCTGTTGGTGATTTGGAAACCATCTAGTCAGAGCTTTGGCTGTGTCTGCGTGGCTCAGCACTGTGTACCAGTCTACAGGAGCTGAATGAGCTACAGCAGAAGTGACGGCAGGCTTTGACTCTGCACCAGCCTGTACTGGGCTGCATTCATATCCCCAAACACCTCTTTCCACACAACTTCAATAACTACTTCCCTTAATGTGGCAAAATTTATTCGTTGGAAACATGGAAGCAAGCATATAAAAAACTACAGACCTTTTTGTTTGGTGCTCGCTTTTTTTTTAAAGCAAATAAACTCATGACAAAAGCTTATTTTCTTTCATGTCCTCATAACTTTGCACAACCAACCTTAAAATAGAATCATCTTTACTGGTAGCTGCTGAGGACATGTGTGGCAAGGTTCTATCTGTTGTGGGCTGGAAGTGACATTGACAAGCCTTTTTAGCAGTGGAACCTGAACTGTCAGTTTTCACTTCCAGTGCAAGGGGGGTGGGGCTGGTAAGTGTGCTTCCCTAGGCAGCTAGCTAATTGGTGCTTTCCTCTACTCTCCATTATCCTCGGGAACCTTTGGAGAATGGGATGAAGGGTAGGGAGGGAACAACCTACAGAGCACACTGGGATCTCTGTACAAAGGCTTCTGGCTACAGAGCACCAGCAATACAGGCTTTTGCTGTCCTTTGCAGTCTTCTGGATGATGTGTCATTTGAATACCTGTATGTGCATTTCTTGCTACCTTTAAACAGCTCTGCAAATTTCCTGGAAATTCTTAATGCTGCAAATGAATGTCAGTCAATACCTTTACATGCCCTTTTCATCTGTATTTCACTTGTAGCTGGCTTAGGCAGTTACCAGTTTTGCTGGGTTTTTGGGATCCCTTCCCCATGGGCCTCAGTTTCCTGAGGTACCCAAGTTTCTGATCTAATACCCACTGATATTACTGAGAGTGTTTCCCATTATGACAATTGAATTTGGATATTTTGCCCTGATTTGGAGTCAAAAATTAATTTTTCCCACCTCTGACCTTGAAAAAAGTTATTTTATATCCATTCACAATCATGATTTTGTATATATTCACTGATGATTATATTGCTGGCACTCCGTAATCAAGAATATTGTCTATACCTGTAAGATACTGAAAAAGTGATCAACAAAAGAATTTGTGTATGTATTCAATTACATATGAAAATATTTTAAAAGCAAAACCTGGATACAATAGATCCTCTGATAATACTACAGTTTGTTTTATTTTTGTATATGTAGTTTGCTTTGCTTTGTTTTGCAAATATTCTGAACAGTATTATCAGTATCATGTTGGAAAAAAGTTGCTTTTCAGCTTCACTTGAAAAATATTTTCTCTTTAGCTAGAGAAAGGAGGTAGTTGCTGTTGTCAGTGACAATAATGGTGCCTATTCCTCATGCACTGTGTTGGGTTTTTTTTCAGTTGGCACCTATTACCACTTATGGAAAATGAATCTCATAGGAAAAAATATGGTTAAAGCTAAAAGTTACAAAAATGAGGTTAGAAATTTAGGGAAATTAAAAGAATGGCAGGATTTTCAATGAAGCCAGACATCCAAAGCTCCCTTTGAGAGCTCTGACTATTTCAGACTGCCTAAAGTTTGGTCTTTTGTATATATACTGACAACTAAAAATATTGGGCTAACAACCTGCCAATGGACTCAAAGTTTGTAATAGAGCCAAGAACACAATTCAAAACCCTTAGCTTTCAGCCCAGTGGCACATTATCTGTGCTATCATGAAAGGCAAAGCTTAGCTGGCTTGTGTCTATTTTGAAAGAGCACCAAAACAGTTGATATCCTTATTATAACCTTATCTAAAGCTCACCAGTCTGGAAAAACTCAGCTGACAATAACATGGGAACACAATTGGTCTTATATTTCCTGCTGCCAAATAGGAAGCAAAATAGCATTTATTTTCATAGTAGTCTAGCTGTTAGGTCTCTAGTCTCAGCAAAAAGCAAGGTGTGGACTGAAATGTAAAAATGCAAATTAAACTTACAAAATAGATACACATTTGTCAATCTTTGAAAGTCTTCAAGTGAATAATGCAGCTTGAGTCTAATAGTAACATAACCATTTTATCTATACTATTTATATTGCCATACATTTACAAAAATAGCTTTACTATATTGAAATCTTCTTTTGTACATGCTTGCACAGTGGCATTATAATTAGAATTATTGTCTATTGACAATCATAAATTGTCAAATTGTAGAATTTGGTTTATCTGTCAGTCAGTGGGTGAACAAATTAACTAATTAATTTGCAAGCAAAAGTTCACCTTTTGTTATTATATGGATATGCCAGACTAGATTTTTTTTACTTAATATAGTATGCTGCATTCATTTTTTTGTTTGTTTGGTTTTGTTTTTGCCAATTTGTACAGCCTGTTAAGGGACTGAAAGATCAATCCCATTCCCAGAGCTGTTAGATGCACCTCCTTAAAAAAAATGCTATGTTTGGAACAATTGATATCATCATCTTATGTGTGTCTTAGATGTTGGTTGAACATAATAGGCAGGTGAAAGCTGGAACACAGTTGTGCTGCAAAGGCTAATACATTTAGTCTTCCATTTGCTGAGGACCTGTACTGTAGTTTTCTTAAGATAACAGATACAAGTCTAAAATATATTTCTAAGAATTTAAATATTTCTTGAAACGAGTAAAATAAAACCATGCAGCAGGTAATTCAAAGAGTAAGACAGGTGCTGATTTGCAGACACTAAAGGAATGAAGCAACTCTTCATGATTTCTACATCTATAGTAAGCAATTACCAGGAAGCAAAAAAGTCTGATAAGTGCTATTCTTCCCTACCTCTCTGTATGAGTAATTACCCCTCTAGATATAATCAGTGTTATAGGTAGTGAAGTGCAAAATAATTGCAGCCACATCAATGTCTGACTGATTCATTTCAACTAGGCATGTAGAGTAGGAACTTAATTATGTTTAAAGAAAATACAACTAGAGATTTTTTCCTTGTTTACTGTGATTCTAGTGACCATAACTTGATCAATCAGCCTTCTAACTCTAAGAATCTGACTTTGATTTCCATACCAATTTTCTGTTTCTAACATGATCTTTACCAAACATGAAGACTCACTGCCTCATAAATATGCACTTAATTTTAAACAGTATCTTGTTTTAAAAGATTGAGAACTAAAATGTGGAGAGAATTTCTTTCTTGAGGCTATATTTGCTAGAAAATGAAATAAGGTACAGTTAGACTATCACTATTAAATTGTTTGTGAGTAGATACACTGAACACAGCTGGTGAATTGAAATACATATCAAAAGAAAAAATGGCATAGTTATGTTGTTGGGTAGTTCATGGGAAAATTACTGACTGCAGAGAACATTGCAGTGATGTTTAGTAACCTTCCGAAGAGAGAATAGTTCTATTTTCTGTCTCCTAGGTATTCAGGGAAATAATGTTTTAACATTTGAAGTGGTAAGAAATACTGACTGCTTTGGTTACTTTTTCCTTCTTTTTTGTTATCAAAAACCTCAACCTAAGTTATAGAGATTAATCTGTATAAGCAAATAGGAAAAAAAGATTAAATGTATTTGCAAAATATTATAGTGACCAGATATATGAGAGAGAGAATAACTAGACATATATAGCATGATTAGACAGAGTGCCTGGGGTCTGAAGCCCAGCACGGACAGAGGTGGAAGTACCCTGGGAAAGGCAAGCATGAGGAGGGCCTAAGGGGCCAGAACCTAGGAAGGGCAGGTGTCAGCAGGGTCAAAGAGCCCATTAGTCTGTAGCCCAGGATGGGAAGTTATCAGCAGGGCCTGGAAGCCCAAATGTCTCACTGACCTAGGAGTGGGGCTATGGAGATTGAAGGTTAGGGATCACTGCCAGAGACTAAGTAGGCTAAGTAGCCCATAGCCTAGGAGAAGCTGGGAGCCTAGAGCCCAGGACGGGTATGTGAAATCAGGATGGATTATCATCTTCAAAGCATGGGAAGGGTGTAGCCCATGTAATTGACTCTTATAGCAATAACCACAGACACCTATGGTCATGAGAATGAGACCTGGCTTGGGAAGCTCTGGAGAAGCCTCACTTTTCTTTAAAAAAATAATAACTTCAAGGCATGGCAGATGAGTGAAAAGGAGATTGCCCAAGGAGAGTCACAAGATGGCAAGGGCTGAGCAGCCACCAGGGGGCATTGTGATACCTCCTCCCCACTCCTCCAGGATGAACACTTGCTAGTGTCCTTGAAATTTTTGAGTCTATGGGCAGATCTTGAGGCATGAGGTAAAAGATTTCTGATGATGCAAAGTTTCAGGATCAGTTTCCATACCCCATGATGAAATTATTATTACTGGCATTGCAACAGTATGTATGAGCCCTGATTGTGGAACACCACCCTTTTATGCTAGATATCATATAAATACAGAGCAAATAGACAGACCCTGTCTCAGAAACCAATCAAGGAAATTCATCTTGTGGAAACTAGGCAATCCTAGATGGAGTTGATGCTCTTTTAAGATGCTTAATTAGTTTCTAGTACTAGAGCTATTGTTTCACATTTTGTAGATTCAAGTGCTAGGGACAGACATTCATAAATTTTTAGGGGCTGAAAGGGACCTTGAAGATTATTGGGTGCAGTCGCTCTGCACTAGGCAGGAAAAGACAACTGGGGTCAAGTGACCCCAGCGAGGTGACTGTCCAGTCTCCTTTTGAAGATTTCCAGGGTAGGTGACTACAGTACCACTGGAGGGAGCTTATTCCACAGTCTGAGCACTCTGACTGTGAAAGAGATTTTCCTGGAATTGAGCCTGAAGTGGCCTTCCAGGAGTTTGTATCCATTGCTCCTGGTCCTCCCCAGGGGTGACCTGGTGAACAGGTGTTCACTGAGTTGTTGATGTACTCCCTTGATGTAGCAGCTTCAAAAAGCCTGAGCCTGAATGGATATAATCTTTTCAGGCTAATGTCACCTGCCTAGGCTGAATAAGTTTGTAACCACAAAAACTTCCCCTCTGGAGTGAAAAAATGCAGGCACATGCCTGTAGTGGCTCAGACTAGAAGCCAGGGGGCACTAGAGCAGCCCTCGCTTCCCTTCTATAGTGCTGAGCTGAGGGGAGTATGACCAGGCCCTGGCAGGATACTCTGATTAGAGGGGGTCCCCCCTCCAACCACTCTGGTCAGCTTACACAGCAGGAAGTTACACAGGAATTGTTAGCATTTATCACCCCATCAGCAAAACAAAAGTATCTTTCATTAATTCAAGCTTTTCGTAAACAGCTTTTTCCAAGGAAGGAGGGACATTACCAACTCCCATTTGATTAGCTCCAAAGAGCCCTAAGCCTGTCCTGTCTCTCTCTGTCCATTTTCCCACGGCAAGGATCATAGCCAGCATGTGGTCTGCTAGCTAATGCTGAGAGATATCTGTATAAGGCAGAGAGGAGGAAATATCCCTAATTCAGAAGGGATTGGTGAGGGGAGTGGGGGAAGCCAGACAAATGCCTGCAGTTTCTTCTGGAGCTGAATCCAGGGAGCGGGGGGAGAAGCTAGCTCTGCTCTGGAGCAAAGAGTCCATCCCAGAGAGCATGCCAGGATGCTGGGGGGCGGGGGGGTTGATTTAACTTTAAACCAGGAAGGGGTCTGGGGCAGACATTGCATAAATCGGTTTGACCCAAATCAGTTAAACCTGGTTGAATATAGTATCAGACTTATCTCCAAGCAGTGTCAGCCATTTTCAAACTGGTTTACATGCACTGAACATCTGTTCTGTTACAGGTTTAAACCAGTTTCTGCTCACTTTAAACTGGTTTATGGGTAATGTCTGTCCCTAGTGAGGGAGACATTGCTGCTTACCAAATTTCCAGGCTTTTCATCAGAATTGTATGCGTTAGAAACTTAATCTTACTGACTGCTAGCATATTTTTTTTTAATTTTAATATCATACCTTGCACTCTTTGCACTGGGAGCCTAGACATAAACTGATATTCCAAAGTCTTTATCTAATTCTAGTGGGAACTAGTAGTTTCCCTTGCACCCATTGTGTGATTTCTTGGTAGAGTTCATGAAATGCTACTCTAATGTTTTACATAACTTACAGAAGTTTGGTTCTAGTAAAGATGTTCTATGGAGGGTGTTTTGTTTTGTTTTTTAATTCAGTCCAGCCACTCTCTAGCAAGTCAGTTGCCAGTATCCTCTTACTAGTGTGTTAATCATTGGCGATGCGTAGGGGGTACACACACATCCCCTGAAATTGACCGCTGCTGGTGGCACCTGTGGGAGGTCACCACTCACCAGGCCACCCCCATTCCCCTGCTGGCATCTGCAAGCTGTCAGTGATTGCCACTGGCCACCGCCAATGCTGCTGGCAGCATCTGTGAGTGGTTGCCAATCGCCGCTGGCTGCTGCAATGTTGCAGCTTCCTGTGGGAGTGTAGCATGAACTAAACTAGTGTAGCTGATGTTAACATAGAGTGTAATAGTAGTAAAATGTAACCATGTTAATCTTGTCCTGTAAGCTACTTAAAAACTCCATTTTGTATCCTTCTGCTTGATATAAGCAAATAAACTCTGCATAGACTTTATGTATACATGTATGTAAAAGGGTGAATAGAGAAAGAATGGCATAGAGATGGGAGAAGAAGCTGTAACTGTTTGTGTAATCAACAAGGTGACAAACTTAAGTTACCAATCAGTAAATTAATTAATGAATTGCTGAAGAATCCTTTTTAGGTCTAAGGCACAAAAAAGATAATGAGGAGAAGGAATGCACCCATCCTACCAGACGGGCAGCAAGAACACTCCAAGCCTGAGATAAGCTGAAGACAAAGAAGAACAACCATAAACACAGATGGTGTTGAAAAACCCCAAAGCACTGCAACTGCAACAAAGGATTCCAATGCATCTGTTCACCCCACTACAGCTGTTATCTTAAAATCTGCTATCTTCAAATTATCATCATCTACTCAATAAGCCCGGGTTGCCTACCTTGGGCTGATATTGAGCAGCTATTGCTGGTCGCTGTATCTGGTGTATGTGTCAATTAAATGGTTGTTTTGTGTATGTGTATGCCTGTGTGTATGATGATGTGTGTGTGTTTGTATAGTGTGCCCGAACCTCTATATCTAACTCATGTGATCAATAAATATGGCATCTTGCCTTATCCCCTTTTATAAAGTCTCGCTCATAATTTGAACAATTGGCAATTTGTGTAACAGGAGTCCCTGCTTGCTGCCACCATGCTCCCGCCACCGCCACTGCCACCTGTGGGCTGTTGCCATGCTCCCTCCCCCTCCACCCCCCCAGCCTTGGGAAGCATGTGACATTCATAGTATTAATCTTCACACATTCTGATGAATTATATGTGTAATTCTGTAATATGGTCCTTCAGCATAATAATAACAAGTCCTTTCATTTCCCCCTCCCCCCAATTTTCAGCTAAGTCTAGGTTTGAATTGTGGTAACTTGGGTGAAGCATCAGTGATTTATCCATTTTCCTCAGGCCTTCTGTGAAACATTTCTTTTGCAAACATACTTTTGCTATTTGTTGTCTTGTTATTCTCTAAATTATGTTCCAGACAACCAAGTATTAAAGAACAAAAGTCTTCTATTTCTTTTTTACTAGGTATAACATCCATTGTAAAAACATTAAAATTTAAGCTATCCTAGTTTACCTAAATGTCTGAGCCTTTTGGGTCTCTATACATCATCTTTTTTATTAAATTTGTTCCAGGTAAATTTCTTCTATTGCACATTTTCCTTTAAGTTATGCCGCATAAAACTTCCTGTTTGTCATTATTGTTTGCCTGGGATAATCTGCTTTCCATCTTCTTAGACACGTTTCTCTTTGTTTGAATTTAATTTCAGGTTCAAAAATGAATTTTGTGACTTTTAAATTTTATTTTTCTTTATTTTTATTTGCTCCTTTCAAACACAAAATTACTTGCTCTAGATTAAAATTGTATAAATTCAGAGAAAACTTCAAGCTTCTGAATTTTTAGTAGTCCCTATGGGTCTTTAATATTATCATGTATTAAATGGGTAAGGTTAGCAGCTTTCTATGTTTTTGAGAAGGTCAGTGGACAATCAAAACTCAAAGAAAAAGTGAGCAGTGCAAGTCTCTGTCTATTTCCCACATGCCTATTTAATTTCCTTCCGTCTATCTCTATAAATTCAAATGTGATATGTGCAAAAGTAGTAGTATGTTCCTCTACAATCTGCAGGAAAAATCTTATGTTCTGAACTCTGCTTTCTATAATTTTATTCCTAATCTACTATTTTTCATTCGAATGATCCAAAGTAGGTTTATTTTAGGTAGGTTAAACAGTACAGAAAAGAGAGAGCTTCATGGTATTCAAAGAGAGGTTTGTGTATTGTATTTGATGTATATTGGATATGCTATTCATTCTTACTTAAAGATTGCACCCGTAGTGATGCTGAGGTTAATGTTACCTAGAACTATCAGCCATGCACGTATAGTAAGCCCCAGCTTTTTAAAGTTTTGGATAAAAATATCTTAATTTGTTCATTTAACCTTAATCTTTCCTTCCTGATATTTCTCCTAAGCACTTTTAATTGATGTAGCCTCTCCCATGTAAAAGGGAAAAAAATACATTGAATAGCAACATTTCATGCGCAAATTTTCCTCTCAAATCTTCACTACTGAATTTTGAAATGTGTAATTTTATGGCTTAATGGCATCATGCTGTACATGTGCAGGTGTTTTGGAGGTTTTGAATGTGTTTGCATCATTGCAACCTAAACTACATCCTGATATAGTTTAGTTTGCAACAATGCATTGTATCTATTATTCAGCTCACCCCCTGCCCCCAACTACAGAAGAGGCAAGCAGACTCTTCTGAAAAGAAGGACTGGGCCTCTCACCACTTTTGCCTTCAGCAGGCACATGCTGGTATCCATTGGTAATGAGTAGTGGGTGTACATGGTTGCATGTGTACTCACTGAGCATGGCAGTGCACCCCCTGTGAAAAGGCACTGTTGACACTTCCAGTGGCACCTGCAGGCGGATGCTGCTCACCACCTGCCCTGCCCTACCGCACCCTCGTTGCTGACACTGCTGGTGGCATCTGCGGGCAGCCCACAATTGCCCCTTCCCCCCCTTCCCGCCCCGCTGACAGCACTGTGGCTGCCTGCAGGGGCTTTCCACTTGCGGTCGCCATGCTTCCGCTGCTGACAGTGCTACCACTGCCTGCAGGTAAGCACCCCATACCCTCAGCCTCTGGAGACATGTAACATTCATGCTGATGCCTGCTGAAGGTGAAATGGCAAAAAACCCAATCTTTTTGGGGGTTTTTTGATGGAGCTTGCCTGAGTCTCCTGCAGCTGTGGGATGGAGGGGCGGGGGTGCAGGCGAGCAAGGTGCTGGTGGGTTGCATGGCCCTTGAGCTATGGGGGGCCCTGGTCCTTCTCTCTATGGCAATGGCGTGCCCTGGAGCCACCCATATGAGCTGCCAGAGGGCTGGGTGCTGACTCAGCTCAGGGTTGGGAAAGAGTTTGATTGGGCTGGGTGCTACCTTGAAGCTAGGGCAACACCCAACCTGCTACCAGCCTACCCAGAGCATGCCAGGGGGTACCACCACCAGAGAGAGAAGGACCAGGGCCTCCTGTAGCTTAGGGACCTCTCATCCTACTGACAACTTTCCCTTTGGCTGCAGACAGGCTCTGCCAAAAGTAAATAAATAAAAAGGATCAGGCCCCTTACCATGATTGTGATGGAAACCCCTAAATTGAAACAGTGGGTTTCAATTAAAATTTATGTGGCATAAAATGTGGCCCTAAGCACTAAACCCCTTTCATGTATACAAGTGCAGGCTTTGAGAACTCCTGTGTGTACAGAAGTCAACTTTTAGAATGTAACTTAGCAATTCTTAGAAACACAGTGGTAGCATAATTA
>JAGPOW010002742.1:50855803-50865850 GCA_030014935.1 Caiman crocodilus
TTGTTTTCAGGAGGCATATTGGAGCTGAACTGAGAGGCAGCTGCAGCAGGAAGACATACCTGTTGCATAACATAACCCATTACCCAGACTTTGGTTCTCTGTACGTGTAGTCACTTTACTACAGCATGATTTTAAGTGGATGGGGACAATAAAATACCTAAATGATCCTGGCTTCTACTGATATTGCAGCTCTGAAATAGTGTCAAAACTACAGCTATGTGCTATACAAACACAATCCTATACTTTACAGTTCTTTTTACTAATACAACACAGACATACACAGCAGTATTGTAAAACAACAAAGAAGTGTTTGTGTTTCTGATTTCAAAGGAGCTGTGAGGTAAGCCTTTATGTGGGGAAACATGGCAGGTAAGGCCTGGTTATGCCTTTACTTGAAACACTATAGAGCTTGATGCAGTACAGCAGTGGTTCTCAACTGGGATGCCAGAAAATTCAGAGAAACTATGGAGAAGTGCCCTGACTATAAAAAAGATTTGAACCACTGCAATATGTTGGTATTTTTCTTTTTTTTGTTCCCTTTATCTAGCCCCACTGAGATAACTGAAGGGTAGGGTAAATCTGTATAGGAAAGAAATGTTCCAAAAGTATGACATCAGATAATGTCATACTAGTACATAGACAAGTACTAGCTAATGACCTATCTGCATAAGCCAGAACTAGCATGTCTCCATCATACACCCAGGTCATAAACTAAACCTTCCCTGCCTGAATTGATTCAGTCTTTGCAGGTGGATATCCATGGTGGATAGATTGAAGCAGTAAACAGACATTCACTTTTGATTCTGGGAATGCAGTTACATGCCTGCAGTGGCCCAAGCCAGAAGCTGTGGGATGCTAAAGCATGCCTCCCTGCTCGGCTGGATCAGACAACTTGGGCTAAGGCTAGCCTGCCCACCTTGCAAGGAGGGCTTGTGGGGAGATGCAAAGAATCCTGGAATGCTGGGGGACTGTGAGTTAACTTGAATCTGGAGGGGATCAGGGACAATAGTTCAATATACTGATTTAACCTAAATCAGTTAAGTCTGATACTATGTCCATCCAGATTGTTTTAAACTGGTTTTGGCCATTTTGAAAGCAGTTTATATGTATTGAACTTTGGTTGTGTTAGAGATTTGAACTGGTTTCCAATCACTTACACTGGTTTGTGTAATTTCTGTTCCTAGCCTTAAGCAATATTCTGGTTGTGGTGTGTGTCACAGTGTAACTGATATGTATGGCTTTATTTTCACTGTATTGTAGTACAACTGCTTACATTTTTAGAGAGTTGGTGGGAGTAACTGTTGTTTAATGAGACACAGTTGATGTGCAATTTAGGGAATTGCAATTTTTCTTGAAGTTTTGCTGGATTTTGATGGTAATACTAATTCCTTGTATCTTTCATGTTATGGTCTTTGTATTAAAATACAGCGAAAAGATAGGAACTTGTTTATTTTTTCTCCCCACTATATACATAGTATATAGAGTACCATGCCAGAGTATTTCAGACTAGAATATAAATCATTAAATATTAATTGGGACAGAGAGAAGAGGTTTGGGGAGAGGCAAGGAGAGAGAGAGAGAATCTCAAGACTGGTATATGAGGTATTCTGATAGATGTTCTGTTATATTAACTGAATTTTTCTTTCACATCCTTTAATAAAGGGATTAATGACTGAAATATTTACAACAGAGTGTGTCTGTTCATCTGTTATTTTTATCCAAATTTTTCAAAGGTGTCTCAGTTTCATTCTGATTCAAAACTTCTCCTGTTCTGCAATCTTGGAAAAAAAATTGTAGGATGGGTAAACTGTTTTCCAATCAATTCTATGTGGGTAGTAGAGAGGGAAGCTTTATTGGTGCTTACCCAAGCATAGGAAACTCAATTTACCTTGCATCTGGCTTAGTTCTAGGAACACAGGAAAATATATTTGATCAGGCCAGTGGTCCATCTATCCTTTCTGACAGTGATAAACTATAGAAAGAAAAATATGCAGCAGGGATATACAGAATAACCTGCTTTGGGAAAAACACTTCCTTTTAACCCTTCATTTTTAGAGGTTGTTTTATCTGCCAAAACGTCTGTGTATATGCACCTTCCAAACTGCATGCTGTTTTAATGTTGTTATAACTTGGATGTTGGTGTCATCCATAAAAAACGCCCACTCATTTCTGGATCCTGATAGGCTCTTCACCACTAAATATGGTTGAGATCAAGTGCTAGGCTAATTGTATAGTGTAGCAAAAGTGTTTGAACAGCATTTGATTTGCCACATTTCACTTTCATTCAATTCAAATAGCTGCATTTTGTACTTGCTACCCACAAATTATAATGACTGTTCAGTGTATAGAACACTGGAAAAAGGGCCTGCAATTTTGCCAGGCTTTTCTGTGGGTTTCAGAGTGGAGGCTCATTGCAATCTTTCCTTTCGCTCCTGTCCTGTATTAGCCAGATGGAATCTGGTCATTGAAGATTAAGATATATACCTTTTCTGCTTGTTTGAAGTCCTGTGTGCTTGTTCAGGGTGAGTTTCTATGGGATTGCTATTATATAAACCAAGGACCCTTTACTATATTTTCCAAAAGAAACGGGTAGGCATGAAATGCATCTAGCTGCCGTTGTGCAGCAGTTCTTAATGCAATCTAAGCACTTTTGCTGGGCATATTCTCATTTTACATTTATCTTATTTACTGTTGAAGAAAAGACTTGTGCTCAAAGCTGCCATGTTAGTTTAGAGCTAGAGACAGAAAAAGTCACATTACACAGTTGAAGTAAAGGCCAGCATAACAGGTGACTTTATTTTTAAAATAGGTCAGTTTCAGCATACACCCAAAGCAAAATCTCATCCAGGCACTTACCTTTTATGCATGGCTTGACACCTGTGTCATTGCTATTGCTCTATGGATCATAGTTATAATGCTTTGGCTGAATCTAAAACCAAACAAAACTTGAAAATGAGGTGAGTGGGCATTGGATATATAGAGAAATGGCTGAAGATATAGGATCTCCCTCTTATGACAAGTACACCTTCTGATCATCAGTCTAAGGATCCTTGCATAATTTTTGCTGCTCCTGGACTCCTAAACTTTTATTGGTATCAGGAGCTAGAAATTTCTATGTAGTTAGGATCTTTGCCTTCCAAACACAGCTTTTAGATGCACAATGTGCCCACAGTGTTGTCTAAGTGCACATTGTTTTCTGCTTGTCTACACTGACAGTTGGATCCAACCCCATGGGTTCAAGGGTTTGTCTTCAGTGTACAGTTCACTTGAAGGACTGGAAGAGGGCCAATGTGGTCCCCATTTTCAAAAAAGGGAGGACTGAGGAAACTATAGGCCTGTTAGTCTTACCTTGGTCCTGGGGAAGCTCTTCGAGAAAATTATCCAGGAGCATATCCATGATGGAGCACCAGGGGAGCGTATGCTTAGGGGCAACCAACATAGGTACATCAGAGACAGGTCCTATCAGACCAACCTGGTGGCCTTCTATGGTCAAGTCACTAAATCCTTGGATGCAGGTGTCTTTCTGGACTTAAGAAAAGCCTTTAATACCGTCTCTCACCCCATTATCATTAAAAAATCAGGAGACTGTGGTGTTGAACCCTACACGGTCAGATGGGTCACCAGTTGGCTGGAGGTCATACCCAGAGAGTGGTGGTGGACAAATCTTTTTTCGACCTGGAAAGATGTGGGAAGTGGGGTCCTCCAAGGCTCAGTCCTTGGGCCTGCACTGTTCAACACCTTCATCAGTGACTTGGACAAGGGGGGGAATAGCACCTTGTTCAAATTCACAGATGACACTAAGAGTAGCAGGAGGTGGGCATGCTAGAGGGGAGGGACAAGTTGCAATCAGATATGGACAGGTTACAGAGGTGAGCAGATGAGAACAGATGGGTTTCAACACTGATAAGTGCAAGGTATTGCACCTGTGGAGGAAGAACCAGCAGCACACCTACAGGCTGGGGAACTTTCCTCTCACCAGCACAGGGGCAGAAAAGGATCTTGGAGTCATTATTGACTAAAAGATGAACATGGGCTGCCAATTTGGGAATGCAGTCAGAAAGGTTAACTGCACCTTATCATGCAGCCATAGATGCATCAAGAGCAGGTCCAAGGAGGTGATCCTCCCTTTCTGTGCAACCTTGGTCAGGCTGCAGTTGGAGTATTATTTCCAGTTCTGGGTGCTGCACTTCAGGAGAGATGTGGACAACATGGAGAGGATCCAGAGCAGGGCCACCTGCATGATCAGGGGGCAGCAGGTCAGGTCCTATGAAGATAGGCAGTGGGATTGGAACCTGTTCAGCCTCCACAAGAGAAAGCTGAGAAGGGATCTAGTGGCCATTTACAAACTAGTCAGGGGGGACCAGCAGGCAATGAGAGAGTCCCTGTTTTACCAAGTGCTACCATGAGTAGAAGGAACAACGGCCATAAGCTGACAGAGAGCAGAATCAGGCTGGATATCAGGAGGCACTACTTCACAGTCAGGGCAGCTAGGATCTGGAACCAGCTTCCGAGGGATGTGGTCCTCGCTTCTACCCTGTGGGTCTTTAAGAGGAGGCTAGATAGACACCTTGCTGGGGTTGTCTGACCCTAGCATTCTTTCCTGCCTGTGGCAGGGGGTTGGACTTGATGCTCTGCTCAGGTTCCTTCCGATGCTACTAAGTATGAAACTATGAATTATAACTGGTATGTCCTTAATTCAAGTCCTTTCCACACCCCAAATCCAAGTGCAGTGGTGCTTTTATATAGTAAAGTATAGTATAGGAAAATATAGTAAAGAGTCCTTGGCTTATATAATAGCAATCCCATAGAAACTCACGCTGAACAAGCACGTAGGACTTCAAACAAGCAGAAAAGGTATATATCAGATGGCCTATTAAATAGTTTACAGCAGGAGTATCAAACATATAGCTTGTGGAGCCTCATGATCCATCCCTTGGGTCTTGGACTGACTCATAGTTTCATAGCTTCATAGTAGCTAGGGTAAGGAGGGACCTGAACAGATCATCTAGCCTGACCCCCTGCCACATGCAGGAATGAATGATGGGTTCACAAGACCCCAGACAGGTGATCATCCAACCTCCTCTTGAATTTGCCCAAGATAGGGGTGAGGACCACTTCCCTGGGAAGTTGATTCCAGATTTTGGCCACCCTAACTAAAATATTGCCTTCTGATCTCTAACTTAAACCTATTCTCCATACGCTTATGACCATTGTTCCTTGTAACCCCAGGTGGTGCTGGAGAGAAAAGAGCTCTGCTATTTGCTGTTAATCCCCTCTGATGAGCTTGTAGGCAGGCAGCAGGTCCCCCCTCAGCCTTCTCTTGCTGAGGATGAACAGGTTCAGGTCCCTTAATCTCTCCTCATAGGGCCTGTCCTGCCCTCTCAACAAGTGGATGGCCCTCTTCTGAACCCTCTCCAGGCTGGCCACATCCCTTTTGAAGAGCGGCATCCAGTACTGGATGGAGTACTCTAACTGCAGCCTGACCAAAGTCGAATAGAGGGGGGTATCATCTCTCTGGACCGGCTTGAGATGCACCTTTGGATGCATGACAAGGTATGGCTGGTCTTGCTGGCTGCGGTCTGGCATTGGTGGCTCATGTTCATCTTGGAGTCAATAATGACTCCAATATCCCTTTCTGCCTCTGTGCTTTTAGAATCCTTTTGGTGCATGGGCTAGACCCAGTGCTGCAGGCACTACTCATGGCAAAGCGGGCCGGTCTGAGGCATGCACTTCATGTGGTGCCTATGCTGGACCAACTCTGCACACTGGCTTTAGGGCAGTCTAGATCAGGCCCTGCTAGTGCATGGTGCTGTCCTCATGCAGTTTGTTCCCAGAGCTGATTCCCCTATGCTGTGAGCAGCACCTGTGGCACCAAGTCCAGCCCGTGAGCCATGTGCACTATGCTCCAACCCTGCTTCAAAGATTTTCCTATCTGTGGTGCATGGGTTGGACCCAGTGCTGTAAGAACTGCACATGGTTCAGGAGGCCAGCATGGGGTCAACGCTACATACAGTGCCCTACTAGTCAGCCCCATGTGCTGCTTCCAGCACAGCCACTTACACAGAAGCCCCAAAGTCAGTGCTAAGGAACAGTACAGTGGGGGGACCTGCAGTGCACTGCAAGCACCATGCTGGCCCTGTGGGCTGTAGGCACAGGGAAGATGGCACAAGGAGCACGCTGCTTTTGATACTTAACTGAACTGGACTGGCCATGCCCACTGGCTCTGGCACAACCAGATCTAGCCATCAAACTGGCCCCAAGACAGGCATCTAGACTGTGGGCTCAGATGAGTTGGACACTCCTGGTATAGCTGAAATACTGAATTAGCAGCTAATATTTGTTGCTGACTTGGTCACCTTGCAGTGTAGATGCAGGCTAGCTTCAGTGATGTTCATTTTACAAAGAGCTATGCTCACTTTACAGTGATTCCTGTGAGTTTTCTTTTGTGACTACAAAGTCTGAAAAATTCTCACTTAATTCACTAGCACAGAATTCATAGAGTGGCTCAGACCTGGACCAGAGCAAGGAATGGAGGGATGCAGCCCTGCAGTTGCACATGACTTAGTTCAGGGGTAGTGAAAACACAGCAGCTCAAATGCTATTTTGCAGCATGCACATCCCTCATCTTAGATTAATTTAAGTTTTTAAATAAAGTAGCTCAGGTTATGTGCAGCTATTATACATAGATCTACCTACCTAGGGTTAGGTCAATCAAGTGTTGAGCTGTACATGTATGTTCAGGGAGTTTAGATCAAGCAAAATGTGGTTGGCACAATATAACTTCGCTCACCTGAGGAGGTGCACTATGTAGATTGGGCTAATTTGTGCCCAATCTAAATAACACCTGTACATATTTGGAGTGTATCCCTGGGGCTGAGAGAGCCCAGAAGCTCACCCCAGTCCTAGAGCTGTCCTTTCCTGCCTGGCCCTCTCCTCCTCACCCCATCCAACTTACTTAGATCATGTTCCCAGTCTGGCTTCTGTCACTAGTGACTGTGCGCACAAGCTGGAGCCTATGATCTGTGATCACAAGGCTTAGTCAGCCACCTGATTGTAGATTGGGTCCCAGGAGTTCTTCAATAAATGCAATATTTCTGTGCACCTCTGATGCATAAAAATGAAGGGTCTGGAAAGGAGGAAACAGCAAAGGAAAAACCTGAAAGCTGCCATAATCAAGAGCAAACTTAGGCTGAGGACTTCTGGGGTTTTTTTTATACCAGCTAGTATAAGAAATAGCTAATGATAAAGAAAGGTCCTAGGAAGAGGAGTTACGAAAAAATGGTATACTGGTGTGGAGCATATTAGCAGACTGACATGCTTTTACCCCTTCTGCTGATGAGGAGGCTGCTCCCTAGCTGGCCAGATTCAACCATGTCAGCCAACAGATTAAGTAGACTGAACAGCTGGAACATTATACCTGGAAGGAAAATAAATGTCATGAAGAAACCTTGGAGTGGACAACATATGTCAGCATGTCATCACATTAAGCACTGCAGTGTGTTGTTTCACTGCTGAGGTCTGCTCCCGTTTCCCAATATTCAAGGCCCTGAATGGGTTAGTTCCTGGTAAACTTAGGTAACTGCTGTCTTACCACAGCACCAATTAGTATAAAAGCTGCATTCATCAGACACTAAAGTTGACTGGGTGTCACAGAAACAGCTATGGTGTGGAATAGAAATAGCTGAGTTAGCTTTACACTAGCTAGCTCAGGTACTTTCAGCAGCACAGCTCAGCATGGACTGTAAAACCCAGGTTAAAACAAGGTAAATTAGGACAAATTGGCATCTGTGATGACACTATAGCCATATTCTATGCTATAATAAATTTGCAAGACCAAAGAGTTGGCAAGTCATACAATGTTCAGTTTTCTAACAGAAGTCTATGCTGAAAATTACCTACAGCCCCTCTTCCTATGGGACTATCAACCCTCATTTGGCAATACAAGCACATAAGGTGCTTGCAGATGTTAAAAAAATAAAACAGTTTAATTTAAACTTAATATATTAGCTTGTACATATTTTTATTTTTATTAGCTGTACATATATAGTTAATACACATATTTTTATGTTATATGCATAGTCTGAGAAAATAAGTGATTTTTCTTTCATACTGTTTATTTTGTAATGCTCTGGGCAAATAGAAAGAAGAGGTAGTTGTCCTTTTTGAGAAAGCTCACAAGTCTAGTTCTCATAATGAAAACTGCTTAATAGGAAAAGTCTCTCATCCTTAGTTTACACAGTAAAATAAAATTAGAACATATTTATTGATGCAAAAGGTTTAAGGCCAGTGAGTACAGTTGGATCATCTAGTCTGACATTCTATACGTTGCAGAACATTAAACTTCACCTACGTGCCCCCGTATGGAGTTCAATAACTTATATGCCTACAAAGTATTTTTCAGCAAGGGATCCAGACTCAATGTTACAACCTTAGGAAACTGAAAGGCTTCTCCTTTCTTGGATATTTTGCCAATACTACCTGTGTTGACCTTACAGACTTCCAGGTTGTTATTGCAGTGTTGAATAGTGTGTGGTATAGCACTGATCTCTTTGAGAGTCAACTAAACTGTCCCCCATTTGACAATAATTCCCCAACTGTCAATTGGTTTTGATATGGCAGTGTAGTCAGTGGCTAATTCATTTAATATGTGCTGCTATTGATATAGCCAATTTTTAAAATCAGAATAAAATATATTATACTTGTCTAGTTATGTTTATCAACCAAACTTGTAATCTTTTCAGAGAAAACTAGGTTTATTTGTTAAGACAACTTGAGTTCCTCAAATACAGATAATTCAAACCAAAATAGCATATATAAATGTTGCTGGAAATGACTGTCAGATCAAAAAGAAAGTAGTTTATCAACTAAGTCTTCAGAAATGGGTCTAATTTTTAAATTCAGTGATCATAAAATTCAAAAGAAATAATGTTTCCAAATAAATAAAAATATTCTCTCTATTGTAGTTTTAATATGAAGGGGTATATGTTTGGGGGGGCATGAAAATGATAGAGACATCATTAGGATTAAAAATTTATGAATATTAGTATTCTGTATATTATACTATCTTGTAGAAGTATATTAACTTGAATGATTAAGGGTCAGTCTATTTCTTGAACAGTGGTTTACTGGCCTATGTCACCTTTCTTTACTGAAATTCAGGAATGGAGAGAGATATTTATCAGTAAGATTTTTATTTACATAATCCTTGCACTAAAAGAGTTGCATGCTAAGGACACAATCTTAATTCACTGAAAGCAATAAGAGTCTTTTAATCTTGTTCTGTGGGCTTTGGACCAAACCATGAACTGTTGAGGGTAGCATGAAGCTTTAGTAAAAAGGAAATACAAGCTGTACATTGGGAAAACCTCCATGATATTTGGTTATAACCTGTCGTCAGTTTTATGTAGAACTCTCTATAGATTTTATAGAATAGTATTGTGTAAAAATCAAAGGTATGATGTGACCTGTTTAGATTTATTAGGCTCTGAAATAGCTCTCCAAGGAAATTAGGAGAACTCCATTGCTTTAGACATTTAAAACCTATACTCAAAAAAAGCAATGGGGAAAAATTCACTTTTGGAGCAATCCTCTACCCATATTAAGATGGTTCTTATTCCAACTCTAATTACTATATACAAGTCTGTATACCAGTTCTTCTGTCTTTAGATCAGGACTCATTTAAATATTTGGTTGGAAATCAGATAAAGATGAACATTTGTTGAGGCCCCTTGCCTTTTTGTGGTTTTTCACGATGCTTTCTATACTGTCAATGTAATTTACAAGAACTTAATACAGTTCTCCATCGTATTCCAGCATAAGGTTATAACAAACTGGAAACAATTCTAATATTATAAAAGTCCAAGTCTCTCTGTCTTTCTGTCTGCCCATAACACTTTATTCATGCTTTGAGGGGCCAGAGGGGCTTTGCTGGCCTTGCCCCTCTCCCCTGCATCATAGTATCATAGTGTCTAGAGTCGGAAGGGACCTGGGCAGATCATCTAGTCCGACCCCCTGCCTTGGCAGGAAAGAGCACCGGGGTCAGATGAC
>JAGPOW010002742.1:50872773-50936592 GCA_030014935.1 Caiman crocodilus
TAACACAAGCCTCTGGCTGTAACTCAAACACAAGGCACCTAGCCATAACAAAGTAAGCCTCCCAGCTACCACTCCACACCATTGCTCCAGCCTCTGGAGTTCTTGGGAGCTGAACTCACATTACTGTCTCTGGGAGCTCCTGCCCCTCCAGCTGCTGGCAGAGAACTCCCAGCTTGGCTCGGCTTCTGGGCTTTATAGGGCCAAGCTCCACCCCCTTGGGTCAGCTGACACCTATTAGTTGCCTCAGCAACCATCAGCTGTGCTCATTATCACACTGCTGGGGTTTTTCCCCAGCATTTTTCCTCTCAAGGAGCAGTGCAGTGAGTTGGGCCGTGACACTTACCCTAAGTACTTATGAGGACAGACCATGACCTGAATTTCTTCATTTCTTGTTTTTACTTGGGGAGGAAGGGCCTTTTTAGATTTAGTATTTTTTTTCCTTTTTTGTTTTACCAGCTGTTCATTTCAGGGCCTGGCAACCAAGTGATGTGGTCGACATTATTTGCATTTTGTACCATTTTCCATATTTGACTTGGATAAAAAAAATAGCAGATCTTTGTAGTTCCATTAACAGTTAGAACTGTCTACACTCCCCTCTGAAGCAAACAGAGGGGGAAGAAAAACATCCAGTGATCATGTGTTAATTGGGTCTACTCTTTTCTTTCACAATAATACATCCTCATCAATAAAGCAACACAAATAACAATGTTTATATTAATAAGATTAACAGAAGGTCTCACTACTGCTAAATAAAAAGCCTGTATTATAAAGCTAGTCTACTGTCTTCAGTGTGTTGGTTGTTTTTTTGTTTACTGTTAAGTGACAGTACAACCAAGACACAAAGTTACAAATGTGTCACAATGTTATGTCTACATGGCAAAACATGGTGGTGTTGGAATCATCAAAGTTACGTTAACACAGCATTCTACCTTGTCAAATTCACCCTGCTTCTCAGGGATGCTGATAAGTCTGGCTGGAAAACCCTATTAATGTTCCCATATCACATGTGGTACCCAGCTAGTTTGGATAGCAGTGTATAGCAGTGCATAGACCAGGGATCCTCAATGAAGGTGACATGAGATCCTTTTAAGGGTGTTGTGGAATGCAGCACAATACTAACATTGCTAGATGCACAAATACCTACAGGTGATTCACGAGATAAGCCCAGAAATGTTGCATGTAAATTAATAGTGTCAAAAACATTCTGACCTATTGTGGTTTTTTCAGAGATTTTTGCATCAAAAGAATTGTTCAATTGATTTGTCCACAGTCAAAAAACAAGCAAAAACCAGGAGCTGGCATTTTTGAAGGTTGTCTTGAGTCTAATGTCTATAAAGGTTGAGAAACACTGGTGTAAACCAACCTACTATTTTGTCTGCATGACAGGGCTTTGGCTTGACAATCAATAAGGGTGTTGTTAAACAATAATATTAGGTGGGTCCTGGAACTCTTAACTCCTGGATTGTCCACACAACACCTATAGCTAGTTTTAAGCACACATTAGGTGGACGAGAGTTATGCCCTCCAGGGCAGGATTCTCTCTGATCTGTGTGACCTGGCTTGTGTTCCGTTAATGTGTGTTCCTACAAATGAGCAGCCCAAATACGAGTTCCCCAGTATCCCAGTATGCAGCATCCCCTTCCCCACCCTCTTGTTCTGTGTGGGCAAACTTTTGGCCCACTGAACTCTACTGCCCAGGGGTGTTCTGGCACCCATCCAACACCCCCTCCCACTCCCAGGGGTGCAATCCCACACAAACAGCTAGTAGAGCAAATGTCAGCAAGACAGGTTGCAAGGCAGAGACAGAAACAGGAGTGGGGTCTAGTGGGAGTGGGGAAGAATAAGGTTGGGGGCTGGCTTGGGCCCTCATGAGCTGGGGCTTCCTTCCTGGGGCAGGGACAACAGCTCCACCAAAAGTGCCTTCCCTCACTGCTCCCACCTCCCAGGCACCCTGGGAAGTAATATCAGCACCCCTCACACCCAAATCCCAATTTATTAAAGTGTGATACCTTCTTTAATTCACTTCCTCTTAATTTTTTTTTTAATTTTGTTATGTTTTATTTTATCCTTCAGTGGCTGATTTCCTTAATTTCACCCCCTGTCCCCCATCCCCCATTTCCTTTCCACTTCCCATTTCACTACATATCTGTTATATTTACTGTCCACCTCCAAGCTTCATATTTCCTGCCCCTGCAACCCATCTCACCCCCCTACCCTCCATCTAGAGCAAGGATAGAAGTCTGTCCTGGCTGAACAGTTGTGTAGTGGAAATTCACAGTTGTAGTTCCTAGTCCAGCCCCTGCTTGCCCACCCTCTAGTGGCAAGTTATAGCTGTGCAAGTGGGGGACAGTCAGAGAGAGATTTTAGCTCTGTGGTGTGGGTGCTCCAAACTTGAGCTAGTACTAATACTGATCAACATTTGAGCTGCTCAAAATACAACATGTAACAAGCCCCTAAGATGCTTCAGAAAGATGTCACATTAAATTCACCCAGTCTTCTAAGGGCAGGTTTGGGGTGAGTTAGGAGAATGACTTAATCAGCATTGGGTGGGTCACAGAGCATACTCTCATTCTCTGTTCATGTGAGGAAAACCTGTATTTACAAGCTATAATGAAGAATGAGAAAGATGTTTGGGTGAAATATAGAAAGGTAGTCAGCAGTGTTAGTCTGAAGTCAGGAAGAAGGCAGGGTAGATTTGCACTTTTATAGATTACCTCAGAGTTTTTGTAAGCAGAGGGCTTACTTCACAACTTAGTATCTGATGAAGTAACCCCCTCCTTATAAATATTCTAATTTAGTTAGTCTATAAAGGTACAAATTGACTATGCCTCCTTAGTCCTTAGCATGATAAGCTAGGTCCTAGCTATTGCTGTGGCTACTTTTCATTGCCCCAGCTGGAGTATGAATGTCATTCTTTAAGGCCTAATGAATGGAAATACATTTAGGAGCACTGAACTGTGTAATTAATTCATCCCTTATACTGGTATGTTAGCATGCAGAAATCTGACTAGCAATTTCTGGCATCTAACTGATCTCTATCTGCCCCATAGTTCTCTGGGAGCCCTATGCAGCTAGAAATGAATGAGACTAGTTCTATAGCTAGGAACAAACTTATTATTGTGCACCCTCAGTCCTTTGCCTCTGGAAAGTTAATTCCCTTAAATATAGGTGCATCAAGGACTTTCCCAGCTTTCATGAATTAGCAGAATCCAATTTACATTTTATAGGTGGACTAAGTGCTGCTACCACAGGGGATGTTCAGACTAACACTATCAGACTATGACAACTATTTTGTATAATTTAATAATCGCAGTATATATTCTGAATGAATCAAAACAGTCAGTGCTTCTGTAGATTACTTTGCATGTTGATCAAGGCATTGTCTAAATTCTATAATAGGTGTACACATCGGATTTTTTTTTAACCTTGTGCAATTTTTAAATATATGTTTGCCTATGAGATGGCTGAACTTCCTTTGATGTGCTTTTAGTCTGCTATCGATCAGGGTCATCAGCAGCTCTGGCATCTGAATGTGGATCTTTTCAAATAATCACTTAAGAACTTCCAGGGATATGTAAATGAGGATGCATGTAATGTCTGAAGAAAGTGTTTCACCTGAATTGTATGTTTATCTTCCTTTAAAAAGCTAAACTAATGTCTTATTGTCATTTTTCAACACTATATAGAGCATAACAAATATTTCTACATTTTTACAGACATTTCTGGAGTAAAAAGAAAAATGTCCAAATGTTTCTGAAATACACTTATCATGTGGCAGAAAAACATCCCTAGAAACTAGATATAAGACCTTTTAATGCACTTTAATGCTGGAAGCTTTCAAAAGAGATATGGGATTCCCAGATAATGGATACGTTCCATCTACAGGACTAATACAGAAAAGGTTAAAAGGCCTACTTTATTTTTTTCATTTGACGTTCATGTTTTTAATCTTATTATTCAACTCCTGAAAGAAAACGGCTGAGAAAGTTGCATTAGATATATATTTTACAGGGAGTAGAAAAATTTTCAGGGAAACTGACATGAATTCTTTGGTGAGGAGGACATTATTTGCTTTATTCCCAGCATGTACAATGAGCTCTTTTCCTGACTGAAATAAGCATTAACCAGATTGGTATTGATTATGTAATCATCATATTTATCATGATGGATTAAATGTTTAGAGAGGTAATGATTATTTTATAGTTACGTCTTGATAAACAGCTACATGAAGAACAACGATATGTGTTATAAGAATAGTTGGGACAATTTTAGGAAAATGCATCCTGCTCTTCCTTGGCTGTAAAGCAAAACAAAGCTAAAAGCAAATCTCATGGGAGAACTGAAGACCTCATTTTGCAGTTTTTCTATGTCATTTTATCAGAGAGATAACTACCTTTTTTGGAACCCACTACTTCATTTTCTCCAAACATCCTATTTCACAAGATCTGGAAGAAGTCCCTTGCTTCTGCCCTAGTTTTGAATCCTTTCCTTTTCAATATTCCAAAACCAGTACAGAGACAAAGTAGTTCAATAATTATACTCAAAGTGCATTGTGGTTCTGATTCTTCTCTCATTTACACAGGTCTTTCACATGTATATTTCACTAGTGGCAGTAGAGTTTCTGCAAGTTGCTTCTTCTAGCTTATACTGTTGGATTTTCTGTGTGTGGTTTTTTGTTGTATGGGGGTAGGGGGCAGGGGCAGGACCATTGTTTGGAATGCATGCTTAAGCAGTGTCTTTGCTGTACTATGCTTTTTCTCAGTTTTAATTTTAGGTCACTGCTGGAAATGAAAGGATTTCCCACTTCTTCAATGTTTAACAAATACTATTTGTGAATGGTTAACACAATGGTGTTTGTAACATTCATCAGAATTACAGCACATCTAAAATATTAGTGACATGTGATAGTGTTAGGGGTGATCCCATGTCAAATGGGGGTGGGGGGGGCAAATTGTTTGTGTTACATGTAAGACATCTAGATTCATAAATGCTAGGGTCAGAAGGGACTTCATTAGATCATCGAGACCAACTGACTGCCTTGAACAGGAAAGAGTGCTGGAACCAGATGACCCCAGCCAGACACCTACCCAGCCTTCTCTTAAAGACCCCCAAGGTAGGGGAGAGAAAAACCTCCCTTGGAAGCCCATTCTAGATTCTGGCTACCCTTACTGTGAAGAAGTTCTTCGTGATGTCTGTCCTAAATCTGCTTTCTGTCAGTTTGTGACCGTTCGTTATTCCTTGTTACCCCAGGAGGCGCTCTGGTGAACAGAGCATCTCCAATTTCTTGCTGCCCTCCCTTCCCCCCTAATGAATTTGTAGGTGGCCACAAGATCACCTCTCAGCCTTCTCTTTCAGACACTGGTTCAGATCCAGGTCCTTTAGTCACTCCTCATAGGGTTTGGCCTGCAAACCCTTAACCATATGAGTGGCCCTTGTCTGGACCATCTCTAGGTTATCCACATCCTTCTTAAAGTATGGCACCCAAAACTGGATGCAGTACTCCAACTTCGGTCTGACCAATACTGCATAGAGTGGAAGTATCACCTCTTTGGATGTATTCATCATGCATCTGCTAATGCATGATACAATGCAATTAGCTTTGTTGATGGTTTTGTAACACTGATGACTCATGTTCTTCTTGGAGTCCACTGTGTCTCTGAGATCCCTTTCCACTTCTGTGCTGCTGAGAGTGTCATTCCCCAGCTGGTAAGTATGCTGGATATTTTTACACCCTAGGTGCAGCACTCTGCATTTGTCCTTGTTGAACTGTCCTTATTGTGTTCACCCCACTCTTTCAACCTGTCCAGGTCCGCCTCCAGTTGTTCCCTTCCCTCTGGTATGTTCACTTCACCCTACAATATAGTATCATCTGCAAATTTGGACAGAGTATACCTCACTCCCACATCCAAGTCACTGATGAAGACATTGAAGAGTACAGGTCCGAGGATCAAGCCCTGCGGGATCCCACTTCTCACACCCTTCCAGGTTGATACTGACCCATCCACCACCACTCTGGGTGTGACCACTAAGCCAATTTGCCACCCACCAGACTGTGTAAACATCTAAGTGACAGCCTCTTAATTTATTTATAAGAATTGGGTAAGATACCGTATTGAAGGCCTTCCTAAAATCCAAGTAAAAAATATCCTCTTCTACTCCTGCATCAAGGTGTTTTGTGACCTGGTCATAAAAAGAAATCAGATTAGTCAGGCATGATCTACCTACTATAAACCTATGCTGGTTGCCCTGCTACATTATTTTTCCAGCTGGACTGTCACAAATATGATCCTTGATAATTGTTTTGAAGACTTTTCCAAGGATAGAGGTGAGACTTACTGGCCTATAATTACTCAAACACTTCTTCCTCCCTTTCTTTAAAATAGGGACCACATTGGCCTTTTCTCAGCCCTCCTAGACCTGACCTGAGCACCACCAGTGCTCAAACAGTTGTGCCACTGGTTCTGCTATAACACTGGCCAATTCCTTCAGTACCCTCAGATGCAGCTCATCTGGGTCTGCTGACTGCACCAAATCAGCATCGACAGTTGGTAGGCTGGTGTCCCTCTGATGCCCACCTAAAAACCCATTCAGAGACTTGTCTTGACCGCTGTTCAGGAACACTGAAGCAAAAAACTAATTGAAAACTCAGCCTTGTCCCCCCTGCCTGTCACTAATTGCTCCTGCTTATTCAGCAGGGATCCTATACTGCCCTGCACCTTTCCAGTAAGGCATTCCCCCTAGTGAGACCGTATACCTCCTGCATTAGGTGAAGGTCCTGTATGCAGGTTAAGAACCTACATGAATGGTTGGATTTTGCTGACTGCTTCTCCCAACAGACGTCAGGGTAGTTTAGGTCTCCCATGACAACCACATCCCTAGAGTGTATGGCCTCTGTGAGTTGCCTCAAGAATTTCAGATCTAGCTCCTCTTGATGTGGCAGTCTGTAGCAGACACCCACCACCAAGTCCCTTTCCCCCTGACCTCCATGTATCTTAACCTACAATGACTCAACTTTGTCCTCCTCTGATCCCATTTTGATTAGGGTAGATGTATAATGCTCCTTGACATAGAGAGCAAGCCCCCTCCTTCCCTACTCTGTCCTGTCTGTACAACCTATAGCCCTCCCTGTGTACTGCCCAGTTGTGGGTAGGGTCCCACCATGTTTCTGATAGCCCCACTAAATTTAATTTATTGTTTGCAAGCAGGAGTGTGAATTCTTCCTTCTTGTTTTCCGTGCTTCTAGCATTTGTACAGTGGCACTTGAGCCCTCTGAATGGTGCCTTTAGCGTCCCCCCCATCTGATGCCCAGTGGGCCCTTTAGTACTCACTTGGGATGTTCTGCTGCATGTCTTGTAGACTGTAGGTCTTCGATTTTTCTTAATCTCCTGCATCCCCATCCCCCATTGAACCTAGCTTAAAGCCTGATGTAGGTTTGCCAACCTGTAAGAGAAGATACTCTTACCTTTTGTGGAGAGATGGAGGCCATCGCGTCCCAGGAAGTCCCTTACATGGAAGTGCAGATCATGGTCCAGGAAGCCAAAACCCTCATAAATGGCAACGGATCCGGAGCCGCAGATTGACCTCTTTGACAAAGGTGATATGATGTTTTTTGCAACTGCTGACTGGGAGGATCAACAAGAAGACTACCTGTGCCCTTGTCTCACTAAGCCTGACCCCCAGAGCCCTGTAATCACTCATGATATGGTCTGGACTATACTCTTGGCCACATCATTTGTACCCACATGGATAAGGACCATGGGATAGTGATCAGAGGGCTGGATGAGGTCAGAAATGCTCACTGTGATGTCCCTGATCTGGGCTCCAGGCAGGCAGCAAACCTTATGCACCATGGGATCCGGGCAACAGATGGTTCCCTCTGCCCCTCATAGTAGGTAGTCTCCCACAATGATGACATAGTGTCTCTTCTTCCGATTTCCTCACTGGCCCTCAGCTCACTCAGTGATGGTTGTAGGCTTCTCCAGTGCACTTTCCTCCACCACACTCCACCAGTGCAGCTAGGGCCTCATATTTCTTCTCCAACTACACTGGGGAGCTGTCTCTATGGTGACAGGTCTGGACCTGGAGGTGACTGTCCTCCATTCCCCTGCATCAGCTTCAGGGCATTCCTTCTTTGCTTCTCTGTCAGGCATCTTGTCCTGCAGAGAATGAAAGAAATGATTGATCACATCCTCTGTGAGCCCTGATCCCCTGCAGCCTGCTCACCTCTGCCTGGAGTTCCCTCACCTGCCCCTCCAGGGCCTCAATTGGGGCACATGTAGGACAGGTAAGGAGACTCCTGGCCCTCCCACCACCCTCAGGCCCTTGAGGACCCACCAGGTAACCCCTCCAGGCAGGGGTCTTGGGTTCCCCTAACCCACCCAAAAACTCCATCTGGGTGGAGGCCTCAGAAGAGCCCTGGGTTGGAGTCAGCATTGGGGCAGGGTCCCTGTCTATGTTCTGAGTCACCACCCCCATTAAAGACTCCCTCACTTGCACTGACCTGAAGATTCTGAAGACTCTGTCCGAAGCCTCCCATGTTTAGTGTTCAGGCTACTCCTACTCTCCCCCCTTTGCCCACTCCCTTGCAAATTCTGGCATGCCCCTTAGGAGTGCATCTATTTGCCTAGCCTGTTCACATGGCTCGGGAGTGTGGCTCCCAACTGGTGCAGCTATATGGGGATGGGAGTGGGGGGATAAATCCCCTTTCCTGATCTCCTACAGCTGACTCAGCTCCTTGCCCCTTCCCCTCCCTCACTCTCACTTACCTTGCCTTTGCCATTGCTTGCTGCATCTGTGGTGGGGCTGGGGAACACTGAGGGCTTATGTGCATGAGTGCACATGTGTGCTCACTTTGGTATCTGGACCTGACTCCCAGATTGTCTGATCTCATTTATAGAGGTGTTGTCTCTTTTTTTAATGGGTGTAGACTTTTTGTAAGAAGAATATATCAAATTGTGTTAACAGGTATTTTTAGACTCACTGCACAGTGCCATCCACATTTTGTCTGTTATTTCCAAGTCTAGATCAATGCACTGCACAATTTTGCACTTTTGAATTTACTATCTTTATAACAGTGCTAACTTCATAGTGGATTTTATATTGCTCTTTTCCTTTGTGATCTTGGACCTAAGGATAGGGAAAGTTTGCAGAATTGAGGGTTCAAAACCCTGTGGGACACTTAGGGATTGGAAGCTAGGTTACATATGCAAAATTTAATTTTTTGTCATTTTTAAATCCCAGAGATATATTCTTTGTTTTATTCCATTTGGGGGGGGGGAAGCAAAAAAAAAAAACCTATAAAGAAATAACGATAGTTAGGCATCACTGGCTACATGCATACTTCATGAATATGGTTCTGCATCTCTCTCTCTCTCTCTCTAATTAGCAAAATTATCTCTTTTTTTCTTAGTCTGTATATTTGTGTATATATATGCTTTGGCACCATTCCACTTTTTCTGCTGCAAAAAGACCTATCTTTCCATTTCTTTCCTTCTTCCTAGTGTCATTGAAGAGGTAGATGAACTCCAATTTAATTGCACATTTGATATGACTGAGGATATATTTAGAATGAAAATATCTATTGCTTTCAGTTTTTCCGTTTTGGTTTGTGGTTTTATGCAAGTAATTGAAACAAAGTTCTATGTCAGATTGTAAATTTAGGTGGTTAAAAATATTTTTTTTTCTTTTAAGCTGGGTGGAAAGCAGAACCAGAAGCAGAACCACCCTACTTCTATTATATACTGCTTTTGGCATCCAGACTGCCTTGCTTTTGCACTGAACCATTTTAAATGAAGGGGTACTTCTAGCAACAACCCAAATGTTCTACTTTATCTGAACTCTACGAAGACAAAATAGCCCTGACTAGGTTATTGATTTAGTCTGGGATTTTCTAACTGAAGTAAAAAAGAATTACATCGGTGATGTACATTAGGCCTGTGTGAATAGGGAAGTATTTAATTCAGATTTGGCCAATTTGGAGGACAGTGATTCGATTCAGAGATTTGGATCACTGTCCTGAATTAATTTGGCTGAATCAGCTTTGAAAAATGTGAAGCTGATTTAGAGAGATTCGGTGATTTGGCTGGGGAGAGGCAGGCATAACCAGGCAAATCTTTTCTGAATCTTTTCCTGAATTGATTCAGAGGCTTCAAATTGATTCAGAACTTTTACTTTATTTCTTTATTTGATTTGGATTTGGAGATTTGGTCCCTGAATTGGGCTAAATCTCATCTGAATCAAATCACCTACCAAAGCTTCGCACAGCTCTCTGTTTAGTATATCAGCATAGCATGCCTTATTACATAGGCTGTTCATTTTGGCCAGACTTCATTTCTCTCTTGATATTCATGAGTTTTGTATAATATCATTATATATTATATTTGTTTTCTGATATACACATTAAAAAGTAATAATTTATTTGGGGCATCTTGTTTTATTTTCTGTTCCCAAATAAATTAAAAGAACCTGGTTTCCATTGTTGAGATTTAATTCTCTAAAAATCAGGTCTCTTTAAGAGTCTCAAGTTTTGTGGATCAGATTTCAAATATCTTACATCAGAATTCACTTTTGAAATGTCTTGCACATGTATGCACATGCGCACATACATGTGTGCACACACACACACATAGTGGAAGTGATTTAATTGAGTTAGTTTGTGATGTTCTTTCTGAAGACATACTAATATTTATGTAGTACTTGTAAAATAAATCAGTATGGTACAATTACATTAAATATTGTAGCAATTTAAAATATTTTTATAAACTTTTTAGTCCTCTGGAACTTAATGTATTTTATCATACTCATTGGAATTCAGTAGATACTGAACTAAAGAAATACATTACTTTATGAATTAAAAATACTTCTTTTAACTAGACATCCATTTAAAGACATAATGTAAAAGGTTGTGGATGGCATTGAAGTCCTGTAGTTCCTGTAGTCAATAACAGTGCATTATCACTGAAACTTTATCTTCCTTCCTGTTGACTTGAGTCATCTTTCTGAATGGCAGTTGTTATGGTGTTGGGGGTGGGCATGTATATTATGTGAACTCATTCCGGATGTGCATGACATTTGAAGCACTTCTACACTTAACAAAAACATTCTAGTGTATGTTGTGTACCACTTCTAATTCCTTTAGAAACAGTATAAAAATGTGTACAGTTTAGATTTAAAGTTTATCCAGCAAGTTGTTTTTTGTAATCAATCATGGATTCATAGACCTGAAAAACATCTTTCTAATTAACATTCTATAAAATGAATATTTTTTATGGTTCCTATGGTACCTATTATATGAGAATAAGATGTGATAATGAAGACATCAATATAAATGCTATTCTTTATAACACTATACTGGGTGCAGCAAGCAACAGTACATGGTGCCTTGCCAATGCTACTACTTCACTAGAACGGCAAGAAGATTTTTCTCTCTTTCTGCAATAAAAAAAAATATTTAATAAAAAACATTGAAGTTTCACTGCTGTCTTCTAGAAAACAATGCAAAGATAGAGATGAAAGACAACTTTTCTCTAAATCACCCTTAGGCTGTAGTGCTGAAATGATGGATATAATTTATTTTTCATTGAAAAAATATTTTCCCTCTACTTAAATCTGGTATAGAGGCATAACTGTATAGTTACCGTCTGGAAAGATATAGAGACAACTTATCTATTTGAAACATATAAATGAAATGTGTAAAAATAGGATAGAATTGTTCCAGAAAAGACAATAGATTAGTATATCTGATTACTGACAGATTAATGAAATTTGACTATCATTCTTTTTGGTAGCAAACATGGTTGAAAACCTCAAACAAAGTAATCATTTTCCAGTGTCTATTCTTCCATTGATGTATATTGACAACCTCTATTAAACATTAATATTATATGCATGTATCAAGAGAACACATTTCTTAGGGTCATATCATTTCTTTAGTCTACATGCCTAGTATTGTAGTTAATCCATATCAGATTTGTCAAAAGCATTCTGCTCAAAATTTGTAACAAATCATAAAGAAAAATGTTGGGGTATTTAATACTGCACACACTAAAAGTATTCCCACATCTTAACAAGACAGTACTTTATTGATTGTTTTGCCATTTTATGTACAATCAATATAAAATTATATTAAAGGAAACTTAACATTATTAGGAGAAATACAAATTTAGTAATCTCCTTCTGTAACTATTGCAACTTTTGATGAACTCTTCATATTTCACCAAATAAAACTATCAGAAGATGAAGCAAGTTAAACAGGATGCTAGGAAAATAAAGGAATTACTTGAAAACAATTCCTGACAAAACTTAATTTAATTGGAAAATGTTGTCATTGATCCCAAGTTGTTTTGGCCAAAAAGTTTCAGGTTTGGGAGGACTTTTGCTAAATGTATACCAATATACCTTGGAAACTGTCTTTGATTCCCTGGTGAAATTCCCTCCAGGATATTATGTTTTCAGGATTTATGGATACAGGGCACATCCATCATGTGAACACCAAGGCCTCCAGGATTTCAATCCTTTTCAGACTAAGTTTTTTTCAGAATTGTGCATATGCACAAATTCCTTCAAGGTTAAGGAATATTTAAAATAAGAATGAGTGGTCTTCATAATGTTTGGAATTCAACATTCATCTTGGTTTTTATTGCACTTCTAGCTCATGAACATGGTTGGAAGTGAGGGTAAAATATCCCAATATATTAAACACTGTTTTTTTAATTGGAAAAGATGAGGAATAAGACTGTATTTTTTTTTCTTCCTAATTTGGTCTGTCTGGCACAATTTAAAAATAACATGCATTTTCAACCTTCCCCAACTCCCTCTGGAAGCTTTCTTTCAATGACTTCAATGGTGGGAGGATTTTTGAGCCACAGACTATTGTATTCACAAGAAGTATTTGCTCCTGCCAAAACCAAGGGGTATGCTGACATTTCTTAATACAAAGAAAGAGATGGGAAGAGTCAGTGTACTTCCAGAATGTCTATGAATTAATACATATACTTGCATTTATCAAATGTGACAAGGTACTTAGCTTGCACTTGTACAGCTCAAGGGTGTGTGTGTGTGTGTGTGTGTGTGTGTACATGCCCAGGGTCTAAGGGTAGGTAGGGAGTCTCATCCAGGTAGCTGACAGAGAAGGTGTTCCTGAGCAAGCTTCTGACAGAGTGACTCTGGATCACACCAAGTATGGCTGCTGGTATGCAGCCTTAGAGCTGGAAGTTCAGGCTTATGGACAGCATGCAGCTTAAGGTTTGTCGAGGGGACTAAAGGGAGGTAAGGAAATCCCAGTTGGCCCAGGGAAAGAAGAGCCAAAGAGAGAGAGAGAAGGGGCTAGAGAGCTCAGAAAGAGATTAGAGACCCAGAGGAGAGGGCCCAGGCAGCAGGTAGGGCAGGGTGCCCATAGGTCTCACTGGCCTAGGAGTAGGGCCAGGATTCAGGAAGGCAAGTAGAGACCAAGGGAGCTCAAGTGACCTTAGCCCAGAGCAAACATGGTATAAGGATGAACAGAGTAAAAAGCGTGTAGCCAACAGGGGCAGGTATGATTTAATTGGCATGTGTGACATTTGTGAGGCATGAATATGGGTACTGGGGAGTATGGAGCCCACATAATTAGCTTTTAACTGATGAGCACAGACACATGTTCCTGAGTGTGAGACCGGGTTTGGGAAGATAAATAAATCAAGGAATGGCAGGTAAGGGGAAGGGGAGCATCAACAGGGAGTCAAAAGTGTTCCTTTGTTGCCAAGAAGGCTGTCAGCATACTGGGCTGTGTTATTAGGAGTTTTGCCATCAGATTGAGGGAAGTCATTATTCTACTTTTTTCTGCACTGGAGGCCACATCTGGAGTACTGTGTCCAGTTTTGGGGCCCCACTACAGAAAGGATGTGGACAAGTTGGAAAGAGTCCAGTGGAGGGCAACATAAATGGTTAAGGGGTTGGGGCATGTGACTTTGGAGGAGAGGCTGAGGACACTGGGAATTATTTAGTCTGCAGAAGAGACGACTGAGGGTTCAGACAGAAGTATTCCACGCTGTAACTCAGAACACTTTACAGAAAGCATTCTGAGTTGCCAGAATCCCCTGACCCAATCAGAAGTTCACTGTTGGTTGCAGGGGGGAGGGGAATCTAGCTGCTGGCTGTGAACCTGAAGCTGGTTTTCCCTATCAACAGCCTCTCCTCCCTCCCAGCCTGTCTCTGTTTTCAGAATGCCTAGGGGAAAAGGGAGCAGAGGGAGCTGATTCCATTCCAGATCTAACTTAGTTTGCCTCTTCAGGCGACTTAAGTTAAATCTGGCTAGCCATTTTTTTGCCTGATCTAACCTCCTTGAACAGCTGTACAGATGGGTATTTAAGTTGACTCAACCCTAGTTAGGTCCTTCTAAATGTAGTATCTTCATGTAAGGAGGTGTGGATATGGGGAAAAAGGTCTAGCAGTAGTACTATAGGGAGCTGCTCTCTAGAGGGTTGCTGTATCTCAGTTGCCACCATAGGAAGTCCAGTAAGCTGAGGAATCTCAGTTGCCACCTAGAGCTAAAATCATGAGATGTTCTCACCAAGGTTCTCTTTCCAGAGCTATAATAAATGTATGTATTATATTCACATGAATAACAAAGGCTACTTCTTATACAGTAATGTTTTGGTTACATTAGTATAAAACAGGGCTACTGAGGAAAACAGTAACCTATTATGTGTCATCCAGGGTGTTGTTGCTCCCTGTAACGGCTGCTGCTGGATTTGCAGCAGGGCTCAGGATTCCTGCAAAGGCAGAACAAGAAAGTTTGCAGAAAGTTGCAGAAAGTTGTTGCTTGCAAGAGTATATCCATGTTTCTGATTGGCTTCTGAGGCAGGAGAGGGGAGGGAACTCAGTGCCAGGGACTTAACCATGCTCAGAGAAGGGAAGGAGCCCTGGGACCATAGAGCTTGGGGAGAAACCACTCTGCAGCTTGCCTGTGAAGTGAACCTGCCCTTAGTGACAGGGAGAAGATAACCTGGTATCCTTTTTTCCTCTGTGAGGCAGAGGGACCTGTGTGGAGAGAAAAGGTTGGTAAGGCAGACTTGCCTAGGGTGGCAAGGTGTTGATCTGGGAAGGCTCTGGATAGAATTAACTGAGAGACAGCCTGGGGCTGGGTGGGTGATAAACCCAGGATTGTTTCAGTTATCAGGACAAGGAGTTGTGTCTGGAAATTGGAGAAAGGTGCTTTTGGGTAAAGGGGACAGTGTATATTTCTTTGTAGATACCAGACAGCTGGAGTAGAGGACAGCTTCTCTTCCCCTTGCAGGCTCTAGCACAGCAGAACTTTCTGAAGCAGCAGCACCAGCCATGGTTATTGTGTTGCCAGTGTGAAGGAGAGATGATGTTTGTGTTAACCCTGTGTGCTTCTGCTGAAATTCACTGGAGTCTCAAGGTTTAAGCTGGAGAGTTGTACTGAGGGTGTCTTTGATTCGATTTGCATAGAGTGTTTTAGTTCATTGGTGCCTGCCTTTGACAATTAGATTATTGATATCCTGTTCATTTGTTAACCTTAGTCATATGTTGACTAAGCTTGTAAATAATAAACTGTGTCTTGTAAATAATAAACTGTGTAGATAGTTAGATTGTTTGCACTCCAGCGTGTGGGGAAACCACAAGAAAGCACTCCACGAAGAGGTGACCCTAGGCTTAGGGGCTGGGAGGTTTCATAGTTTCATAGTTGGTATGGCCAGAAGGAACCTAAGCGGATCATCAAGTCTGACCCCCTGCCACAGCAGGAAAAAGTACTGGGGTCAAATGACTCAAGCAAGGTGTTCATCTAACCTCCTCTTAAAGACCCCCAGGGTAGGAGCCAGCACCACTTCTCTTGGAAGTTGGTTCCAGATCCTAGCCGCCCTGGCCGTGAAGTAGTGCCTCCTGATGTCTAGTCTGAGTGTACCCTCTGACAGCTTGACCAAGACTATTTGACACCATAGGACCCTGAATCCAGACATGGCCACAGGTAGCACCGTGGGTAGGGTTACACTTATTACCCAGAGTTCAGAGAGCAGTCAAATTAATGATAAGCAAGGTTCTGCATTTTTAATTTGACATGCAAAAATACAGTAAAACAGATGTTCTCATTTAAAGGAGAAAAATGTATGAAACAGCCAGTTTCCCCTTGCAGGCTGACAGAGTTCCAGCCTGTGAGGGGTTGAGGGGAGCTGGGAGGAGGACAATCAGGCATGGGTGCCATGTGCACATGCACTTAGACATGGCAGGAAAGCAGCATGTAGAGCATCTCTTGCAGCTCCCCACAGGTAAGTCTGTGGGGGAGAGGGGGATTAAGGTCTCCATAGGGAGGGAGAGAGGAAATTGGTGCTTGGGGCCTGGGGCTGGAGCAGGAATGCATAACTGCAGGGCCTGGCTGTGGAATGGGATGGAGCACCAGATGGCTTATGTGGGGGGCAGTAGTGGGGGCTGGCTCCCTGCCACTTCACGCACTCCTGGAGGCAGCATGAGTGGCATGTGCCCTCCATATTTGCGCATGGGACAGAGGCAGATGCAGGCTGGTGGCTGTAGGGTTGCAGCTTCCTTCCCTGCTGCCCTCCCCCCAGGACCTCTGTGACCCAGTGGGCAGGAACCCTCATGGCAGGACAAAACAGGACAAGGAACCTCATTGCTACTGCTGGGAGTCCCACATCACCATGAGAAGGCAATGGAGGTGGTGGTGCAGAGTTGTGACCCCTGCTGTTGCCAGGTGGGCAAGGGGCACCTTGCCATGGTGGCAGAAGACTCCCAGAGCCACCACCGACTTTTCCCACCCTGCTTTGCCGTCCTCTGCTGGGTCATAGATTGCAAGGGCCTGGAAGGAACCTCACAAGATCATAGGGTCTAGCCCCCCTGCACTAGGCAGGAAAGACTCCTGGGGTCAGATGACCCCAGTGAGGTGGTCATCCAATCTCCTCTTAAAGATTTCCAAGGTAGGTGATTGCACCACCTTTGAAGGGAGTTTATTTCACAGTCTGGACACCCTAACTGTGAAGAAGATTTTCTTAGTGTTAAGCCTGAAATGGTCTTTCAGGATTTTGTCGCCATTACTCCTGGTTTTCCCCAAGGGTGGCCTGGTAAACAGTTGTTCACTGAGCCCTTGATGTACTCCCCTGATATAGCAGTAAGCTGCAACCAAGTCCCCTCTGAGCCTTCTCTTTCTTAGGCTAAAGAGACCGAAGTCCCTCAGCCTTTGTTCGTATGGCTTGCCTTGCAAGTCTCTGATCATATGGGTGGCTCTTCTCTGGACTCTCTCAAGCTTTTTCACATCCTTCTTGAGGTGTGGCACACAGAACTGGATGTAGTACTCTAGCTGTGGTCTCACCAATGCTGCATAAACCAGAAGAATCACTTCTTTGGTTTTGCTCGAGATGCATTGGTTGATGCATGCCAGAGTATTGTTTGCCTTGCTGGTTACAGCATTGCACTGACGGGTCATGTTCATACTATGGTCTGTTATTACCCCTAGGATTGTCTCATTCATCGTGCGAGTCAGTTTGACACCACTGAGCCTCTTAGTATGTTGGGGATTGTTCATCCCCAGATGGAGCAGTTTACATATACTTCTCAATGTTGAACTTCATCTGGTTCTGATCAATCCAACTTGCCAGCCTGTCTAGGTCTGCTTGTATCTGCAGGCTATTTTCAAGCATGACCACACTCCCCCATAACTTGGTGTCATCTGCAAACTTGGCCAGTGAGCTCTTCACTTCCACATCCAAATGATTGATAAAGACGTTGAAAAAGGATCGGACCAAGTATAGACTCCTGAGGGACACCACCGGCCATTTCCTGCCAGGGCAACACAGACCCTTTCATTAGAACTCTCTGGGTCCTACCCTGCAGCCAACTTCCTATCCAGCTAACTGTCAAGCAGTTAAGTCCACAATCCTACAATTTTCCATGAGACCATCATGGGATACCAAATCAAAGGCCTTTTGGAAATCTAGGTATACAGTATCGACCTTCTCTCTCTTATCTAGGTGGTGAATTATCTGGTTGTAGGAGATGAGTTTGGTAAGACGAGACCTACCAGTGATGAAGCCACGCTGTCTGTCATTCAGAATCCTACTTTCTGCAAGCCTATCACACATAGCCTTACTTCTATCCCAGGGGAAATCCTGGAAAAATATATCAAGGAGTCTAATCAGCCTAAAGTTGCCTGGATCCTCTCTCCTCACCTTCTTGAAGATGGGCACAAGATTGGCTCTCTTCCAGTCTTCAGGGATCTCCTCCAAGCATCATGAGTTTTGGAAAAGGTCCTGTGATGACTTTGGCCAGCTCCTTCAGCATTCTCGGATGACGTTCACCTGGTCCTGCTGACTTATAGATGTCTAACTTTTCTAACTGATCACACACAAGCTCAACATCAACAGTAGGAAGGCAGCCATTCGCACCATGCCCATTCGGAATTTTATGTAGTATGATTTTCCCCTTAGTCTGAAATACAGATTCAAAGTAATCATTCAGGGGTTGAGTTTTCTCCTGCACATTGGTAAGCAGCTGTCCTGAGTTCTTAAGCAATGACCTCATGTTTCCATTTGTTTTCTTCCTGTTCCCTATATACCTAAAGAAGGACTTCTTATTGTCCTTGATTTCTGTTGCTAGTTTAAATTCAGTTACTGCCTTAGCCTTTCTAATCTGGTCTCTAGAAGTATGGGCCATTGTTGTATAGTTCTACTTGGGGACTGTCCCAAGGTTCCATTGTTTGTATGCCTCTTTCTTTTTTTTCAAGAGGACCATGATATCCCTATTAAGCCAAGAGGACTTTCCAGCCCTTCTGCTACTCTTCCTCTGCATGGGAATGGACTTATTCTGTGCTTTGAGGATCATTTCCTTGAAGAACAACCACTCTTCATGCACTCCTTTCACCTTCAGTCCCTGTTTCTGCAGTGCTTCCCCTACTATTGCCCTGACCCTGTTAAAATTCACTTTTTTGAAGTCCTGCTAGTTGATTTGCCTGCCTTTTGACAGACAGTGAGTGTGATGGTTTTGTGGTCGCTGTCACCCAGGCTACTCTCTTTATTCAAGTTGCTCACCAGATTGTCTCATTTGGCTAAGACCAAGTCTAGGAGAATATTACCTCTGGTTGCCCGTGCACTTCCCAAGTTGGGTAGATCTCATCAATACAGGTCAGGAAGAAATGCAACTGATCCAACTTAGCTGAGTGTTTGTCCCAAGGGATGTCTGGATAAATGAAGTCGCCCATGACAACCATGTCCCATGTGCACACGGCCTCTGCCAGTTCTTGAGAGAACTCCAGATCGAGCTCCTTCCCCTGGTTTGGTCTGTAGTATACAACAGTTAGGTCTCTCTCAATCTGACCCCTTCCCCGCCATAGTTTGACCCAGAGGTTTCATGCCACTCTTCTTCAAAGTCCATGTTGGCCTCCAAGGATGTGTACTTTTCCCTCGCATAGAAAGTTATACCTCCACCTTTCTTCCTTACTCAGTCCTTTCTGTGCAGAGCATAGCCCTCCATGGCTGTATTCCAATCATGTGAAGAGTCCCACCAGGTCTCCATAATCCCTATCAGATTCATAATGCCCACCTGAGACTAGGAGGGCTAGTTCCTCCTGCTTGTTCCCCATGTTCTTAGCATTAGTGTACAGGCACCTGAGTCCTCCAGTTGAGATCAATTTCTTGTCATGCTTAGCTTTTGCAAGAATTGCTTTCCTAGTGTCCTCAGTTTTGGAACTTTGTTGTGTGCTGGTCCCTGGGCATGCTCCGTCTCTTGGTGTTCTTAGTTTAAAGCCCCATCTAGAAGGTCGGCTATCTTGGGTGAGAACAGGGACTTACCTTTCTGTGTGAGGTGGATGCCATCCCTTCCCAGGAGTCTTCTCTCCCTGAAGTGTGCACTGTGGTCAAAGAAACCAAAGCCCTCTTGGTAGCACCACTGCCAGAGTCATTGGATCACTTCTTCAATGCATCCTTCCCTCCTAGGTCCATGGCCTACAACCAGAAGCACAGAGGAAAAGACTACCTGCAACCTGCTCCCTTGAGCCCAGAGCCCTGTAGTCTCTTATGACCTGGTCCAGATTACTCCTGGCCATGTCATTTATGCCCATGTGGATGAGAAGCATGGAGCAGTGGTTAGAGGGCTGCATAAGCCTAGGGATTCTCGCTGCAACATCCTGTATGCGAACCCCAGGAAGGCAGTGGACCTCATAGGCTAGAAGGTCCAGATGGTAGGTGGGTCTCTCAGTGCCCCACAGGAGGCAGTACCCCACCAGCACCACCTTGCATCGTCTCTTGGGGATACCAGTTTGATGACTACCCATCTTCTCCTCCAGTGTCTCCATTGGAGCCTCCTCATGCATGGTAAGGGGAGCATACCTGTTGTGCAATGGAAGAGGAGGGGCAGCCCTGGCTCTGTACATCCTGGAGACTGAGATAACAGTCTTCTAGATAGCTGAACAGGACTGTGGAGGCTGTAGGCGGAGAGTAAGGGGTACCACTAGGGCAGTGGGTGGGGCATGGGTACTGGCAGAGCCTGGGGGACTTTGGATCCTGAGTGAGGGGCAGTGGGAGGACCCAGGGGGCTGTGGGTTTGTTGAGGGGCACCAGAAGGTCCAGGGGTCTGTGAGTCAAGAGTGAGGGGTACCAGCAGGATTGGTGGGGGGGAGGGCTGTGGATTGGGAATGAGGGGCAATAGCATGGGCAGGGCACTGGCATATCAGCACTGCTTAGTACCACAAAGCAGTGGGAGAGTGGGGATCAGCTGCAGCTGAACCCACATTCTGGTGAGCAAAGGGAGTAGGGTAAGCTCTGAGTTTCCATGATAAAAAAGTACAAAATAAAATGCCAACATTTATAGGTATTTAGAATGGATTTTATTATAGTGATTGAGGCACTGGTAGTCTTCCAATTTGCTTTAAAATGGTAAATATATCAATAAAACATTGTGTTGAATCAATACCTAAGTTGCCTTTCTCTTTTGTTTGCTGCCAAGAACTCCAGCCTCAGCGGCAGGATATGTTTATGATGCCCATATCCTCTACTTCTGCCACTGCTGCTGCCTCTTATTTTCCCTATTCTAGATATGCTACTCAAACTTAGTTTATAACTGCCTTCCTTCTCAAAAAGTATTTTAGAAATTGTTCTTTTAACACTTGATTTTTGGTAGTGGTACTGAGTAGAATTTAAAGTCTGTATTATCACAGTGTTTTCTGTCTTATTAAGATATCCCTAGGTATCAACATAGAATCACCTCTATTTACTCCAGAGAGATAAGGATCTGGTTTCTAGGCAGCTGTGTGTTCCTGAAACCAGAAAAGATGAACCATGCTCTTAAAATATGTATAGTATACAGATGGCGGAGTCTTTTCTCTATACAAAAGAGAAGTCTTTAAATAAAATGTTAAGTTTATTCAATCTTTCATGTATATCTTGTAACATCTGGCATTCATCTTAAATGAGGAAACTTGATGCAACATGTTCTTACATTATTCTATTTCCTCTGTTTCCATTAATTGTAATACTATTTGAGGTATTTCCCTCCAAATGTAGCCAGTGTTACATGATATTTTTGCTTACATTATGTCAAAATATATTAAGTATTAGAGAAGTTTGGTGCTCTTATCCCAGCCAGTGAACCAACAAAGGAAGGTTCCTCAGCATTAATGGTCTGTCCATGAACTCAAGGCAGGAGTCACAATTCTTTGGACTACAGAGTGGATTAAGAGGGGAGGTAGTTAGCCATGTTAGTCTGTAGTCAAGCAGAAGGTGGGAAGATTTGCACTTTATAGACTAAATAAATCAAAGATGTATAGCAAAATCTTTGTGAGCCTGAGATCACACAGGTCCTGCTATAAAAGGCCTTGCACAGAGCAATATATGAAATGGAGAGGGTTATCTGAATTCAAAAGAGAGGGAAGAAAGTTCAACTGGGGGAGAGGCAAACAAAGAATAAACCCCTCAGGGATGAAGGGATCACAAAAGCTAATCCATGTAATGGGATAAGAATCAACAGTCCCTGTTTGGAAAATACTTAGCACAATCTGGTCTGTGGATGATTTCTTATGCTGCAATTCTGTATCCAAATTAGTTTTAAAAGTTCAAAAGTTTTGTTGTCTAATTATCTATAAATTATGCGTTACGCTTGGACCATACTGAATCTGTGAAATGAAAAGTGGCGTTACGTCTGTGGAGGAGACTAAAGTTATGCTATCATGAGCTAGACAGCAGAGCCCAGAGTTAACCCTAGCCTGAAGTGGCATAACTTTGAGATGCTCAAATGGTACATAACACATGTTGATGAGCTTTAATGTGCAGATGCTTATGTTTTAAGTGCCATTAGTATGGTCTAAGTGCAATGCATAATTTCACCCTAAGAACAGCTACCTTGAGGTTAATGATGAAGGTTAAAGTGTTCTGCTGCAGACTTGTGTGTCTTTCTGGAACTGATGTTGGATCAATTCCACAGCATGGAATATATCATTATTTTCCCCAATACAGTCGGTATTAGATTTAGGGCCAGATTCTGCCACCCTTAATATTATTGTTTGGTATGTAAGTTGCTCCATTAATTTAAAGGTACCTGTTAATATTGGTGGACAGCAAACCTTCTCTCTTAGTCACTATTCTCCCAGTTGGAACAGTGCTTTCATTTTGGTCCATCTTGCTAAATTTCAAATAGATTATATTTTTCATAGATTCATAGATTGTTAGGGGCTGGAAAGGACTTTGCAAATCATCGTGTCCAGCCCCACTACTCTAGGCAGGAAGACAACTGGGGTCAAGTGACCGCAGCAAGGTGACTGTCCAGTCTCATCTTGAAAATCTCCAGGGTATAAGACTGCATCACCTCTGGAGGGAGTTTATTCCACAGGCTGGACACCCTGACTATGAAGGAGTTTTTCCTGGTATTAAGCCTGAAGTGGCCTTCCAGGAGTTTATATCATTGGTCCTGGACTTCCCCAGGGGTGCCCTAGTGAACAGTTGTTCACTGAACTTCTGATGCTCTCCTCTGATATAGCAGTAAGCTGCTACCAAATCCCCTCTCAACTGTCTCTTCTTTAGTCTAAAGAGGCTTGTGCAGTGAGCTTTTCAGTCCCCTATCCAAATAATTGATAAAGATGTTGAAAAGCACCAGTCCAAGCACAGACCCAAGGGTCACCACTGGCCACTTCATGCCAGGATGACATGGATCTGCTCATGAGAACTCTCTGGGTCCTACCTTGTAGCCAGTTTCCCACCCACTGAATCATCAAGCAGCTGAGCCTACAAACTTCCTGTTTTCCCACAAGGATATTGTGGGATACTAGATCAAAAGCCTTTTGGAATTCTAGGTATATAACTTCTACCTTATCTCCCATGTCCAAGCGGTGAGAGATCTGATCGAAGAAGGAGATGAGACCTACCCATGACAAAGCCATGCTGGCTGTCATTCAGAATCTTACTTTCTGCTAGAGTATCACACATAGATTCCTTAATGAGCTCTTCCAGGAGTTTCCCTTAGATAGAGGTTAGGCTGATTGGCCTATAGTTTCCTGGGTCCTCCCTCTTCTCTTCTTGAAGATAGGCACAATGTTGGCCCTCTTCCAATCCTCAGGGATCTCCCCTGTGCATCACAAATTCTATAAAAGCTTTGCCAGGGGTTCTGTGATGACCTCAGCCAGCTCCTTCAGCACTCTCAGATGGAGTCCATTTGGTTCCACTGACTTATAAATGTCTAGTTTTTGTAGCTGGTATTGAACCTGCTCAGCATCCACAATGGGGAGGCTGTCAGTCCTGACATGCCATCCATTAACCTTATCTCATTTGACTTTCCACATGGTCCGATGAAATACTGAAACAAAGTGGACATTCAGGAGTTCAGTTTTTTCCTGAATGTCAGTTACCAGCTGTCCTGAAGTGTTAAGCAGGGGTCCCACACTTCCATTTGTTTTTGTCCTACTGCCTACATACCTAAAGAAGGACTTCTTATTGTGTTTGACTCCCATGGATAACCAAAACATGGTTGCTGCCTTAACTTTCCTGATCATTTCCTTACATATGCTGGCCACTAAAGTATAGTCCTCTTTGAGGACTGTCCATAGCTTTCACTGTGTGTACACCTCTTTTTTCTTTTTAAGAGGACCACAATGTCCCCATTAAGCCAGGAGAGCTTGCCATCCCTCCTGTTACCTTTCCTCTTTGCAGAAATGGTGTTCTTTTGTGCTTAGAGGATCGTGTCCTTGAACAACGACCACTCTTTATGTACCCCATTTGCCTTCTCTTTCTGGTTCATCATCTACTAATCCCTACTAATGCTCTGAGCCTGCTGAAGTCTGCATTCTTGAAGTCCAGGACTTCAGTCCTTCTGGTTGATTTGTCAACCTTGCAGTGGATGGTGAACCTGATAATTCCATGGTCTCTGTGACCCAGGCTACCCTCAGCGTTCAATCCACATACCAGATCATCTCCCTTGGCCAAGACCAGGTCTAGGAGAGTGTTACCTCTGGTTGGCCCTTGCACTTCCTGGGTCAGGAAGAGCTCCTTGATCACAGTAAGAATGATCTGACCTAGCCAAGTGTTCCTACCAATCTATGTCTGGGTAATTGAAGTCACCCATGACAACCAAGTCCCTTGCATATGCAGTCTCTGTCAGTTGTTGAGAGAACTCCAGATCCAGCTCCTCCACTTGGTTCAGTGAGCTGTAGTAAAAACCCATAGTTAGGTATCTCTCGCCTTCGCTCCCCTGGTAGCTTGACCCACAGGGTTTCAAGCTGTTTATCTTTGGAGCTAATGTCAAGCTCCAGAGACGTGTACTACTCTCTCACGTAGAGAGCTACCCCTCTGCCTTTTTTTCCCTACTCTGTCCCTTCTGTGCAGGGTGTAGCCCTATACAGCTATGGTCTAGTCATGTGAGGATTCCCACCAGGTCTCCGTGATCCCTACCAGGTCATATTGCCCACTAGAAAACAGGAGGGCCAGCTCCTCCTGATTATTCCCCATGCTCCTGGCATTGGTGTATGGGCAGTGGAGGCCCTCAACTGACACCCTTATTTCCTGAGACACTGTGGGAGAACTGTTTGGTTAGCATTTTCTAAAACAGTTGTGTTAGTGTCCTTCACAAGGGAGCTTTCATATATGCTAGTTCCTGGGCATTCTCCACTTGGAGTTTCCCCATCCCCCAGGAAAATCAGTTTAAAGCCCTGTCCAGTAGATCAGCCATCTTGGCTGAGAAAAGGGCCTTATCTCTCCACGTGAGGTGAATGTCATCTCATTCTAGAAGTCCTTTCTCTCTGAAGTGCGTGTTGTGGTCAAAGTAACTGAACTCCTCACAGTAGCACCACCATCTGAAGCATCTGTTGATTTGCTGATATATTTGCAGTAGCTGTTTTACTTAAACACTGTATATAGAATTCATAATTTTTTTTGTCATTCTTTAAAAGGAGAAAATGATTTTGTATGTTCAATCTACTTTCAAATTCCATATCCAAATTGTAATTGCTTAATTACCCCTATGTGGTGCCTGAATTTAAAGTATCTATGGTTGGTACTTAGTGAAAGAAGGGTTGGTTTCCCTAAAATGTAGAACAATACTAGGCATTTACTCCTTTGGTTCATAATTAACAAGTTAAGGAACTATAGACTGGATGAAAGTACGTAAGTGAATACATAACTGGTTAGAGTATCAAACTCAGTGAATAGTTCTCAATGTCTTGCTGGGAGGAGGTATCAAGTGGGGTTCCCCAGGGATCTGTCCTGCCTGAATCTGTTATTGTTCAACATCCTCATTAATGATTTAATGATATTGAGTGCACACTGAGAAAATGTGCAAATGATCCCAAGTTTGGTGGAATTGTGGATGCTCTGAGGGGCAAGGCTAGGATTCAAGATAAGAAAAATCCACAATCCACCAAATTAAATTTAAAAAGGACAAATGCAAAGTTCTACACTTGGGACAGAATAACTATACACATAAATACAGAGTGGGGAATGACTGGCTAGGCTGTAGTACTCCAGAGAAAGACATAGGGGGCCAAAAGCTGATTCCATAATCAGCATAATCAGTCCAACAGTGGACTCTTGTTGCAACCCCCGCACCCAACACAAGCATACTGTGGTGTTTTAACAGGAATGTCACTTGCAAATCATGGGAAGTGACTCTCTCTCAATTCAGCACTGGTGAGATCCCACACTTCAAGAAGGACATGGACAGTTTGGAAAAAATCCAGAACAGGGTTTAAAAAATTATGAAAGGCCTAGGAGTCAAGACTTATGATAAAAGGCTGAAATAAACTAGTTATTTAGCCTGGCAAAAAGAAGATTGGATAGGATATGATAAGTGTTCAAATATCTGAAGGGTGATTGTAGAGAGGATGAAGATGGGCTTCTCTGTGTGGCTGTAAGGGGATAGGACTAGAAGCAATGGGCTCAAACTGCAGCAGATGAAATATAGGTTGGATATTCAGAGGAAGTTTCTGACTATTAGGGTGGTCAAGCATTGGGACAGGCTACCTAGACAAGTTGTGGCATCTCCATTCTTGGAAACTTTCAGAAGCAGGCTAGACAGACACATTGCTGGAACAGTTTAGTCGGGGATGATCTTGCTTTGAACAGGGAGTTGGACTAGATGACCTCATGAGGTCTTTTCCAGTCTCACTATCCTTTGATCATGTGGGATTTAAAGATACTAGAGATATGGGCTCAAACCTGTGGTTCTCAACTGTTTTGGATTTGAGGCACTCCTCTCACTGCACTCCAGGCACCCCTTCATAATTTTTGTGAATTGCGTTGTCCACATATCTTTAAAAACTAATTTATATATTGCAATACTTACCTCCTTACACAGGGGCTGGACAATAATGGGTGGGGATTGTTCAGACAGGGATGAACAAGACTAAGATTGGCTTATCTGCTTAGCATATCTTGTTTTTCTTTGTACCTCACTTATCTCCTCACATGCTGCTTTACCCTTCAAATGATCTGTCTGAAAACCAGTGGTTTAAACAGCAACAAAAAAAGAGTTCCAGTTAAACTTCCTTTTCTGAGTTGGCAAAAATATTGGTTTGTACATGAACCATGTCGCTTTATGTTAGATTATAAAGTTGCTAACTAAACGAAGTTTTCTTGCTTTCATAATTAATTAATCCAAGACCATAATCCTGAAAGCAATTAATGTACCTATGCAACTTTGCTCATGTGAATAAATACATGGGCTGAAATTTTCACTTCATTAAAGTCCATGAACATTTTCTCATTCGATAGACAAGGGCCAGCATGTATCCACTGACTTGAACGAGACTGTTCATATGCTTAAAATGAGGCATGTGCTTAAGTACTTTGCTGAATAGATTCTAACCTGAGAGGTATTTCTGTTTTGAGTGACCCCTTCAGCTCATGCAGAGCTTCACAAAAGTTTGTTGGGCTATATACAGGTATTTGGATACACCTGCATGGGAAATCTTGCAGAACTGGACTCCTGATTAAACCTTTTTAAAGCAACATGTTCAAGTTCTTCAAAAATGCTAAGCATTTTAAACTTTCAACAGAATCAGTGGACATGTAAGATATTTTATGATTTGTAGAAGTGCTTAATAGCTACAGGATATACCAGAAGAGAATCAGTTAAAAAACAACCCATACAACTCTCAGTTCAAAATCATTAAAATGTTGCATGAACTATAAAATGCATAATAATGCAGCAAACATTTCTTAATCTTAAAATAACACTAAATTGCTAACGTAAATTTTACTAAATTGCAAATAAAATAATTTTGAATTATTAAAAGAATGTTGAACACTGAGCAAATACCTTGCTAGATACTGTAGATGCCTTGAGGCAGTTATATTGTTAAAAAGTAAAAATAAGACCAAAAAAAGTTATTGACTTTTTACTTACTTTCCTCTTCTGTTATTTTTCACTAAACTTTGGTAAAATAAAAGTATATTGTATAAATATAATTATTGGATACAATCTAGAGTCCCTGACATGGTATTTTTATATTGATATAGCAAGTTCTTTTATATAAATCACACTAATATTCAAACCAGAATATTTTCTATTTATGGAATTGAATAGATAATCATTCAAGACCATCTCTGTTTCAATACAAAATAAGAGACATCTTTCCCATGAGCTACAGTTAGTGTGCAAACTACTATATTTACCTCTGTATCAATTACTTTAGTTGGTCTGCCCTTTCCTTCCAGTTACCAGCTAGAAGCATTACAATTTGTGAATCAGTATTAATTATTATCAACTAGAAAGCCAAAAGCTAGGGTCTCGTTCTATCTTGTATATACAAAAAAAAAAAAATCCCTTACTATCAGTAGAACTCTTTCACAATGTATGATTGTGTACTAAGGAAAATATCTAGCAAAATAGATGGGGACAGGCATCCCAAAGAAGGTGCATCCATCATGGACAGCTCCATATTGTCTTGCCCCTATGTGGTAATTAACATGTCCTGAATCTACACCCTGGGATAGATTGCCTAATGTAGATATGATTAATTTGGTATAGATGCAGTCAGAATTATGTTTCAGTGGTGTAACAAGCAGGGCTTGCATCCTGGGAAAACTAGGCTGAAGAGTGAGGGGCCCATAGTTCTGTGAGTGCAGGGGGGTTGATGTGGGTTTTGAGCCTAGGGTAGGGGAGAAGGGCATGCAGCAGTCTTCCCAAAACAGTCTCTAGCTATTGGTGGTACTACAGCCACATACTCTGCCTACTCCAAGTCTTGCTCTTAAAGCAGCAGTGGGGTGGTGTCTGTGCACTGACTATTGCTGCCCCAGTGCTATGAAGCTGCTCTTGACACTGGAGCACAGAACCTCTGGGGGTGGGGAACAATTTTGGCATCCCTCCTAAGTCAGAGCCCAGGGCTGGTGCTCCTCTTGCCCACCCCTGTTGTGTTACTGTTATATCTACTTCCATTTATTTTAGCTGGAGAATATTTGGCCAACATTTAAGTTTGCATTCCCCAAAGATCTGGGATGAAATAATGTCCCTATAGAAATAAGAGGAAGGTGGGGGTAACCCTCTCATAAATTTAATGGAATAAGGATGTCACCCCTAGGCATAAATCATCAACCCAGTGTACAGAGATTTATTCATTACACAACTCTCATGTTACTAAGGCTGATGTCTGATACAGAAGTCACCAAGGTTTACTTATGTCTGATACATGAGGGTTTCTAGAATCAGGATCTACATGTACTGACAGAGTGAAATCCTAAAGCAATAGAGATCAACGAGAATTTTGCCTTTGTTTTCAGAAGGCCAAACTTTGTTTACTTTTACATACACAGAACAACATCATAATTTGATTTTATTTTGATAAATAAAAAGGATTGGAGCAGATTTTAAGACACTGTATATGTTCTTTTCCAGTAGTCAAAGGGAAATGTATGGGCTCTTGTTGCCTGTCTGGAAATCCTCTTTGGGACAGTGTTCTCCAAGCTTTTACTTTGCATATTTTTCATGGTTTAGCTCTAACCTTGCATTTGTACTAGGCTTCATTGAGGAGAATTGGGGACCTGGCCAGGAGAGAGATAGGATTGTTTGTGTTTTGGAACAGCACTGGATAGGATCATGTTATACAGAGCACAAATTTTACCTGTATCTTAGTCTGATTTTTGATGGGTAGAAGAGACATTAAATTCTTTTTGGCTTATCTGAGAGATAAATTACCTTACCTTTTGTGCAGCAACTTACCTACACTCCTGGTTTTACTGAATGCCAGGCTGCTACCCCCTCCAGCCCACAGAATCCCCTCCCCATCAGTGGATTGCTCCTCTGCACCCAAATTGGCCCCTACACTTCAGTCCCCACACCACTGCTCTGATGGTTGCCTAGCCACCCACATTGTCTTCTCTGTTCCCCACCAGCTTGCCCTCCCCCAGGATTTGCTACCCTGGCTGGCACCCTGGTCAGCCAGAGGGTGGATGGGAGAGGTTCCCCTTCTCTGTCTGGTCCCAGGCTCCCTGTAGCCCCCACTGTGCATCTGTGCCTAGACCCAGCCTCTGCTGGGTCCTGTGGCTGCCTGGCAGCTCCCCAGGATGGGGAGGAGAGATGGGGAGGGAGGGCATGGAGCTTCTGGGACTCTGTGTAGGGGCTAGATCTCCGTGCACAGGGGAAGCAGGGGCTACAGGAAGAGAGGGAATATTCCACTCCTGCTGCTGCTGTCACAGGATGATCAGAGTGGCAAGGCAGTAATCCAGAGGTGGAAGGGGTGATAGAAGGGGGTGCGTGTACATGTGAGGGGGCTTTGGGGGCAATCAGAACTTCAGGAAAGCAATCCAGGCAGTGGGAGGGTGTTGCAGGGGGGCAGTCTGGGAGTGGAGGGGCCAATTGGAGGCTGGGCTGACAGGATAGAGGGGATGATTCATGGATGATTGGGGGAAGAAATTGGAGGGGCCAATGGAGGGGTGATTCAGGCAGCATGAATGGCCCCTTCCTTTCTCTAGCCTTGTCACAGAGGGGTCCTACAGGAGGGCCGTGATCTCCTCAAGGCCCCCTTCCCGTGCCAAGTTAGCTTACGGGCACCCTCGAATTCTTGCCCGCCACATCTTTGATGACACTATATATTTGGGAGGCTGCCTTTTACACCCTCTTGACCACTTCTCTCTGGTTACCTGGACCCTGTGGTTTCCTGGACCCCTCGTGGGTCCCGCTTTACAATGAGTGCTTCAGGGGCACCCTAGCCTTAGGGGCTATGCGTGGCTTCAACCAGCCCTGTACCATGCCCCAAGCCTTGCAGGTGTAATGGATGTTGTTCTGTCTCTCTGTCACCATGCCTCCTCGGGCACTCAGGCTCTCCGCAGCCCTGTCTCTCTCTGGGGCATTCTTAGTAATGCTGCCCTCTCTCTGGGGCTAACCGCGCCCACACTGGGGCTTCTCAGCAATGCCCCCTCTCTGGGGCTCTTCAGTAATGCCACCCCTCTCCAGGTCCTTCTCAATAAATGCTGCCTTCTCTCTGGGCTCACCACGCCTGCACTGGGACTTCTCAACTGTCCCTCTCTGGGGCTGGGGTCAATGTACCCTGAATGCTGTGCCCTCACTGGAGCTGGGATCCCCACACTGCTGTGGATCCCCTATGAGGTCTCCTCCAACCCCTAATAGCCTCACCCAAACCACCGGTTACAAACAGCAATACAAACATAAGCCCCTTGGCTATAACAAAAATGGAAGCCACCTGGCCATAACAACAGTCCAGCCTACCAGGGAATACTCCATCCCTCAGCCATGTCAGATGCTGCACCTTCAGTCAGGGTGCTCCTCTCTTCCATGAGAGAGAGCTCTTTCCTCTTTGGCTGTCAGCAGGGAACTGCCTCTGGCCCCAGCCCCTATGGTTTATAAGGGAGCCAGGCCCTGCCCCTTCTGGTCAACTGACCTCCTCTGGTTGTCCTGGCAGCCAACAGGTGGGCTCTTTATTCCATGCTAGGGCTCTTTCTCTAGCCATTTTCCCTCTTTAGGAGCATGTCACCTAAGTGCTCTGCAACAGGCCTGTACTGCAGCTAGAGAGTCTGCAAGTGGGGCAGACACAGGGCACACTTAGCAGCTCCTAGCTACAGCCCTCTAGTTGCAGGTTGAAGCAGTGCATGTTGGAAGATATTATGTGATGACTGTAATGTGTAATCTCACCCTGTGAGTGCAAGCTTGTTTCATGTCGTTCTTACCTTGACCTGAATTCTAGATTGAGCCATGCAGATGTTTCATTGCACCATACAGGCATGTAATTTATTTCTAGCACTTATTACAGTCTAAAGGATGCTGCCAGCACTCAACAAATAAGCAGTGATTTGCATTTTACAATGTACTTTCCAAAGTTATTTTTGGCATTTTCAAGCAGCTGGGATGATGAAACAAGATGGGTCAGCTTTACTTCCCTTAAGTTAATACTTAATTTCAGTCTCTTCATATAATATCTTGACCTGATACCAATTTCATGTGAAGGATTTACTAATTCAGGCCAGCATGTCCTTGTTTCAGAAAATCTTTGTTTGGATTGGTGGAGCCTGTCCACCAATCAGGTAAGGGTTGGGCAGGACTGACTCTGTCCTGCCCAGAAGTGGGGTGTGAGGAACCTCCCATACCTGAGTGAAGCCTGAATTTTGCAGCTCTGGCAAGACTTTAGGGGTGAAGCCTCCAAAGTGAATAAAAGGAGTCATGTGCCCAGCACGTGAGGGATGTATTTGGGGATGACAAAGGAAGGGGCTAAAAAATTGGGGAAGAGCTGCCCAGTGGGTGAAGCAGTACCCAGAAAAGCCCCTCCTTGCTGGGACCAACACCTCAGCCCTATCAGTGCACAGAGTGGTGCATGAGGCTCAGATCTTGGGGCTGCTTGAAGTAGTCTGTATCTGCATCCCCTGGCAGGGGACCAGGGGGCTGTGCACAGATTAGTGCATGGAGCCCAGACCCTGGGAGACACTTGAGGTGGCTTGGGTCTGCAAACCCGGCAGGTGGCCAGGGAACAGCGCATGGATCAGTGCGTGGAGCCCAGATCCTGGGAGCCGCCCAAGGTAGGTTGGGTTTGCCACCCCCACAGGTGGCCAAGAGAGCAATACAGATATAGCTGCACAGAGGGTCAAAGAGCTGATCGGGATTCTGAGAGCTGTTTCAAAGTGGCTCAGGTCTCCAACCCCTTCCATAAGGAGCAAGCTAAATGGTGAATAGATGGGTGTACAGGGCCGTGAGCAGGCCTCAGGATGGGAGAGAGTCCCAGGCAGTGGCCAGCCACTATGCCAGGAGAGGGGCCCATCCCAAGAAGCTAGAGCAGCCTTGCATCACCAGGAGTTCATGAGTGTTGTGACTAAGGGAGCCTTTGGGAAGGAGCCAGCAGGGGCCCTGGTGAGGTAGGGGGTCCCATGCTGGCCCTCAAGGAGTTGGAGGGGCCTGGAGTGTTGTCCCATTTTATCCTGGCAGAGCTGTGGCCCGGCTTCCCCTCATTGAATGGGGAGACCCTAGGGTAGTAGCACCTTTAACACCCAGAAGGGTGAGTGAGTGCCTCATATTTTGTCATTTGCACCATATATTTTGTCAGTTGAGGTTTCACTTTTATATGAGTACAAGTGTATTTTATCTTTGATTTCCACTGCATTCAGACAATGTTGTTTCATGGACTGAAAATAGTTAATTGCATTTATCCCTTTTGATGTACTGTATTTACCTGTGTTTGCTTATACTTACCAGTTCCAGATCTGTTACTTACCTGTGTAGGTTGAAGCTCTATAGGAGGTATAAGTCATGTATGTAATATATTCCTATGTCATTGTATAAGTGATTACTTATCTGTATATATGTAAATATATATATGTATATATATATGTAAATATAACTTTGTATATAACTTTATTTTATTAATTAATAAACCTGTATATAGTTAAGCAGTTGGGTCCTGGCCTGACTCTAGGGAACTGAGGGGAAACTGTGCGCACCTCTGCCTGCTGACTATCCCTTTCAATTCACAGAAACGGGGTACATATTCTGTGTTCTCCCAGGCTACATAAATGGTAAAATAAGTTAGTAGTTATATTTTTGTACCTTGTCATTTATATTTTTGTAAACTCGTAGCTTGTATTTTCTTCTGAGAGAGAGCATTTCCTTGCAGTGTACCCCTGTGCTGTCTATATGTTGTAAATAGTCAGTGATGGAGGTAACATTCAGAACAGGCAGGCAAATATTCTCAGCAAGGCAATGTTCTCAGCCTCCTTTATTATACTGCTTCTTTATGTGCTTGGTTTGTTGTTGTTGCTGTTTCTATTTTGTTCTGATTTTTTTAAAACAATTTTTCTAGCATTAAAGTGTATAAACCTTTAAAGTAGCTGTAATGTTATTTGAATAATTGCATATAGTTTGGCTGCCATGGCCTAAGAACAGATGTTTAACTGGGGCTTTCTTTTCCTTGAGAGAGCAGCAGTGGTGACCGCTATTTGTGCATTCCCCCTAGGACAGCACTCAGGGCTGGTGCCCCATTAACCACCCTTATTTACATCACTGTTTGAGAATGTAAGTAGAATAAAACTTACTGTTGATTTGACCTAAGTTTAACAGTTGCCAAAAAAACACCCCCAAAATAAGCTCTCGGGTCTCTTACCTTTTATGGTATGGCTAGATGCACTAGTTTTCACTCTGAGTATGGGAACTCTGCTTACTTCCCATATTAGCAAAACTTGCCTCTACGGTGTTTTTTCATTAATACTATTCTAGTTATGTTAATGCTGTAGGATAGGCTACAACTGAGATAAGGGCCCTACTGAGTTAGCACTTTACAAACCTAATAATTAGAGCTGTTTTATGGTATTTTACTTAACATGTCTTGGGGAAAAAAATACAAATACCTGGAAGATTCTGAGCAAAAGAATTTTCTCCATACAGTTTGCAAACATTTTAAGTTAAAAAAAATAATACTGAAATTCTGAAAGAAAATTATTTTAAAAAGCAAGAGATATTTTTTTTCCAAACAGCCTAAGAACTTCCGAAGTAGATAGTCAAGGTAGACAAAAGATTAAAAAACGAAGTAGCATTAATTACAGGCAGCTGGCCCTGAAACCTTTCATTTCATGGTTTTTATTGTTCAGACAGGCTCCAGCATAATGTTAGCAAATCCCAGATGGAATGAAATATTCCTGGAGTTTCCTATAAAGTTTAATTAGACAACTTCATTGTATACAGATTGTGACCACCCTCAGCACACACACGCATGCACGCACGCACTTCCCTTTTTGTTTGCGAAGCTATATACAGTGCTAGTCTCTATCTCTAGTTTTAATGATATAATAATTCTTTCCAACATTAATGACCACTACTCACCTTTGACTGGCATAATTTACAGTCCAAAATGTGTATGTGAAAACATGGGGTAATCCAATAATCCATTAGTGTTTCTCAAACTTGTACACAAAAATGTTTGATGCAATCAGCTGTTCTGTTCCTTTTGGAATGGTACCTTGACTCACACTACTCACTCGCCCGCTCTCTCTCTCTCTCCTTCTGTTTTTTAAAACTTAAAACATCCAAAAAGTCTTTCATATTGCATTTGCCTTTTCCTTAGTTTTAATCTGAGATATCTTTCTTCTGCTCCTGGTGTCCCCATTCTTTCCCCCCTTTTTTTTCTTGAGGGGTAGAGGGAAAGGTGGGTAAATTATCTAATTCTGAGTGCATCTCCCAACCCATCCTTTCTGTAAACAGGTTATTTTTCATCCATATTGTTATTTATGCCCGCTAGAGTAGCACACAGAACACTATACTGTCAAAAATCAGTTCTCAGTCAGTTTAATGTTCCTTTTCATTTAAGTAATTTAAAAATCATTGATATGCAAGAAGGTTAACAAGCTTGAAAAATAATATATATTTTCATCCAATACAATCCAGTAGGTGACTTTAAATTCTGCTACTTCCAGAGTTCCCTTTTAAAACCAGTAATTCCAAGAAGTACTTTATTTCTTTTCTCTGGGATAATTCATATAGAGGAAAAGTTTTGGGTACGGAGGAATCTTTCCTTTTTTAAACATTTGAAAAGTGCACACAATTTTTCCTAGATTTCAGTACAGAATTGAGCATTTCCTCCCCCCCTTCCCCCACTCAAATCACTCCCCCACTCTTCTTGAAGCACGCCTATAAGTATTTTTAACAGTATCCTAAAATAAATGTCCTATATTAGTTCCTGAGAACTCCAATGAGTTTTGAATTCTGCTATTGATTCAGTGTATTAAAGGGACATTAAGGGCCTTTCTACATGTGCAAGTACAATTATGATGGGATCTAATGAGTGAACCACATAGTCCATAGCCCCCCACTCAGATGCCACAAGTGCATGTCAGGAGGCATGATTTTGGATTGTTCATTAGATTCCATCACACCTTTTTGCTGGTACAGGGAAAGCGCAATCCTAGATTCCCCCTGCATTGGTAAGAAGCAAGCTTCTACAACTAGGAGTCCTCTCAGTTGAGGGTCTCAGAGCCAGGTGGGTGTCCTCTGCTCCCCAGGGCTGGGAGATTATGGTAGCTGTGATCCCCCAGACCAATCTCATGCCCCTGCCCACTGGCCGCTATGCATTCTGGCTGGCATCCAGCATCCACAGCTATGAGATTCTGGCTCCCATGCTGCCAGGACCCACAGTCAGCACAGGGACCCTGCTACACATGCAAATTGCAAGCTCAGTAGCAACCAGCTATAAAGTCAGTACACATTTTTGAAGTCTAGGTTTATAGTGGTTGGAGCTTTTATGGTATGCCTGTGTAGTTGTTCTTAAGATAATTACACAATTAACGATTTAATTGCATGATACTTGTAATATATGGGGGCAAGCGGTAAGACTGAAGTCAAGGGCAGACTCTCCTTAATTTCAGTTAGTTTTGGATTAGGCTGGAAGTAAATAAAAGTAGCAGTTGCTTTACATAAATAAGTAGAGCACTTAGTTGTACCTCATCCAAAAAACTGAGTTTGTGTACAATAATATTTACCAATTCTAGTCATCATGAAACTGCAAACTCAGTTGTCTGTTTCACCCCCCTCCCCTACCTGCCACTCCCTTTGGACCCCAGTTCTACACCTATTCATGCCATGTGACCTGGCTAACTGGGTAGACTTGTGCTTTGAACTGCTCAAATCTTGTGGTTTGAGCAGTGCAACACACAGTTCTGCAGTTTGTATGGGGTTGCACTCCTAAGGCTGCAGGCGGGGGACTTAGCTCGAGGGGGGGGCCCACACCCCTCCATAGTGCAGCAGCAGCAGGTAACTTGGGGCACAACTTTGGCCAGCACTGCACATTTTAGTGAAGGGTGCAGTCCCCACCAGGCTGCCTGTATCACTGGTACTCCCTGCCACTCATGTGCAGCCTCTGCACTTGCACAGCAGGGAGGGAAACCCCACGTGCTGGAGCCAGCTGCCTTCCCTGCCGGGGTGCACAGCACCAGAGAGAAGCCTCAGGTCCTGGAGCTACCTTCTGTAAGGGAGGGAAACCCCAGGTGCCTTCCCCCACAGCCAGGTCCAGCCTAAGGCTTCTTTCTGGTGCTGTGCAGCCCTGCGCAGCCCTGGCAGGGAAAGCAGCTGGCTCCAGCATGTGGGGCTACACTCCGTGCAGTGTGAGTGGTGGGGAGCACCAGCAGTACAGGCAACCCAGCGAAGGCTGTGCCCCTTGTTGCAATGTGCAGCACAGGCTGGAGCCGTGACCTGATGGGCATCTGCACTCTGAGTGCGTTGTCTGCTGCTGCTGCCACGACTGCCCGCCGAGGCTGCAAACTGTGCCTACACCTTCCATCCTCCATCACAACCACGCAGTGCCCTCTGTGGGCTCACGCCACTGCCACTAGCCCCAGCCTCGTGCTCTCTGTGGGCTCTAGCCACTGCCACTAGCCCCAGCCCTGTGCTCTGAGCTCCCTCCCAGGTGGAGCCCCACCCCCACTGCTTCCTTACTTGCTGCCCAGAACAAGCAGGAGACCAGGGAAGTAAAACAGGAGACCAGGAGCTGCAGCAACACAAACACTGTAAACTGGCTGGGTGGGGCCCTTCTGCCCACGAAGGTGTAAGCCAGGTAATAGGGTCCGGTTTTGGATCTGCATGTACATGTGGGTGCCTCATTCCCATAATCGTGGGTGGAAGGGCTGGACAGGGCACAATTTGCTGTGAGGTCCCACAGGCCAGATGAAAGTGCTTGGTGGCCTGGATGTGGCCCGTGTCATATTTTGACAACCCCGACCTAAAATGTGCTTAAAATTAGTTTCAGGTGTTAACGCGTGGACGATCCAGGAGCCACCTAAAATTTATTGTGTAACGAGTCTTTTGTGTCTAGTAATTATCAGTTATTTTCTTGCAGAATAATTACAGTTTCACTGTTTGTGTTTTTCATAAAATGATCTACTCGCTGGACAGTAAAATTGTGGCTGATATTTTATGGGCTATATTTTACAATTTTATCATCAATGAAGTGTAGAAATGTATAAATATATTGTGAGGAAAAAATGAATATTTTGTAGTTGGCTATTATTTAATCTACATCCTGCATACAAAAGGAATATGCTGCAATTGTGCTTTTAAACTACTGAGAAATAACCTAGGTTGTAATCCTTAATGTCCTTCACTGAGTTCAGATGCAGCTAAATAAGATTTCTTCTCTTCTGTTGAAATTTCCTGTTATCACAAGCACTTCATTCAACTGACTGTTTGTCAGCAAGTAATGATAGTGTATTACAAATGCAGAAGCATAGATGAATGCAAATCAACAACATCTATTGATTCTTTTAAAATGCCTTTTCTCCCTGTGTTGTTGTATAAGATAAATGTCTCTGTACTGCGTTGTCAGTGTCATAAAAATTAAATGATGAAAGGACAGGAAGAATAAACCTCCTGTTGTATAACCCTGAGAAGTCCATTTCTGTTGGATTTCAGATCTTATGTTTTAATAAAAGAAAATCTCACTGTTGGTTAAAAGATAAAGCACTATAACTCCAAAGATTTTTGAAGTAGGATTTCTGCTGTTTGAAATGCAGTGCCCTGTTGGTTTTCTGACAAATCTTGCATTTTATATGGGCATCTTTCAAATGACTTGAAAAGAGATGATGAAGTAGTTTCCTTCTTTTTGCTTTCAAAACAAGGTGGCAATAAGAGAAGAAGGCTAATAAAGAAAATGTCAGCTAACTGAATTTTAGACTTTAGCTCATGCAGAAAGTTTGATGTTAGCATAAAAAAATATCTTGTGGTCATCATTAGACTATTATTAGCAGAATGCACTTATCAGGTATAGGCTTAAACATATAAAGGATTTGGGCATGAATATGAAATCAAATCTTAGTTTTCATGATAACATACTTGTAGTTAAAATAACTCTCTAGTTATGGAGCAAGAAGAGTATTGGGGATAAAAAAACGGGCCAGAGATAACCTTGATAACATTAATATTATTTTTAATAGACAATAAAAAGGTCCATTTTCCTTGAATCTGAATTAATGTTATCTTTAATTTGCAAAGAAGGTATTTTTTTTCTTTGATACATCTTTTTTTCCTGACTTTTTTAATTTGCGTGTGAGCCAAGGTAATAATATTATTTAAAACTTCAGACATATGCAACAAAGCTGTAATGCCTGAAAGAAATTTATCAATGATTTATTTAATTAAGTAGCCAAAATGTTTCTTTTTATAATTTCATAGCACAACCATAGAGGTGGTTAAGTTGCATGTTTCTTAACAAGTATGTTAGATTAATGTCTGCTGTTTTACAGGCCATTATATGCATTTTAGGTCATAAATCAGCAAGATATTAAAGCACATTTCTAACTTGAAGAACATGAGTAATTCAACTGAAGGCACAAAAATCAATGGGGCTACTCAGCTGCTTCAGGTTAGGCACCTAATTAAGAAACTTTAATTATTAAACTGTACAGCTGTATTTATGACTCTCGTAGATAGGAAATACAGGCTTATCACAGATTGCACTTTGAAATTTCATCATGTCTTCAAAAAGTTCTTTCCTTGTAGAGGAAAATTGTCCTATTAGATTTTGGAAGAGGAGTGTCAGGAAGTGGTGAAATGCCTTTATATTGAGCTCGTTGGTGAGTTCTCTGTATACATGGTCACCATTCCTGTTTTGAAGGCAGGAAAGCTAGTCTATTGATTTAATTAAGTCAGATCCTTTATGTATGCATTTTGCTTGGACTATTGTGGTTTTTAAATGTTATATTTTATGGCCTAGGCACCTTTTCTGTTTGAGATCTCTTAAAATTGATACAATATTGCTGAGGTCAGCTCTCTAGTTTCTCCAAAATTCTCTGGTAGAAAGACATCCATTGCTGCCTGTGTATAAAAAGACCACTGCCACTACTGTTTCCTTCACAGAGCTTTGAACAAAAAAGAACTTAGGTGTTTATTAGAAGTGCTGTTTGCTCGGTGCTGCTGCTGCTGCTTGCAGCCACAAGGTGCAGTGTGTGCTGGAAGCTATTGTGAAATTCTACAAGCATACTTGAGCTTCCTGGCATCATCCTTCAAATCATCCCCACTACAACTTTGTTCCAACCTGAAGATTGTTGCAATACCTTCCAGTCATGGAAAATAAAATGATACTGCCTGAAATGGGGTTGGATGGCATTACATCCTTCAAGGACAAGATCTTACATTGCTTTTTTATTTTATTGGGGGAGGGGGATACATTGCAGCTTTGTAACATAGCTCAGGGAGGACTTACACCATACACAGTGTCTGGAGTCTTTTTTGATCCCTGAGTCTCAAACATGAAAAACTATTTCTCTGACCAGGTCAGGCTTTCAAACTCTTTCTTTTGCCTTCAGGACCTGTTATGGGAGTTGGTATGCTCCTGGCAGCTCTCATTCCAGTTGAATCATTTTATGGCATTAAAGATCTTTGATCTGTCACAAGGAAGTCTAAAACAATGCACTATAAAGAGCATATATCTTTGTGCTACTGGGTTAGCAGTGCAGGAGTAGAGCTGGGTTTCATGGAATTGCTAGTTTTCCCTGGTGCAGAGGAGTGAAGGAGGATACCCTGGTATCCTATAAGCACAGAGAGACACGCAGAAGCCCAGATCCAGTAAAGTTACTGTCAACGTCAGGAGAACCAGAAGAGAAACTGTGATTCTCCGTCCCCAGTTTGCCTCTTTATTTAGAGCAGAGAATGAAGTAGTAACCTAACTTTATGTAAATTGATTTCATTCTAAATGCTTTCTAAAGAGATTATTCTATAATAACAAGCATAACAATCAATATTGACATTAAAGACAAATTTCTTTCCTAGATATGTGTTACAGAATTCTGCTGACTCTTTCAGTTTGCTTGGTAAAAGTAATCCTTTTGTTGTTTTTCTTTCCAGCTATCATAAAGTTAATTTTGTGGCCTACAGCTGATTCAGTGTGCAAACTAAGAACGATTGGACTGATAAATGCTTTGTCTTTAGGGTAATTAATTTACAGATTACACTTAAATCCAGAATTTTGATCACTTGTAGGTATTAAAGGACTGATTCTAGAAGCTGTTAATCACCTTTGATTCCAGTAAGGAGCTAACTCTGAGAATAAGTCTTTTGCTGCCAAAATAGGTATCTGAGGTCTTTTTTGACAAGGTAACGTGTATGATTTACATGCTTCGCTGAATGGGTTAGTTTTTAATGTGCCACCCTGCCCTGCCTCCTGCCTGACTTCTGATTAACAAGGCTAACTGTTCTCTCCCTCTCTAACCAAAGTTAGTGGTAGATTTTATTGCAATGTCATTAGACAAGTTCCCTGTGTGTGGTAGGTATTGAGCAATTCCATTCCAAAGTACTGAAGGAACAGACCATGGGAGGTATTGTCTTTTAGACACATTGGGCTAGATTCTATTCTGTCTGTTAGGTGCCTAACAGTAGAAACAAACATTACCCTTTTGCCACCATAAACATTTTTATGGTGGCACTAGTTGCGATCTAGCAGACATCCTAGTCTCTTGTCATATTCCAAGTGCCAAAATATTACCTCAACCAAAGAAAGTCATTAAATGGGAGGATGTCTGTTTGCTTATTATGCACCATGGGAATTCCCCTCCAGGGAATTCTAATAGTTACTATCAGGCTGCTGTGCCCCGACTCAAAGGACACTTGTGAAAACAGGAGAAGTGACATGTGGGTTCTCCTGCTTCCACATGCATGCTCCTGGAATCTCCTCTCCAAAGAAGATGACTGTTTATAGCCAAAATGCAACTCTGTTTCATTCTGCTCAAGTCCCTGAAAAACTGTTAAATCAAAGTGGGCAGAGGGCAGGGGGGAAATATCACTGATCTTTTTAAATTCAGTCTTAAGGGGTCGAATGATGGTATGTCACAGAAGCGGATGGATTCATGGATTTTCAGCAACTTGTACTAGATGAAATAGAATCACATGCAGGTTATATACAGATGTTTGGAGAGTTAGATGGAGGTTAGATCACATTAAAAATGGTCCCCATTCTAATTTAGTTCTAATTAAGTGTTCTTACTCTTAGATCCCTAGTTAGGTCAATCTAAATGTGAACTGTACAGAAGTTCAGGAAGATTTAATTGGTCAAAAATTGGCTGACCTGGTCTAAGATAACTGTACCTCGGAGGTAGTTTAACATAGACAGGGTCTGCTGAGACCAATGTAGCTGAACTCCTATATGGTTTCCAGCAGGGCCCCAAGATTGGGTAAAGCCCAGCTGCTGGCCCCAGCCCCAGGGCTATGTTTTTCCTCCTCTTTCCCTGGCACTGCGCTATTTGTAACACCTCAGCATCTCAGCCCACCCTGAGATGCACAATCTTCCCTCCTCCATGGACCTGCCAGTCCCCTTCCCTTGAGCCCGCCATCCTGACAGCCACTTCCAGTGCCAGTTTTACCTGTGATATTGGTCAAAACTGAATTCTACCAAGCTTAAGTCATGGAAACTATGAGAAGCACTTTGCAATAAGAGATATCAGTCTACAATCTGCACAAAGGATATTTTTCCCCACAATCTGTCAAAAAATCTTGAAGGAATTCTAGGCTGGGTTACAACTAGTCTGAAATTTAACTGTGAAAAAACTGGCAGATGTTTCCCATTTATGAGTGATGTAACTGTGTTGCCCCATTTGCTAGCACAGCATAGAGGCATACATTTGAAGCATTGTCACTTACATGAACACAACTTTTCTTTATTTAATTTTCTTATATACATTAACTATTATGGGAAAATGAAAGGATCCTTACTGGAATAACTTGCAGAGCCTTAAATAGTGGAGCCATTCTAGGTTAGGCATTCCCTCCTTCCATTATCAAGTTTACAGTCCCTGCTTTGTGACTTAGTTTTTTTTAAATCCACTGAGGGTAATCTAAGAGAAGAAAATGAATATGAGATGAAAGAACCAGAAATTCCTTATGGGCATTTTTAAATTAAAACTTGTGCCTTGAGTTTATTCCATTCCATGTTTTTGTTGGATATTCATAGTCCTTCCCATAAGACCTATTAGTATAGTATTTTATTTACAGCTTTTTCCAAAACAATACAAGAAAATTAGCAATAAAAATTGTATATAATAAAATAACAGTTATGCAATTTATAATTTTACCAAAAACCTACAGTAAGATTCTCTATTTCACCAGTTTATACAAAACAAAAAGAGGACATATATAAAATAAAAGATAAAAATGAAGTAGTGTACAATAAAACAAAAATAAGAAAATTATATTTGGTTTTCACACTTATTCTTTGTGCAAGTAATGCAAACAGATCTAAGGAGTATAGGACAAGCCTCCATAACATTAGAAGCCAGTTTTGTGGGGGGTTTTCATTAGCCCAGTATTTAAAATTTCTCATTAATGGAAAAATCCTGTTTGCTTTCATTTTTTAAAGAACAAACAAGACCACAAATAATGATTTAAGTCATTTATCTTCTCCTTTCCACAAGAGAATATTCTGTCTGAATATGGGATCCAACACTATCTGCCCATGAAAACTACAAATATCATGAAAGTGAATCTCAATTTAGTAATGGCTTCTCACTGTTTGTACTTTTGTACCACGGATGGGTAGTTTCTAGTAGTGCTTTATTAATCTTAAAAGAACAAAAAGGGAAGTTTGAGACATTGTCAATGCCAGAATATCTATCTACATGCTGGCATTTTTAATTCTTAAATATTTGTATTTTGGTTTAAACATAAAGGAAAATATAAAAAGAATAGTATCTGTTATTTAAAAAACATGTGACTGAATTACAGTGAATATGTTGAAAAATATTTCAGTTTGGCCATTAGGATATTGTTTTCTGAGTATTTACAGCATGTCCTAGATGGACTCAGTATTAAGTATAGATGATTCATTATATAATAGGATAAATGATATAAGGCAAGATTGAAAAGCAAATTCTTTATTTGGGCCCTAATTTATCAAGTACATAGGTGTGGCATAGAGAGGAGTCACATGTAAGCAAAAGAAGATCTGATAGCCTCCCATATTTGCTGCTTATATACATTAGACTTGTAGCAACATCATTCATCACATATAGTAGCTTTGTATGGTATGTTTAAGACAATTTAGTTATTTCGTCCATTATTCTACATACAAAGTTTGAATTGTGTTTGTTCACCGTCCTTTAGCCTATGTAGAGCCATCATGATCCTCAGCCTGTATGGACAGTATTTTGAAGAAAAAGGTCCAAAGACAGATAGAGTGTATATACAGATGTTACACTGTGATTGATTTAACTAGGGTTAGGATTTATGTAAGTACACAAGTACAAAATGTACACAAGTACAAAATGTACACAAGTTCAGGAGGTTAGATCAGGTGAAAAATGGCCTCCCAATCTAACATGCATATGGATTTTACAATTGGATTGACCTAACTAGGGTTAGGTTACTCTGAGTACAAATCTGTCACTCCTACTCAGTAAGCCCCCCACCTCTCTCTCAACAACCGCAACTTAGATTATGTTTCTGGTGTGACACCTGGCACCAGCAAATATGTACACACAGGACCTGATCTACGATCATGCAGCTTAGTCTAGAAGAGGTCCTGGGAATGTGTAAACAGGTTTATAGCATATCCCCAGGGCTGGAAAAGCCAAGCCACTTGCCCCAGCTTCAGGGCAGTGCTTCTCTTTCCCTCCCTTCCCATTCTGACAAGGCTATCTTTAGCCTATTGTTCCCATCACCCCTGGATAGACAGTGTCTCCCTTCCCGCATGCCTGTCAATGCCCCCTCCCCCTACAATGGATCTCCTAGCCCCCTATCCCACCAACCTTCCTGTGGACCTGCTAGCTCTCTTAATCCCACCCGCCCGTGTCATCATCCTGTCTTACTCAGATCAGCCTCTTGGAATTGGTAAATATCTGTATAGCCAGCATCCAGTCTACAATCAAGCTGGCATCATTGTCAATCACATCCTGAGAATGTTTGTACCTGTCCTTAATGTGCATAAAACTGTCTTTCTATGTGTCTACTCTGCAAGTATTCTGTCTTGTAAGACTTTAAGGAGCCCAAGCAAGTGAGGGGTAAGAAAACACAAATAATAGTATTGTAATGGTAGAGACTCCATTCAGTAGAAACAGTTGCAGAGACTGCTGAAGCAGGGACTGCCTTAGTAGGTATATAAAATAAAACAGGACTCAGCCAGGATTTCCTACAACTGCAGCTGGGCTTGCCCTGCCACATATTGATTGATTGGATTTGCTCTTTGCTCTCCTTCCTTTAGTCACCTTCATCTCATATTTTTCCCACCTTGCCCCTCTTTCTTTTCCCCTGTTCTGTGTTCTTTCCTATGCTGTAAGATTCACTTCCATTACAATTTAGGTTTTTTCCTCCAAATGAATCCACCAAAGACAGCCCCAAAGTTCATTAAAGTTAATGTGATTTATGTGTGTGCATGGTGACTTTTTATTTCTTGCCTGTCTAGGTCAGGGGTTGGCAGCCTAGCGTCCATAGGTTAGATCCAGCCTGGGGAGGCACAGAGTATTGGAGACAGGCAGCTGTGCTGTGCTGCCAATGCTCTCTGCATTTCTGCTTGATACTGTCTTGCTCTTGTATTTACTCTTGCCGCAGAATTTTGCCCATCCCTTTGCTGTTGCATATGAAGATTGGCAGCCGGGATCAGCATGGGTAGCTTGGGCTTCTATGAGGAGGAGATCTGGTAGTCTGTGGCAGAGCTCTGGGTACAGCTCATGGCTTGTGGCTACAAGAGGTTGCTGACTCCTGATCTATACAGTCAGTGATCCAAAACCCATACTGTCTTCTCCCTGCATTTGAATGGGGTCTTGGGGTCCAATCTGGTTGTCTCTTAGGCACTGCCACAATAAATGTTGTAGTAGGAATTATTAGGTTTATTGTTTCCTATCCTTTATGGAGGTAGTAAGCACACAATGGAAAGTGCAGGTTCAGGCCCTTAGTCCCTGGAAACACAGTTATGAGTCATTGCTAAAAGCAAATTTAAAACTAATATATAAAGCTGAATACGCAGCTTTGGCCCTGGGTATTTGGCATGTATAGGCTGAACTTCGTGCATAATGTTGTCACTATTAACAGGCTACTGAGTATTAAAGGGCACATGTAGATGCACCCATTGAGTCTTACAGATATATAGTCAAAGTATAGGATGTGCCAATAGGAGCTTTACTCATCAAAACAGAGATCCAAATGCTAAATCTATCATTCAAGGACACCATATGGACTTAACACACGATATGAAGGACTCTTTGTCCTGAAATCAATGATGACATTACACTTACCCATAAAAGTAGGGTTTTTCATCGCTGACAAATATTATATTGAGTCTTCTTTCGGCTTAAATTGGAGAGCATATAAATAATGTCACTGGCATGTGAGTGAGGATCCCATCATTTCATAGTACAGCCATAGTGTCCAGTTGTGATATAATTATACATTTTCTAGGAAGGATACCAATCACCACAGGCATAACTGTGAAAATATTACAATTCCCAGAGAACAGGGCTATAAAGGGATGGTTGCATGCATATGCTTGTTGTTGGTCACACATGTATTGCCTGAGTTATTTTTTGATCTGAAGAGAGTTTAATTTTTTCACATTAAACTAGTTCCTGTTACTGTTACATTTGGTAATGAAAGAATTAACATTTTTCTTTCCATGGCACATGGAAAAAAAGGTAAATAGATGACTCATACAAAGAAATTAAGCTCTTCCTTAAAAATATAAAACTTTATTGGATCTATTATGGGTATATGCTATAAATGAGAACAGAATGTTGTATAAGATATGTAAATATTTTGTAGGCTAGCAAAAAGGTTGAATTCTTACATAGAAATCTAAAATGTAGCCAGATAAAAACACAGATGCATTAAAATTAAAGTCTAGATCTTAATCCTCTGACAATTTTGCATTGGTTCAAGTCTAGTCACTTACATAGTAAATAAGATTATACTGACTTAAAGTTAATTAACTGCCTGGTGTTTTTGTAGGACTGGAGACTAACACAATACCCTGTATATCCATAGAGTAACATAGAAATCTGCAAGTTACTTGCTTTAAAAATCAAATATTGATCTTTGGAAAAATTAATCCAGGACAACTTTTTATTTTGAGTTCATTTAGTTTAAATCCTTTAGTTTATATTTATTTATCAAAATCTTTTCTACTGCATGGTCAAGGGGTTCATTTCAATAAAACTACTTCATTTCAATAAAACTACTTCTTCGGCGTAGTTCTTGTTTCATGTATGTGGAACTTAAGATCACATTGACAGTTGTTTTCACCTTATAAAAATGCATTCAGCAAGTACTCAGATCCAGTGGCTGCAGCATCTCATTTTTTTTTCTTGTTTGGTAGCATCTTGCTTGCCACATCTGTTACCTTTATGGTGTTGCCTCAGTTCAGCATTTGAAGATAACTTTGTAAAAAGTTTTATGAGAATTTAGTTGTGCCTGCTAGCACGAGTATGAGCCTTATAGTTTTAAACTGCAACACCATGAATAGGTGAACATGAGCATCAACAAATACATCTGATAAACACCTTGTTGTTCAAGGACATTTGCTTCTTTTTCAACAGGAAGGTTACAGTACAACAGGCAGACATCACATAGACTGTTTACAATCATCTATTGAAAGACATGAATTGGCACTTTCTAAATGACTGTATTACTTCCCATAGACAAGGATGCAAGCACATTAATGAAATTGTCTATGTATTTGAAAAATATAATCTGAACTTTTAGACATATAGTTTTCTAATCAATTTTGGTGTGCACGGTGTGGAACAAAACACTGCTTATGTTTTACAGTATGATAAGCAAAATCTCCTTCAGCTGAAGCTAAATGTTATTTCTTTTTATCCGTATCATTATTTACAAAGAGATTCAAAGCTGTTGTGGTGGAATTTTGTGTGTTTGTTCCCAACAAGTAAGCTGTTATATGAAAATAGCCCCAAGACACAAAGAAAGTGTTGAATTGCATTTTCTGTAGTAAATACATTTATTTCTTCACAGAAAAGAAAATAATAGTTTAGTGTTTGATTTTTGCAATGTAATTCTGAAAACTAAAGAGAAGTCAAGATCTGAAAGCCCCACACCTGTGGACCTTCTCTTACTATGAAATGAGGAGGAGGAGGAGGAAAACAATAACAACTAAAACCAGTGCAATCTCCCTGCTTTCCTCCTGATAATAAACGGGCCTCTGTATGATGTTATGGTGGCTCAGGATTCCAGATTAGTCCCTCTTCATCTATATTCTGGTTTCCAGACAGAAAGAAAGGAACATTAATGTGGTTAGGCATGAGGCTAGGGCTCTGAGAAAGAAGCTGCTTTCTGCTCTGTATAAATTGCCCGAGGATTACAAGACTTTATGGAATGACTATTTGCTGCCTAAGGCTAGAGACAGATATTACACACAAACTGGTTTAAGTGATCAGAAACTGGTTTAAACCTGTAACAGACAAGATGTTTAATGTACATAAGCCACTTTGAAAATGGCTGAAACTGGTTTGAGATAAACTTGGTTCAGTGTAGTATAAAACTTAATTGATTTGGAACAAACCGGTGTATGCAATGTCTGTCCCAGACTCCCTCCTGGTTCAAGTTAAACCAGAGTCTCCCAGCACCCCAGATGCTTTGCAGCCCTGAGCTGGGCTGGGCTGGGCTGTCTGCTCCAGAGAACAGGGCTAGCACTACCCCTCTGCTCCCCAGCCAGAGCTCCGGCAGAGACTGCAGGCACTGCAGTGTCTGCCTCGCTTCCCCCTTTCCCCAACTCCCTGCTCAAGCAACAGTTCTCCCTCTCCCCTCTCTGACAGCATGGACCATAGCCAATGTGTGGTATGCTAGGTAATGCTGAGAAGTATCTGTATAAGGCAGACAGGACAAAGGAAGAAAGGGCAGTATCTGCTTAGAGTTTTGGAGAGATTCAACAGCTCAACTGGTAAGGTCCCTCAACTCCTTTCTTGGAAAAAGTTGTTTAAGAAGAGCTTGAACTAATGAAAGAGACTTTTGTTTTCTTGATGGGGTGCTAAACACTGTGTTATGAACTCCCTGCTGGCTCCATCATTGCTTCCTCCCTAATCAGAGCATCCTGCCAGAGCCTGGCCACACACCCCCTACCTCAGCACTTTGAAAGGGAAGTGAGGGCTTTTTGACTGGGGGGCTGCCTGAATCAATTCTGGCTCAGGGTTTTTGAATATCTGTCCCTAGCCCTGGGATAAAAACAAGTGTTCATGGGACCCAGCTCAGGTTTAGGCAATTTAGCTTTGTTTAAGCTGCCTCAACCTGAGTTGTCACTGTAGCATGCAAGCATTTTGTGAGGTGGAGGTGTATGGGCAGCTAGAGGCAAATAAGTTGGGGGTGGTTGGCAGGACTTGGAAAGGCCTGAAAGGTCACATCTCGAGGCAGGGGGTGTGTTTGCCCAGTCCTGGGGTGCACTGAGTAGGGGTACAGGCAGCATGGTTAGGGATGGAGGAGTAAAGTAGTACATCCCCAGGTCTGTGGAGAGTGACTAGGCATTCCCAACCCAAGGGATGTGCTGGGGAGATGTGCAAGCATTCATTAGGTCTGGTTAATTCATTTGAGATCAGATTAAACCATGCCTGTCTCAGGTTAGTTCTTGTGAGAGCTAACTTTAGATTAGAAATGGCATTTTCAGGGTGACATAAGCACTGTGAAAACTTGCATGCAAAAGCATTTGGATCACACAAATGTCTAGGGACATTTGAATGTAATGCTTGTACGTACCTGAAAGGTACATTAGAGACCTCTTGCATAAACAAACGGTTGCCTCCAATGCAGTTTCTGGTTAGGGTGTTTTGTTTTTGGTTTTTTGTGACTGGTTCATGGAAGAGGACTTTACAATAAGCTGATGTTGTCAAGCCACTCTCCTGCACTCCAAAAAGTGTGTCCACAGTTGTTCTACCTTACAGTTATGTCTGCTTCAAATACATAATATTTGCACCCACAGATACATAAAGAATCTCTGAAAAAGGATAATATGGTTAATATATTTAAAGAACATTATTATACCTTTATTTCCATGCATCACTATTATACAAAGAGGCTAAAATATTGCATGGGGTCACGGAACTTATTGTAATTTAAAGTCTTATCATTTTGATTGGTTGTAAACAATACAACACAAAATCTGTGTCAAGGTTGAGGTTATAACAAGATTTGATTATGTGATAGGGACACGTGAGATTTGGGGTATGTACCCTATACAGCACAGCATCACCTTGTGCCAAAACAACATAGCCTTTGAGTTATTCCTATTTACATGATGTCATTTTAAAAGCAGTCAGTGACTATTCTGCTGTCCCAGTGGTTATTTACCCTTTGGCTTTTCCAAAAAAATGTTTCACAATACGTTGTGTTGTTTTATTTTTCTTCAGAATGAAAGTAAAAATTATTTCTCATAGTAACAATTTCCATTTTCTGTTTTTCATTGTGTAATGCATGCTGATGTAATTATATGGGAGGAAAAAGGCCCTCTAATGATTTAAAGTACTACCCTTCTTCAGCCAAGCTGCTGGAAATCACAGCATGAATACAATGGGGACAACAAAAACAAAACAAAACTCTGTAGGGAACTCTGGGGCACTGCATTATAAAACAATACTGTTGTCTTAAAGCCTGAATATCTTGTTGGGTCCTAATAAATCAGAACTTGTTTCATTAATCAACTATACAGAGCAAGAGATCTGAATACTTTTCAAACAAACACCAAATTACACTAACTTGCAATTGGCTGATCTTAAATAATTGAGCAATGTGGTTATTAGGTCTGTTTTGCTAAATTTATTCACAACAGGCTTGATATTACAGTTTGTAAGCAGTTCTAAATCTATGTCCAATGAAAGGTATGTTAATTAGCAGCTTGTTTCCTAGGATATAGAGAGTCCAGTGTCTCATATTAGTTTTTTCCTGTTATCTGAAGGTGATATAAAAACTAATTAATGTTAGATATATGCTATCAGGATGAACATGTATAGTCTTAGGTCCTTGGCAAAAGTTTATGTGGTGGCACAATGGGACCTGTACCCTAACTCCAAAAGTTGTGCCTCTTGCCATGCCACATGTGCATGGCAGGATGCATAATTTATGGCTTGGAGATCAGATCCTATAATGAGGTCAGGCCTGAAACTTACACTCAGCTGGTCCCAAACCAGGGAAGTCATCTAGGTTAGGGGCAGACATAAAAAAGCTTGAATTGATTCAGTCTTTGCAGGTTAGCCTAACCTGGCTAAGCTAAATCAATCTGTAACCAGACAGACATCCTAGATATGCAGGCACATGCCTGCAGTGGCTCAGGCTAGAAGCCAAGGGGTGGTAGAGCAGTCCTCTCTTCCCTTCCTCAGAGCTGAAGGGGCTGTGGCCAGGCCCTGGCAGGATGCTCTGAGTTCCACCCCTCCTGAGCAATCCAGAAGGGAACTAACTCAATGTTCATCACTTCATTAAGAAAACAACACAAGGAAATTACCAGCTATCTGTTGATACTGCTTTTGTCCCATGTGCCACAGCTTGGAGGTAGCCAACTAATACTGAGAGGTGTCTGTGAGGGACAGGGGAATGCCTGCTTAGCAGAGAGTGGAGGGTTGGGGGGCGGGGAGCAGAAACCAGGCAGATGCCTGCAGTCTGCCAGAGCTGCAGCCAGGGAGCAGAGGAGAGGGGCCAGCCCTGCTGTGGAGCAGTCGGGGCTCACTCTCCCTTGCCAGTGAGTTTTCCCCAGCCCCCAGTGTTCTCCATTCTTTCTCCTCAGGATCAGACAGGGCTTTTGCCAGGTTGGGTGGACGTGCACAGTCCTTGCTGCCACAATAAACATCATAATGTTATATGTACCTCAAAGCAACAAATACTGTACCACCATAGACTTATGCCATAGTTGCAGCTTGCCATCTTAGCCTCAACTGAAAGCTGTGCAGTTTGAATGAACTGGTGATATACTGAGAAGTGCAAATTCTGCTGGATCCCAAGAAGCTGATGATGCCAGTGATTTTGTTTGTTTGAGGTATTATTGCTGGTACTGCTTTTGTCCTCTTTCATTCTTTTGTTTGTATTTCTGTCAGCGTAGTGTTTTTCCTGTTTTTCATCCTCCAGATCATTATTATTTACTGCACTGTTTGGGGAGGTAAAACATCTCACATAGCTTTACCCTTTAAAGGAAAGCCCATAGTTCTAGTTCTATTCATATTCTAAAATATCCATGTAAGGTGTTGTTGGGAAGGCAATGAAAGAGTTGAAACAAGTCAGCTTTGTAGGAGTAATCATTTTGCAGTTCTCTGTACTAGGAGACCACTGACTGGAACCACAGAAAAAAGTATACAATTTCTTCCATGGTAGTAGAAGGCAGGATAGTCTCTTGCATTGTGGTGGTGTAGTGTATCAACACTTCAATGCAACTGGTTTTTGCATTAAACATGCTGTATGTTTCAGTAATGAATAAATGATCCCAGTACCTATAGAAAGCAAAAAATTAATAAAGTAGGGGTGTTCTATCCCTTTATCATTCTCTGTTAACTCGGACTCAAGGCTAAGAATAGAGTGTGGGCACTGTAAGTTAGCACAGTGTTTTCTCTTGCTATGGATCAAAGATGTTGGATATTTTATGTAGTTTTTAATATGTATAATGTGTCCATTTGCCATGCATCCTCACCTTTGTTCTTTGAAAGATTGTGCAGTAGAAGATGCATAACTTTGTGAATGGACAATATGATACACTGGTACATAAATTGTGGGTTAGTGAAAACCAAGAGCCAATCTTTGTTCCTAACCTGAGGCATTATTTCCAATGGTTCTCATTCCTCCTTAGGCCCTTGTTATGTAAGCATGGGTGTTTGCCCCTACAGTTATAACTGCTAATTTAATGAAATGTTGGAAGAAATTTCTTCTAGAATCATAGTTACATGTAACATGCTCTTAATAAAGGATGTCAAGATCTTGCGTGTGTGGAAAGGGCAGGACAGACTTGCACCATTTTCTAAGCTTAGAGCTTCTAAAGTTATGAGGTTCTGAGCAACTTTTGTTAGTTGTGCAATTGGAGGACATTTTATTTGCAACAGTAAAGTTGGGTTAAGCACACCGAAGATCAGAAAATAGAATAGTAACCTGTAAGTTAAACTAGTCCTGTAGAACAATTAGTAAATTGAGGAAGGCTTCTCAGTTACCAACAATCTTGTTTTAAAAAAATGATTGCAGATGGGATATTTTTTCTTTTGGATCAATAAATAATTACCCTCAATGCAATTGTAGACAAATAATATAGTTTTGTTATATTTTTCAATTTTGTAACTTTTTTGCTTGATTGCTCAAATGTTGTCATCTTTGGTATAAGAATCTTAAGAAGCAGAGTGATGCAAGAATCGTTTTCTATAATAACTTTAAAATGCAGAGAGTTGTTTTAAAAAATGATTAATGAAACGAATGGCAATTAATGCATGGTATAAATAGTCTGCTGCTAAAGATCAAAGTGATTAATTTATTGTATTAAAAGATAATATTTTTGTTCTATTGAGCCTTGCTTTGACTCAGAATTGTTTTGTATTCTGAACATTTAGAAAAGTTCTAATTGAAACAAAACAACTCTTGTTTGTGCTGAATAATGTACAGTAGTGGTTTTGGTAGTGACAATTAATGCATGCATTCTAAGAATGAATTGTTTTGTAATAATGAGCTGGCTCTCTTTTCAATGTCCTTTCTGACTATTGATCTAGCTGACTGCATTTAAGTTAGTATACAGAAAAAAAGGGAGAGATGCTATTATTTCTTGTGCCTTTCAAACATACTATTTCACTTCTGTTGCTAAAGGCTGTAGTCATATCAGTACTGACGGTGTTTTGTTTCAAGTAATGTGGTGGCCTGTCTTTCATTTAAAGAAAAGAAAAATCCCATCAATGCTAGAAACTGTATTGTCAATATTAGCTTTGATCTGAAGATGAAAATTGTGGATCATTGGCCTTTTGTTTAAAGCCTTCAGGTGTCTAAGGACCAGTTCATAATGAGATAGAAGTTTACATCTGAAAATAAGCACATACAGTATTATTTGTATGAATGGAAAAATTATATTGAATTTATTAAGTAAGTTTAATTTATTAAAAGTTTAGGTCCAAGTTAGTCTGAGCACTAAATTAAATATTGTGCACAAAGGCAAAATTCCTTTGGCGATGTACTGAGTCCCTCTTTGTAAGCAAACTGGTTCAGTGTTCTAGTGTACTGGAGTGTGATAAATGAAGAGAAACAGTCTGGACCCACCATTCAGCAATAGGACGTCTTTATTTGGTATTACGGCATTTACTCAAAACTAAGACGAGGGTTTTTCCCCCCAATCAGCACATGGTGAAAAAGCCCCTAAACTTACATTTGTATACAAAGAGGGCAGACAGCTACTGTCGTTCTGACTCTGGCCCTGACCCTGGGTCAAAGCCAGTCAAAGCCATAGCAGCTTCCTGCCCTCTGCTTGCTCACTGCAGCTTCTGTCCCCTTTCTGCCCCCCACCCCCTTTACTGTTAGGTCTGGCTTGGGCTGGATTCCCCACTGGGCATGGAGCATGTGGAAACTGTCCCAAGGTCTGTCCTGCCCAGGGCAAGTGGTCAGACATGATGATCTGCTGAGGTCCCTTCCGACCCTAATATCTATGAATCTCTAAATCTGTGCCAGGCCACTTAGCAGTGCTGATTCTGCTGCATGGCCCAGCTTGGGCTGTACTTCCATGTACTGTGTTCCATGAGGGAACAGAGCCTGAGTAGTATCTGACAGTAAGGTTGGGAGGGGAGTGGGTGGAAGAGGCAGAGACTTAGATTTGAGTAAATAGGGTATATTTACTTTTCTTCCCAATTTTCTTCTTCTTCTTTTTTAAAGTTATCATGTTGATTATGAAAATGGAAGCCTATCTCCCACTCTTTCTTTTGTCATGGACAAGACTTGCTTGTATAACCTCTTGATTTAATGGAATTTAAAAATGTAAATATATTTTGAATAAAAAATGTTGAATTAGCAGATGAACTCTCTTATCTGTATATCTTAAGTGTCAAGTACCACTACTGGTAATGGGTACACAATACACAGTACTTTAGTCAGGACTCTGCATTCTGGCCTATAGTCTTCAGTGAAGGATGGATATGTACTGTTTTGTTTATCTCCAGTACCATTTACATTGTGTCATTCCTAACTTAGATATTTAAGCTTTCTTAAATATGTTGAAAATCATTGTAATGATGAAGACCAACATTACCAGCTTATTTTACTGTAATATTGGGGTAAGGATCATAGCTTTTTTCCCCCGGACTGATCAAGTCACTAACACATTTTAGTTCTTTTCTGCCTTTCACCCATGTATCCTCTCCTCTTACAGTTTTTCTATAGCTGCTGTCTTATCTCTTATTATCTCTGTGCTGTCTTTACCTTTTCTTGTGCTGTCCCAGTCTTGTAATCCTTCTGTCACTCTTTCCTTGCCCCAGCATATTTCTAGTATTAACTTTTTATATTTCATCTTCGTGTGTTAACATAACTAAAAATGGCTAGAGTCTGCCATTCTGAAATCATTTGCAAACAACACAGACTGTTAAATTTATTAGGGGTAAAAATACCCCCTTCCCAGTTCTGACTGCACTGGTTTTTGCCCCCTGCCACCACGCTTTTGGGCCATTCCCTCTGGGGAACTGTTAGCCCTCTCTGATCCTGCCACCATACCCCAAGGTACTTAAATTGGGTTCCCCTTGAGGATCCTAGCAGTGACAAAAGGGTATATACACTGCTCCTGGTCTTAAAGTAAGCCTTATGAAAGGGTGCAATAAACATCTGTAAATACTTTGATATGTTGCTGAAAAGGCAGCACAAAGGAGGAAGAATCAAAGTTTCTTAATCTCTGCAAAGGATTACTGGGAATTTATAGAAGTTTCTTGCTTCCTTTTAAATAAAATTTGCAGAAAGCCTGCCAGTTTCGTAAATTGCACTTTTTAATAGGGAGCTCATAATAAAAGACCAAACCACAACTAAAGTATATATTTGTCAGTAGGAATAATCAATCTCAAGTCACTACAATTTTCTATATATACACCATAAGTCATAACTATTTAAATAGTAGAGTAAAAGTTGCAGAGTAACTAATTTATATAAAACACAAATTATTCTTATTAATTGAGTATACAAACATTGAGACAATGTCTGCATTTCCCAATAAGGGCCTTCTTGAGGGTCTGGGGAGTGCTATCAGCAATGATACTTGACCAAAAAGTTACCTTTGAATGGATTCTGTTTCTGTGAAGAGAGACAGGTTGGAGTTTGGGTGTGGTGTTTTGCTTTCTATACTTCATAAAACCTAAGGAAGTTAGGTATGCTGCTGGTGATGTCAGGATAACAGCAACAAATTAAACTCTTGAATTCAAGTTATGATTTAATCTCCTTTAAAATATCAGTTGCAACTGAGGTCCCCTCTGCACATGTAGGTAAGGGTTCAATGAGATCTAATGTGTGATCCACTCAATACTGTCTCCTGCCATGCCACATGTGCACGGCAGCTGGTGTGATTGTGGGATCATGCACTAGATCCCATCATAACTTATTGCTGGTAAAGGGGAAGCCCAGTCACAGGGTCCCCTTGCACTGCCAAGAAGCAATGTCCTGCAACTGGGAGCTTCCTTAACCAAAGGGGCTTCCAACTATGGGAGTGACCCATGCATCCCTGCAGCTGGGAAATACAATTGCTGCAGTCTTTCATGCGTATCAGATGTGGGGCACTGCCAAGACCCAGAGTTGGAAACTGCCAGGGCTGTGAGTCCCCTTAATTGCAGGACTCCCAGCCCCAGCTAGGTATGGTGAACCCTTGTGGCTAGGATCTGGGTAAGCTGCCATGGCTCCCAGCCATGGAAAAGACCCTGCCATACATGCAAATTAAAGCTGGATACCAACTAGCTATAAAGTTAATATACATTTTCGAGGCCTAACTGTATAGCTGGTCAGAGCTTTTTATGACATGATAGATGCTTTACATGTGTATGTGGTTTTGGTTAACTGTATAGTTAACCAGATAATTGTGAAATACCTGTAATGTGTAGAGATTCCTTAACTTTGATCACAGATTACTGTGATTTTGTATTAATTTGAAGTCACTAGAGGGGGAAGCTTTGGGGGTTACAGTGGGAGACAGTGTAAGAAGAGACAGCATTTTGTCAATCTGTAGTAGTGTCAGCAGTTGTGAGCGTATTTTTTACTATGAGCAGAAAGATGTATGTGACTTTGCAGTCCAGGATAGCAAGCATTCAGATAAGTAGCAGTCTTCTTAACAGTAGTAATGGAAGTTAAAAAAAAAATCCTTCAGTGTTATGATGCACTACTGTTTAATGGCACATGATTTTACATACAGATTTCTAGGCCAGTGAACACATTTATTAGTGTTAAATCATACAGGAGAAGAAAGCATCACTGTTCCCCACCTCCTTGTAGCTGGACAGGAGTTTTAATTGAAAACCTTGGTGTCTGTATAGTGGGTACTCTCCGGAAAGCAGCTGTCAAGGTTAATGTTGTACAACTTGGCCTTTCTTCTGTTAACTCTTAATTATTTCTATATTCCAAAGCATTGAAACTTCTCTTATGCTGCTGCTTGGCAGTAGGCTGTGCTGAAAAGATTTGTCTTTGTCTTTTTTTGGCTGACTGTATTAATCTGTATTCTCTGTTTTGAGGCTACTGCAAAGTTTTATATTTATTACTGTTCTTTCTTCACTTTTGCATTTGATTAGTTTGGAAAGTTATAGTCAAGACAAGTGAATATTCAACAAGGAATTAATTGGTTTGGATAGATATTTATATGGATAACTTAGATGCAATTGTCCTTTTTTAAGTGTATGTATTTATTGGAAATTTCTCAGGAATCTATCAGAAGGTGTATACTGAATCAAAAAGAATGGGTTGATGCCAAATTGTGTCAAAGGCAAGTCATAGAAGAAGCAAAATGTTGGCCAGTAGCATTGTTGAAATGTTTCCAGCTTTCCAATCACTATTGCCTTCTGCTGTTATGCAAGATTATGTGGGTGTTGTTATCAGAGTGCATAAATTTCATAGGGTATGATATTTTATATATCCCCTGATTTAGGAAAGTATTTTTTCATATCCTGACTGAAAGTGGGGGGATTTCAAAGACTTCAGCTCGATTCAGAGAGGTATGGGTCCCCATTTACACCATAGAATATAGGTTGCTGGCAGCCTAAATACTCCATGAACTGTCCACACACTAAATGGGAGAAGACAATCTTTGGCCCTTATCATATTCAGTGAATCTCTCGAACTCCATATTGTTTAAATATTCAAAGGTAATGTTTAGTCCACATTCACAGCCCCTTGTAAGAAGTCATGTGCTTATTTTATGGGGAATTAATTTATTCTGTGGATTCTAGTAAAAAGGTTATTTATCTTCCAGGAAATGAAGCCTATTACATTTGAAAGCAGAACTGTATCAAACAGTTTAACACTTCTGGAAAACTTCTAATTATTTTTACATGCACAAGAAAATTTCGGTGCAAGTGCTGTTGATCTGAGAGAGATAATTATGTGTGCCAAAGCCTTGATGACAAATGAGAGGGTGCAGTGAAACATTCCAACTTCCATTAGAAAATAATGACCTTCTTAGATGAGTATTTTTTTAAAATTAAATACCAACAATTCTTGGTAATCAGTGAACATATTAGCCATGAAATTTGATTCCTGTATCATGGACTGTTCACTTATCAAGTGCAGGCAGAAATGAATGTGCATATCATTTGCAGTCCAATGTTCTGTAGAGTTTTACAACACCATTGCTGTCTTTGTACAGCTCAGGAAGGTGTAGCATTAAGCACTTTTTTTCCCCCAGAAGAAGTTGTTAAATGATTAACAAGTAGTAATATTTAATGGTGCTGTTCCTTCATGTCAACATTCTGATGCTTCAGTGAAAATTGGATTGACTTCATTTCATATTGCGTTCTGTCAACTGATCATCATTAGTAATGTACTTCCTCTCTGACTGGATTCAAAATATTGATGTTAATAACATAAAAGATAAATATTTATATGATGCAGTCTGGACAAATATTTCCAAACGTGGAAATTATTTGCATGAATAGAAACTAAGTCTTGATAGCAGTACTTTGGGAAGCATTATTAACTGGATATTTTGGTTTATTAGAAATATAAGAATGACTTTTCATATAACCAACATTATACAATGAATGATGAAACATTTATTCAATTATATTTTATATAGAAATGTTTCTCATTTATTTCTGCTTTTTATAAGCCCAACATGGCTTTTATTTAGTGATGCATAGCTTGAAGTCATCCTCAGATTTACTGCAAGGTTTAATTTATACACATTCTCTCTTCTGGCAAAGTAAAACTCATGAAAATCAAAACACAATTTATTTAATAGTTTTACCTGCTTTTTAAAAGATTCAAACACAAAACAGGACTCCTAACTCATGAGTTGTCAGAAAGCCCTTATGTTTCTTAGTGAACAATATCGTCTGGAGCACATCTATAGATGACTTAGCACCTAATCCTTTTTCCATTGAAATAAATGGAAAATTTGCTGTTTGCTTAGATAAAGAGAAGGGCTAAAGTAGTGAAACACAATGACCTGTGCCTCTGCAGTCACCAGGTAAATATTAGAAAGAACTACAAGTGCATAATGAACCTCTGCAGCTTTCTTTTATGTGGGTTGCTGCCATGCAAGCCTCTGGTTTTGGAATCTTTAACTTTCAAGAAAGGGTTATCACAAATTGAAGGATTTTATTGCCTCTTATTCTATCCTAGAGACCATTTGGTTATATGAAAAGTCATATTCTTTCCTTAGGGCATCATAATTATAAGTCTGGTATACTCTTGCATTCATTTCTTGCCAGCTAGATAATTCACATAATTTTGAATTGGTTACTCTACAGTTTTTTATTAACTCTGCTTTTATAGTCCCTTCCCTGTCCCCAGAACCAGCCATTACACAAATATATCCCCAATTGCCCCTTTCTCTAGGTAAAAGGCAGTTGTCACTAGAGTTTCAGTAACAGCCTGATTCAGAAAAGACAAATTCTCAGTGTGTATCATATTATGGAACTTGGTTTTCTCCACAGGTCCTTTTTGAGGTGTTAGATATATTTTTGAATAAGGAAACTCCTAACAGTCTTGTCATATTTTCACATTCTTCTTTACTCCTAGGCTCAAAGAAACTATATGATTGGTAGAATCTTTATGACATTTAGAACCTCAATCCTTCTTTTTGCAAGCATTTATCTTGAATTAGATGATACTCAGTTTATACTGTTCTCCAATTTGCAAATAAAACCCCCCTAGAACATGGCATCTGAATACAAAATAAGAATTTTCTCAACTAAAACTTTGTTTGCATGGAGAATGCAGTCTGAATTCTTTTGAGTAAATTGTTTTCATGTTTTCATAATCAGTTGATTAGAGAAATTAAGGATTTTTGTTTTGATTTTCAGTTTTTGGATTTATTTTAGGTATTAAGGGCAAGTGGATTTGAGGTTGTAGCATCTGATAAATAAAATCACAGACAAAAAATATGCATTGTTATTGTATACATCAGTGATTCTCAGTCAGGGTGATGTGATACTGTGGGGTGCCTTGAAATCCTTTCAAATGTGTCACAGAATGCTACGCAATGTTAGCACTGTTAGATATGCAAAGAGGATTCACAACATAAATCCAGAGAGTTCAAATAGAAATCCATAGTATTAAAACCTTCTGACCTGTTGTGATCTTTCTGATTTCTTTTCAACAAAAGAATTGCTCTGATATTTTTCTGTGAAAGCGAAGTGAAAATACAAGTAAAAAGTATGAGCTGGTATTTTCCTAGAGTTGTCTTACTATTGAGGGGTGCCTCTAGTCTAAAAAGGTTGAGAAACACTGGAATTTTCACTGATATCAAATGAAAAACTTTGTAAAACATTCAATTTAAAATCAATAATTATGTAAATTTGTATACAAGAGAAAGGGTTTTTTGTAATTCACCTACGCACTCTCTATATAATCAGTTTATTTTGCTATTAGGATCTTTGTTGAGAATGCAACTATTCTGACTTGTTTTAGTTGTAAAATGAATTAACTTAGTGTAAAGTCATGAAATGAAGTCATCTTTACCATGTAAGCTTCTGAGGACATTATCATGAGGAAGTCTAGCATCTGTAGAGCTAGACGGATATATTTATGCAGAAAACATCTCCTCATTAGCTTGCATTGGCTGAAGGTATGTCATGTACAGATTAAGGTTTACAGGTCTCTGATAAAATTGTGACCTAACACCCTGAGATATCTATGAGGCAGTAGCCACATGGGATTTTGTACAACATAGGACCCTGAGGTTGATTACATCTTGCCAGCCATACTGCAGTTTTGCTTCACATCCAAGGGCCTGCTTCAAAGCCCACTGGAAATATCCCATTAATTTCAGTGAGCCTTGCCTGAAGTTCACACAATCCAAAATTCCCAAATATGTTAGCTTTGTGAATTTGAAATGTAGTTCACCCTTTGAGATTTGATCACAATTCAAAATGTACTTAAATATGTGGCTGACTAACAATGTGCATAGCACTAAGAGTCACTGAAGCATCTTTAGAGAACTAAATCCCTTCTCCAGTTAGATTAATTCCATGCTATGCATCACTGTAATCCCCCCAGCCTTTTTGTTTATTAAAACAATTGTAGGATTTTTTTTTAATGAAGGATGAGGGGCATGATACGGAAATTTTACTTTTGGATTCTCTTCTTCCTGAAAAAGTTAAGCTTACTCCAAATTTCTAGTTCAAAATGGCACATGTGCAGCCACAGAAATGCATGTACAGAATCTGGGATTCTATTTCACCCTATTACAAAAGGATGGTGGATACTCTCCTGCTTTAATTCATTAACCTAGTGGTTAGGGCCAACTCACTGCATACTGCATCTAATATTCACTGGATAGAGAACAGTCAAGTTTCTACTCCTTGTCTGGGTTAGAACTCAGAGCTCTCCCTCAGTCACAGCAGTATCTAGCTCACTGAGCCACACATCTTAACTTGCATTGCACTTTCCCTGGCTCAATATAGCTACTTCTCTTGGTGGTCCATGGCCTGCTTCACAAGGAGGGCTAAAGATTGGTTTAAATAATGCCTAACTTATAGTGTGATAGTTAGAACATTTTGGGAGTGGCAGTTTCAACCCTTTTCTGCATGAGAAGGGATTCTAACAAATTTCTTAAGCACTAGGCTTCAGGGCTAAAATGTTAGTGGGACCTCTTCCTTTTGGATGGGAGTGTGGTTTATTATTTTGTTACATAATGGCTGTCCTTAGACTTGCATTTTATCCATGTTGAATATTGTGTGGTTACTGTGACATCTCTGAATTTGCACTTCTATGTATACTGCGAGTATCTTAAACATTCTGACCAGTAAATACTCGTTTTTAAGTGCACCCCCTGTATATGATCAGTAATCAATACAGGATTCATGAATCATTTGTTGTATTAAAGAATAATGGGATAATGATGGTAAAAAGTATCAACTATTATGGAATTTGATAATAGGAAATAGGGGAATCATTTGGCAAAAGAGTATGGGTGTCAAAAATGTGTATTTCATATTTTAAAATATTGTAGGTTTTATTACAGCTTTTTCTTTTTCAAATTTGGGCTTTTGGTTAAGAAAAGCCTTGTTTATTATATTTATGTCTTTATACCATGACAAATATATATCTGTGTGCTTATTATCCTTCTTTCATAAAAAGCTCAATTTTTCCAAACATGTTCACTTATAACACCATAGTGTGAAAAATCAATGTGACACAGGAAATCTTGGAAACAAAAGCAAGAGAGGAAGTAACTGAAAATAACTAGAGTTAAGAAGGTGCAAATATCTTGCTAAGGGAAATTTTACTGCATTACTAATAGAAAGGAATAGTATTTTTTGCAATGACTCTCCTTTTATTTCCTGAAGATCATTAAAACTTTGGGACAAAATGTTGTGTAACAGGGGGTTTTCTTGAGGCCAGTCTGGCATTGGCCTGCCCACCTGTTTCTGGGCCAGTCGTTCACCTTCTTGTCTGCTATGCCTTGGCGATGCACATTTATGTTGTTAATTAGGCAGGAGGCTGCCCTTTCTTGCCCTGGTGCCAGGGGGCACTATCTGCAGCTCTGTTCCTTCCCTACATCACAGCCCAAGCCTCGCAGATGGCATCCACAGTTCTTAATGTCACCGGCCCACACTGGGCACCAAGATCCTCCAGTCTGGACCCCAACTACATGTCTCCAACCAGGTGGCCTACTTTGCCCTCATTCTGGGCTGCCTAAATCCCCAAAATCTTCCCCCTCTTGGGGAGGGTGTGGTCCTCCTGGGATGTTTCGCCACACAGGCCTTGGCCTCACCTCCAAGGCCAGTAGGAAACCCCAGGCCCCCAGCTCTGGGCAGCTCTCATAGTAGGCCCCTAGCCCTTTTGACCTTTCTGGTACTGGCCCCAGCATTAACCAGTCAAAGGTGTTTCAAGTCAGGCTTCTGAGCCTCTAGTCTTGGGTCTACCTTCTTGGCCCTACTATGGAGTAATCCACCCAATTGTGGGAGCTGGGGTTATTAAGGTGCCTCAACCCACCTTTCACCAGGGTGGTAACTAGCTTGGTATTTCATGGGGACTTCCACACCACTGGGAGACCCACCAGGCCACCCACTCCTAGCAGGGTGCAGTTTTAGGTCATGCCCAGGACAAAGAGCCTCCAAACCACCCCCTTAAGCTCCTGCCCTTATCTTCAGGATGTTGCATTCAGCTTTGCAGCTAGGTAATGTTACTGCTCTGCTCTGTTTATATAGGTGAACAGAGATCTAAAATGGCCACTGCAATCAAGCACCTGCTAGCTGCTTGGCTCAGCCCTTAAAGTGGCAGGCACCAACAGTATCATAGTATCATAGTACCTAGGGTCAGAAGGGGCCTAGAGCAGGCCATCTAGTCTGACCCCCCGCCAATTGGCAGGAAACGAGTGCCAGGGTC
>JAGPOW010002742.1:50936692-50990963 GCA_030014935.1 Caiman crocodilus
TCCTCAGTCGCCCCCAAGTTAATGCTCACTGCAGAGAAGCGCTCTTTGACATAGAGTGCAACCCCACCGCCTCTCTTCCCCACCCTATCTTTCCTGAAATCTCCGCGCACCTTTCTCGGCAATATTGCAGATGCGGCACCTGGCCTAGGCACTGGGACCAACCGCCGAAAGTGCCCGCCCGCCTGGAGCGACGGGCCGGGCAAGGCCCCTTTCAAAAACCTCATACGGACTTCCGGGGCCCGGGCCGGGTGCCGCATCTGCAATATTGCCGAGAAAGGTTTGCGAACAAAGGGAAAGTTCCTGAAAGTCCCCTGCCACATGGTGATTTGGCTTTCTGCATAAAATTATCAAAATGTAATATAAGTGACAATTATAAGTGACCCTTTTCTTCATCTCCTTGGTAGAGGTTTATACTGAAATAGGAACTAGAAGTCAGACTGCCCATTTTGATTAGCAGGGATCTGGGTTTTCCATTTCCCATGTGGAAACGGAGAAAATATAGATCTTCCCCTTTACCAGAGAAAAATGCAGATTTCTCATTTAGCAGGGAAACCCATCGATTTTGCAGTTTTGTAAAGAGTTCTCTGCAGGCTGGCAGAGTTCCAGTCTGTTGGAGGCTGGGAGGGAATGGGAAGAGGGTGGTCAGGCAGGGCCTGCATTGTGAATTTGTATGAATATGGCCACCAGGAAGCCAGGAGTGCAGCTCCCACAGGTAAATGGGTGGAGGAGATTGAGACCTCCATAGGGAGGGAGTTGGGCAGGGCTAGGGCTGGGGCTGCTGCTGCCTAGCCAGACTGTGTGTGGGGCTTGGGGCCTGGGACTGCAATGCATGGCCTCGGGGCCCCAGTGGAGAGTGAGATGGGGCTGTGGGTGGCTCAGCTGTGGTGCGGGGGTTGGAGCCACCTCCCCACCACCATGTGCACTCCCACGAGGGACCTGTGCCCCCCAGATCTGTGTGCAGAGTGGGGGCAGACACAGGTGTGGGCTTCGGCTTCTTGCACAGCTGCCCTCCCCTGGGGCCTCCATAGCCTTGTGGATGTGACCCAATGCTGCAGGTCACCATGGGGCTATGCAGGGACCTCCTTGCTGCAATGAGCTATGCGCTGCCCTAGCGAGGCATCTCCTGACTATATGGCAGCAGTGAGGGCCACAACTCTACCCCGTGGACAGGGGATGCATCACCAGGATACCGCTGAGCTTGAAGCAGCAACAAGCATTTCCACATGGCTCTGCTTTTGCCCTGCAGCACCAGGTCCCACTACCTGGGATGTGGAGGCCCTGAGGGAAGGCAGCAGGGCAGGGAGCCTGTGCCTGAAGCAGGCAGTCCACACCCTTCCCTGCCCCATGCACAGATCTGGGGTGTGTGGATCCTCCCTGCCCCACCCCGTGAGTGCACACAGTGCCAGGGAGCTGGCCCACCTGCCTAAACCTGGCTTCAGGCAGGCAGCAGAGGTGGAGCCTGGCTCTGATCTGTGGTAGCAGCTTCTGCTTCCTGAAGAAGGCATGTGGCTACCGAACCAGGTCCCTGGCCCCATAGCCTTGGCAGGTGGGGGCTCCCTTCAGTAGGGCTAGAGTGTGTAGACGGCACAAGCAGAGCTGGGAGAGCTATGGAGGAAGTGAGGGGCACCAGCAGGGCCACTGGGGGGGGATGCTGTTGTGGGGAGTGCGGGGCCTGGACCTGCATCCTGGTGAAGTAAGGGAAGAGCTCTGATTTTCCATGATAACCCCCCCCAAACTTATAGATATTTAGAATTTCTTCTATTATAGTGATTGAGGCACTGGTAGGCTTTCAAATTGCTTTAATATTGTAAATATATCAAGAAAACTATGTGTTCAACTGATGCCTGTATATCTATATAGTGTACTTTCATTTTAATCACAAATTTTAAGTTTTTTATCAGAGAATTTGTGATATTTTTATCTGGGAAAACCAGGATCACTGCTATTTAGATTGTTTCAAAGCTGCTGAGAACCCTACAATTCTTATTTACTTCAGTAGGTACTGAAAAGGAAAGCTGCTTGAGGAAATTTTTTACAAACTAATTTGTGGCTGGAGAAGGGTAGATAACTAAACTTTTCAAGGTAATATGGCTGATTTGACAAAATTTCCATTAAAAAAAAATTCTGTTTTTAATTACTGGGAGGAATGTAGCAAAAAAAACCTAGACCAACAAGTATCATGGTATTCAAGAGTGGCAACAGATAAAAGATCAAGTCACTGTTTTGGCAGGTTCTTAAACCTTTGCTATTCTATACCATAACAGAATTATCAAATACTGTTCTACCAGCTCTTCTGACTGCTGGATTATTTCTAGATGCTAGAATTCATTCTGCTTTATTTATTTGACCAGAGAGATGCTTAGTTTGAAGGCTATTGGTTAAGGCATTTACCTGGGATAACAAAAAACAACCTTAAAATCCCAGTTCTGATACCTACTTAGTTCATTTCCATTATGTAGACCAATTCTTCATAGGTGACATTGAGAGAGAAAAACCTAAGAATAATCAATAGTTTGGTGACTAAATCAGTCATTTGGGATGTGGGAGTTCAGAATACCAGGGACTTTTTACCTGTATGCCAAATGATATACCAGTCCACCAAGGTGTTTTCTCATGTAAAAAATCAACCAAACAAACAAAAAACAAACCTAAAAACTTGATTTCTCATTAGTTGGAAAAAATGTTTGACCTCCTGAAAAATAGGGGACAAGAAACTAGTTTCTTATTCAGCTTTGCTGTTCAGGAATTAATCATTTTACCCCAAGATGTACATCCAGATGTAGATGTTTAAGTTCCTGTTTTAAAAAAAAATCCTTTGAGCTGTAAATAAGTTTTAGAAAACATCCCACCCCAGAAAATCTCATTGTCTCTATACACTAGTACTAGTTCTTAGATACACGTGGAATATTCCAGTTCACTGTAGAAAATGAGGAGAGTTTGGGGAAGAAAAAGAACACAGATTAAAGGTGAAAAACGTGGGGGGGTTATAAAGTTGGCTTATCTTTCATCATTTTGCTAGCTATGCAACGAAAACATTGACAAAATAAATTCCACTGCTAATTAAAGGAAAAAAGGTTTATATATCATGCTTCACAAAGAATGAGCACTAGTGGAATTAAAATATTGATATAGCAACGTGAGTCAGCTTTGAAAGATGCAAAACAATATGATAGGGAGTGGTGGTGAGGGTAGGGGTAGGATAGAAACTGAATCCCATACTCCATAGCAAGAAGCAGAGTGGGAAGCTGTAAAGCTGAGTGGTGCAAATGGATAGCATGTCAGACATGAGTTTGCAGTGCAGTCAAGTAGCAGAAATGGCTGATGTAATGTGTGTCTCTGCTTTACATTAATCATGGGGATGATACAGTTTTATTGTGCATAGTCTTTATGCAACTACACCTGAAACCACACAGCCCTTTTTGAGTATTACATTAAACAAAAAACACTGCAAATTGAAAGGAGCTCAGAAAAAAATATGGTAGGCATGGTGGTTTGAAGTGGACTGGCTTATACTGAATCACAAATTAAGTCATCTATATAATTTAATAGAGTGCATACATACAGAGGTTTTAAGCTGTTTGTTAAAATTACTATTTTTATGTATAATTGTACACTAATTAGTACAGTTAGATTTTGGTCCCTAATTGGGGACCAAAATCTAAACATAGACATCACCACAGGATAGATGATATTAATAACAACAGGATCATGATAACCAAATTAGTGAGGCCTAAGGAATACTGTAACAAAGAGCAGAAGGGTGTGAACCCCTAAGGAGTATTATGTGGAAGTATAATTAAGAGGAAGGGAATGCAGAAAGAAGGGAGGAGGGAATAGTCTGAATATCAAGACAAACTTCCTGATGGGGATATGTATTAAGTTGTTAAATATTCTCCCAAGGAAATGAAATGGATGGAATCTTTAAATCAGTTAAGAAGCTAAAATATGTTCTGTAGGAAACTCATCCATAGGTAGGGAGATAGCCCAATGGTAGAGCATAGTGAATTTATTCATTTATTGTATTTATTTATTTTTGGTAAATTGCTTATTTGCTAAGAAATTCAATTTCACTTGAGTTCAGCAAGCTGTTTTGATTAGGAAAAAGTCAGAAAGGCCAAAATGTTTTATCTTAATGCACACACGCAAAATATATTTTTGTTATTCCAAGTCAGCATTTTATTTCTTTCATGAAAATCTAAAGCACTATACCAGGGATTGTTGGCAATGTCTTTCAGGGGTGAAAGGGAATGAGACCCAAATCAGGTTGAATGGGATCCAGTGCTAGGACTTAGCCACCACCTTTGCCAGTGGTATTTCTCCTTGCTGCCCAGCCATAGCATGGTGCAAGAAAAGCCCCATGAGAAAAGTTTGGCCTGGGGGGTGGATGAGGGATGCCTACTGCAGGCTTGGGGCTCCCCATCCTACTGCCTTTCTCTCAGGAGACCCCCTAGCCGTGGGTGCCCCTAGCCATGTTGCTGGTGGGAGCAGGGAGGAGGCAGGCATGTGTCCTGCTTTTACATTTGAAAAGGCTGATCACTATACTTTTGGAAGCCTTCATCAGCAAGGGGCTTTTCCTGCACCATGTGCTGTAGCTGGGCAGCAAGGAGAAATAGCAGTGGCAAAACTGGTGGCTAAGTCCTAGCACTGGACGTTAAGTCCCATTCAACCTGAGTTGGATCCCATTCCCTCTTGCCTCTGGAAGACATTGCCAACAGTCCCTGGTATAGTGCCATAGATTTGCATGAAAGAAATAAAATGCTGACTTGGAATAGTAAAAAGTCTATATTTTCATTTTTGTTGAATGTAAATATTTTTAAAACTAAAACTAAAAAAAAAAAAAATTGGAGAGCCTTCCTTTAACATAAACACTGGATGTAAAATAAGTTTTGCAGGTTCAGAGGAGAAGGGGAATGTTTGTAAATGGCTGGATTGAACTTTTCTCTGAGCTTCTTCCACTATTTAGCTTCCTTCTTTAAGTCTCAAAACATTATCATGGGAACTGGTATATCTATAGGAGAAATTATTTAAATTTTAAATGTTTTTTAAAGATTTTTTGAAATGTCTGCTTTGCCTTGATTGAAACCATTCCAAAGCATGATCTGGTATTTGTTGGTCAAATTAATTTAAGGCTTCCACTTAAAATTGAGGATATACTGCTTGGGAAATTTATAGAATTTGATTAAAATTTCAATTAAAAAAAAACGAACTATAGAGGGCTTATATTAAAGAATTGAATTTCTCATGTTCAAGTTGGTCAGCATTTAGCACTTGGATTCCCCCTCCTCACTCCCCACTATCAATTTGTGAATTTTACTTGATATATGGCATGGAGTTTAAGGGGTTGGGTGTACTACAAGCAGCCAGTATTGATATGAGGAATAAAAGGCAGATCAGTTTTCCATTTCAGATCCTCATGTGAATTTGTGTAATGGTAACTTTATCACAGTAAGCAAGTATGTAGATTAGGGCTGTGTGAAATTTCAGATGCTGATTTGATTCGGAGGAGATTTGGCCTGGTTTGGCAGCTGAATCTCTGAATAAAATCAGGAGACCAATAAAAAGGTCTGAATTGATTCAAAGGTCTCCAAATTGATTCAGAAAAGATTCGGAGAGCTTCAGAGATCTGGGCAGTCCCTGCTCACTGCCACAGGGAACTGGACTCGGACTCTGTGCTGGTAAGTAGGGGGACAGGAGACTGGGGTCTGGAGAAGTGGGGAGGGGACCATGGCAGGACCCTCACAAGGCCCCATCCTCTACCTGCTCCTCTAGCCCCCATGAGTACCCACAACCCCCACCCCACTCCCCCAGCCCTCCCTACTGCCATGGCCGTCCCACCTGGCCCCAGATCCCAGTTCTTTGAAAAAAAACAAACCCTGCTGTCAGGTAGGGGAGGCGATCCCCACTGCCCTGGGCTGCATGGAGAGCTCTGCCACAATCCCCTATCCCCTGCCCACTCTCCCAGCCCCCCAATGACTGCATTGCTCATCTCCACCTCCCAGTTCTTTAAAACAAACAAACAAACCCATACTTACCAGCTGCTGCAGTGGTTGGGGCTTCTTGGGGCTCATGGCAGAGCCTCCAAAACAGCATGGGGCAGTGGGGGGCAGTGGGGATCGACCTCCCACCTGGCAGGAGCTGGTGAGTTTGAGGCTTTATTTTTCCAGAGCTGAGAGCTGGGGCAGCCATGGTGGGGGGGAGGGGCTGGAAGAGTGGGAGGGGATTGGGCGGCTCATGGCAGAGCCCCCCCCCACCGCTTGGGGCAGTGGGCTTTTCCTCCCCTTGCCTGGCAGCAGCTGGTGAGTGGGGGCTTTTTTTTTTTTTTAAGAGCAGGGAGCTGGGGCTGTACAGGACAGCTGTTGATGGAACTGGGAGAGTGGGCAGGGGACAGAGCCTGTCTGATTCAGAGATTTAGCCAGATTTGACCAAATTGATTTGGGACCTTGATTCAAATCATCAAATCGAATCACTGTCTCCTGAATTGACCGTACCTGAATCTAAAGCAAACACGAGCCACTTTGCACAGGCTTAATGTAAATTCCCTTTTTACTGTCTGTTTCAACTTCCATAAAGATGCCTTGAAAATGCACTGACATTGTTAACAGTTATTTGTGTGCTTTTGGGAGCTTGCCTGGAGAATCCAAATAATATTATATGTCCCTATCTGTCTTTTATAGTCGGCATAAATAGGCTCTGTAAAGAAAACATGGGGGCAGGGGGCAGGCCTTTGCTGAGGAGAAAATCAAGTCATTTCTAATTTCAACTCTTTAAACTTGTGAGTACTTTCATTGTTTGTCTGTTTTTAATACCAGCCATTGTTATAGGGCACATGATTGCTTTATAAAAAAGAAAAAGGCAAATTTGGCTTTTGCTACCTAGCAGTGTTGATGCAAAATCCCTTAAGTCTGCAGTCAGAGTAAAAAAATGGCTCTTTATCAATTGAGATTTCATTGAACTACAAAAAAAAAGATTAAGTTATTTTTCCAAATATTGTGGAAGTCTTTTTTATTCATATCACATGGTTGGATATCTGATAAAGGAGATTTTACTGTTGACTTAATATTTTCCTTTCTTTTCAGTGAATTAGGATTGAGCTGTGTGATTTGCTAAATGCTATTGTTAATAAATAATCTTTTAAATTTTGTGTGCTAATATGTTAGATCAGAGGTGCCATTATGGCTTAAACTGAATTATATGACAGAGTTCTAATGATAGCTTTTCCCTCTCAACTCAAGTAGCCAAGCAGATCAGTGCCTAAAGCATGTTATTGCCAGCTCCTTTAAAAAATATTAAGTAAGGTTATAATTACTCTCACTTACACAGTACAGACTCTGCTCTCTTCTTCTCAGCAGTTTTACATTAGCTTTAAATTCAGGTACTTTGGGTGGCTGCTGCTGCTGCTATTGTAAGTGGAAGGTAAATTAATAAAATGTTTGGAGAGGTAGTTATCCATGTTAAGAAGGCAAGCTAAAATGGAACCTTAGGGTGCATCCACATATGCAGGCATGTGTGCTTGCAGCAGCTCAAATAGAAGTGCTGCAAATTTGAGATGGAGCTTTTTGCCTCAGTGCACACGCTAGGATGTGTGCTTTGATGTGCGGCAAATTGTGCCACTTGGGGCAAAATAACCCTGCCTCGCTCCTCTTGGATCTTCAGCCAGGGGGAGCTAGAGCCTGGGGTCAGCACCTGTGCTGGTCCCAGCAGGATAAAAATCTGCCCTCGCCAGCAGCTCAGGGCTCCTTGCTCTCAGGAGATTCTGAAGGAAGAACGTCTGAAAGGAAATTGACCATAGCCTTTCCTGTCCCAGGCTGCTGTTGCTGTGGTTGGTTGCTGCAAGCTTTGTGGTTGGTTGCTGCAGCTGCACTCAGGAGCTTCTAGGGAGAACGTGCCAAGGTCCTTTCTTGCCTCTGGCTTCTATTAGCTGCTGGCTTGGTCTCAGTGCTTTTTGAGTAAGTTGGCCACACTCCTTCCTGCCTTGGGCAGTGGCTGCTGCTGCTGTTGCTGCCTCCCCTTAGTGGGGGGGTGGTCCTTTGGTGCACGCTGCTACCCCTCTCAGGGAGCGGCCCACTGCACTGCACCCAAGCACCACACCCCAGCTTATAAACCTGTGTTCTGGTCTGCTGCCCAGCCTGCCACCAAGCCATGGTCAGGGTATAGCCTGGGGAGGGAGCCTGCATTGCCTGTGGGCCCTTTCCCCACCATCACTGCTGGAGTCTAAAGGAACCTTGCCTGCCCCAGCTGCCTTGACAGGCAACCCCCACCTTCACCTCCACTTTCACCAGAAGCACACCATGAGTGGCTGAACTAGATGGCTCCTACCATTGCTGCTGCCCCCTCTCAGGAGAGAGGGAGATTTCCTGCTGTACCACTGGACATCACACCTGCACTGGATTGACTGACTGCTCCGCACTGGATTGACTGACTGCTCCTACCCTCCCACACAGCTACCTCACTGCATCTTATCCTGATTTGACGTCCTGCCTATTGCTCTGCTGCTGAATGCCTGGCTGAAGGCTTGAGGGGCTTCTGGACAGATCTTCCACAAACAAAGCCCTTCCACTACTCCAGCCATCTTTTACATCTGCCTCAGCAGCCTTCCCTGTGTGGTGTTTTTGCCCTGGTGTGGTAAGTCGTGTGGTCCTCTCCCCCTGACCTTGTGTTTGTTGTGTGGCTGAGTAAACCAGCTTGAGTTTCCTGAGCCCTTGTGTATGTTTCCCCTCCCCTGCCCCACATTCTCAAAACATAGGCCTCCCAGTTCTTTTTTTCCTGTGGGGATGTGGCTCAGTGAGCTTAAGCCCACTTCCTCCCTTTTTCCCTATCCCTTTTTTTTGCCCAATCCTAGCCTTCCACTACTAGATTCACCATTCCCATGGCATATTTTGTTTTTCTTTAATGTCTTTCTTCTCCTCATTTGAAACAATGGCAGGGCAGGAACCTTCAGGGGTGGGGAGGGAGATGATTCCACAGAGCCTCCTGCAGCTCCTGCTATGGGGGTGGATCCCAGCCAAGCCCCCAAGGGGATGCATGCCCCTGCAGCCTTCACCTCAGAGGCAGAGTCCAACCAACTTCCTCAAGGGTTGGACAAGACTGCAACCTCTACTGCAGGGGCAGGTGTGACTCTGGTAGGGAGCCAACAGGGCCAGTGGGTCACCATTGGCCAGGCCCTCCCCCATCCCCGGAGGGGTTCCCAAGCCCACTCTCACATCATTGGGAACCAAGGGCAAAAGCAGTGGGAAGGACTCCTTGTCAGCCTCTCCACAGCTGAGGGTGGGAAGGGCAAGGACCCTGGCCTGAAGCCCATACCACCAGTGCCTGAGGGGACCAGGTACACTACACCAGCCAGCATACCCACTCAGCTTGTCCCTGCTTCTAGCTCAGGCCCCAGAAACATGGCCCCCCAGTGGGAGGGGAACTGGAGCTATGCATAGGTAGCTTCAGGGAGAAACAAAGCCAGGGGTCCCAGACCCTCCACCACCAGACCTTCCAGGTCAGGCAGCAGGGCCCCCTTTCCGGCATTCACCGACAGGCATGGGGTGAAGTGCCGACTGCCCAAGTGAGAGAATCTGCACTTCAAGACCTGGGTGTAGGCCCTGGCTTGGGTAGTGGGGGTCTCTAAGATCATGATTGCCTCCTGCCTTCAGTGCAAGGGGGTCTTTTTCCTTGTCTCAGAGCCTGCCGCACAAAAGGTGGTGGAGAGGGGGCTTATGGTGGAGGGCGAGTACATCTCCCTTGAACCTCTAGAAGAGCAGGGGACTAGGGTGTTGTTCAGCACCATCCCTCCCTATATCCTCAATTGGGCTCTCCTCTCCCAGCTCCAAACCCTGGGGAGAGTTATCTCCCTGGTGGTGGCCCTTTCACTGGGGTGCTGAGGCACACATGTGGCAGAGGCCAGCTGTTTCCATCACCAGGTAATGATCCAGCTGGCAGCAGAAGTGTGACTGGAGGCTGAGGGGTGCCTGGTAATCTCTTATCAGGGGGCCCTGGTAAGGATTTTCTATACAATGAGGGACCTGTGGTCCTTCTGATGCCATGCCCCAAGGCACTTGCATCATGAGTGCCCCATGGGCCAGGTGGGGAGAGCATCTGTGGGTCCCACTGGAAAAAGAGATGCCCTCCTGGCACCGCATCCACAACTACAAGCCTACCCATGGGCTCAAGGGACCCCACCCTGCACCAAGTCTAGTGGAGTCCCAAGGAGGGCACCAGCACCTGTGGGGAGAGAGGCAGCAGAGCCCCCCTACTCCTAGTCATACCCCCATTGTGGCTTCCCCATCCTGCCAACCCTCACCTTCTCTTGCTGAAGCTTGTCCACCTAAGAACCTCCCGATGGCTGAGTGGGTCTGCACCCCCTCGGGGCATAAAGGCAAGAGGAAGGCCTGGGCACAGCTAGAGCCCTCTAACGTGGAGGACTCCTCTACCCTTCCCAAGACCACCACATGGGGGAGGGGAGGAGCGGCCCAGCTTCCAGGGGACTCCTTAGCTGTGCCTGATGCCCCACCCGTAGGAAAGATCTGTGGGTGATCCCCACAGAGGAGTTTTCAGGGCTGCTAGATAGTCCTGAATAGGAGCCCATTAGGGAAGCCCTTCATTCCAAGGCCTACCCCCTGAAACCACGGGTGTCGAGGCTGAGGCCTGCCCAAAGGAAGGCCTTGTGTGCTGAAGGCCTGATCTAGGGGATACAGAGGACCCCGGTGAGTTCTGAGAGATGAGGTCTCCTTTCCCAGGACCCTCAGGCAGATGCCAGAGCCACCCCAGTGCCTGGTGGGTCTCTTCCCTTCCCTTCCCAGAAAAACCTCACCTGCAGCGTGCCCCATAGTCCCGCACCAGAGGGGGCCATGATAGAGTCACCTAATCATTGTAATCCAGGAGGCTGGATCTTAGGGACCCTGCACAGACCCCCCAGGGCTCCAGCTCTACCCCATCCTCACCTTTACCTTTCATTTTGTGAAGAAGCCCCATCCTCACCTTTACGCCCACCCCTGTCCCAGGGGGCTCCAGAGCTCTCCCAATCCCAACCAGACTCTGGGCTTTTAGTGGACTGGGGGCTTCAGGTGGTGCCAGAAGAGCCCTCTGAGCTCCAGTACCAGGAGGAGGATGCCCGAGAACCAGCAGGCTCCATGGAGTCTGACTTCTCAGTCCCAGAGGTCCCCAGGGAGGAGCTACTTGCACTTCTTGACCGTGACTACACCTGCTGGTCTGCAGGCAAGATATAGTTAGCCTTGGACATGAGGGAGATTGTAACAGCATCCTCGCCACTGTAAGGGTGCTGGTGGGGGAAGGCAGAGGGCCTTAAAGCTGCATCACCCGGATGTATAGGTGGGCCCACAGTTTCAGAGATGCCCTCTATATGTATGGGAGGGCACTATGTGAACCAGGGACCCCACACTGGGTGTTGAGATGCGCAAGACCCCTGCTGAAAAATCTATTCCACCCCCACTAGCCATAAGATAATTTAAGATCACGGCCCTCAATGTCCACGGCTGCAAAGGATCTTTGGAGGTGCTGGGTGCTTTCCTTCCTTCAGCAGTGGGGGTACCCCATGGTATTCTTGCAGGAGGACCTGACAATGCCAGCCAATGAGCCAACTGATGGCTGGAGTGGGGATGCGGCGTCTTTTTTTAGTCACGTCTCAGGCACCTCATCTGGGTTGGCCACCGTGTTCTCCCCAGACCTGCGGTTGGAGGTTCTTCAGGACATAGAGGTGGTGCTGGGCCACCTGCTGAACCTCTGGGTCCAGGTCCAGGGATTGGTCCTGAACATTCTGAATGTGCATGCCCCTGCAAAGGACCTGGGGTTGGTGGATTTGTTCTGCCAGGTGGCCATATACATCGGCACCCTCAGCCCTCATGAGTGCCTGCTTCTTGACAGAGACTTTAATGTCACCCTAGATGTGCAAGACTGGTAAGGCAAAGAGCAGAACCGGGCTGCTGTAGGTGTCCACGGGGAGATCCTGATGGCATTTCTCCCAGCTCTGCTCCCTGGATCTGACTCCCTGGTGAACATCTGGCGTGCCTGTCACCCCACTTAATCCCCTGTCTTCACCTATGCAAAGATGGGAGAGCAGCAAGCTTGCCACTCCCGGTTAGACTGGATTTATATATCTTTGCCAGGGCCTGCTCCTCTGGCATCCGGCCAACCCATTTCTGCAATCACCATCTTGTCTGGGCCCACGCCACTCTGGGGCCTGGGCATCTGGGATCAGCCTACTGGCATTTTAATGCCAGCCTACTGGAGGTTGTAGACTTCAGGAAGGCTTTCTAGGAGTTCTGGCTGGCCTGGCAGGAGCAACAGGCAGCTTTCCCCTTGGCTCAGCGAAGGTGGGATGTGGGGAATTTGCACATCTGGCTTTTTTGCTGCAGCTGCACTCAGGAGCACACCGAGCAGAGGGAGATGGTCTGGGAGCAGCCCAAGCAGGAAGTGCTAGAGCTGGAGAGTCACCTGGCCACTGACCCAACCAACCCGTCCCTCTGCGGAGATTGTCAGGAGAGGCAGGAAGAGCTTCATGCTCTGGACAACCACCGTGCCCATGGTGCATTTGTCTGCTAGCATGTCCTTGCTCTTTCAGGATATGGACTGCAACTTCCGCTTCTTCTGTGCCCTGGAGAGGAGGCGGGGGGGCCAAGAAGTACATGTCCTGCCTTCTGGCAAGTGATGGTACCCCCCTCACAGATCCAGGTGAGATGCACCAGTGCACACAGGCCTTCTATGAAGAGCTCTTCTCTCTGGATCTGACCAATGCTGAGGCCTGTCAGGCCCTGTGGGAGGGACTCCTGCAGGTCAGCATGGGACACTGGGACTGGCTGGAAGCTCCTCTCACTCTGGTTGAGCTTTCAGCCACCCTCTGCCTGATGCTTGGCCACAAGGCTCTGGGCATCGACAGGCTGATTTCGGAGTTCTACCCAGCTTTCTGGGATGTCCTCGGCCCAGACCTTGCTGTGGTCTGGGCCAAATCCAAGGGAAGTGGGAAGCTCTTCCTGCCATGCTGGAGGGCCGTGCTGATCCTCCTGCTGAAGAAGGGAGATCTCCGCAACCTAAGGAATTGGCATCCCGTGTCCCTCTGCATAGACTACGAGGTGGTAGTGAAGGCCATCTTGCTGTACCTGCGGTCCATGTTGATGGATGTGATGGATCCTGACCAGACTTGCACAGTGCCTGGATGTTCCATCTTCGACAACCTGTACTTGGTTTGGGAACTCCTGGAATTAGCACGCTGGGAGGGCCTGTCTTTCACCCTTCTGTTCCTGGACCAGCAGAATTCATTTGACAGAATGGATCATGGGTACTCCACAGGCATGCTGCAGGCCTTTGGCTTTAGGCCCCACTTCGTGCAGGCTCTCCAGATGCTGTACACCTCTGCAAAATGTTTTGTCAAGCTCCATTCAGGAGAGGGGTGTGTCAAGGCTGGCCGCTGTCAGGCCAGCTGTACTCTTTGGGCCCTGGAGCCCTTCCTCGTTCTCCTGTGGAAGCGGGTGGCAAGGATGATGCTCCGGTAGCTGGCAGCGCAGCTGGTCCTGTCAGCTTATGTTGACAATGGACTCGGGCAACCTGGTGTGGGTGGAGGCCTGCCAGGCATTGTACTCAGCAGCCTCCTCTGCCTGGGTCAACTGGGTCAAGAGCTTTGGCTTGGTGGTGTGTGGCAGGTGGGCTCATTCCCACCTGCGCTCTGCGGGATCTGCTGGGGTATGGGCTCACTGCTCTACTTGGGGGTCTACCTGTACCCATAGATTTCTCCCCACCAGAGAACTGGCATCAGCTGGAGGCAAGGGTGGTGGAGTGGCTCCAGGCATGGGCAGGGATCCTGCAATGTCTCTCCCTGTGTGGGAGTGCTGGTACTGAACCAGCTGGTCCTGTCCATGCTCTGGCTCCAATTATACACCCTACCTGTTCCCCCTGCAGTCCTGGCACAACTCCAGAGATAGGCACTAGAGTATTTTTGGACGGGATGGCACTGGGTCACTGCAGAGATCCTTAGCCTCTCTAGCATGAGGGTTTCCAAGGCCTGGTTTGCCTGCTCAGTAAGTTCTTGGCATTCCATCTTCAGGCCCTGCAGTGACTGCTATACTGTGTCAGCAGCCATGTGGCATAAGGCCAACTGGGTTGCACTTTCCTCCACATGTTTGGGGGATCTGATATGACTGGCAGCTCCTGGGCCTGTGGGAATTCTCCCTTTAGGATCTGCAAGGGCTGCCAGCTTTCTACCAGGACCTCTTCCAGGCCTGGAGGATGATCTTTGCCTCCAAGTCCCCTGCAACAGTCACCCAGGGTGCCAAACTGCTCATCAAGCCTCTCCTTTGGAACCCCCAGCTGGAGGTGCCAATGGCAGAGGTTGATCCTGGCTGGTGTCACCTGTATTGGAGACCTCCTGGATTACAATAGGCAGGAGTGGGTGAGCCCCTCTGTGCTGGCCCGATGCATGGATCTACCCATGACTCATGCAACCTGCTGTCTGGTTCAGGAGGTGAAATCTGCCTTACCTCCTGATGCCCTTGCCTTTATTGATGAGGTCCTGAATGGTGGTGGTCCCCCTCCCCCCACCCCGTGTCCTCCAGCCCAGCGGAATTTGTTGTAGGGCCAGCGCTTCACTCAGCTTCACGTCACTCACTGCTCTACCACCTGATCAGGCTGGAGGACACCAGACGAGTCCACTTTTCCACCATCCATCACCATCACTTCTACATGGACAGTGCAGCACATGGGCATCATGCCACTCTTGTATCCTGCCCAGACACCAAGTGGTGGGATCTGCTCAATGAGGGCATGGTTGGGGCACCCCAGTGGCTGAGTCTGCACTCCACTCTCATCCCATGAGCCAATGGGGACCTCAGCTGGTGGCTCCTCCATGGAACTGTCACCATGGGTGTGTACATGGTGAGCTTCATGGACACCTCGGTCTCCTGCCCCCTCCCCAACAGGGGGAGACCCTGGCACACATGACTCTTGAGTGTGCCGGGCTGCAGCCCTTCCACCTCCAGAGATACCTCTTGAGATTCTGGTTGAATCTCAAAGGGGTTTGAGATGCTGCAAGAGGCACGTGCACACTTTTCTGGATGCACCCTTGGAGACTAACCTGTTCAGAGGCATAAGCTATCATAGATGACAGATTGCTTTGTCAGATGCAAAGAAAATAACTGGGTCTGATTGTAGTTCCTTTGCAATCTAAAGAAACAAATTCCAATGAATGCAAAAAAGGTTGTTGTGACTTTAAACTGTTATTGACCTGTCTACATGTTACAGGGATCACACAATTAACTGTTTGATTGTGCAATTACCTTGAGATCAACTATGCGTACCAAGTACCTATCACTCCATAAAAACCTCCCACCAGCTATAGACCTCAAAAATGTGTAGTAATTTTATAGCTTGTGGCTACCAAGGTTTAATTTGCACATCTATCAGGTTCTTCTCAGTCACAGGGTTGCACCATGCCCAGCCAAAGCTAGGGGTCCTGCAGCTGAGGGGACACTAGGTCCCCCCAGCACATCTGCCAGTGCTAGAACCCAGCTGGGTCCTGGCAATTGTGGGGCATGGCTGCAGTCCCCCAGCCCTTGAGGATATCTGGAGTATCTTAAATGCCATGATCTCCTACAGCTGGGAGTGTGTGTTACCTCTGAGGTTGGGGGATTGCAGCAGCATAATCCCCTAACCCCAGGGGTGTGTGAAACCCCAGGTCTGTGGATTGTAGCAGTTGCTTTGCCTGTCTCAGGGGTGCATGAAACTAGCCTCGGGAGTTTGATGTACCCCTGAGGCTGGGAGATTGCACAGCTTGTGGGCTGAGGGGGCTCCTAGCCATGGGAACTTGTTTCTTTCTAGTGCATGGGAACCCCAGGAGTTGTCTGCCTCTGCAACAGCAATAAGAAATAATGGGACCTAATGCGCAATCCCACAATCACACCTTCTGCCATGCATGTATGGCATGGCAAGAGGCACAATAGTGTGGATCGTGTATTAGATCCCATCCTGTCTTTACCTGCATGTGTAGAGGAGAGCTCTGTCTCTGTGTATATAAAAGAGCCAAAAGAGATTTTATATTGATAATATCTCAATGCTTTGAAAAATAATATTCTGGAACTCTTTCTACTAACAAGTGAATTTATTTGATTCAGTGACCATCTGCTAAGATCCTTCCTACCAGCAAAAATGTTGAATACTGGATTTTGCATATTCTATGAATGGGCTTAGTAAAATGTGAATATAAGTTACATTACTGGGTGAACAGTGATCAATGATTGAACCTTGTACCCTTCCAGCCTACTACGCTGAATCTGAATGTTTTCTTTTTACAACATGACTTATCGTGAGTAACACAATCTGAAGTCAGTGTAGTTATGCATGTGACATTGGTATAAAGCAAGGAGGATTTGGCTTTGGGTACTTGAATCAGCAGATATATTGTTTCTAACCCATATATATTTATTTCCTTCAATAGATGGTCAGTCTGACAACATTGTGTCCACATCTCATGTTCCATCTAAAAAAAGCATTATCTCCCATTATTACTGCAATGTGCTGGCTGATTATTTAGCCCAACAACATGACATTTCTACAACCTCAAAGATATTTGAAAAAAATGTTTGCTCTGTAAGCATAGGAAAAGGTGAAGATTTTCTTTATTACTGTCTACTAGGACTCTTCAAACAGTGTTAAGATAAAATGATTGGAATGAAAAAGAAATGGTTACATAAACTTCTATTAGCTTTTTTTTACTTAGTAGAGAGCACCTTATGGCATCTCTATGTGTAACAGAGTCTAAAACAGATATTTTAGGCAATTGTCTGATGAACAGATATCTTATACTAGAATATCACTGTCTCTATGGTTCCAAGGAGATATACTACAAAGAAAGCACTTTTCTTTAGAATTAACCTGTGGGAAGTTGTGGAAAGGTTGCATGTAGAAGGCAGCTACATGAGAAAGTGGCTTAGGTGATGCATGTAACAGGACTGTGAGGACTTGGAATAGTGTCTTGGTAGATTCTGTGCAGGGATGGGGTCTGAAGGAGAATGCATGTTTACTCAGGTTTAGGTTGGCTGACCAAGTGGAGAAGTTGTAATAAATGGATAATTTCAAATGAAAGGGCTTGACTCCTTTTATTTTTCTTTCAGTCGCTGTTGGGCAGGGTACAACTGAAAAGGAAGGGGGCATCTTCCCATTCCTGGAGCAGGTTAGATCACTGACACTGTTCCAAGTAGTTGGTATCAAGTCATCTCTAAAATACATCCCCCATGTCTCACTGTAATGGGTCTACGCCCAGGGTTTGCCAGAACACTGTAGTGTTTTAATCATTATTCCTTGCTCCCAGAAATATCCTAAATGCCAATAACCAGGAAGTGGATGGGGCAGGAGCCAGATCTGCAAGTTGCGTGCCATGTGGGGTAGACATTGAAAAAGCTTAAGCCTGAATTGATTCAGTCTTTGCAGGTTAATCTAACCTGCAGAGAGTGGGCCAGTTTGCAAATGGATAGACATTTGGCACATGCCTGCAATGGCTCAAGACAGAAGCCCAGGGGGTGCTAGAACAGCCTCCCCTTCCACAGAGCGGCTGAACTGAGAAGTGTGGGTATGGCCAGGCCCCTGCAGGCCCATTCCAGCAGCTCCCTGACAGACCCAGAGGGGAGCTGCTCCCCCACTCCCTACCTGCAGGTCCCCACACTCTGCTGAGACTGGAAGGACCCTCCGCCTCCTGCTTCCCCCCAGAGTCCAGGGCTTCTTCTCTGTAAGTGTGGAGCTGCAGGAGTGGTGCAGAGCCCCAGGGATAAAAGCAGCCAAGCAGGCTGTGCTCCTCACTCCCACTGCAGTGCTCTATTTCAGGAGTACCACCCCATGCGCCTGCAGCTCTGCACTCACAATGGTGAAAGCCCATGCTGGACTCTGCAGGGAAGCAGAGGACGGGGCTCCCTCCACTCCTGGCAGAGGGCAGGCACCTCCACGGCATGGAGTGGGGGAAGCATCTGGATTCAGTGTGGGGCTTTCCCCTGCTGTGAGTGCTGGAGCTGCAGATTCAGGAAGCAAAGCCACAGGGATAAGGCAGGCTCTGCTCCCTCCCCCCATGTAGCACTGTCCAGAGCTGTGCCTGCAGTAGGCATGAGTGCCTTGACCTCCCTGCCTGCTGCTGCTGCCAGGCAGTGGAGGCTGCACACCATGAGGGGAGTGTGTGGGAGACCCTACACCCCCCACGCTCCATCACACCCACACCCTGCCCAGCTGAGCTCTGCAATCCCACTACTCCTCTGGGGGAAGAAAGAAGTGTAGGAAGAGTTCCCCCCAGCATGGAACAGAGCCTCCCTCTGCCCCCCTAGCCCCTGTCTGGAACCAGTATAACATAGAGTGCTCCAGCCCCCCAGGGGCAGGGAGGAGGAGGAAGAGGAATCCTCATCCAGCACTTCACAGAGTCCCCTTCCCCAGCCTGGGAAGAGGAGTGACAACATTTTCCCACCCCCAGCACAGAACAGAGCCCTTTTTCCCATTCTGTATTCCTCCCTCCATCTCTTCCATGCAGCTGGGGTCTGCCAGCTGCAGGGGCCACTGTACAGCCCCCTCCCCTCTGCTCCCTGGCAGACAGGCTGACCCCGCTGTGGTGGGGGAAGGAGGGAATAATGAATTCCCTCCCAGACCACTTTGACTTCACAGGGCCATTCTGGCCACTGTCTCCATTAAGGCTGGGCCCTGCTCTGGCTAGAGAGCAGAGGAGCAGGGGCAGCCCTGCAGCTGGAGCAGACAATGTGCCTGGACTTTGGGGCATTCTGATTTACCTTAAACCAGCAAGGCGTTTGGGACAGACATTGTATAAACTGGTTTAAGCCAAATCAGTTAAGATTAGCCATATGTAGACAAAATGAGAGGCATGTGTGCACGACTCTTTAAAGTGGGCTAAATGCTTTTGCACCACTTCAATGGTGTCAGTGTTTGCATGCCTCAGTGGCGTATTGCACATTAATTCCAGCCGCTGTAGGAAATCCGGTGGCATAGTGCAACTTAAATGACTTGGAACATTTGAGGAGTTTTAGTTTGCTGCCCCTACTGCTGCAGAGTGAAGCACTGGGCTCCATGCAGCTTCACAGCTCTGCAGGAAGCCCTGCAGGCAGCCTGACAGTAGCCGAGGAAAGCAGCTCTGCCCAAGAAAAGCAGTGAGGCTGATCTTGTCCACTCGCCCTGGAGCCTGCCTGCCTGCCTGAGCTGCACAGGGGCCCAGTCGTTCCCTCTGTGGCTGCAGTGTCCCCCAGAAGTACCTAATCTGGGTGCCTGTGGGCAGGTGCTATCTGGAAGGGCTGCAGCTGCCACAACGGGAAACACCAGCACCTACCCCACAGCCCAGGAACCGTTCCACCCATCGGCAGCTCACTGTCTCCTCCCCACTGGAGAAGTGTGCGCACAACACGGGGGTTTAATCAGCCCTAAATTGAAGTGATGGTTTTTAAAACCCACCACTTCAATTTGGGGCTCTCGTTTCATGTACACGTGCCTTCTAATCCTACGCTCAACCAAGTTTATCTCAAACTGATTTTGGCCATTTTGAAACTGTTTTATTTGCACTAACTCTTTTGTTACAGGTTTAAACTAGTTTCTGTTTACTTAAACTAGTTTGTATGCAATGTGTCCCTAGCCATGGGGATTAATTCTTAACAGGGAGTTCCCAGCTAGGGAAATTGGCTCAGTCTGGTTGCTGTGATTCAGGGATACCCGCTGTACTTTATCCAGAGCATGCAGCAGGGCAAGCTTTCTTTGAAGAAAATACCTCTCTATATATGTGCATTAAGCTTTTACAGGGCTGTAATCTCAATTCTTTTTTTTGCCAACTCCTGGACTTAGTTTCTTTATACAGGTCTTCAGTATAAACAGAAATGTGTATACTCTTTGACTGGTCATTTAAAAAAGCTGCTATACAAGTGAGCAGTCACTTGTAAATCACATTGTGTATTTAATGTAATGTTCATTTAACCTTTACAGCTTTAAATATCTGAGAGGCTAATTATCTAAGAGTATATTTACCTGGTAGTTACTACAGTGAATGTATCCCTTGTAGATATGCTGGGGCTACCTTTATATTAACTAGCCCAGGTAGTGTTAAACATGTATTTAGGGCTGCTACACTACTAATGAACTAGCCTGAAGAGACCTGCAGTCAAAACATAGATGATATTGTAGGCACATCCTCAGAAACCCTGTCTAAATATGCACTTTTTGCAATAGAGAATGGCTGGCTTGAAAGTCACTGCCATGAACATTTACTAACTCAGGCACCAAGCATGCTTCTTACTCATTATCATGATTTGCATGCATCTTTCTCAGTAGGGAATCCCGTAGTTGACTGCAGGGCTTAATTCCAGTGGACCTAAGACAGATTGTTAAATCCAGACACAGCATGGGCAGATGCTTTGAAAGATTCTCTTAACATCTCTGCAAGTTCAGTCCTCAACTGCTCTTTGCTGCAGTGGAAATAAGCCCCTATTATGCTGGCTTTCACGAATTGTGGTGGTGTTTGGGTTTGTCAGGTTATACCTATGGAAGACTAAAGTGCTGCCACTATATTTATTTTACAAATGAACCCAGTCAGGACTTAATTGTGTCTGCAAAGGTGAAAATGAAGATAATCCTAGAACAAGTATTTTTTTTTTAATTCAGATGCTTTTAATTTTTTATTTGCAATCTATCACATTTTTCTCTATGCCTTAATTCTGCATGCCATTGCAATGAAAAATAAAGTGGTGGTTATTTTATACCTTCATCTTCTATTCTATAACATTGAATATTGATGTGACAGAAGCTCTTATGTGAGGGTTATGATAAAGCTCTGTAAAGAGGAGTCCTTTTTTTTCCTAACTGCCAAATATTTATTGTATTAAATTTGGTAAGATTGGGAATCTAAACCCAGCACTCTTTCCTGCCTATGTAGGGGGTTAGACTCGATGATCTGTTGAGGTCCCTTCCAACCCTAACATCTATGAAGGGGAACACATTAAATCCTTTTGGTTCATTTTATAAACTATGCAAAAGTTGGAATTAAAAGATTTAAGTTATCTGCATTCCTTACTGAGTACTATGGTCTGGGAGTATTCTGAGATACCTGATTTAATTCTAATGAAAAATGCTAGAAATAGTTTTATACAGCTTATTGTACTATCTAGATGATATTTAAAATGAAAAATGCTCTCAGCAAGTAAAGAACAAGATGAGAAGCTTCTGTCATGTAACTTTTTTTTTTACTTCAGTAAAAAGCATAGGCACAATAAAGCTATTTATATTGGCCATTTTTTGAATTGTTGTCTTTCTATAAGCAGCCTCACCATTGCATAAACTCTCATATCATTCAAAAGTAGCCAGTAAGTTCCCCTAATACTTTAGTAGCTCTTGTAGTATATTTTTATTAAGTGTATGGAGTAGATTCTTGCTGTGTTTAATTCATCCTAGCCACATTGAACTTTTTGAAGCTGTATTTACTTATGTTTATAGCATCTGCTCCAGAGTATTTTGTCTTGAACCCCTTGAACAATACCTCTGCATACAAAATACTATAGTCTACATTCTGAAGTGGACCACTTGTTACAAAACCCCCAATCCAGGGAATAAATTGTATGGAATTATAGCACTGTAAATATAACACATTCTATAGCACTGCACTTTCTATAAAGGGAAGGATATACATGTATAAGTGGTATTACAGCACTGTATTCATAATAAAGCCTGCAGCACTTCATCAAATCACAAAGCAGCTCCCAAATAGGCATGCAAATCCAGCATTGTTTCTGCCCTCCCTCTTTTGTTCCCTCTACGCTCCACCCCCAACACACAATGAAGATAAAAGGAGGCCATACATACATGCATATATATTTGGTGTACACACACATTTAGCTGTACTAATTAGGTACAGAGAGGCAAGACTGATTAATTTTCCATATATACCCTGCTGATTAAGATCAACAACCATGATAAGAGTGGTGATTCTTCCTTTATATTAAGGAAACAGCTAGCTACTCTGAGTCTGGGATTTGCAGTTGGGCTATTTGATTATGAATGGCCCAGAAGGACCAATTTAATTGGTTAGCTTGATCACTGGCATCTTTACTGTGCCTAGTTGGGGTTTCTTTATCAAAATGTTCCTCTGGTAGCAGACGCAGTTCCAGCAAAATAAAAAATTCAAGAAAAGGTTTTTCTGTCAGGGAATATGTTGTTTTGAATCGGTTCAACTCATAATATTTTGCTTTATTCATCTGACCTAAAACATTTAATTTCAAAGCAATTAAAATAAAAACCTAAACCCCTTTTTCCCTAGTAGGCTTTATAGGAGCCAATTGTATGGACACCTGCTATATTTTATGGTGTAGTGATTCTGATGCATCACAGAGCTAAGGTATCTGGGTCTGTGTTTCACTATGAGAGAGGTAAAGACAGTGATTTCTACTGGCTAGCACTAGATCAATGCAGACTGAACTTTTTGCCCTTTATTCTTATAGGGAGAATAATGAACCATTGGAAAAATGTACTGGGGGTTGCAGTGGAAGCTTCAGCATGTGCAATCTATAACAAGAAGCCTAGTTATCTTCCTCAAAGATGTATTATTTCTCAAACTGAAATCATGGGTTTGGTACAGGAATCATTAGGTCATAAAGATCACTTCTAGCTTAGTCTAACCTTCAAAGATTGAACCAATTTTGTGAATAGATATTTAGGAAATGCAGGCACATGCCTGCACTGGCTCAGGCTAGATGCTGGGTAAGGCGGATGTACTAAAACAGCTCTCCTTTGCCTTTGGCAGCACCCACAAGGCTGGAGGGAAGCTGACAGGGGTGTGGCCAGTTCCACTGCCCCTGCTCCGCAGCAGGGACAAAGTACAATTTCAGAGGAGTTTAAACCCCCACCTTGGCTTTTATGGACCCCAGCCAGGGTGTGCCTGGAGGGTGAGGGGGAAAACAGCCCCCATTACCAGCCTCAGGTGAAGGGCCCCATATGGGACAGTCCCACAGGTAAAGGGGGAAGGAGGGAATTAAAACCTTCTGTCTCCAGGCAGGTACAGGACCCCAGCTGGGGTCTGCCCAGCTTTCCCCCTGCTCCTGCTCAGGTGGTGGGGGGCCTGGTCAGAGCCGGCTGGCATGGCCCTGCTATCTACCCGGGGCTGGGGCTGTGAGGCTAAGCTGAGCCAGGTGGTGTTGCTGAGGGTGAACATGGAGGGACCGGCCTAGGTGGGCCACAGGGGCCAGACCATTTACAGCGGGCTGCAGCTCAGGCTGGAGCTGTGGGGGCTGTGTGGCCAGACTGATCCCAGCTCCCCACTCCCAGGCTAGGTGGGGCAGTCATAGGGCTGCAGCCAGCTGGGCAGGGTCCTGCGCATTGGCTATGATTCTGTGACCACCTGGCACAGCAGGACAGGTGGGGGCTGGCCAGGCAGCAGGCTGCCTGGGTGGTCTGTAGGCATTGGCAGGCCCCAAGCCCAGCAGCTGCCCACTGCAGCTGCTGCTGTAATCCCTGCCCTGTGCAGCACCCAGCCACTGTGGCCATATCAAAAACTGTGGGCTGGTTGGGGTTGGGTAGGCTGTTCTGAGCCTTTTGCCTCCACATGTTGCTGTTGCAGCCACTGCCACCCCTGCTGCACTGCTCTGAGTTTGGTGGGGGGCACTTCAGCCCACTATCTTCTGCCTAGGGCATGGGGCTCTGGCCCCAGCTCTCGGCTGTCTTCATCCCACTCCACCTGCCAGTGTGATAAGCAGCCCTTGCAGGCAGCCACAGTACCTGGAAAGCAGCCAGAGCTCTGTGCGCTGTGCTGAAGTTCCCCCTGCAGTCCCTTGCCTGCCTGGAGTACCACAGCAGGGGCAGGAGTGGCAGAGGGAATAGCTGCTGGAGGTGATGGGAAGCTGGCTGGGGCCATCAGGGCTCTTCTGCACCCCACATCTCCAGCTGCAGCTCCAGCCACCCCAAGCAGTGCCACTCGGGGTAGGAGGAGCTTCAGCTCCATGGCTTCTGCCCAGCACATGTAGCTCTGGCTCCAGGTCCAGCTGCTTTTCATCTGCCCCTCCTGCATGGCATGTTGAGCAGCCTCTGCAGGCTAGTAATATGGGTCTAAAGCAGGCAAGAGCTGAAGCCAGAGCTCCATGCCCTGGGCAGAAGCTGCTGAACTGAAGCTCCCCCACCCACCCAAAGTGAAGCAGCATGGCAGGGGTGGCAGCAGTGTCAGTAGTGGCTGTGGCAGTGGCAGTGGCAGGTGGAGGTGAGATGGGCAGAACAGCCTGCCTAGCCTTGGCCAGTCTGCAGCTTTTGATATAGTAGTGGCTATGGCAGGTGGCTGCCAGGCTTGGGGTCTACTGATGCCTCTGAGCCCCCTGGGCAGCCCGCTACCCAGCCAGGCTGTGCCTGTGATGCTGGGCTAGGCAGTCACAGAGCTACAGCCACTAGGCAGGACCCTGCCTAGCCAGCTGTGGCCCCATAATAGCCCTGCCCAGCCTGGGTGCAGTGAGCCAGGAGCACTCTAACTGTGCAACCCCCACCCAAGCTGCAGCCCATTGTGAAGGGCCCAGCCCTCACAACCCAGCCCTGGCCAGCCCCTCCACTTCCACTTAGCAGCACTGTTTGGCTCAGCCCCCACCCCAGCACCAGCCACTAGTGAAGCAAGTGCATAGCTGGGCCATACCAGCTGACTCTGGCCACATTCCCTCCCCTTCTACCAGACCAGGGAGAGGGAAGAATGACCGATGGGATGCTCTATTGCTCTGCCCTGGCTGGCACACCTGTGATGCCAGTGGGACAAGGGGTGGAGGTAGAAATTAAATCCTCTTCCCTCTCCCAATTTGCTTCAGGCTGTGGATGAAGGGGAAATATGACAGGGGCTGTTACACCCTGGTTAGGCTTACCCTGCCTGTGGTCTCCCAGTGGGAGAGGGGAGGGGGCAATAAGTCCCCTCTTTGCTCCCTTTGCCTCAGGGGGCCTTGCCATCCCATTTCTGGCCACACCCCATCCTGCTTCAGCTAGAGAGAAGGGGGAGGGGTGGGGCCAACTCTGCTCTCTGGATCAAGCAGCAAGATCAGCACAGAGTGAAAAGCATGCTGGGATGCTAGGAAACTCTGGTTTAACTTCTGGCTCAGACTAGGAATCTAGGATAGAAGTTGCATAAACTGGTTTGACCCAAATTGGTTAAGTCTGCTGCTGTATTCATCCAGGCTTATCTTAAACCAGTTTGGCCTATTTTGAAAATGGTTTATGTGCACTGAATTTATGTTTTGTTACAGCTTGAACCCATTTCAGATCACTTAAACCAGTTTATGTGTAACTTCTATCCTTAGCTTAAAAGAACACACTTCAGGTACAAAATCTGTAACATTCACTGTATGATGAATAGACATACCCATTGTAGTGAAAAGAAAACAGTATTCAAGATCACTGACAATATCACAGATACTAATAAACTAATGTCAGTTCTATTAAATAATTATACAATAACTCATTGCAGAGGAGGGGTGAGTTAGAATTCTTTCTAACAGGAAGGGGGAGGTTAGAATAACTCAGGCTCATGCAGGTACCTCTCTATAAGAATTACAGCTGAATAAAATTCATTATTTCTGATTAAAATGTTGGCATTTCAGCATTAGTTTCATCCTCGTGAGGACCTAAAATTGAAAATTCTTTTTTTTTTTTGTAGAATAATTATCATGTTTTTCCCTTAGGGGAATTAATTCACACTCTTATTGTAGTCTATTAGGATGTCTGTTTCATGGGAGACATCTCCCCAAATGCATTTGCTAATCAGCTGCATGGTAAATGTGGTATGCTGTTATGTTCATCATGTTTCCCTGGCTGGCTCACATCTTCCATGATGCACTCAGAATCTATTTTACAGACCTTGACTAATTCTTGCAGCTCCTATCTGAACTGTTTCTACATTGTTTTGTTTAAAAAAATTGAATGCTGAATTTTAGAAATGAGCAAATATAGGACAGTAATGCCCACCTCCATTGTAAATAGTCCTAATTGGTGTTCCCTTTTTTATGCATTGGTAGATCACATTACTTTATATTAGTACTTCACAAGAAGCTCTTGTTTACTGATTATTTACCATATATAGCAGGGGCTAGCAAAAACAGCCCTTGAGCCAGATCCAGCCTACCAGGCTATCTGGCCCATGGGGCTCCTAAAACATTTAGAAAATGAATATGTATCTGCCCCTGGCTACCTGTCAAAGCTAACAGGAGCCAGGGGCAGTAGGACCCAGAGAGACCACCACCAGATTAAGCAGCTGTAGTAGCAAGTCTGTCCTGGCCCCTCCTCCAGCCCCAGCATCCCTGAGGGAGATGCAGATGAGGAGGGGAAAGGGAGGCAGGGGAAGACCATAAGCAATTGCCGCAGTCATCAGGGCTAGCCAGCCAGCTGGCTTCTACAGTCCTGACACTGTAGCTGGGAACCATATGTGGCAGATGGGTCGGGGGGAGCAGGGAAATGGTTGTGGTAGGTGAGGGAAAGGGCAATGAGTGGGCACTCAGAGTGCAGTAACAGCTAGGCAAGAACACGGGGCCTGTGCCTGTGTCCAGGGGCTAGTGCTAGCAGGGCCCAGAGTGGGGTGGCAGGAGCATGGGACTAGACTGCCAGGGGCTCTATGGAGCTGGGCTGTGCTGCTCAAGCAGGGAGAGGAAGGAGCCAGCCTGGCTCCATACAGCCCATGGCAGCCTGGCCCTATGCTCCTGCCATCCCATTCTGGGCCCTCTTGGCACTGGCCCTGGTACACTGGCACAGGCCCTGAACTCCCAGCACAGGACCAGTGGTAGTGCCCTAGGGCCAAGAGTGACAGGAGCACAGAGCCTGGGCTTGCAGGAGTACTATCGGAGAGGGGCAGGCTGTGGGCAAACCTTCCCCCTCCACAAGCCACAGACTTCCCCAGCCACCTCCCTCCCACACACCCACAAGCCCTCACAAAACCCACACCCACCCATACCATACACACCCACACACCCTCCCCCACACACCCAGAAAACTATAGCGATCCTCTCACATTATACAAGAATAAGACTTTATTTTAAGCTATTATACTATCATCTCTATGTGCACTGCACAGACAAATGTAAATCAGGACAGAATTTTTTTTTAATGAAATTAATGAATGTTGTGGTACATGTTTGGTTTTTAGAATGTAATTTGGTATTTTTCTGGTTCTGAGATGACAAAACTCCTTGCTAAAAAGAGTAATTCAAGGGGGCAAGGGGAGAGATTGGGGTGGCAAAGGTCAGGGGTTAAGGGTTGGGACTTCTGTTCCCAAGATGGCAACCAGGGGGCGAAGCTCCTGTCAAGAGCCGGGGCTACCCATGCCACCCTCGATGGCTTCACAAAACTTGGCAAGCCTCCTTCTACCTGAAATAATTGCCCACCCCTGATTTTCCCAAATAGGTCAGTAATTGGCCAACTTTGGCCCACAGGCTAAATCTGGCCTGTGGAACCATTGTATTCAGTCTACAGATAAGGAGCTTTGACAGAATTCTGTGGCAGGGAAGGGGACTACCTGCCCACCAACTCACCTCTCTCTGATTATTCAACCTGTAGCCAGAAAAAACTTGCTTCCCCCTGAAATAGATGATTTGGAAGAAAAAAAATCTTTGTTCTAAGAAATTTACCTTCAGCACTGGTGACGTGTCATCTGGACTACTCTGTTTACTTTGGGCCACACTTCAAGAAGGATGTGGACAGGTTGGAAAGAGTCCAGTGAAAAGCAACAAAACTGATACGGGCCCAGGTACAAGGCTTATGAGGAAGGCTGAACAAACTATGATTGTTTAGTCTGGATAAGAGAACACTGAGTTGTTATTTGATAACAGTCTTCAAGTATTTGAAGGATGATTATAGAGAGGATGGAGATGGGCTTTCCTTCATGGTCATTGTCTCTAGTGGGTTATGGAATAGAGAAGATACCACACAACTTACTGATTCGTTTGATGCACTGGCTGGAGGAGTATTTAGTTGATTGATGATTTCACAATGATTACACTCTTAATTCATACAACACAATTTTATTTTAAAATGTCTTTGCTACACATATAACACTGCTTAGCTTTAAGAAATACCACAAACATAAAGAACACAATAACTGCATATGTCAGAAACAATGCTCCGAATGCACTTCCTTCCCAAACAATGCTATAAGAATTAGTATTACAAAAACAACTAGAATTACAACTCACAGTTAAATTTGAATCAATACTATTATTTTCATGATAAACTTACAATCCTAGAATTCCAAGAAGCCAAACATCTAGATATGCTTTCATTCCTCGGTAGTACAATTTAATGGGTTGGCCTCAATATGATAGGACTAAGTCCCCTTCCTTCAGTCCCTTTTGGGCACTCCACAGCTTCAGCGTGAACTAAGAGATTCGTGTTCACGGAGAGGGTGGTTCAGGTGATTATCTGATCCGGCCTACACTTGTGATTCTTCCTTCGTTGTTCTGAGAGTGAGGTTACCTCCAAATTGGGACAGTAGGTTACAGTTTTTATTGAGTGAGGTGCCGTCTTGGGCCCCTTCTACCCAAACCTGTCACTACTCCCAAATTTGGGTTCGAATCTTACTTAACAGATTTCTGCTGGGTTCAGTTTCTTTTGTTGATTATTTAATTACTTTGGGGAATTTCCATACCACTGCAGTGACCTTCCTTTCCAATCTCTTTTCGAAGGCCCCTAGGGTTTGATTTCTCAGAATGTGGGATGTTTGCTTAAGGGTCATTTTTAGGTTAACCTTGTTAAAGGCCTCTAAAGATAAAATTCAAGAGTTAAGACTCTGAGCAAAGCCCAGACCTTCCACACGTAGACCAGAACAATGACCTAGATAAGAAGATGAATCTTGTCTTTTTCTAAACTGTCTAATGGGCAACTATTACAAACATTCAAATATTACATTCAATATGACAGCCATAGGGGAAAGGACTAAGAGAAATGACCTCAAGCTACAGCAGAGGAAATATAGGTTGGAGTTTAGATGAACCTTTCTTACTATGTGGGTCATCAAGCATTGGAACAGTCTCCCTGGAAGACTGGACAGACATTTGGCTAGAATGGTTTAGTCATAGATGTTTCTGCCTTGAGTAGAACTGGCTGGACTAGATGGCCTTGTTGAAGTCCCTTTCAGTCTTACTTTCCTTTGTTCCTGATTTCAAGCTTTCAGTATGCAATCTAGCTTCACTGAAGTAAAAAAAAAAAATGACATGGGTATGCACAGAGGGCATCTGGCTCACAGTGTTTTGAGATTTGGAACAAAGAGATTTTGCAATCAGTGTTTTGAAATCTTTGTAGCGTTGCTGTACTTAGCCAAAGGCAGAGATAACATCGAGCCATTTCTAGTATGTGTGTAATTTTAAAATCAACACAGAATATTTCTTGCATAAGATTCAGTAGTTTCTGAATATAAAATTGTCAATTTATGGAAACAGAATGATGCAGGGGATTAGTGATTTGTCCTTTTATAATCAGAGACCTGGGTTCAAAGCCAGACACAAGAGAACAGAAATATTATTATGCTTCAGGGACTTCAGTAGTCTCAAGAGGCATAAACTAGTGTAGATGAAAGACCCTGGTGTAGCTGGGTAACATTTAAGGATTGCACTAATCTCTTGTTTCTATTCATCACAGACCAGTGCTAGTTTCTGACACAAATAACTGCTCATTGATCATCTTACAGTCGTTATTTACATTCAAGATAAAGCCTAACCCGTGGTAAAGGTAATTTAATTTTAACGTATTCAAGATTTTTTGTTTTCTTGTGCTCCCAAAATAGCTTTTTTGCTCTTAGATACAATGCAATACAGGATTTAGTCATAAATTAGTAATGACATGAACAAAATCTGAGTAACTTCTTTTGTTACAATTCCAGTTTATTAGGGAAGGAGATCAACACCTTTGTCTTCAGTCTTTGCCCATCCTGGTTGCTATGGGAACCCTCCTAGGACTGACCTCCTTTAGTGTTTAACTAAACAAGCTGAAAAGTTGTGGTTAAAAATGAAAAAAAGTATCTAATTTTATTCCAGAAAAGCAAACTACAAGTTGATCCAACATTTTATTTTATTTTAAACTCCAGAAGACGTTTAAAAAATATAAAGATGAAGGGTGGTATGTGGAATTAATTATGCCGATTTAGCTTTGTGAAAAGAATATGTGAGAGAAGAAGGAAGAGGCATGGTTTCTTGGATCAGTTCACAGATATGGTTTTAATTATACTTGTGAAAGAGTTATGAATTAGTTTAGAAACATTAACTAATATCTCAAATAGTTATCTTTGCTATATAAAGTGACTTGGGCACACTTAAGTAATTGCTTTGTTTTATCTGAGAGGTCACTACATTTCTGTGGTGGATAAAAAGATTCTCATATACAATTAGTAAATTCACTCAGTTGCTAGAGTGCTTTTCAAATGGTTTCCAACATATAGTATTTCTATCATGAAATATATATTTGTCACAATAATGAGGTAAGGAGGGATATTATAGTATAAGATCAATTTCAGGATAAGCAATGACAATATTTAAAGGGGAAATAGAGATAATTCAGACAATCCAGATGAATTTTAAAATTTTGTACTTCTGGTGGTGCATCTATACAATACATTTACTGTGCAGTTGATTAAATAGCTGCGCAGTAAATGTCTCATGTCTGTATTTGCATAGCTATTAGGCTGCAGCAACCTAATTTACTCTGCAGCAGGATAGTAATCATAAATACTGGTAGATATAAGTACTATCCTGCTACAGAGTAAAATAATCCATAGCAGCATATAGATTCATAGATGCTAGGGTCGGAAGGGACCTCAGTAGATCATCAAGTCCAACCCCCCTGCAGGAAAGAGTGCTGGGTTCAGATGACCCCAGCTAGATGCTTATCTAACCTCCTCTTGAAGACCCCCAGGGCAGGGGGAGAGCATCACCTCCCTTGGGAGCCTGTTCCAGCCCTTGGCCACTCTAACTGTGAAGAAGTTCTTCCTAATGTCCAGTCTAAATCTGCTCTCTGCTAGCTTGTGGCCATTATTTCTTGTAACCTTCGGGGGTGCCTCGGTGAATAAAACCTCACCAATTCCCTTCTGTGCCCCCGTGATGAACTTATAGGCAGCCACAACGTCGCCTCTCAACCTTCTCTTGCGGAGGTTGAAGAGGTCCAGGTGCCCCAGTCTCTCATCATAGGGCTTGGCCTGCAAGCCCTTAACCATACAAGTGGCCCTTCTCTGGACCCTCTCCAGATTATCCACATCCGTCTTGAAGTGTGGCACCCAAAATTGCATGCAGTACTCCAACTGCAGTCTGACCAGCGTCCGATAGTAGGGAAGTATCTCCTCCTTGGATCTGTTCGTCATGCATCTGCTGATGCACAATAAAGTGCCATTAGCTTTTCTGATGACTTTGTCACACTAATGACTCATGTTCATCTTGGAGTCCACTAGGACATGCTGCTCATGAATAAACTCCAGACCTGATTGCTCCTGGGTGCACATTCAAATGGCATGCCTAGGAGCAAAAAATTCTGGAGGAATAAGCCCCAGAGTTTATTTATGTGCAGTAATTGCATGTGTAAACACACCTTGCAAGTTTCATTTCTCTTTGACAATGACAGTAAGAAATAAAGCATCTCAACTGATTATCGGTCAAAATTTACTTTGAATTGTATATACTTTCTCAGTTCAAACTTGTGCAATGACAAAGTTTAATCTGTTTATGGCTTGACCCTAGTGACTTTTGAGAGGACATGCAAAAAATACAGATCGTAGATGCAAATCATTAGTTCCAAGTATTTGGAAAAACAGCAATGGGAAATTATTTATTTATTTATTTATTTTGGGGGAGGAGGGGGGATGAAGAAGGTGACAGAAGTAGTGGAGAGAGAGGAGATAGTTGCTTGTGTCCAAGCTATGTCAGAGTCCCTATTATCAAGTTCTTTTCATGATGGGTAAGGACCATTATTTAAGAGCTTTCCAGAGCCTTTTTATGATTGGGGATATACCATAAGCATTAGAAATCAGACTGTTCACTATCTAAAGTCAAGAAGAAATAACTCGGCCTTCTGATATTTCATTATGGGGAATGTTACTGCTTCCTCAGCATCATCTGGTACAGGACCCTAGTGAAGGCAGGATACATTCTTCTAAAGTAGTAGGATACTTTCTTCTGGAATAGTGGTTTTCAAACTGTTCCCTGAAACCCTGGGGTTCTTTGATAGGTCTTCAAGGGTACCACAAACAGATTGGGGATAATAGCAGCGCAGGCCTAGAGGTTGGTACACTGCCATTGGTGGGCCAGGTCTCCTGGCTCTGTGTCAGCCTTTAGGAGTTTCATGGCAGAAGAAGTTATATGAAAGGGTTCTGCTACTTCAGGAAGTTTGAAAACAATTGTTCTAAAGTAGCAATCCTTGTGCCTTTAGATCAAGATTGTTATACAAGGTGGCACCGAGACAATATTTGCCACTTTTTATGCCCAGTAAACATTTCTAGTAAGGGTAAACATATTTCATATCTGTTGGAGAGGTTTTCTTTGATTTTTTTTTTCCTCTCCAAATAATTCAGTGATTGCTAGTTCATTGTTCTTGAGATTTTACATACAAAAGAAATAGGGAACCAGTAAACTTCAGTAAGGCTGACATAGAGTAAGGATGAATGCTTATTACAGCAAAGTAACTGAGAATGCTTAATTTCTCTTCTGAAGAACTGTGCTGCAAAATACATTTTTTTTCAAATAAAGATCAGGGTTTTTCTTTCTCTTAAAGTTTTGTGTTTTTCTTGGTATATAGCCAATCTGGGTCTGTCTTCTCTGGGTTCACTGGGTTCCTCCAGGCACTGACCCCTGGAAAACATGATGGTTTGGCTACTCAGTCACTCCTTTGGTGTTTCAGCAGCAGTGCAATCCCTAAAAGGTGATGGTTCTACTTAAAACCCTTAGCAGTGTACACATGGACATCTCTCACCAGGGATTGTTCCCAATCAATGACATTGTAAGAATGGTTCAATTGTTATGTCTCTCTATGCCCTTAGTATCCTTCATATGTAGCCTGTATTTGTACTCAGGAATAACTTAGTACCAGTTAGTGTTGACTCCAATTCATTCTATGTAAGTGTGGTGGAACCTTTCCCATGGTTTAAAAAGCCTATTGGAAATTTTTGTTGTGAGGGAAAGCATAAAGTTACCAGTGTAATTCTATTCCTTTAGTACAACTGTACTGAGTGGAAACATTTTAACTTTGTTTTAAGCAAGTAAACAGCCTCCTCTATCTTCTTGTTTTGATAGGTTTTTTTATCTCTGGTTTAGCATTTGAGTTTTATGATAAAAGTTAAGTGATAGGGAAGAAAGCAACACCCTCATAAAATATTAAATCTCACCTTTTCTTTTTGAAAGATTAGGAATACCAAAAAGATGAAAAGTTTTTCATTTGGGCTTTTATATATTCTAGGCTTCTTGTGTAGTTGATAAGTTAGTTACTCATATATTAGCCTGCTTAAATGGCAAACTTGAAGTAATTTAGCAAAAATGATTGGCTCATATTCCTATTTTGTTTCCCAGTCAACAATTTGCTGATTCCACTTCTGGAAACTATTTTATTTAGAAAAGCAACATAACTTGCTAACACCTGTTTCTGAGTAATTGCTACCTTTATAAACTTGGTCACATGATTCTGACTATAAACTGAAGGTCAGAGTCTCTTTTTTTTATTCTTAGCCCATAAAGAAGATCAATCTTCTAAGCTCTATTTATGTGCTGTGGAAAATGGTGGTTGAGAAGAATGCAAGAGTTGGATTAAGTGTTTAATAAATCAGCAGATGCTATTTAATATTTAAAAATATAAGACCAAATCTATTGGCTTTTTTAAGGAATGTGTATTAGAAGGATAAACTGAAAAAAATATTCCTGTAAACTAATGAGTGAATGTAGCTTGGACAAAAAATGAGAAATTTCAAGCTACTATTTTGAAATGAAGCATGTGCTATATGGACACTAATATTACATGTCTGACTGCAAAAAAAGTGTATATTTGTGCATGACTGGGTTTTTGCAAGCATAAATGGAATATATACAGTGATTTAGTTTAATTTTAGACAATCATGTGATGCCTTATTCTTCTGCCACATTACACGCGTGCATGCACGCGCGCACACACACACACACACACACACAAAATTTATGTTTGAGCCCAAACAATTTTTTCCCCCACAAAGGAATCTGATATCCCTTTTGTTCATGGAGGACTAGATTGTTCAAATGACACAATGCTTATAACAGGGTGTGCCCCAGCAGGAACAATAGAAATGCTTCAGTTTCACATGGATGGAATACTCACTAGGGCTTCTTACTGCATGGACCTTTAGAATTATAGAAAATTAGGGCTGGAAGAGACCTGAGGAGGTCATCTAGTCCAACCCTCTGCTCAAAGCAGGACCATGCTCAATAGTAGTCCCAGCTAAAGCTTTGTCTAGACAGGTCTTAAAAGCCTCCAAGGATGGAGATTCCATAGCCTCTCTGGGTAACCTGTTCCAGTGTTTTACTACCCTCTTAGTGAGAAACTTTTTTTTTTTAAATATCTAACCTAAAATTCCCTCGCTGCAACTTGAGACCATTGCTCCTTGTTCTGTTATCTGTCACCATGGAGAACAGTCTAGCTCCATCTTCTTTGGAATCCATCTTCAGGTAGATGAAGGCAACATTCAGAAATGCCTTCCTAATGACCAATGAAGCCATCCATTATTTAAGAAGGGGAGTCACAGACTTGCCTTGCCATATCTGCGCTTTACATCCACATGTATCTTAGGAGAATAGGGACAGAAAATTTCTTATGTTTCAGTACAAACAAGGACTAAAATTCTGCCTGGCTTTAGGAGACTTGCTAGTTGCAAAAGGCTTTTAAACATGCCTTCCTCATTAGCAGGTGCTATAAGTCAGGTCCATTCTGGTCCATCATGAATACTTATTTGGAAGTATCTTTGAAAGTTTTGTTGGTTTTCCAGAATTTTGGTAGTGCTGAACTATGGAAAGTGATTTGTGGATACAGGTTGGCATTGCTTGAAGGGATGAGGCCTTTCAAATAAGGTTTTGCAAATAACAGAGGGTTATTTGTTGATAAGCTGCTGGGTGAAGGATATAGGTCTGGAGATCAATTTGTTTCCTTGAGAAATAAACCTATGTTTCAATTTCCATCTGAGTATCTGCCATATATATTTGATAAATACAAGGGCTGTGCAAAATTTTGATGGGTGGTTCATTTTGATGCTATTTCAATTCATTTTGAGCTCAAAACAGTGAAATCAAAATGAAATGCTTCAAAACAGCCTCAAAACAAAACGAGGGTACTCAAAATGTTTTGAGTTTTGAAGCTGTGCTTGCTTGCAGCTAAACAGAAACTATGGAGAAGGAGGGGAAGAGGGGGGGAAGGACTGCTTTGATATTGACATGCGTAGCTGGCCAGTGATTATGATCCTTCCCTGAGGTCCCTTTCAATCCCAGAGCTCTAGGGGAGGGACAGAAAAACAGCATTAAAAGGATTGTTTTACTAAGGTGTTTCTGTGCCTTACGGTCAGTTTAATGAGCTGTGTCTTCCAGCAGCTCAGCAGTGTCAGAGAAAGGCTATCACTTCCTATTTTCTAACCTGTTACTAGCAAGTGGGATGCAATACCTTTTGCTTTCCTAATACCCTTTTATTATTATATTCATTCCTTTTAATGCATTCCTCCCTGCAAATCATTGTTTTGTTTTTGTTAAGTCAATTTTGATTCTTTTCCCCCAGAAAAGAAATCTGTGCTTTCTGTCTCAGGATGCATTACATTCAGTGTACAGGAAAGCAGAACATATACTGCATATTATAATATAGAATTTATACAGGAGCACATGCATAAATTTATATATTTTATTTATTACATAAATACGTTATATAAATACATACATACACTTACCTCTACATATTACATAAATACATATTACATTACAGAAGAACACACAGATTTTCCAGCACACCAAACACTATGAAACACACCATGAAGCATGCTGGAAAGGCAGCTAGCAAGCTTTCAGGGAGGGGAAGAAGAGGGAGTAGAGGGAGAGCTGTAAGTTCCCAAGCCACCCTCCTCTTCCCACCCCCCACCAAACTGAAACACAGCCTCTTTCCTACAACTAGTAGGCATGAGGCTTCTTGTTCTACTCGCAGCAAGGAGAGGGGAGCAGTGCCCCTGCATGAGTCTGCATCCCCACCAAGAACACCAGCCATAGCCCCACCACCACCACTATGACAACAAGCAGCACCAGCATGACAGTCTCTTCCACCTCCATTTCACTTCCCATCCTGAGCCTTCCAGTGCCAGAGGAAGAGTTGGATCTGGTTCTGAGTGCCATAGCAAGGGAAATTCTGGGGAAGCATGGGGAATCATCTGAGTTTGTGCTCCCCACCCCTCAAGTTTAGAGCCAGGTCTCCTTCCCCAGAAGGCACTTTGGAGGAGGTTTGGGTAGAGGTTGTGAAGGCAAGTGGCTCAGCTGAGTCAGCTCCTCCTGTTGCTGTGCCTCTGCCTGCTGAGGAGGGGGAAAAGGCAATATCCACATATGCACCCACATTCCAGAAATGAGTGAGCAGTGTGGTCTGGGATCATTTTGAGCTGTCAGATGATCCCACATATGCTATCTGCCTGCACTGCTAAGCCCAAAGAACCTGGGGCGAGGGAATGAAACATATGAGCACAGTGGGCAGATGAGAATCTGATGGTGTTCAACGCCGATAAATGCAAGGTTCTCCACCTTGGGAAGAAAAACCTGCAGCATCCTTATAGGCTCAGCAGTGGGCCAAGGGCATGGCTTCCATGGTGGGGTCCAGAGGTACCAAACAAGGCTGAGGCTTGGTGGTTGCATTGGAGTTGTGAGGCTCCAGGTGAGTTGAGTTTAGCTGCCTGGGATGCTGGCTTTCAGGTTGAAAAACCCTTTGTCAGGCTGAGAAAGCACCTGCAGTTGGTGTGTGTGTTATTCATGGATGGAAGGAATAGTCAAGAAGCCAGAGGCTGGCATGCAGTGTAGGCAAGAAAGCCAGTCAGTGAAAATGGAAATGAAGGTGTCAGGGGGTAAAAGGTTTTCAACCTGAAAGCTTGCTAAGCTATATTTTTCCAACCATTCAGTTGGTCTACTAAATGATATCTGATTGACCCAAAGATCCTTGTCTGTCATGTCCTTAGATGAACTTGGCTACAGCCTACACCCCTAGCACCTGTTACTCATCAGCTGACTGGAAGGATGCAGGGCCCTGGGGCTGGTAGGGAGAGTTCTCTGGCAGCTGTTTAGGAAGAAGCTCCTGCAGGAAAGGAAAGAAAGGCTCTGTGACAGTTTGGCTGCCTGAGATGCTAGTGCTACTGTGCTGCTTACTTACCTGTTGTTATTTAAAGTGGTGGACCAGGATGAGTCCCAGTTGTAGGGGAGGAGGAAGCCTAATTGGGGCACACTACCATGTCATGTAGAGGCCCCAGTGGCCAATGAGGATGTACCTTAACACACACACACACACACACACACACATATGAAATCACACATGAGTTTTGCTTTTCAGCATGACAAGGTACAGTTTCCCAGAAACCCTCACACCTATTTCCTTGAAATGAGGCAGCCTTTGTGGCCTCATCAGGGGCTACCATGCCTGCTGTTTTCACCCCCCTGTGCCTTCATACTTACAAATGAGAAGAGTTTTACTCTGAACAATTTGAGGTGCAGTTTCCCAGAAACCCCTGCACCTGTCCCCTTGAAACTTGGCATATTTTGTGGCCTCTGCAGGGGATACTTTCTATGATATTTTCATTCAAATTACAGAAGAAATGACAAAGTTATAGGCTTTTTTGTGATTCCCCATTATAGACTATGGGTAAATTGTTGAAACAGTGTTGAAACAGTGGAAGTTTCAATTAAATGAAATGGAACAGTGCTTTGAAACAGTGAAATGAAACACTGGACCTTCAAAGTGGAAGTCAAAATGGAGCAGTGCTGTTTTGCAAAGCCCTAATAAATACTGGTGTTTGAGAGAGAGCTGGAGATTTTAACTGAGGTATATTCTGGACAACAGGGATGGGGAATAAATATTTTAGCTTTTTCACATATTCTCTTTCAGATCCTGCAAAAAGCCTGCTATTTTTTTCTGAACTGTTATGCTGTTATAAATTATGCTAAAATTAACTGACATTATTGAGGTGGTACACATATCTAGGCTAAATACTGCAAAAGTCTCCTCGGTGCATATGGAGGCCCAGTTCAATTGAGATAGGTTTTTATTAATGACAATCTTGTCTTTCCTTTGGATTCTTATACCATGTTTGAGAAGCAGAAATTCTGTCTCTTCCTTTGCAGGTTTAACTATCAAAAAGAAAAAAAAAAAGAAAAAAAATACATGAGCAGATGTACAGCTTATGAATGGATAATTATCTTATACCTTTAACAAGATCTGCACAATGAATGATGTCAATATGCCATCAGAATCCATGTGCTTAGTCCATTATGACACACAAGATGACATAAAATGATCCACTTTCTTTAAAAACAAAAAAACCCCCTGAAAGATAGAAATGCTGGATGATGATATGGCAAGTCAGGAAACAAGGAAATACAAAGAATGTGGACATATTTTATTGTGGAAGACCAGACTATACTCTATTTTAACAAGGATGTTGTTCTGTTGTTTATATGTTGCTGAAAGGGTTGAAAAGCAATTGAGAATATGGCCTGTGTTCAAATCTTACCATGTATAGGATATCAAAGACTTAGGGGGGTTGGGTTTTTTCATGTTGAAAGCTATGCTTCCTGCTTGAATAGTCAAGTTTCCCTTTGCTCCAGGGGCACAGGACTAGGAGTGGGGGAAGCCGTGGTTACAGGCAAACCCCAGTTCAAAATAGAAAGAAAAGAAAGCCCCAACGTACCTCTTGTAGGGGCCAGGAGGAACAAGGAAGCATGTGCCAGGAAACCGCCCACAAGGTTCATCAGCTGCGCTCATATCCATCTGGGACCAGGTGACATCAGGAAGAGACGCCACCCAGAGGAGATAAAGAGCAGCCTCGAAGGCGCTGGAGGACCACCGAGGACCAGAGAACCAGCAGGGAACCTCCAGGCAGGAGGCATGCAGCCGTGACGACTGGCTGCCTGCGATGGTGGCAGCAGCTATAGCGACAACGAGGGTAGCAGTGGCGGTGGAAGTGGCAGGAGATCCCTGAGCCATGGGACTGGCAGGAAGCTGAGATGCCAGGAAAGAGGCTGGCAGAGGTAGCAATGGTGGCTGCCACAGCAGTGAGACCAGCAGGAACGGGGGAGCCACAGGAGATCCCCAAGCCGAGGAATGGCAGGGATTGAAGACACCGGAGGGGAAACCGGCAGGAACACCAGCTGTGCCAGCAACAACGGAAGCAGTGGGAAACCCCGAACTGGAGAAGCCCAGCAGGGATCGAGGGAGGCAGCAGAGAGACCCAGAGTGACCCCTGGAAGAGCCAGCTGGAGACCTCCAACCTCAGGCGATGGGGTCTACAACCCCGAGTAGAAGCAGAGCCTGGAGAGGGAGAGAAAAAGGCCTCAGTTGGGGCGAGAGCATGGGCCCTGACTCAGAGGTGCCCTGACCTAGGGACTTTGAGGTACTAGGGGGCACAGAGTTCCCATGGAGGGTATTCTAGTCTCCTGGTCCTCCTTCCCTTCTCTTCTTGTGGTTGTGCCTTAAAACGGTAGCCACAGTAGTGGGTTTTTTCACTTCGCGTCACGTCAGGTGTCTCTGGGAATAAGGGTTGCGTATCAAGGCATGTGCCATGGTCCCTCTTGTTAGGGTAAATCCACAGAGCCCTTGGCTCTAGGCAGGGCGCACGGGGAGCCACTGCCAGTAGGCACTAAGAGCTAATGGCACCGTGGAAGTCAAGCCTGAAACACGAGGGCCTCCTTGGCCTGCCACTGGAGCCTTGTCAGGAGCTCAGGGAATTGCTGCCGATTTTCCTGATGCCTGGTCTTATTTTTTTTTCTTGGACTTCATGCTGTTTTACAACCCCTTTGCCTCAGGTATACCTGTTGAAGCAGGAAACATAGTTTAATCTTTCTCTCTTCTCCTGTGAGAGATAAATGTAAGGGAGATATGTAATAAATACAACCAGAAATAAAGCTATAAATAACTGTTACCCCCTAACTGGTAGTTAAAATTGAATCAACCCTTCTGTTGAGTCAGGTGTCAATTCAGTTCTCCTAAGGGATTTCAATTAAGTTGTCCTAGCATCTATGAATCTATGAATAAGAGTTTAAGCTTCCTTTTCCACATTTTTTACAAACATTAAAATGCATGGAAATGTACTACTTATTCATAGTTCTCATACCTACTGGTGATTTTATATTGTATTCTAGATTAAGCTTCATGTATTCATTTTGAAAAAGAATAATGCTTCTTTAGAAATCCCACAATATTTTTTTGGTTAGTGTTCTATAACATGGTTTGGTGGATGCAGCTCAGTTCCTAATAGAAGATTTATGAGTTTCATCTCAGTTGTTTGTACCATCAAGTTAAGGTAGCTAACTGTGCTGGAACAAGGGCTGTGTGAATAATGGATTGTTCAGGTTAGTGTCTGAACCAAAACAAAGGCTTTTTTGGATAAACCCAACATGTTTTGTTCAATCCAACATGAAATAGGTTGTTTGTTTCCTATTATTTAACCCTTCTTTTATCCTTTTTTTTTTTTTGGTAAGATGCCAAATAAAACATTGTTTGGAAATGAAAAATCAAGTGTTCTGTTTATAAAAGGTTAAGGCCAAAAACATAAACTTTTCTAAATTTTTTTTGCTGTTGTTTTTCTGTCTGTATTGTATTTGCTGAGTTCAGCCTGAATTTGTGAATAATTTTGGTCCCTGGAAACCACATCTCATTCTTTGACAAATTTACTGTTTATGGGAAAAAAATGTATTGAGAACTCGGTTTTCTAAAGTTGTGGGGTCTGAGTGCTGCAGAGTGAATCTAACTTTGAGGGAGGAGACAGGCAGAATATTTAGTGCATAAGTAGTTATTGTGTATCCATTTTTTTCTTTAAAAGAACATTTGGTTGGAAGGAAAAACTTTAAAAACATAGCTAAAACATAGCTACCATGGCAGTGTCTGTTGTGTATTGGAGAAACCCAGTAAAACAGTAGTTTGGGGGTGCAAACTGTCTCATGTACAGCAACAAATTCTTACAGAATTTAATTGAAAATATTTATGGAAAAATTTAGGAGGAGCTTTGTGTTCAACAACTCAATTTGCTATATAAAAAATGTCAATGTTGGGAGATTTTGGACCAGTTTGCTGACGGCTAAAGTGTCAGGAATGATAATCCACACTGTAGTTTAACCTAATTCTTAGCTCAGGCATTACTGTTCCTTATGATCAAATTTTGGCAGTAGTATTCTTTTTAGGCCTGTTACATTTCTGTACATTTAAATGACAAAATAAATCTAACAACAGATGCATACATGTTTGCATAAGATAAAATACCATATGCATCTATCCAGAATAACTGATATAAGGAATCATTAGTGTATTTAACAGGTCATTCAAACTGGACTTGTGGCTTTCCAGGATGGGGCTGCCAATACAGCCCTGGGTGACAAAGTGCTGACGGTTCACTGATTTTTAGCTCCGGACCCAGGTTTGTCTGTTGTTGGGGATGAGAATACACAGATTTTTGGCCCTGGCCCTGGACAGCCCTGAGTCTTGACCTAGACCCTGGGGGTGTCTGGGCTGGGGCTAATAAATCAGTTGACTGGACACCCTGAATGTGGGGCTGCAGACACCAAGCTTTCAATTTGCTGGTGCAGGAGCAGCCTGGTTATAATTCCTGTCTCCCCCTGTACTAGTAAAACTGTTCGGATTTGATCCTGGATCCCAAATTCATGCCTTCTGCCATGCAAATATGGCATAGCAAGAGGTGCAATTGTTGGAATTGGGGATCAGATCCCACCATGGCATCAAATGAATGTGTGCTAGACGTGTACGTGTCACGTCCACTATTATGGGTGGATTCAGGATTTCCTAAAGGGGATGTGGCCAACCACTATGGGGGTATGGGGGTGAAGCATGAATGCAGCCCCCAAGTTGTGGGTGCTGGGGAGCTGGGCATAATGTGAGTATGGGAAGAAGGGTTGATCTGCTCCCTGTTTATACCACTGCTACTGTTCTCAGCTGACCAGAAGATGTGGGTTGGGCCTAGAGCTGCTCCTGTCCTGCTTTACCTGGAGCCTGTGGGAAGTGGCTGTGCAGAGAGCCAAGCTCAACAGGAGACAATAATGACAATGTGCAGTTTTCTTCTTCCAGCCCCTGCTCCCTGACTGCTTCTGCCCCAAATATGTTCACCATTGGCTGGGAGCAGACACTGGAAGGAATAACTTGTGTCCATGGCAAAGGTCACTCCCAGCAATGCTGCTCCCTTAGTGTGGGATAGAAGCCAGACAGGAGTATTTCTGATGCTTCCCCTGTGCCTCTGTCAGGTGGGGACAGTGGTGGCAGTGTGCAGATTATTTTGTCCAGTGCTTGCTGCCAGTCAGTGTTGGAAAGGAGAACCCTTGTTCTGCTGCTGCCATGCTCTGCTGAGCCTTGTACCCCTCAGAGCATCAGTGCACAGCTGGAGTACAGCAGGAGTAGCTCTGGTGCTCTCCTTGAGCCTGCAGCTGCTGGGGACAGTTGCAGTGGAAGGGGAGATGCGACTGCACCACCACACTATCCTGGTTCCGCCCCGTCCATAATTATTCCAGCCATTTACTCATTGCAAAGTAAACAATCTGTTCCTCCAACCAGTTGTGAGGCAGTATAAAAGCACTTAGTGTGGTGGCTGCCCTGGCAGATCTTCTGTTTTGCCTACTCTGGACCCTGATATAATTTAATGGTGTTACAAAACCAATGTAAAGTCACACCAGTGTTAATGTGTTGTTGTATATCCAAGACGTCAGGTCAGGTCAGGTTTGTCTGCTATTGTAATTACAGTAGATGGTAGTACCTGTGACTTTTAATGCTGACTGCAGTTAAGTAACCTGGCAAGTTCCAGGGTTCTAAAGCTTTGAGAAGAAAAGCGTCTAAAGGCAGAGGGTACTAGTCTTACACCTGGTGGCAGAAAGGCCACCAAAAGTTGTGGAACTGAAGTCCACTCCATAATAAGGTAGACTGGGCCCTTTAACCCTGGCTGGTAACCAGTCTAAGAGCAGAGCCCCAGTAGATGGACAAATGGATAATCCCCTTTGTTCCAGCAGCTCCTGCAGCCAAGTTGGTTCCATAGTTATTGGCATATGCCTTTCCTTTGGATTAAACCAACAAGGCTGATAAGGGGACACTGATACCCGGGCATCTCAGTGTCTCCACATATACTGTTCAGGCTTTTGCACCCTGAAGAGTCACTCTAGCTTCCTTTTTTTTCCCCCCTCAAATGAGGGTTCAACATGGGAGGCTGCAGTTACAAGTTATAAATCCAACTCATTTGGTGGAGAAAGGGACACTACAGGTTGCTTCTGGGAGAGAATATTGTATCTCATTGATCAGCTATTACCTGCCTTAAGCTTACTTTATAGAAAGGTACTGATCTTCCATGGTCTGCCTGCTTCAACGTGTGCTTGCAGCTAAAAGAAAACTTGAAAAGTAGATTGCATCACTGCACCAGACAAAAAGAAAAAGAAAATCAATACTTTGCATTTCAACATAGAATGTTAGGACCATGTGTACTGACCTGACTGACAATCTTCTGAATATTTCTGATGCTCATAAGACAGCTGTGATAGGTATAGATATTAAACAAGTTGAACATTGACATTGCAGCACTGCAAGAGACATGCCTGGCCTTGGATGGCTCTTTAAGAGAAAAAATATTACACATTCTTTTGACAAATGAAATCTCCTGGAGATATACATGAACATGACATAAGCTTTACTATTAGAAACAATCTTCTCAAAATGATAGAGATTCCACTGAATGGTTCTCAGAGGATCCTCACTTTCTGCCTTTTTACTTCAGAAGGCAGTGTTCCCTAAGGGGAACACTGGGGGAGGGTGCCTGGGGAGGGTTGTGGCTTGCATGAAGGGGAGAGTAGGGTGCCAGCCCAGCTCCACAGGGCTCCTGGCAGCCTGGGTACCATGCTTCTGCCGCTCTGCTCTGGGACCCATTGATGCTGGCCCCAGTGTACCAGTGTAGGCCCCGCACTCCTGCCTTGGTGTTACTGCACTCCATGAAGCCACTTTCTGCCCCTTTCCCCACCTGCTGCTGCCATTTTCCTGCTCACCACCCACCCTCCCGCTGGCACCACATGGTTCCCAGCTTCAGTGCTAGGACCGCAGGAACCGGAACGGCAAGCCTTGAGGACTTGGGTGATCACCCATGGTCCTCCCCTGCTTCCCCCTCTCCCTCCACTTCATATCTGTATTTCCCTCTTCCGGCTGGGGCTTAGGGACCTAGAGTGGGGGCGTAGGGTCAGGTTAGACTTGCTACTGTGGCTATTTAGTTCTATCAGCTCCCCCTGGGTCCTATTGCCCCAGGCGCTTGTCATCTTTGACAGGCAGCCAAGGGCACATACATACTAATTTTCTAAATTTCTTAGGGGCCTCCCCAGACCGGATGGAATAGCCTGTTGGGCTGAATGCAGCCCGCAGGCTGTATTTTGCCCACTCCTGGTCTAGTGCTATCAGTATTAATCTCCTTGGCCTTCCATTTTGAACTTCTTGTTCTCATCTGACTCTAAGTAGTTGCTGACACTACTGTTCGTGACCTTGCAGATGGAATCCTCCTAGCATACATACGGTCTCATGGTTCTACTATGCTTAGTGGCTAATCGAAGTCCTCTGCTGGTAGTTTAATGTTCAGCAGCAGGGTTTTATCATGGTACTTATTTATACTCCATACATTCTACTCCTTATAGAAGTATATTATTCTACTCCTTATAGAAGTATATTGTGTGCTCTCCATTTTCCCCAGTCAATGTAATTTCTCCCTTTATTTTTAGAATTCCATGTTGATAATCTCCCACTAAGGTCTTATTTACTCATATTAGTTCTAGTAAAAGCTAACCTATTAGCATAAATTATCTTTATGGGAATATAGTGGAAATTTACTCTCTAAATAGATATTTAGAGTATGCATTAGTTTATGTTAACCATAAAGTTAAAAACTGTTCCCTGCCATTGCTACTCAGCTTTGTTTTTGAGCAAAAAGCTCTGAAAATATAATTCAGTTACTGCATGTATTCAGTGCCTTACCTCACTGCTGAGACTGTCAATGAAGCGTAAGTGTTTTCTATAGACAATTTTAGTACCTGTATATTTATTTAAAATGATTGTTGTACACAGAATGGAACTAGCTAGCTAATTAAAACTAGCACAAATATACTGTTTTGTTCCATATAGAATAGTTTACAGATGAAGTATCAGTCTTAAATTTAAATTAGTCCTTTAGTAATGTTTGCCACTAAATTACCAATATTCTTTCTTTATTATTTCCTTATGTATTATCTTGGTTTACTTGGTCAAAATGAAAGAGCATATTTTCCATTTCAAAATGTAATTAATAATGAATGAATGCTGTGATAATTCTTTCTTCCTTAACAGTAAGAACTGCTAGAATTCAACTGATTGAAAAGCACAGTTTGAGTTAACAAAATTATCTTTTAAAAATAGATTTTGTATATTTGCTTATTTTGTATTTGATCATTGTGAAATTAACATCATGATATGGATTTCTACTTTTTTTTGTCGTTTAATATCATATTAAGTTTGCCTGCTCTGGAGTATCATGTTAGTTAACTAGCTTTAAAAATTAGAACATTTTAAAGATCTTGTTTTGTCAAGACTATAATAATGCTCTACTTCAATAAGAATATAAAAACTATTTACAGGAATTTCATGTTTTTTAAACAAATACACATTTAGAGCTTGTACTAGGTTATAATAAATGAAAGACAGACTATTTGTAGTGGTTTCTTGTTTGACAAATTAGCGTGTTCTGAGATATTTGGATAAAAGATGCTTTGAAATTACTAAAAGGTAATTAGTGCATTATCCAGTAAAAAAACAACTACATGAAAAGTATGAAAGTGCTTAGACAGTATTTTTTTTGTTAGTGGGTGATAGGCATAGTTCACAGTTATTGTTCACAAGACAAATGATACTGTTTCTTTTCATATCTGACGATAGTATTTGTTAGAAGCCATTTACTTGTCCAACTACAGAACGACATAATAGGCAACAAAGGATTGAATTGCTTCGTGTAGTTTGCAAATCAGTGATCCAATTTAGGTGTGTACTTTGGTAAGTGTATGGATATCTATGACAAGTGGGTTATACACTTAAATGGGATATTCTGTAAGTGCCTGGAAACCAAAACATCTATGTTATGAGTTTGAACTCTGGCTTACTTGATACCAATATACTTTTTCTATCTTCATTATGCTTGTTAGTTCATCTCTTTGCAGCTCAATGGCCATTTTATTTATTAAACACTTTGACATGACTGAATATGAAATTGCTAAAGTCTTAAGAGATAATTGCTTTGTCTTTTTATATGATGTTTTTTATTCTAAGAAGGATCTCTTTATACTTGACATATATTATTAAATAAAATTAATTTCCTGTGGCTGGCTATCAGTCACAGCACTACTGTTCCCTGTCACTTACTGTTACTATGATGATGGGAATCATTTAAGTACCTGAATACATAGAAATGTATATTATTGTACATCTCTATCTATTACTTAAATTAATACACATTAATATGTATGCTAATCTATAATAGCAATTCAGGTTTGGTGAAAAATAGAGCTGTTGCTTAAAAAAGCATATGTGTTATGGGAAATGCCTACGACCTGGTTCTACCGTCCTCATAAGGGAATAATAGCTTACTAAATTGAGTAGTCCTGTGGACTTCAGTCAAGACTCCTGGTCTGAAGAAGGTGCTATTCAGCACTGGTAGTGGTGGTAAAATTGAGCCAATTAAGGATGTCATATATTCATCCTTCACTGCGGTTTGAACGAAGCCTTTCCTCACTCTCCCAGTTTGAAGACTAGTTTATGAAGATATCATAAATCTGGTGCAGTTTGCTTCTACTCCACGTCAAAAGAAATACCAAGAAACTGATTCCAGATCCTCCCTTTGAGCTTCATTCTGGGAAATAGTAACAATATCCTGCCCCTTGAAAGGTGCAGATCATTAAGTGCACGATGTAGCTTGTAATGAGCTCTTGATTGGTATGGTAAAGGAAACCCATCTTTTTTCATTTAAATATTTGAGAATATGCTTAATGTTAATCTTTGGGAACCAAATGAATCCAAGCATTTTTAGTTACTCTTTCCCATAATATATTGAACAAATTATATAAATCTGGTAAACTGGGGGGAAAGGTTATCATTTACTTTAAAAAAATGTTTTGTGACTTTTAGTTTTTACCCTCCTTTCTTTGACCTCTAAAATCTCTTTAAAATGTCATTAATATTTTTTCAGGTATTATTCACTATTGAGTGGAACAGTGGAGCTCCTTTTTAACCAAATAGCTTCAGTTTTTAGTGTGACCTCCTGCCATTTCAAAATCCTTCTTCTGTTTTGTTCAGACCTTTCCTATTAAGGTTAGGAAGTCCTAAAATCCTTACGATTTCCTTCTGAGGATTAGCTAGTCACAGTCATAATATATTGTCAGGAACACTGTCTGTCAAGTGATTTCTTCTACTGCATCATTTTCAAAGGGCGTGATAATTATATTCCAAGGAAGAGCAAGCACCTTAAGAAAGCTTTGATAAAATTAATTCAAATATTTTGTAATTCACCCATTTTTTCTATATTTTTTCAATAGTTGATATATACATTTAATGTATGAAAAAAGAAACAGATTATGACAGCTAGTAGAAAACATTAACAGTATGACTGCTGTAAAAATTTGATCAACTCCTTTCAGAAGAAGTAAGTAAAAAACCAGTTAGAAGCATGCTCAGTAAGATTCTGCCTAGTTTTCCCTTTTTATTTTAAAGAAAGCTTAATGAAATTTCAGTTTCTTTCTGACATATCAGTGCATGTTCTCCCTGCCCAGTCTGACAGGTTGAGAGCCTGCTGCTTGGCAGTTGCTAATAGGATAATTTGCATGAAGTGATTGTAAATGACTCAGAGAGCATACATAGCACAGTCCTCCAGAAACAACTATCTTAACACCAGTAAAATGAATTCTAGACTTATGAAAAACTTCCAGTCATAAAGATTTAGGATTTTTCCATCTTATTCTTTCTACACACTGCATTATTTCAGAATTTTGAACTCTTTTTATTATTATCACTATTCAAAGAAACTTTGTTTTCAGTTTTAAAGTCACAGTTATCACAATATTGAAAAGAAACGTGCTGTAGTTTTGTTTGAAATGATTGAAAAGGAACAGAAAACATTTTTATTTTTCAAGTTCTATATTTTGGTTTTGGTTTTTGTAACCATTATAATCTTACATTATTTTATTCAGATGGATATTCAGTCCTTGTAGGACTGAAAAGATTGAACTTAAGCTGACCCATAAAGTTTATCAATTTTTATGCTAAGCTTAATTAAGCAAGGAGTATTTTTCACCTGTGCCTTTTAAAAAAAATCCCCCAAAATCTTCAGTAATAGGTAATTAAATATAAATAATAGGAAGTAGTGTGAAAATAAGTCACAGCGAGGACACCAGGGTTCCTTCAGCAAACTTAATTTAGCCAAAGTCGTTGTTGCAACATTTACAGTGTATATTTAAAAATGTGAGAAAATAGAATACATTATGCACAAACAAGGCAAATGTAATACAATGTCACCAAGTTAATACTAATCTAAAACCTTTTAAAAATCTCTTGTATCTCCTTACTTCTTATTGAACTCTTTAAATGAGCTGTTAACATAGGTTTTGCTTTTTTGTAAACTGAGGGCTCTGCTATACGTTTATATTAAAGCTAGATAGAAACAAGTTATACAGTCATTACACATTTTCAAGCACTAACTTTATTACTGGTTGGCTTTTTTGTATCTGGAGAGTCATTTTTATCATATGATAATTATTTTGCACATGTGGGTGCTCTAAATTTACTGTGCAGTTAAACAGTTAATTGTGTAATATATGTAATGTGTAGCAGGCACTTGATATTTCTTTTTTGTTGCTTTTTCCTGTTTCTTTGTGTTATTCTTTCTTCTCCAGCCTCTTCATCCTCTCTTTTTTTTTTAACTCCTGGAACTATGTACTATATGGAAGTGATTCTGTGCTGTTCCTTTAAAAGGCAGCCTTCAGCTCTTACAGTGGATGGTTTAAAAAAATTTCCCAGGTCTGGATTGCTCTGTCTTGATATGTAATTTAGGACGCTTTGTGTAGGGGTCTTCAGGTTATGCTAGCCTGTTCTCTCAGTTCCTGTGAGTCAGCATATGACCTAGAATCTTCACAGCCCTACATGCTGTGCTCCTATCTTACCATCCCTGACTCCCACCTACAGCAGAAATTGCAATAAGTCCTCCTAAGGCAAATTCTATTGTGTTTCTCAGTACTCTTAGAGTCTTTCTCTGGCTGCATCTGCAGCTTAAAAAAAATCCACTTTATATCTTTATAGTCATTTTAGCCTGCAGATAGGATCCAAATAGGATACTTCAGTCGTAATTAATAAAGTTGGGCTCACCTTCCAGTTACTAAGATGGATACACTCTGTAGAACCTTTAAAATATTCCTTTTACATAATTAGAACCCTTTCCTTAATAGACAGGCTATGCATTGGCTTATTGATTGTGATTTCTTCACTTCCTTGAAGTCCTCTATGAAACTCAGGTAAAATATAGAAGTTTAATTCCTTTTAGATAATGCAGTATTGCTTGTCCAGAATTTAAAACAGGTAGCAGTTTAATTGCCCTAAATTGAAAAATAATTTTAATGATGTATAATACTCTAGAAGGAGATCTTGTTTGTTCCTGACACAGAGGTAACTTTTATTTATTCCATAGAACATTTGCTTGTCAGTAGCTGTAGGTGAACCCCATCATAAATTCTGGATGTGGCCAAATTTCAAGGGCCTTTGAAATCTGAATGTGAATTTCCTTTGGTTCCAGACTTCAGGATCTGAGTAACCTAATTTTGCTGCTTGAGCATCTCTCTCTTCTGGTAATTTCAAAGAGGGACGGCCTTAATGATTCTAGCTCCTTAACAGTCTGGTTATATTGAACAGAATCCTAGTGGCAACTATGACTGGTACTCTTCCTTGGGGATGTTTGTTGATGTGAACTGCAGATGTTAAGACATGTGATTAATTTGATTTCTGTATATTAGCTAACATTTTTCTTAAAGTTTTTTTTGTGCAAATTTCTTGCCTTCCTATGACAGGTACCTACACCATAGATAGATAAGGGTGGAGAAAAGAACATATTGTACTCTGTGCCTCTGCATATGTGGAAAGGAAAGCATGGGAAATAGGAATGGTCTTGGCTTCACACATCTGGAATATGCTACCAGCATTGCTATCCTGGAACAGCAGAAGAGGTTGTCCTCTGTGCTCCACTGTATGGGCAGGGCTGATGCAATTTATATTCCCCATCTTGGAAGAAGGGAGGCTGTAAAAGGATAGATTATGAACTGAATCTCAATTTGCTTCCTGGGCTGCCCTTTTCCTGTATAAAAACTCTCGAATATTAATGTGTTTGTTGCTTTTGTTTCCTGGAGCTAATGGTTTACCAAATAAATCTATATGCTATATCCACCATATCAAGTATTATAAAATTGTAATGATACTCTGAATGAGTCATCTTCAAGAAATAATTAGAAAAAATAATTGATAGTAGAAAACAAACTGAAAAGTACTGCAGTGGATCTGATAGAAAATGACTACTGTAGACATAAGATAGCTTGTTGTCCTCTCAAACAAGTGTATGCATTTGTGGCACTGCATACCGCATGCACCACACATGCAGGCATTCCACATGCTGCTAATTTGCAGCATGGGGTGGGCGAGTGGTATGATACTGGGGGATCGTGGTATCAAAAAAAAACACCTGAAAAGTTAAGAAATAGGATAAATAATTGTTCCTAAAGATATGTAGTGATGCTTACCTATATACAACTGCTAATAGTATCCTGTGGTGTCAGTTGTTTCTGTAACTCCTGTGGCCTTGTATTCACTGGAACTAGAGCTATAGGAATTGTGAGGGAAGTTATCATATGCCTTGGTTTCCTGACAGCAAAATTGCACCACTTTTTCTGTTTGTTTTTACTTTTGCAGTCAGATAGAAGGAATAGGTCCATCCATCCTAAATATATTGCTCTGTGAGAAACTCTAGTTAGTTTGAGACAAATCTTCTTGAAACAACAAGTTTGCATATGATTGTATAGTAGTATCCTAATCTAAGAAACATTATTAGAGCCAATAAATGAAACTAGTCTCTAGTCTCCTGGTATTTATAAATTGAGACTGTGGAGAACATTTTCATTTTAAAATGCAGTGTTGTTAACTTTTTATCCCTGTTTCCAATATTATTGCAATTTCAAAATGAAATATTATATTCTAACACTTAAAAATTTGATACACATGTATTTGATCAAATAAATGTCAGTGATTGTATAGTATTAGATTTAATGTGGAAGAATCAGTTACTTATTCTCTCCTAAGAATACTGGGTAACTGTTTACTGGGATAAACTACACAAATTTTACAAAAGAGAGAATGTAAAGAGACCTTTACAGAGTTTTATCCTTATTTATTCTTATAGGGTAAGGTATGCTCCCTCTCAAAATGTACTGTTTATTGGAGGAGCCTGAAAGTCCATTTAGAGTCCCTAAAATGTCAGTTTTTCTCTTCTATATTTTCTGCTTGCCTGAGGGGCACTTACTGATGCCACAGTTGCCCTTACAATAGAAGAAACAATAAAATAAACATTGTTTATACAAAAACAAAATAATTCAGTTCATGAATACAAACAACTTTGTTGCAAAGGGCAATATTAACACTATTAATGAGCCCTGGCTTGCTATGGGGAAAAGACTTAATTCTAAAAGGTTAGGGTTTTTTTTTTAATTATTTTACATATATCCCATAACCTTCCTATTTTCATCTTTGGGAGGTTCTGCCCATGTCAATTAATATCTCAAATGTATAGTAAATGCCATTATTTAATTTAGTGATTTACCTGGCTTCCCAGCAAGATACACATCCAGATGTCTTTTGAAGGCATTCAGAGTAGGTGCTTGAATCACTTCCTGTGGCAATCTATTCCATACATTGGGGGCTCAGACAGTAAAGAAGTTCTTCCTTATGTCCAGCCTGAAATGGTCATGGAGGAGTTTGTGACCGTTCAAACTTGTCATGCCTTGGGGCAGTCTGTTGAACAGACATTCCCCCAGATCCTGGTAAGCACACCTGATGAACTTATATGTGGCCACCAGATCACCCCTGAGCCTGTGGTTTTCCAGGCTGAAGAATCCCATGGTTCTTAGCCTTTCTTCATAAGGTCTGCTTTCCTGACCTCTGATCATGTGCATGGCTCTCCTCTGCACCCTATCAAGCTTCTCCACATAGTTTTTGAATTGTGGAGCCCAAAATTGGATGCAGTACTCCAGCTGTGGCCTCACCAAGGCAGAGTACAATAAGAGGATGACATCCTGGGATTTACTTGAGAAGCATCTGTGGATGCAAGCAGGCATTTTACTTGCTTTACTAGAAGCAGTATCACAGTGCAGGCTCATGTTCATCTTGTGGTCAATCATGACCCCCAAGTCCCTTTCATCCATAATGCTAGTCAGCGTAGCACTGCCAAGCCTATAAGCATACTGCAAGTTTTTCTTCCCAAAGTGGAGAACCTTGCATTTTTCAGTGTTAAACACCATCACGTTCTCATCCACCCATTTCCTGAGTCTTTCAAGGTCAGCCTGGATCACCCTTCTGTCTTCAGGTGTGGATGCTTTACCCCAGAGTTTGGTGTCATTGGCAAACTTGGCCAGTCATTCTGATAGCAACATCCATCATTAATGAAAATGTTAAACAGTATAGGCCCAATGACAGAGCCCTGGTGGACCCCACTGGTCATAGGGCACCACAGCAATTGACTTCCGTCAACTACCACCCTCTGGGGTCCTACCCCAGTTCCCCAGCCAGTGGATCGTGGTGTGGCCGAGGCCGCAATTAGCCTCTTTTAGTAAGAGGTGATAATAGGATACCAGATCAAAGGCTTGTTTAAAGTCAAGCTATACGACATCCATCTTTTCTCCTTTGTCCAGGTGATAGGTCACCTGGTCATAGAAGAAAATGAGATTGGTTAAGCAAGACCTACCCACAACAAACACACACTGGCTATCCTTCAGGATGTTGCCATTGGCCAGTCTGTTAAGAATGGCCTCTTTGATAATCTTTTTTAAGGCTGCAGTTAATTTTAAAGCATTCTCTTTGTCTACCCAACTAGGAGGGAGGAAAACAAAAAAGTGAAAAGCAAGCACACACCAAGGGAAGGGTGGGGGGACCAAATACACATACCAGACATTAGCCAAACACTCTAGCACCCATCATCTACCCTAATATAATCCTGGTTCTATTGTAATCAGTGCCAGAAGTTAAGTGAGAGTTCAGTATGTTTATAAAATCTTACATCCCATTACCAGCAGGAATCACAAAGTTCCTTGGGTCTTTTCTCAATACTAATATAGTAGCTAGATTAGCTTTTACACTTGTCCGAGAAGAAAGAATGATCTGTGGATTAAAACATGGAACCAGGAACTCAGAGTAATGCTTCTGCTCTAGGCAGTACCACAAATTGCCTTTGTGACCTCAGGCAAATAATGTGATTTCTCATGGCCTCAATTTCTTTATAATTCTCTATATCATAATGGTTATGGGAGGATTGATTTGTTAACTTTTGTAATGCTCTGAGAACCTTGATTGAAAGATGCTTATAGAAATGCAAGGTATTACATTAAATGACAAATGTTATTGAATATGTTGCATTCAGTTATAAGAATTAATATTTCCTTCAATAATTTTACTGCAATAGAACTGGTTCCCTTTATTACTAATGTGAAAATATCACTGCCAAATAACCAGAAAAAATTGTGATGACTGTTCTCTAAATTCTTTCTTTAATTTTGGTTCTTTTTGAGATTTGTTGATGTGCTAATCTACATCCATATTCCAGAGATAACTCTTCTGGTTAAAATATAAATATAAGTAGATATGTTACCATAAAATTATTGTTACTGTTACTAGTTGTGCAGGAAACAATTATTTAGCTAATATTTAACTGAAAATTTAATTGGTTTTATGTAATAGGAGAAATGCCTATGCAAGTCTCAAAGATGTCTGAACTGTGTAAAAAAATCTCTTAGCACCAGACAGAACACAGAACAAAGAGAAAAGAGTC
>JAGPOW010002742.1:50991063-51015907 GCA_030014935.1 Caiman crocodilus
TGTGGATAATGCCTCCTGCAAAATTAATTAAGTGCTGACACCAAATATATGACAATATAATAATATTATATATAATGCTAAATGTTTCAGGGACATTGTATTTGATGTATTACATTATTAACAAACTTCTTTCAATTTCATATTATCTATAGTTACTATTATACTTCTCTACTATAACTGTGATATCTACTTAGATATCTGACATCTATTAAATTCATGAAGACATATGTTCTTATGAGTATATTTTTAGGAACACTTGTACTATTCCCATATTTTCTTTGCAAAACAGATTCAATAAGAAATCCTGTCTAGAGGTATATGTAGCATTTGAAAAGTTAGAAATATGGATTCTGATAATGAAGATATTGAGGCCCCTGGTGCAGTCATTTAAAGGTGTTAACGGATCTGCTCCCTGATGCCTTATGAGGTGCCGTGTTTGGGATTGTGCATCGGATCCCATCAATTCAGGGAGAGCCCAGAATCATGATCGAGATGGCAGTTCAGTCATGGTGATGAACCTTGGCCCCAGATCAGCCATACATTTAATTTAAGGAGTAACACAATCTTTTGTTTAAAAATCTTGTACATTTTATGTAGAACATTTTTATTGCTGGTTTGCTGTTTTATGGTGCCTTAAATTGGGTTAATGATTCTCATCTTTGCCATTTATGCCATGCATTAATTGCAGCATAAATTTAACATGTAAAAGAGTCCTGAGTCATATGATTATTTTTTTTACAAGATTAAAGGTAGAAAATGGTAGAGAACAAATTGTGAAATGGTATAGAGGTATCTAGGAGTGCAGGTTGTAGCCATGTTGGTCTAAGGACATAGGCAGACAAGGGTTTTGGATGAATCTGATATCTTTTATTAAACCAACTTAAATAGTTCAGAAAACAATTTGTGGCAAGCTTTTGGGTTTAAAAAACTCTTTGTCAGGCTGAAGGAGTCTCTGAAGTTGGTCTGTGCTCTTCCTGGATGGAATGAATGGTAAAGAAGCCAGAGGCTGGGCTGGTATCTATGTGAGACAAGCAGCCAGTGAAGATGTAAATTGAAGAGTTAGTAGGTGAGAGACAGGTTGGGTGCAGGGGAAGAGAAGGAGAATGAATGTAGCAGTTGAAAGGTGGAGAGGTACCTAGGGAGTTAGATGTCAGGCAGGTTATAATGTGTCATAAATCTAATGTCTATATTTAGTCCATGATTTTTTGTATTGTGGCAAAGTGGGGCTCCCCGACTAGCCAAAGTGCTATTTTACCCACTTGCCTTTGGGCACGCCACCCACTTGACTTCCTGCTATGCCTTGTTGTTAATTAATTAGGATATTAATTAAGGCGGGAAGCTGCCCATTCTTGTCCCAATGCCAGGGGGCACTATCAGCGGCTACGTTCCTCCCCTACACCACAGCCCAAGCCTTGCAGATGGCATCCAGGTGACACAGTGCTCCTGGCCTACAGCCAGACCAAGCTTAGGCCTCGTTGTCAGGCCTCAGCCACACACACATTCATACCACCCTCCTCTCACTAGGGCCTCACACACACTTTGCCCCTTCTCACAGGGTCTCTTTCAAACATCGACAACTCATACTGCTTTGATCCCTCTTGGAGCGGTCCATTTAGGCCATAGGCTTTAGGTAGCTCATACCTTAGGTGGCAGACTTTATCAGGTCTGAGACTGAGATGTTGTAAAGTGTTGGTGGTGTTCCTCTGTTGTTCCTTCAAACAATTGCAACCCACAGTAGAAAGAGATCCTATTCTTAAAGAGATCTTCCCAGAACCACACATCCTAGCCTTCATACAAGCACTGAGCCTCACTAACCTCATCACCAGAAGCAAAATTCCTCAGGCTCAGAACACACTGAATGGATCTAGACCATGTGATGACAAGAAATGCAAGACCTACCAACACGTTTCCACCACCCTCACAATTACTATACCCCACAACAGAGCCATCAGCATTCCTGCACCTTACAGCTGCACCTCCAGAAATGTAATATATCTCATCCAATGCACCAAATTCCCTGATGGAAAATACATAGGAGGGACTGAACAACAACTACACACCAGTATGAATGCACACTGGAAATCTATCAAACACAAGAATACCCAATTACCTGTGAGGGCACATCTCACAAGAAAACAACTCTCTCTCCAATCTCTCAGTTCTAATCCTCAAAAGGAATTTACAAAACACTTCTCAGAGACAAGCCTATGAACTTCACTTCATCAACCTCCTGGATACAAAATATCATGGACTAAATATAGACATTGGATTCATGACACATTATAACCTGTCTGACATGTGACTCCCTAGGTACCTCTCCACTATTCAACTGCTACATTCATCCCCCTTCTCTCTCCCTGCATCCAGCCTGTATCTCACCTACTGACTCTTCAATTTATATCTTCACTGACTGCCTGTTTCACATGCATAGCAGCCTCTGGCTTCTTTACTATTCATTCCATCCAGGCAGAGCACAGATCAATTTCAGAGACTTCCTCAGCCTGACAAAGGGTTTTAATAACTGAAAGGTTGCCAACATTTTTTTCCAGCTATTTAAGTTGGTCTAATAGAAAAGATCAGATTCACCCAAAGAACCTTGTCTGTTTACAGAGGTATCTATCAATTAACTGCAACATTATCAAATCTATCTTTTATATATTAGAAGTACATAATACTTTTATATATTAGAAGAAACCAAAAATATATTATTGTACTTGGAGACAAGGCTAATGTGTCCATTGATAGTTGATTGCACACTATACACAAGATAGGCATTTGGTGTCTATGTACATACATACTTTCCCTTCTGTAATTACTGTAGCTCCACTGACTTAAATACATTTGGTCACATGATTTAAAGCTAAGCATATGTTTAAATGGTTTGGATTGGCAGTCTATGTAGAATTGATTTTCTGGATCTTAAAGTAGTCTTACGTGTCTGAATGAATTATTAAAACAGCCTTATTGCTCACTTATTGTGAACTTTTAGAAATTAACTTTTTTATGTATGTATTGCCTTAGTCTTTGCCATGAGAAAACCCCATTTTAGTTTGTCAGTTCATTATCTTTAATTGTAAGAGATGAAGTCAATGGCACCTTCAGGACTTCTTTATTCACTTTTGATTGGTTATGCATTCTGACTATGATGAGTATGTTCCTGATATGTAGGAAGGAGTAACTGTGACATTTCCTTGTATAATGGAGCCTCTGCGTCATTCACCCACATATATGATTAACCAATAAGATAATCAAAGGAAATTGCCTCTGGATTTTTGTTTCACGAAGCATTCCTTTGTTTTGAATAACTCTTTCTCTACAAGGAGATTTTTTCTGTGACTACTCAGCTTTTAAATTGTATCCCATAACCCAACTGAAGGCAGCTACTGTTGTGGAGAAGAAGGGGTGAGGAAGAAGGAAGAGGAGTTATTTTATGGATTCCTGTTCAGTCAGAGAATATCAAGGAAAGTAGATGCTGTGATATAAACCACAGTACCTTTATCTTTCAATGAATGAGGACAAGCAAAACTGAATAGTGTGCATCTTCATTATACAGACTGCATTTTTCTTGCCTGGTTGTGTCGGCATGTTGGGGTCCAACCAGTTCTAAGCAGCTGTAACATAGGTATGTATATGCCAAATAGCATTGGCCTGGAGATGGTTAAGGGGGTTTGGGTCTAACTATCCATCATGGCTGCGAGTGGCCCAACTACCAATTAGACACAGCTGCAGAAAGTATTCAGCAGGTGACAGGTTCCAAAGGTACAGGGGAGCTGTTGTGGAAAAAGCAATGTGGGGAGAAAGCCCACTGAAGAAGGCAGAAAGGAAATCCAAAAGCATCCAAGGGTAATAAGTGGTGAGTTTTTTATTGCTTAAAAGGATGTTTCTGTACTAGAAATTAGAAGAAAGTACAGGCCTGTGTACCTTTATCTCTCCTTCCTTAAACAAGAGAAAGTGATAGGCATGAAAGTAAAGGACATAACGTTGGGGAAAAAACCCAAGAATGAGAATATTATTTAGTGCATCAGTTTGAATTTTCTGCCACGCTAAAAGGAGAGGATCCCCAAATTATATGAAAGGATGGCAGGTGTAAAATGACTGCTGCCAGACTTGACCATTAGGTAACATGATGATCACCAACAGATCACTTCAGAAGCAGAGAAAAAGAACTTTTCACGGCTTCCATCTTATGTTAGTGGCATTATCTGTTTTCACTGTGGTTACCTCAAATGCCTTATAATATGCGTCTCTCACAATAGATCTTTTCAGAACTTCAGGAGCTAGTTGTAAGGATTAGTTAATAAGTAGTGAAGAAAAACATTTTATAAAATATCATTTGTGTTTGATTCTGGCCTAATGAACTTTGTCATTGGCTTTGCTAATTGTGCTAAAGTGTAATCAAGGAAGAAAGTTACAATGCATTCTATCTTCCAATTTCTACCATTCTTCTGGCATTACAGCCTAGGGCACAACTGAAAATAACTCAGCTCCTGTGCAAAACATGTCTCTGTGTGTCATAGCTACCAAGACATTATTTCAACAGCGGGTGAGGAAATTTCAAGATCCATCAAGCTAAATTCAATACTGGCATAAGCGTTATACATTTTTATACCAAGGGCTGAATGCTGTCTGTTGTAAGTTATCAGGGAAATTACCACTGTGAAACTTAGGAGTCAGAATTATTGAAAACATTCTGACACTACTGGATAGCTGTTGATGTCTTTAAAATATGCTAAAGAAGTTTGTTTATCTTGTTTGCTTGGAGGGAGGTAGAGGTTGGGTGGTATTTTTGGTAGGGGGGGGAGTTGGTTTCTGGCAATATACATTTTTTGCCTTTATAGTGCCTTTCTTCATTTTAATATCTAACCCCTTGATTGTATAAGGGATTTAGACTTGATTAACTCCATGCACTGTGAGCACTCTTATACAAGTGATTTCTATTATGAACACAGGTAAGGATAGATCTCCTCTTCCCTGTTCTCATTCATCCCAAACACCCATAACGCGCTGTGGCTACTATATTTTTAGGTACAAATAAATAGCCTGGTTTTATAACAGGATTCTGAAGGAATCCTATTCATGGATGGGAACACTGCTAACAGCAGTGTTTATGTATATGGTTGTTTCTGTGCAAACTCAAAAACACTTTTCAGGAATTTTGTCAATATTGTAGATCATGGAATAAGAATTGGATTAGGATGCCACATTTTCCCAATTTTTTTTCCAAAGCCAGTGAATACCAGTTTTATATGTAATGGTCTTGAACCCAGTTAAAATAATTAGTATTAGTCAGCTAGCCATGTTTCACTGTAAAAACAAGTTTGATGTGGAAAATATATAGCTAAATGCTTCATGCAGAGGCTGTTACCCCCTTGCCCTTCTTTTTAAATTGAAAGCAGAAAAAATTCCACTGATTCTAGGAGTACAAAAAGATAAGTAATTTCTTTTGTGCATTATGATCAATACAGGTATGACTGAACAGGCACAGGGAACAGATTTATTGATTAAGGTTATACAATTTAATACAAAGGTTACTTTATTATCATAACTACATTTAGAATACTTTAAATGTAATATTAAGTGGGTAAGTGAATTTACAATAGCAGTAATCCTAGACTTCAGTGAAACCATGCAGGAATTGGGTTGAACTGTTTTAATTAACTAATTCATTTTGAGAGGTTTTTGTTTTGTTGAAAAGCCTTTGAAAACCAAGTTGTCCTCATTCTCATTTTTGTTGTTCTTATTGTGGAACCTTATAAAATATTATTCATGAATAAATGTTCCCCTAAAACTCAATAACACATTTGGTATATCTAAAAGCTAAAAGATCTGATATGTTATTTATATAATAGTTTCTGACTTAAAGCACGTCCCTGATCAAACATATAATGGAAACTGAATCATACCATGACAAACCCCATGAAATTTTCAGACTAAAAGGAAGATCCTTATGTCATTCTTACTTCCATGTTTTGTACTTCGCTCAGGGTACAGCAATTTGTTGTTGAAATGTGTTTACAACAAAATGTATAGCCCACCCTGCAGGAAAGCAAGAGCACAAAGACTTGGGAAATTTCCCATCCACTTACTTGGAGGGTGAGGAGGTATAGACAATGTTTGCTTATTTGTATATTCCCAGAATCATTGTCTTTACATCCTGTACAGGACTGTAGGAATTGATAACCTGTGATAAATAGAGTTGCAAGTCACAAGTTAGTTTTATGGAATGGTCTTTTCTCCAGTATGAGACCCAATCAAGTTGGAACATGGAGTCTTGAGGAACAAGCAAAGGCACATGGCACAAAGTGTTTGTAATTTGTAAGGAATTTAAGTGTTCAAAATGTAGTCATAGAATAAAGTTAATCCTCCTTTGGTGTCTGAATACTCAAAACAAGTTAATATCTTTGCACATTTTAAGCAATGCACAAAAATAAAATCCCTCTTGGACAGTGAAGATAATATCCTAATGAACATCTTTAATATCCTGCTTACTATACAGTATTTCACTGTAATTATTAAACAGACATAAGTGAATGCTATAAGCAATGATCTACTGTGCCCCATGCTTCACTACATCTTATAAGCCTGTCTTGTAAACGCTAATTAAAAATGTATTGCAATAAAGAGAAACATGACTCAGTACTAACAAGTGTCCATTAATTTTACTTCTTGCTTATATTGGGGCTGAAAGAGAAGGATGATCTTTTCTCTGAAACAAGGACTAAGAGTTATATCTAGATTTGATACTTGACTCTGACATTCACATGCAGAAAGACATTTAACCTTCCCTTGTGCCTGTTTCTTCACTTTTTATATACAGTGGGAAATACTAATATCTAACTCACTAGAGAATTCTGCTTATTTTATTATTACATATAAAAACTCCATTATTATACACAGAAAGCAATAAAAGCTAATGAAGCCAATACAGTGGTATATGACAATAGATTGTACTCAGATCTAATTATGAATGTGTACATTAGAAATGTGTTAATATTAAAATCTTAGACTAGCACACCACTGGAAATTTGAGTTTTTAAACCTGTTCCTGAGAAAAGTTGAAGCCTTGCTTCCATTTAAGGAAAAAAAAGTTTAGGCATTGACTTAAACACACTCAGGATTTTACTTAATTCTTTAGACTTTGTATTGTGTTGCTCTCTGAGGTCAGGCCAACTCTCAGGATCTCAATATTTCACTGTTAGACAGGAGGGTGTGACACAATTGCATATATACAAACACACAAATCAATTAGGTGCATACATACACACACTATGAGCTCAGGCACATGCACATCCAAACCAGCCTAGGAGCATGCATACCTATCACCAATTCAAACACGTACACTATTCACCCCAAAAGTTAGACACAGATCACTAATTTGTATATCATGTGCACAATGATACACACACACACACACACACACATACAACCCACCTACACATACACACAGGTGAGTTCCTAACTTGGAACAGTGTGTATGCGTGTGCTTGGGGTACCTGGGATACTTGGGGGAAGGTTCAGGTAAGAAAGAGAGTTAAAGTGCGGGGAGTGAAAGTTGCCAGAATTGGGATTATAACCAGTGCACTACAGAGAAGCTGGCTGAGGAACTGAAGCTTGAATTTACTTAAAGTAGACTGGGGCTGGAAACTGAGGCAGACAGCTGAGATATTGGGGAGTGGGGGCAGATAGGTGGTGGCAAGGAGGAGAAAGCCAGGAAAGAAACTGAGGCAGAAACTTGGTTGCTCGGGGGAAAAGGAAAAGGCAGTGGGGATAAGACAGTGGAGAAGAAACAAGGGGTTTGGAGGCAGAGAAGAGCTCAGGACAGGTGTTGGAGGTGGCGGTGAGCCAGAAGCAGGAGAGGGAGAAATGAGACAGAAATTAGAGGTGCAAGGAATAGAGACTGAAGCAGGGTCAAACCATAGAAAAGCAAAACCCATCTTAGGGGTCCAAATAACAGTTTTATTGTACAGACAACACACTACATGTGGCCCCATGAAGTTATTGGTACACACACACACACACACACACACACACAATGGCAGCAGGAGAAAGAGACTCAGTGGAGTCTCAGAGGATGAGAAGCAGAGTCCAAGTTCTTGGTTGAAGAGGGGGTGGGGGGTGATAGCTACCTATCCAGGCTGGAAAGGGGTCCTTGTCGAGTAGGTGTTGTCCAGAGGGTGGTCGCTGGCAGGGCCTCTAGGTGGATAGGTGATGTGGCATGGTGCTGGTCCAGATGGAGAGGTTGTCCCACCAGATCTGTCTTCTCTTCCCCTTTTTATAGGGGCAGACCTTGTGTCACCCTAGTGACAGGAGGCATGCCCAAGCAAGGGTCAGCCCCTGGTGTACTGAGCATGTCTGCTCCATGCAGAGATGTGCAATTTCGGGTGTCTGTAACAGTGGGGTACAATGGTAGAGTTGCTGGTTCTTCAGGGTCTTTTGTTTTTTAAATGCTGGGTTCTTGTCTCTGTTCCTGGATGAATCAATGCGAGGTGATGGCCCAGTTGTTACAGGCCATTCAGTAGAGGCCTGCTACCATTGTATTTCAATCATTCCCAATCACTCTCACTCATCAGGGAACCAGTTTACATGGGAGGGGTATGTGACGCATACAGTTGTAACAGGGGATGCTTGGGCAGAGGACACAAGATTGAGACTTGACATACAAAATGGAAACTTGACATCACTTAGGTTCACTTACAAACATAGGCCTAAACCATACAATATCTATATGAAACAATAAAAATCAATATGAAAATGATAATAATACAATATACAACAGTAAGAATGAATACAAACCTAATAATAATACAATATACGACAGTGGATATCCAAAACAAAAACCTTGCCACCAAAATAAAAATGTTAAAGCTTATCCTAAGTCTGAACTTGCTTATGCTTGTCTATAGGGAATAGAGAGGGAGGAAAAGAAAAAGGGCCAGAAATAATATATATTTTACACACACACACACATCTATAGATGTATATATCTATGATAAAAAAGAAAACACAGGCCTATCTATCATATATATATATCATATACATATGTATATGTATTTAAAAAAGAAAAACTGGAGGTTTTGCTATAGTTGGACTGTTCAGTTGTTGCTAGGAATATATTTCAAGAGCTATTGCTTTCATGGCTGAAGTGCCAGAACTACCAAGCTTTGGAGTGGTTCCATGATTTTCTGTGACAGTAGCAAGGAACTCTAGAAACTTAGTAAGTAAGAAACAAGTAGCTAGAAACTTCAGTGGATTACTCAACAGTGCTTGTGTTTTTTTATGTTTTATTACATTTTAAATTAAAAGCTGTCAAGGATTTAGCTTCAGTAGTTAATGCAATACTGTACACACCATGTTTCTGTCTTAGAATTCAATCATGGTCATTAGCATTCTATAAGTATTCTAGTGTAGCTGCCTTGTGTAGCAATGTGGCCATGGCAACTGTTAAAACATATCCTTGATTTTTTTTTTGTCATTCATTTTGTTCTAACTCCTTTTTAGTCAGTATATTTGTATACAGTTCTAGATGATGCATATAATGCTTTGCTGATCTGATCCCATGGAAGGGCATTTGCACGCATCCTTAGGAGGAAAGACTGATCACAAGCAGCCAGGATGGGTTTATGAAAAACAAATGGTGTCAAATAAAGTTGATCTTTGACAAAATAACTACTTGGGTGGATGAAAGGAATGCTGAGGATATAGTATATCTGGACTTCTGCATGGCTTTTGACAAGCCCTTGCACAAGCGTCTCATAAACAAATTGGAGAAATGTGGGTTAGATAAAACTTCTATGAGGTAGATAGATAATTGGTGTAATAGCCACAAGCTAATTGTAATTATAAAGGGATCCACATCAGAATGGCAGGAGATTTTGAGTGGAATTCCACAGGGGTTTGCCCCAGCCCCAGTTCTGTTCAATGTGTTTATTAATAATTTGGTTGCTGGAATAGAAAGCTTCTTGAGCAGGTTTGCAGGTAACACAGCTGAGAATGACTGTGATCACATTGGAGGATGCAAGCTCTGTTCAGCTGGCCTATATTTAGGAAGACTGGCCAAGCAGATCATAATAATTGACTGGTCCAGAGGAAGTTAAAGACTCCCAAAAAAGAGAGCTGGGAGAGGAAGAGAAGGCTACAAGGCAGAGGCTTTATGATTGAGTCAGTATATTCTCTCTAGATCCAGAAAAAGACTGCAGGGTAAGAGTTAACACTTTATTGTTGATGCCTTTTTTGTTTGATGATTTGTGTGTTATGTTGTATCCTGAGGGACAAGTTCACCCCAGGGAAATAAAGACTGCTGGGCAAATAGATAACCTGTTATACCATAGTAGCTAAACACATTACAATTTTCCATGTATTTATCTTGTGAGGTAGGGAAGTAATATTTATCCTAACTATACAGTTGAGCAACTTGCCCATGGTTACACAGGGAATATATGTCAGAGCAAAAATCTGAAGCCGTCTTCTGAGATCCAAATTAGTGCTTTAACCCAACTAATGTGGCCCAGGGCTGGTCCATAGGCTAGATCAGGCCTGTGTACCTCTGCTCATATGCCTGATCCAGTTCATGTGGTACTTACCTGGGTCAGTCTGGGATGCCAGCCTGAGTGAGCACAGTGTAGGTTGGGTTCTCACCCAGACAAGTTCTGCATGCAGTATGGATCATGCGGCATGCCAGTATAGCACGGGTTAACAGGGTAATGGAGGTCTGATTATAGGGCTTTGTCAGGCAGATTTGGCCCACAAGCCACATGTCTGACACTCCTGCTATAAGCAGTAGCCTATTGGATTATGCTGCTATTCAAGCCCATAACTTTTCAAATGTGGAACTCACACTTGATGCAGACATGAAACTGATGTCAGAGTACTGCCTAAAATGGCACCTCAAAGCAAATACCTCAAAGATTGTCTCAAGTGTTTTCCAGCTATGTAATGCCGGTACCAATCATGAGCTCACTATCATTTTAAACAGATGTAACAAACCCCTGCAGTGTCAGGCACAATCAGTATAGCCAGTGAGGGATTTTCTTTATATTGAGTGTCCTAGGGGTTAGGATCACAAGCCAACAGGCCATGGGAAATGGGAAGGGACAAATACAAGTACATAGGCATCCAAAATATAACAACATACACTTAGAAGGCAAGTAAACAGTAGTGGTCAGTACCACTGAGGTATGTACATTCAGCACATAGGGTCCCCCTGCCCACCTCTGGCAGTGTCCACAAGAACCAGCCTTTAGTCCAAAGTCACTTTGTGCAGTTGTCTATGTCAGGGATCATGTGCAGTTGGTTTATGGCTCATCTATACTGTGCAGAGGCTTCTCTCTCCTCCAGTTCCTCTCACAGCCAGCACCATAGTATCCAGGTTTCCTGGTACCTAGGCATCTAGGGCTCTGAGGTCATCACCTCTTCTTGCTACCGCCAAGGTTTTCTGGGATTTGCAGTTCAGCAACAGGGCTCTTCACAGTTTCTCGTCACTTCCTCTTCCTGCTTCCAGGTGCCTCTGGGATTTGTAGTCTATGGTCAGTCAGCAGGCATCCACCAGGTTTCTCCCCTTTCTATCACACACTCACTCATATCTCATTTGCAGTGCATACAATGCACTACGTTACACAATGCATACATTACACAGTCAATTTCAAAAATTCAAAACCTACCCAGGTTTTTGGTGCTGCCCTTGACTGGACTTTAACTTATAAATCACATCTGCAGAAAAATGCTTTAAAATCAAAACAAGGAATAACTTACTTGTCAAATTTGCATGATTCGGTGGCCAGATCTCCAAATCCAAACTTAAATCAGGAGACCCTTTAAACTCTCTGAATTGAATCGGAACCCTCCAAATTCATTCTCCAAATTCAGAGAGATTCAATAATTTGGACATAGATGCAACTTTTATATGCTTTTTTCTACCATGCAGCTTGTGAATACTGTCATGCTGGGGCAGATAGGGCATCCCACAGGAGTGCAGAGGGGTCCCCAGCATGCTCAGTGGGAGACCCAGAAGTGGACCAGAAGCACTTCTGGTTCACTTCCAAGTCCACCACGGAGCATGTGGAGCAGGGGGCCTGCCCCCAGCTCGGCACCTGTTGTCTTCTGGGTCTGGGGGGGCACCTGGGGGTCATAGTTTCATAGTAGCTAGGGTCAGGAGGGATCTGACCAGATCATCTAGCCTGACCTCCTACCACACGCAGGAATGAATGCTGGGTTCACAAGACCCCAGACAGGTGATCGTCCAACCTCTGAAGGGTCCCCCTGCAGACAATCGCTGAGCTGGGGGGGATACAGAGGGGGGCCCCATGCACTTATCTGTGAACCCAGAAGTGGACCAAAAGTATTTCCGGTCCATTTCTGGGTCTGCTACCAAGCACACAGGGCCCCCCCGGCACTCCTGTGGGATGCTCCATCCACCTCACCATCTCAACATTCATGAGCTGCACTTGGTACCTCGAGGTATGTAGAAAAAACATTTAAAACTGTGTCTATGGCCAAGTCACTGATTCTCTGAATCAGAATCTAATCTTTAGATTCAGATTCGGCCAAATCAAATTGGGACAGTGATCCAAATCAACAAATCGAATCCCTAAATCAGGCCAAATCCAAATCTGAATCAAATACAGCCCACTTTGCACACCCCTAGTGGACACTTAGCTGCAGGCTACAATGCATCTTGTGTCAGGCATATTGCACCCCACTCCACTCCCATGGTTACCAGTCCTTTGTAACATTGCCCCACCTCATCTCTGCTGCACAAATGTTGTAGTAAACTTACTAGCCAGACACTGTGATAATCCTCCACTGCCAGTGCACTGGAACATATCCCATTTACCAATAGCTTAGCTCCCTGAAGACATAACATATGATCCATCTTTTCAAAACCTTTTGACATTTCCTTCCTTACTTGATGGCATGAAGAATGGTCAGCATAATCACCAATTAGTCATTATATCGTAGCCGACCCTACAGTCAGTCAACTGGGATTTAACTGGCCATGCTTTTATTGGGCAGTTCTCAACCATTTTCAAACTGGACAGAGTTACTGTGCCTCAGAACTATACTAATGGGGCCTCTGCAATGACAACAAATACACTTGTGGACAAGTTCAAACCATGTCCCACACTGTTAACTCATGTCCATTTACTATGCTCCCAGGTGGCCTTCAAGCTCTTCACACTGATGATGTCATTGCCTTCAGATGGCTGAAACAATATGCCAAAACCACATACTCTAAATAAATAGAACTATGTTAGCAGAATGATGGGTTAAAGACAAAGCTGACCATAATCTAATAATGTTTTAATTGACAGCTAAAAACACTAGAATAGAAACTGTGTTTAGGCAAGTCTTTAAATACCCTTCCCTTTGGAGACTGCATTTTCTGTTGTGATGTTTAATTTAATAGTAGTATGTCGTGGCGCACCTGGCTGCACCGCTCCTTGGGAGAGGAAAACTGCTGGGGAAAAGCCCCAACAGTAGGATAATGAGCATGGCTGAGAGTTGCTGAGGCAACTGAGGAGAGTCAGCTGACCTAGGGGGCAGGGCTTGGCCATATAAAGCCCAGAGCCAGAGTCAGGCTGGCAGTTCTCTGCCAGCAGCTGGAGGGGCAAGGAGCTCTCAGAGACAGTAATGTGAGTGTAGCTCACAAGAGCTCCAGAGGCTGGAGCAATGATGTAGGGTGGTAGCCGGGAGGCTTACTTTGTTATGGCCAGGTGCTTTATGTTTGAATTACAGCCAGAGGCTTGTGTTATGTTTTGTTAGTAGTGTATCAGACCAGTGGTTTGGGCGAGGCTGTAGGGGAAGGAGGAGGCCTCATAAGGGCCCACAGGGTGTGGGGCCCTAACGCCCAGGAAGGGGCGCAATATCCTCAGGGGAGACCCACAGTAAGGTGGGGATCTTGGCGCCAGTGGGGCTCAGTAACCTCAGCAGGGACCCCAGTAGTGTGGGGAGCCCTGGAGCCCGGGAGGGTGTGATTTAGCACCAGAGAGGGTGCAGCAATATGGGGTGAGGAGACCCCAGGCCCAAGAGGGGCAGCTATGGAGGAGCCCTAGCAGTGGCAGTATTCTAAGGAGCCCCAGAGGGGCAATGATAAGCCTGAGAGGGGGGCAGCATTTGGGAGAGGCCCGAGAGGGCAATGCATACGAAGAAGCCCGAGAGGGCAGTGCTGAGAAGCCCAAGAAAGGGGCAGTTTTTTAAGGAGCCCAGACGAGGGGCAGCATTGAGAAGCCTGAGGAGGGGCAGGTCAAACCAGCAAGAGGCCAATGCAGCATTAGACTCTGGCCTGAGGCTGCCTGCTGTGATGGACGCCAGGAGAAACAGGGGTTAGCAGCAGAGGGCATCCTCGGGAAGAGAAGTGCTGCGGTGGTCCCCTGGCTAAAAAGGGGATAGCAGCATGGTACGCCTGGCCTGAGAAGAGGGTAGCCGTGTAGTGGGCACACAAGACCGGTGGCTCGCTAGGAGAAGCCTCTAGAGAAAGGGGGCATGGATAGAGAAGCCTCTAGAGAAAGGGGAAAGACTTGATTTTTGACACGCCAATGTCCGGGACATCAGTGAGGCTTGGAACGTGGTATTGGGTGGTAGGAGCCATGTTTGGCCCTAAGGCCAGGGTGCCTGGAGTGCACCCAGTATACGGGGGGAACATCCCGGTGGATCCAGGAGATCACAGGGATGAAGGTCCTGGTACACCACACCCAAGGCAGTATAAATGTAGCCTCCCATATACTTATTAAGAACAAGATGTGGCGGGCGAGAATTGAGGGTGCCTTGGGCCGGACATGGCGCGGACAGAGGGCCTTCAGGAGATCACGGCCCTCCTGTAGGACCCAGCTGTGACAAGTAGATCTAGTTGCTCCTTGATATTTCTTTGGGAGTAATGAAAAACTATGATTACTGGTAGGGTGCTTATAAGATGGGCCCTCAGTTCCTCTCATCCAGTCATTAATCACCAACAGATGCCCTAGTCACTAGTCATTAATGATTAATGAATGGGTCTCTAAGAGTTAAGCAAGTTACCTAACAATAAATACCATCAGAGCTTTGGTGAAGTAGAAAGCCTGGGCAGGAGTTTTTGGGGTTTTTTAAGTAACAATTTGAAATTCCTGTGATTTTTAAAGTATAACACAACAGCAAAAATGAAAATTGAAAGGGAACATTGGAGAACTTATGCTTAGCCAAATATACCTTTTAAATTATAATTCTGTTTAGTAACTATTTCTACATACTATATATCAATGGTGGTTACATATTCAACAGACTTCTGGATAAATAGTTCTAATTCAATTTGCTTCTGTTTCTAGGTCTTGATATTAATTATGTTTGAATTACTGTATTTGCCCAAATCCAAGACAACTTTGAATTTAAGATGACTCCCCAGTAATTAGGTTCTAAACATGGAAAATATTTGTTCTAATTTTCCATGTCTAGAATCTAATTATGAGAGGTACCGTCCCCTCCTCCTATTTGCATCTCCCTGGCTGCTTGGCTGCCTCCTTCTGTTGCTTACCCTATGCTACAGCTCTCGTTCAGGCTGTGGCCTGGGGCATGGAGCATATGGCAGTTCCAGCCTAAGGCCAGGGCTTGGCCCCGGCCCCAGCCAGGCATTGGAGGTAGTGGTGGTGGCAGGGGTGGTGATTCCAGCCCCAGCCAGGCAACAGTCTCCCCTGTGCTTCCCACCCCACTCAGTGCCATCCCCACCATGCTTCTCACTCAATACCACACCATATAGAATGGAGAAAAAAAAATGCTTGTCTTGAGTTAAAATAAATATGGTATTTCACTATGATTCTCTGTTATATATGCAAGAGTTGTGAAAGAACACTGTTAGATAAATCACAATAAAAGTTTACAATCAATTCTCCAACCTACCTTTTATTTTTTATCCAGGCTTTTGTGCCACATTTAATAGCATTAGTATTTCAAATATATTTGATTTTTAATAACATCCTGCATTTCCTAATTTACCATACCTTTAACATTCGATCGTGTGATGGACTTGGCAATCTAAATGTAATTTAACCCACATTATGCTTTAGGTTTAGTGACTTTAATTACCCACATGAGTAAGGCAAGCAGAATTGGTTCAGTACCTTCAAATGAAGATATTGGATGAAAGTTTCACTTAATTCAATAGTTCAGGCCTTCCTACAATTTCAAAGAGGGCAGGGGATATTTCTGTTACAGTATTTGGGCATTGGTTGATCTACTTTTACAATAATGACAGCTGACTTCTAACTTGCTTATGGAAAATGTCTATTTGAGATTTAGGTATATTTACCATATTTCATGGTGTATACATCAACACCCTGCTCTTCTCACTTGAAAGGTAAGGAATTTCATAGACACGGTGTATAAGTCAGGGCCAGACTTGGGGCTCAGCTGGCATGATCCCAGCCTCTGTGAGTGGCCTGCTGGTGCTGCTCACAGGGGATGGGGCCACACCAGCTGAGCCCATTCCCATCTCTGTTCCCTGTGAGCAGCTCATTCCCAGCCAAGTATTGAGCCTGGTCTCCATCACCTGCAAATGGTACCAGGCTTGCAGGAAATGGGGCCGTGTCAGCTAAGCACTAAGCCTGGCCCATCCACTGTGAGCGATGCTGCCGAAAGTGGAGCCTAGCACTACTTGTAGGAGATGGAGCTGGGCTTGTCCCTTGGCTGGTGCAGCCTTATCCCCTGCAAGCATTGCTGCTGTGGCCCAGGAAGTGCCACTTGCAGGAGATGCGGCCATGCCAGCCGACCACCGAGCCTAGTCCTATCCCCATCCCCATCCCCTGCGACTGGCACTGTGTGTGGTGCTTTGCTGGTGTGGCCCCATTCCCTACAAGCATTGCTGCCTGGGCTGCAACAGCACTGCTTTCAGGAGATGGGGTTGCACAAGCCAAGCACCACGCCTGGTACCACTCATAGGAAACAGTGATACAGTGTATAAGTCAAGGCTGAATTCAAGAAATAAAAATTGGACTTCATATATCAACACATACACCATGAGATATGGTAAGAAAAATATGCCAGTGACTACTGATCAGTACAGATAATATTGGATTACAAATGATTTATAAATGGGTAGCCTACCTAACCATCAGGACCACTTGATCAGCTGACTACTGCAGTTATTTGTTAGCTTTGATTTTTTTTTTTCCAAAGTGATTTAGAATCTTGAAAATAATAATTGAGTTAATGCAGCAGTACTTACAAATTATAAGCAATGGAAATTTAAAATGCATAATTTTCCCAGTGCAGCTATTATGTAGTTTTAATTTCAAGTATCCTTAATGATCAAAAGTCTCCCTACTTCCTTCAAAATACAACTTAACTGAGAGTGCAGAAAAAGTAAGTAGCTTAATCATTTTGAACCATATATTACTCCTTGATTTGCAATTATAGGGAAAGTTTTCCATGCATCCTGACAAAATGATGCTGTGGTAGGTAGGAAGAAGTAGGCCAAAGGGAAGTACAACATTACATGTTTCTGTGGCTTCATTACTACCATGCATGCTGGGCCTTCAGCACAGAAGGTTTTGTTAGTGAGAAATCTGAGGGCATCACTTGCTGTGGAAGCAGGAGTCAGGGAGAACTGGAAACAGCAACTCTGCAAGATTTGTACATATCTAAAAGAAATGGACATTGTGTGTCTGATGGCTGCACAAATTAATACTGCAACGAGCAGTGTTAATTCTGCTTGCCTGTTCTGTGACTGCTGTTAAAGGAGCCTTTGTTGCTGCAGAACCCGGCAGGACTAATAAAGTCAATACAGGCATGCTTTTCCAATGAGACTTTGTGAGTACACATGTATGTACACATCCTGAAATCAGTTGAGTTTGATCTCGGTTTTCTTAACTGAGACAAACTTCTTGCATTTCTGCAGCACCTTTCTTCTTTATCATATAAGAACAATATGTGGACTTCACAGAAGTTGCACTCTTTGCTTTGCTTTCTTTTGTTGTTTTTTGAGTTAGATGCTCATTGAGTTAGATTCAGCAGAATCGGACTGAGCATAAAATAGTGCATTCCACGGACGCTTTCAGCTCAAGTGACAGTCCTGTGCTTATGAAGGTAGAAGATCTTGGATTTTTGTTACAGAATAGCTAATTTCCTCCTCATAGTGGTGGAGCACACCTGTACTATGGATCAATGGTATCCAGCTATAGGGTAACCTTGATTCCTGAGAGTATTTTACTTTTATGGCAAAATAAAGATTTCCCTCACTTTGTGTGTTCTGTGAGTGCAAATTTCCTCTTATGCAATGACCCTTTATACCAAAAACTCATTATACGTGAGGTAAATTCATTCCTTTGTGATCAGTGTGGTGGAAGCCCACATTCAGCAGCTTTATGTGGTGCATTGTGGGAGTGGTGCACACCAAAATATAGTTTCCTGTGTGGATCTGTGCTCCTCACTTGTTGTCTGTGACATGTGTTTCTGTAGTTGTCATTCCCATTATGGTAACATTCATCACCACCACCCTATGCTTTTGTGCACTGTCTGCTGTTTCTGAGTACAAAAATTATCTTGTAAAAGATGTGCAGGGCTGGAGCCTGGGCTGAGGAGTTGGAAAGAAGGAGGGTGAAGAAAGAATTGTACTTTATTTAAAACAATATGCTTGGTGGTTAAAGAGAAATCTAGAGCATTGGAACCTAACTGTCACTTAAAGCTTTTCACATGAAGCTGCAAAACAAGGCAATCTAAGAATACTTGGAGTACTGTATGGAAAGAGCTCAGGTTCTTAGTTAAAGCATTCTGTGCTGGGAAGAAAAGTTCTCTCACTGGCCCTCTGTTGGGTAGCCACCAGATAGGGACATATGCTCTTACGTCCTGATGAGACACACCCTGCAGGGTGACTGGAACCCAGTTTGCTCAGTCTAGGTGGGATCCAGTGCTCTCTTTTCCCACCTGCCATGACTTTGATTAAGAGGTAATAATGACAGGGAGGTGGTGACTACCCACATCCCCCTAGACTAACCATTGAGTTTTACCTGGCTTCTGAGGTTTTGGGAGAAGGGATGGTACCTGAATTAACCAGCCTGAAGCAGCTCTTTCTTTGTACTTTTTATTTATTGTTTGCTCTTTTCTTTTTCCGTGAAAGCCCAAAGGGTTTTCTCTTTAGCCCCGGGTGTGGGGACAGGGAGAAAGGAAAGACTGAGTTCTAGACATCCTCTGGGCTCTTTGGAGGCTCCTCCGCAGCACTGGGTTTTCCTGCAGTTACAAAGTTCTTTCCCCAGCTCTGTGCTTCCCCACTCTTCTAATTGTGGCTGTGCCTGGCTTAGTTGGTGGTGTGTGACCACTTAAGTGTGGGAAGTTTCATCTTCACCCAGCGGCTGGAGGGAAGGCTGTCTCCGCCTTTCTCACTCCAGCAGCAAATGATCTGCTGCCTCCAGGTAAACACCAGATCAAAGGAGAAGAAAAAGGAAAAAAAAAAAACAAAACAAGCTGGCTGCTTGGGGCATCTGGCCCTCTACCTTCCTGGCCCATCTCTTATCATCCTTCTTCCCCTCTTGCTCACTTCCGCAGCTGGGCTGTCACTGCCTCTTCAGTGCCCTCCCAGATGCTTACCCTGGCAGTGAGGCATTCTCCTGGCATCTCAAGATCCCCGGCTCTGTTCTACCAAACGACTGTCGTCGGGCCTCTTCCTCTTTTTGCCATTTTTCTGGCCCCCAGATGTTTCTGCATCTGTGGGCTTCCACCAATCTGCCTTACCATGTCAGCAGGTGAAGGCAAGCAGGGGTGGATAGGGAACTCTCATCACAGCACTGACACCTCCATTCAATATGGACTGTGATTCTGGCTGAGGGTGTGCCCCAGGTGAGTATTGCTCGGGTCCCCACATACTTCCCTCCTTAACTTGCTGTAGGTATGCTTACTTCCTTAAGTTCCCATGTGATGGGGTCCACCCTTGCCATCCCATGTTCCTCTGCATCTTTATCCTTGAGACACCTTGAAAGAAAGTCAGTGACCAAGTTAGTCCTCCCTGGTTTATGAATGATCTTAAAACTGAAGGGCTGCAAAGCCAGAGCCCATTGAGTAAGGTGTGTATTGTCCATTTGTTTAGTCCTCAGCCACCTTAAAGGTGCATGGCCAGTAACCAGGGTAAATTCTTGCCCTAGTAAGTGGTACTGAAAGTACTCAATACCTCACTTTATAGTGAAGTACTCCCGCTCGACCGTAGCATACCTTCTTTCTTGCAGGTTCAACTTTTGGCTGGCATAAGCCACTGGCTGGGAGGCTCCATTGATCTCTTGGGACAACACAGCCCCTAGCACACATTCCAAAGCATCCGTCTGCAGAACAAAAGGCACTTTGAAGTCTGGGGTTTCTAATACTGCCTCAGAGAAGTGGGCCCTCTTGGTTTGTTCAAATGCAAGAGTACTCTCTGTGCTCCATGAGAGAGAACCACCTTTCCTTCCTCGCAACAGGTCAGTGAGGTTGTGGAGATATCAGCAAATTTAGGTATAAATTGCCTGTAATATCTGGCTAACCCTAGAAAAGCCCTCAGCTGCCTGTAGTTTTGTGACTGCCTGAACCAGTACAATGCTTCAACCTTATCAGCTAAGAGTCAGGTTTGCCCTCACCCTACCAAAAATCCCAGATACTTGGTTTCTGCTTTCCCTAGAACACACTTTTTTTGGATTGGCCATTAGTCCCACTTGATGTAACTCCTGCAGCATTGCCTTCACTGCTACTAGGTGTTCTTCTCATCCCTGGGTATAGATTCATATCATCTATGTAAGTGGCCATGTACTGTTGATGTCGGGTCAATATCCAATCAACCAATTGTTGAAAGGTGGCGGTGGCTCTTTGCAACCCAAAGGGCATCCTCTTAAATTTGTATAAACCCCAATGGGTGCCATAGGGCATTTTAGCCCAGTCCTCCCTCTGTAATGGCACCTGCCACTACCCCTTTGACAGATCCAGGGTGGAAATGAATTGAGCTTGCCCCACTGTTTCAAGGAGCTCTCTGATTTGGAGCATCAGAAAGGCATCAGACTGGGAAATAGCATTTACTTTCCAAAAATCTATTCATAGCTGTATGGACCTATTGGGTTTAGTAAAGACCATGATGGGACTCTGCCAAGGACTACATGATTCTTGGATTATGCTCTGTTCCAGCATCCTAATGTGCTCAGAGCCTTGTGCTGATATTAGGGGAATCCTTCTCCACTTTCCTCTAACAATTTTCCCTGGGGATATGACTATGCTGTGAATTATCCTCTTTATGTACCCAGGGTTTTTGCTGAAATTGTCATGAAACTCTGTCACCCAAGCCCTCATCTGGCACTGTTTTCCAGGGTCAAGTTGGGGTCTAACAGGGACAACTGGGTCACTAGCCCCTAGTTCTCCCTCCAGGCCTAACTCTCAGCCAAACTCGTCCGCCAGCAAGGACCGGGTAATTAGTAGGCCTTCCTGCTCACTCTATTCTTTAAGCAAATTAACATGATAAATTTGCCTCTCCCTACACACACCTGGTTTATATACCTCATAGTCTATGGGGCCTATTTGACAAATTACTTCGAAAGGCCCCTGCCAACTCCTTGTCAGCTTATTCTTGGTGTCTGACAGTAATATTAAGACCCTTTGGCCGGGCTGGAGGGTCTTCTCTTAAGCCCTTTTGTCATACACAGACTTCTGTGTGTGTTGGGCTGCTCTAAGACACTCATGCACTAATTCCCTAGCCTGCTGCAGGTGCTGCCCTATATTCCACATGTCAGGCTCCTTTCTCTGCCCCACTTCCCACCCTTCCTTGACTTGATCGAATAAGCCCTTGGTCTGGTGTCCATACACCCAACTGAATGGGGCACACCCTAATGGTGACTGGGAAGCGTCTCGTGCCACAAACAACACTGGTAGGACCATCAGGTCCCACTGCCGGGGCTCTGCCTATATCCACCGCCTTAACATGTTTTTCAACATCTGGTTGAACCTCTCTACTACCCCATTAGTTTGAGGATGGTAGACAGATGGGTGGAGATGTTTGATCCGCAACAGCCTGCATAACCTGCGTATGATGCCCAACATGAAATTAGATCCATGGTTGGTGATGATTTCTTTCAGGATGCCTACCTGGGTGATCTATTTCATAAGTTTCTCTGGTACCCGAGGCCCTGTGACTGACTGCATAGGAACCGGTTCCAGGAACCTATGATGAGAAGCAAATACAGGTGCCCTGCTGAACTCTTAGAAAGGGTTTTTGTCCATCACGATCCTCAAAAAAGGGACCTCAATTATCAGCATGGGTTGTAAGGGGACTTGTGCTGTCCTATCCCTGCTTACTTGTTGGCAGGCCAGATAGGCCCAGCAAAACTTTTCCACCTGCTCATATAACCTGGACAAGGAACACCACCTAGTCAACCTGGCTTCTGTCTTATGGTGCCTCAGCTGTCCCCTCAATGGGTTTTCATGCACTAGCTTTGGGAGGAGGAGTCTAAACTGGATGGGTACCAACAGCTGAGCTATCTCTGCCCCTCCTGGTAGACCCTGTTTCACACAATACAACAGCCCATTTCTAACCTCAAACTGATGCAGGTGGGCATAGCGACCCGGGTCCACTATTTTTTCTTCCACCTTCGCCAGCTCTACTTCTTGTATGGCCTAGAATTTTTGTTCCCTCTCTTCAGCCTCTCAGAAGGCTTGATTTATTTGCCAGCTGTTTTGAGATCCAGGTCCTTGGCAAGATCCCCAGCCAGACCGACCTCTCCTACAATGTTCTTTCTTGTCATGTTAAGGACTTCGTAAATCTCCTGCTAGTCACGTCCCAGAATCATGGGTTATGGTAGGTCCCACACCAGTCAAATCAGATTTTTTGGGTGGTGTTTAGTACAGTAACTTTTCTGGGAACTAAAAGGTACTATACCCATGCATACAAGTCATTTTCATGGATTGGCCTTCTGGATATAAGAAGGGGGAAGCCAGGTTGCTTTGGACACAAGTGTGGGAACAACTCATGTCAATAATGGCCTCCAACCTCTCACCCCCAACCCAAGCATTGACCATTGGGCAGAGTCTGGAGCCTCCTGACGCACCCCTTCCCATGATGCAATCCATAGACTTGATCCCTGTTGAGTGAGCCAGGCCAGTCAATCTGCTCAGCTCCACAAACGGCAAATGCATTGTTTGAGTCGAAGCCTGGGACATGTAGACACAGTCCGGGGACATGTATCCCACCTTCCCACACAGGAAGCAAATCACCCCAGTGCTGTCAGCCTTCCTGCCCTCCCAGGCTTCCCAGTTTTCTGGCTTGGCAGGGTCATGAGGCCTCAAATGTCCTATTGCTCTTGGGTTTCTGTCCTGTGGCCTCTCCCCTTGGGCACTACAAAAATTCTTGGCCAGCTGTAATGATTCTGTCAATGACCCTGGCCTGTGACAACAGACTCACCTCTGGGTCGCGTCATCTAGATCATCTAGCAGAATTTTATCACAAATTTCACCTTTAGAGCTCTCTCTGGGTTTCAGCCATTTGGTGGCCAGGTCAGCCAAAGACTGCCACAATGTCTCTGACGCTCATGCTTTTTGTGGTTTCCAGGCCCTAAAAGCTTTGCGGTAAGTCTCAGGGTGGATGTCCAGCCTATGAAAAATCTTCTTCTTGACCTTGTCATAGTTCCTGGCTTCTTCTTGTGACATGGACTCATAGGCCACTTGTGCTTTTCCTATTAACAACACCCTGAGGTTTCTCACCCACCATGATTTCTCCAACCCAGCCACCAGGGCCACCCACTCGAAGCTTTCAAGGAATGCTTTGGGATTGTCATGGACCATCATTTTTGTGACCCTTAGTTCCACTGCATTCCAGTGTTGCCATGCCTGTTGTTGGATCCAGTTTTCTTCCAAGGCCAGCTGCTGTATCAGCTGCTGCTGCTGCTGCAGGAGAATCTGCCCCATTAAATGGAGGGTCTTCTGGACTGGGTCCATGCCAACTGTGCTTTCTGTTGCTTCTCGGCCATCATCGAAATTCCTGGCCAATGCACCAAATTGTCAGATAGCCACATGGTAGGGATGTGGACTCTTACATCATGATGGTTAGATCAGGCAAAAAAAGTTAAATCTGGCTATCCATTTTAAGTTAGATCTGGAATAGAATCGGCTCCCTCTGCTCCCTTTCCCCCTAGGCATTCTGAAAACAGAGACAGCCTGGGAGGGAGGAGAGGCTGTTGATAAGGGAAACCAGCTTCAGGGTCACAGCCAGCAGCTAGATTCCCCTCCCCCCTGAAACCAACAGTGAACTTCTGTTTGGTTCAGGGGATTCTGGCAACTCAGAATGCTTTCTGTAAAGTGTTCTGAGTTATAACACGGAGCACTTCTGTCTGAACCATATACACCAGTCCCCTCAGGGTGACTGGAACCCGGTTTGCTCGGTCTAAGTGGGGTCCAATACTCTCTCTTCCAACCTGCCATGACTTTGATGATTAAGAGATATTAATGAGAGGGAGGTGGTAACTACTCACCTCTACTTAGACCGACCATTGAGTTCCACCTGATTTCTGAGGTTTTTGGAGAAGGGATGTGTTGCCTGTAGCTGTTGTAGGTCTTTGGCCCCTTCTTGACAGGAGCCTTGCCCCCAAGTGATGTCAGGATGAGACTGATGTTTGGATGCCACCTAGATAGTATGGCTGCTGCTCCTACTCACCTGCCACGTCTTCAATGTTCTTTATTGGGGAAGCAGTCCCCTTCAGGTGGCACCCACAAGTGAAGAGGTCTCAATTCCGGTCCTTTGTTTGTGGGGCTCCAAACCTCCCCTTTACCTCACCCTTACCACATCCATGGCCTGGATGATCACTGCACTTCACAGGTCTTTTCTTGGAGGATCTCTCCTCTCACCCAGGTTGCCAGGCTTGGAACAGATCAGGCCTTCCAGGACAGCTCA
>JAGPOW010002742.1:51018068-51041416 GCA_030014935.1 Caiman crocodilus
GTGTGTGTGTGTGTTTTCTTTTTCTTTTTTATTTTTTTTTTACTGCAGTCAAATAATAGGCAGTCAGTTAACTAGTATATTGACTAGCTTCCAAATTTTTAGAAGAAGACCAGAGGTTAAGTGGTAGATAGAATCATAAAAAATTAAGTTTGGAAGGGACCTCAGGAAGTCATCTAGTCCAACTCCCTGCTTAAAGCAGGACCATCCCCAACTAGATCATCCTAGTAAAGCTTTGTTTACCTGGGTCTTAAAAACCTCCAAGAATGTAGATTCCACAACCTCTCTGGGTAAACTGCTGCAGTGTTTTTTCTACACTTCTAGTAAGAAAAACTTTCCTTTTCTCAATATCTAACCTAAACTTCCCTGGCTGCAACTTGAGACCATTGCTCCTTGTTCCATCATCTGCCACCACTGAGAACAGTCTAACTCCATCTTCTGTGGAAACACTCTTCAGGTATTTGAAGACTGCTATTAAATGTCCTCTCTCTTCTCTAGACTAAATTAGCTCAGCTCCCTCAGCCTCCCCTCAGAAGTCACATGCCCCAGCCCCCTCATCATTTTCGTTGCCCTCCACTGAACTCTGTCCAATTTGTCCTGTCCAATTTCTGTAGTGGGGTGTCCAGGGGCAATGTATAGGGGGTGCACACGGGTTCATGTGCACTACATTTGCAAGGTGGTGCACGCCTTGCAAAAAGGTGGGCGGTTGCTGCTCACTACCCCACCAATGACACCGTCAGTGGCACCTGCAGGCAGTCTGTGATTGGCCCTTGCTGCTGCTGGCAGCATCTGCAGGTGGTCACCAGCCTGTGGTCAGTGCTCACCATCCTCCCTCCCCTGCCCATGACGTTGCTGGGAGCATCTGCGGGAGCTCCCTACTCACCACCGCTGGGCTTCCACCACCACCACAGTGCTCCTGCCACTGCCAATGCAGCTGTGCCCCCCAGCTGCTGGGGGCATGCACCGTTCATGGGTGGGGTGTTCCACAACTGAACACAGTACATGAGGTGTGGCTTCACCAGTGCTGAATAGAGGTGAATAATCACTTCCCTTGACATGCTATCAACACATCTACCAATGCAGCCCAGTATGCTGTTAGCCTTCTTGGCAACAAGGGACAACTTCTGGCTCATATTCAGCTTATTGTCCTTTGTAACCCCTAGGTCCTTTCCTGTAGAGCTGCTGCCTAGCCAGTTGGTCCTCAACTTATACGGTATATGGGATTGTTCCATCTTAAGTGCAAGACTTTGCACTTGTCCTTATTGAACCTCATGAGATTTCTTTTGTTCCAGTCCTCCAATTTGTCAAGGTTGCTGTGAATCCTAGCCTTACCCTCCAGTCTATCTTCTCCCTGCAGTTTGGTATCATCTGAGGGTGTAGTGTATGTTATCTTCCAGGCCATTGACGAAGATATTGAAGAAAACTGGCCCCAGCACTAACCCATGGGGTACTCCACTTGATACCGGCTGCTACATAGGATGGAGCCATTGACTATTGCCCACTGAGTCTGATGATCCAGCCACTTTTCTGTCCACCTTGCAGTCCATTCATTCACCCCATATATAGGACTATATATTGCCATGTGAGTATCAGTGGGTTTATACAGTTAGAGAAGGTAAGAAGGTAGATGAGGCTTCATTGGTACTCCCTACATGATACAAAATATACTTTTGAGATTCCCCCTCAGTTAGGATCTTAAAGGATTCGTGCTATGTTCGTTTGATTACTTTTTAACTACTAGCTAGAAAGAGAAGGCCAGATGGATTGGTTTATAAGAGCTACAGTGACTTTCTGCCTACAGTTGACTAGTTTTAACATTACCATTTCTTTTTGCATACTACCCCCTCCCCCCAAATAAGCATTGTACATTGTTTTGGGAAAGACATAATGAGGAAAAGATTTTTACAGAGCTTGTCTGCACAGAGCATGGACAGAGATTAATCTTCACCTCACTCACCCTCTCTTTCTTGTTCAGGCAGTAGGTAAAACTCTAGCTGCTGCTGACAGCTGGCATCCGGGGCAGATCTCTGAATCTGGGAAGAGCTAAAAAGCTAAAAGAGTCTGTAGGGCTATGAAATAAATGAAGACCAAGAGTAGCTAGCAGATAGAAATCAGTTCTAGAAGAAAACTTAGCTTGATTAGGGGAACATTAAAAAAGAGAGCTAGTTGGTAGCACCTGTGGATTGAAGAACAGTGAACTATTAAGTCAATTGACTCCCTCAATTGCATGAATAAAAATGCCACTGGTACTGCCAAGCAGTTGGTTTTAAAATGTGAGTGGAGCAAGAATCCAGAAGGCTATTTTTGTTGTGAAATGTGTATGTGATGTGCAAAGGAATATCATATTTGTTGTGTTTTCACTAAGATCTGGAAATCTTAAACAAATGTACATCATGGATCAAAACTTGGTCCTGGCTTAGGCCAGGACATCATATTTATTCACTACAAGTTTATATTTGAGGGAAGGAGATGAAGCAAAACAACCAAACTATAGGGAGAAATATCCAATTGCAGTCCCAGATGATCCCTGGACCTCTAAAATTGGAAGTAGTATAAAAGGAACGTTAATGTTGCCCCCTTAATATGGCACTGCAGAGGGACTAAATTAGCTCTGTTTCCCAGTAGAATGAATTGGAATAGCTTCACACATCTGGTACTATGCCTGAACAAATTAGCTCTCCAGTGCAGTGTGATCAAGGCTTTACTGCTTCTAGTTCAAGACATGGTAGCATAACCACAGTCATATGGCACCAGAGAGCATTATACTGTAATTCTAGGGATGCTGCCAGTCCAGGACTAATTTTTCAAATTCAGGACAGATTCCATTTTAGGAAGTCCCTAGGCAGATTGAAAAATGAACATTCAGGATTGTCCTGAAAAATTAAGATGATTGGTTGATAGCTAGTAGATTTGGATCATTTGAAAAAAATGAGAATGAGTATAATTGAACTGTGTGAGAGTTGCAGTGCACATAGTTGAATAGAAGAACTTACTTTACTACGACTGTTACATTAGTAAGACTACAGTTTATTTAATATTTTCAACTTTTGTCTTGGTTTTATCTTGAACACAGTCTCTCAAATAAGTTACATTTCAGATTTCTATATGAGACATCATTAAACTTTTTTATTGTTTGTCCAACCAAAGTACTATTAGTGTTACACATGTAAGAGCCCTGAAAATTGTAAAAACAAACAAACAAACAAAAAACCCAACACTTTATAATGCTATAATACTATTGAGAATTCACTTTCCACTCTTTTATGGCTTAAACACTTTTTATGGTGCTGAATACAACAGCATGCTGTCAGTGTTCAGAAAATGGGGGGAGGGGGCATAAGGATCATATCTAGACTCTCAGATAAAATGGTTAAAAATTACTGTGCCAAATAAATTAAATGGCTTGAGGCCTTGTTCAGATGCAGGTGATCAGGTAGGATCACTTTGATTGGGGCTGAATGACAGAATCAAGCTTACTTTCGGTTACCCACCACAATGGATCCAGAATAACAATTCATCTAAGCTTCCTTAGTTTTTTGAATTTAGATGAGCAGGAAGCCAAAAAGGGCTCTACTAATTTTTATTCAACTTCACCATCTTTCTTGGCTCTGCTTTTTCCGGTGTTAGGGAGAATTTTTTCCTAATTGTAGTAATGTTTTGAATAGAAATGCATAAATGATGATCATAGGAAAGTAGGGCTTTAGATGAGTAAAAAATTAAACATAATTACTAATGATGTTACATTAAACAATTTAGTTTTTGAAAATGTGGCAAAATCCTAGCCATACTGTCTGCAAAACTCCTTTATTTTTCTTCAGTGGGATCAAGGCAGCATAGTAGTATGCCACTCTTCATACATGAGGGACTGTTTTTATTTTCTGTGCAAAACAGTAATTTTTATAATCTGGGGTATAATTCTTTTGTTAAATTTGGCTGCTCAATTTTAATGAGAAAACTTTAGAGGTAACTTGCCAGATAATCAGCAACATCTGAAAATGTATTAAGACTTGCAGCAGGTCTGTCTCATACACAAACAGCTCATCCTCAGATGCTATACTCATAGACACACAGACCTTTCCAGACACAGTACATTGTCTCAGAATATGTTGACTTTTGTGAGGTGATTGAAGGAAAAAGTAGTTAGGGGGCAAAAAATTTTAAGTACTGTTTTATAGTTGAACATTTGAAATGAGTGCTTAAAATCTGTGGACTAGAAGTGTAGAACACAGTTGACATAACACACAGCCAGTGAAATGCACTATCTATCAATATATTTTACACTATCCATAATTTACAAATAATGTCAAGACTTATTCCCATGCATAAAGTGTGACCTAGACTTGACTATTTGGGATGATGTCTGTATTCTGTTGGAAAGCATGTAGACTTCTTGCCAAACAGAGATAATGACAGTTCTTGGTAAAATGTTGGATTTATGGAGACAAAGATCTTAAAGGCTAGGGACAGCCATTACACATAAACCAATTTAAGTGATCAGAAACTGGTTTAAACCTGTAACAGAACAGATGTTCAGTGCACATAAACCACTTTGAAAATGGCTGAAACTGGTTTGAGATAAACCTGGTTGAATGCAGTACCAGACTTAACTGATTTGAACCAAACCAGTTTATGCAATATCTGTCCCAGACCCTTTAACCTAAACCAGACACCCCCACTATCCTGGCATGCCCTCTGGGTTGGGCAGGGCTCTCTGCTCTCCAACAGAGCTGGTCCCTCCCCTCTGCTCCTTGGCTAGACCCTGGCAGAGATTACAGGCACAGCAGGGTCTGCCTGCTTTCCCATGCCCACCTCCTGCCCCCCCGCCACTTGCTGCTTAAGCAGAGATCCCTTCCTCCTCTCTCCCACAGCACAGACTGTAGCCAACATGTAGTATACTAAGACAGTGTCTGCTTAGGGTTTTTTGGAGGTAATCAGCAGCTCAGATGGTAATGTCTCTGTATTCCTTCCTGTGGAAAAGGCAGGCAAGGTTTTTTGGGTAAATATGATATCATTTATTAGATCAAGTAAATAGTTGGAAAAATTGTCCTAGTGAGCTTTTGGGTTTAAAAACCCTTTGTCAGGCTGAGGAAGCATCTGCAGGTTGGGGTGTGCTCTTCCTGGAAGGAATGAATAGTAAAGAACCCAGATCCTGGTATGCATTTTCGTTTAGAAGAGCTTGCAATGAGCGAGGCTTTGTTTTCTGATGGAGTGTTAAATGCTGATAACAGAGCTGATAAATGCTGTGTTATCAAGTGGGGGAGGCGGGGGGTGGGTCCCTAATTGCAGGGTCTTGCTGGGGCCTGGCCACACCCACCTCAGCCCAGCCCTGTGCAGACAATGGGAGGGCAGCTCTAGCACCCCTGCCCCCAGCTTCTAGCCTGAGCCATTGAAGGCACTTGCCTGCTTTTCTGGGATGTCAGTCTTGTTACAAAACTGATTTAGCCTAGCCAGGTTAGACTAACCCGCAAAGATTGAATCAATTCAGGCTCAGGTTTTTTGAATGTCTGTCCCTAGCCAAAGGGTCCCAGGTGACAAAGCTTAGACACAAGTCAAACTGACCTCACCAATTAAGAATGCTAATATATTTCAAATATTTTTATCTGGTTCTCTGTTTTCTGTATGCATTATCACCAGAGATCCTGCTTTTCTCTGATTTAAAAATGTCCCCAGTTTTCAGTTTAAAAAAAAAAAAAAGTAACCCCAAATCCACATTTTTTTCCATGATTTAAAGGAAGGTACTAATATATAGTATGTATTTTTTTTTTTTGTTCAGCACAATAACAAGTGTATATTAACCATGTCTATATATTAATGGTTTCCTTTTAATTGTGAGAAAATGTGGATTTGGGGTTACTTTTTTTAATTGAAAATTGAAGATGTTTTTAAATCAGAGAGAACCTGGATCCCTGATTATCACAATCTCTCAACACCTGAGACATGAGTTTTGGACATTCATTTCTACACTGAAAAATGAAGATAGGATTGTGACATGCTGCTATAATCTAGTTAACATGGGTGGCAGTAACAATGAAAGTAGGGTGACAAAGGTATTAGGATGTGTCAACAACTTCACAGTATACACAGAAGCCTTATAAGGCTTGTACTCTGGTTGCTAGCCTTTCTACATAGGGTGAGAAAAATCTAAATAATTATCACTATTATTGTTGCTCATCCTAGCTTGATTGAGCTATGATCTAGTAGGGATTAGAGAGATTTGGTGGGACTCCTCACATACCTGGAGCATAGCTAGAGAGGGCTACACCCTGCATGGAAGGGACCAAGTGAAGAAAAAAGATGGAGAGTGTTGCTCTTCATGCGAAAGAGCAGTACACCTCCTTAGGGGCTGACATTGGCTACAAAAAGGGACAGCTTGAAACCCTCTAGGTTAAGGTGGGGGGGGGGAGAGTAGAGAGAGCTAACTGTAGGTATATTTTACAGACCACTAAACCAGGGAGAAAACTTGATTTGGAGTTCATCTGAGAATTGACTGAGGCTTCATGTGCATATGACATGGTCATCAGGGGTGATTTTAACTATCCAGACATCACCTGGAAGGAACACTTAGCCAAGTTGGATTGCTTGTGATCCATCCTGACCTATGTTGAGAAGCTCTTCCTGACTCAGGAGGTGCATGAGCACCTAGCAAAGTGTCAGACATGACACTTTGCTAGAGTTGGTCCTTGCCAAAGGAGATGACCTGGTGACCAACTTAAATATAGAGAAGTCTGGGCAACAATGACCATGAAACCATCATGTTCACTGTCCAATATAAGGCAGACAAAGTGGATAGCAGGATTGAAGTCTTGGACTTCAAAAATGCAAATTGCAACAAGCTTAGGTCACTATTAGGGCAAGTACTGTGGAACCAGGGACTGAAGGTGAAAGTTGTGCACTAAGAGTGGTTGTTCCTTAAGGACACAATCCTGAAAGCACAAAGGAAGTCCATTCCCATGCAGAGAAAAGGTAACAGAAGGGCTGGGAAGTCCTCTTGGCTAAACAGGGAAATCATGGTCCTCTTAAGAATGAAGAAGGAGGCTTATAATCAGTGGAAGCTTAGGGCAGGCCCCAAGGAGGACTATTCCACAATGGCCCACATTTGCAGGGAAAAGGTACAACAGGCTAAAGTGGTGACCAAATTTAGTTTAGCAATGGGAGTCAAGGACAACAAGAAGTCCTTCTTTTGGTACATAGGGAACAGGAAGAAAACAAATGGAAGTGTGGGGTCATTGATCAACAGTTCGGGAGAGCTGGTTACTGGCATCCAGGAGAAAGCTGAACTCTTGAATGACTATTTCATCTCGATCTTTTTTTTTTTCACTGTACCAAGGAGAAAACCATGCCCAGTAGAGAAGAGGATGAGCACAGTAGGAATAATTGCCTTCCTACTATTGCTGTAGAATAGGTGTGTGACCAATTAATAAGAGTAGACTTATACAGGTCAGTGGGACCAGATGATCTTCATCTGAGAGTGCTGAAGGAATTGGCCACAGTCATTGTGGAACCCCTGGTGAAACTCTTCCACATGTTGTGGCACTCTGGAGAAGTCCTTGAGGACTGGAAGAGGGACAGTGTATGCCCATCCACAAAAATGGCAGGAGAGAGGACCTGGATAACTACAGGACAATCAGCCTAACTTCCATCCTAGGGAAAATCCTAGAAAAGTGCATCAAGCCATCTGTCTGTAATAAGCTTGCAGAAGGTAAGACGCTGAATGACAACCAGCATAGCTTCATCGCAGGCAGGTCTTGCTTTATCAACCTCATCCCCTTCTATGACCAGGTAACTGGCCACCTGGACACAAGAGAGCAGGTTGACATTAATGACAGCAGTTTACCACTGCACTAGGGCAGTATATCAAGGGCTCAAGGAGCAACTGTTCACAGGGTGCCCTAGGGGAAAACCAGAAATAATGGCCATGAACTACTAGAAGGTGAATTCAGGCTCAACATTAGGAAGAAACTTCTTCACTGTCAGGATGTCCAGACTTTGTAATAAGTTCCCTCCAGAGGTGGTGCAATCACCTGCCCTGGCAATCTTCAAGAGGAGACTAAGCAGTAACCTTGCTGGGGGTCACTTGACCCCCAGTTATCTTTCCTGTTTGGTGCAGGGGGCTGGACCCAGTTAATCTTCTGAAGTCCCATCTGGTCTTACAATCTATGATCTCACTTTCACTTTGCCAGACAGATATCTCCTGAATCTCAACCAGCTCATTCTCATTCATCCCCAAACATTGATGTAGGCACTGCCCATGTCTACACTACAGTTGAGGTGTGAGTGCAGTTTGTGTGACTAGTCTTAATATCAACCCTAGCTGTTAAATGACATTGCACCAGGCATCACATTAACCAACAAAATTTAAAGACACGATAGTACTGTTCGTATAAGAAATATAACTTGGTGGTGAAAGGACTACTGAGTTTAAATACATGCATGAACAGGCACAATTTTATATTGACCATATCATTATTAAACTCCTTCTGTTATAATTAGCATAATCCAGTAGAGAGCATACTTGGTTGGAAGTTAGGAGAACGGTTTTTTAATTCTAGCTCTGCCACTGAGCAACTGTATGACCATGAACAAGACACTTTACCTCTCTATACCTCTGTTCCAGTTCATACACTTTTCAGTCTTGTAGCAGCAGCAATTGTCTTGTACTATGTATGCTTATAGCATTTAGTACAGTGAAGCATGAGTCTTAGTTTCAGCTTTTAGGTGTTACCAAAATATGAATAAGTTCTACTACTAGTGAAATCTAGAACTCAACCATACGATATAGATATAGATCCTGGAGTATCAACAACTGGAGTGAGTTCAGAATGATGAAGGCCCTATATAGCTTCAGAATACCACTCTATGCTTGTAACATGAACATGTGTGAATCTTTGTAGGATTTCATTTTACTAATAAAAACCTAATTCTAAAATAAGAGTAGATGAACTTCAGACCTAAGTTTTATCCCCCTTATCTTAGCACTTGTTGTATATTTGTATATGCCACTTCCTGCCCCCCCATCGTATACTTTTGTCCCAAAGTCTTCCTTTGCATGAAATAACTGCTTTCTTAACATTTAGGGGTACATCTACATGTTCATTAATGTGCCTTTGCTACTGTGCATTAAGTTTAGTACCTTGAAAATGAGATACTAGTTAAAGACACAGTAGCTGTGTTAATGCACAGTAGCGAAGGTGAAAATTTTTTTGTGATTGTTAATGAACAGTAGACTAAGTCTATTGTATATTAGCACCATTTTGGTCATGATGTGCTAATGCATAGTAGAACAGTCCACTGCACATTAAGGTGTCTTGTGTAGATTTGCCCACTATGTAGTATCATGGTTTCCTAGAAGCTCTGCCACTAATGGGGGCCCAAGCAGCCAGTCAGTACTAGCAGGGCAGATTTTTTGATATCATTTGGGTATCTTGTAGAAGAAAGAGCTACCTGTCTCCATAGCATGTTTATTCTATCTGGCTTTATTTCACCATTTGTTGTGCCTGGGGCCTATGATTTTAAACAGACAAGCCAAAATTGAATAAGAAATGTACAGCAGAGTCTCTTCTTCATCTGTGTCCCCATTCACAGACCTCTGATCCTGTACTCTGTGTTTTGAAAGTGAAAATATAGGCCTATATTAACATCTGCATAAATAGTTCCCTAGGTGCACTATGTCTGTTTTTACTTCTTTAATACTAGTACAATTATCTTCTTTTTAAAAATCCTTTCAATACCCTAGTGTAATCAACCTCAACATAATTGCTGTGATTGGTGAATATTTGAGCGAAAATACATTAATGCCAGTTTCTTTCCACCCATGATTTATTTTAGGAGACATGTTTCTGTATGGCAATATTTCCTATTAACATATACCACTGAAGATTTCATGGAACACTTCTGGAAGAACAGTTAATGAAAGTAAACTCTTTGAACTGGTCTCTTTAAAAGGGAATAAAACTAAACACTTTTGAATTAATCTCTTTGAAGTGTGTTGGGAAGTGCTTGAAGTGAATGAATTACAAGTAAAAATATCTGATTAATTGACTTGAATGAGTAGGAGAGACAAAGTTCTTGTGCCTTGTGTTGGTAAGATGCAACTGCAGTTGCAGCTATTGAGAGAGCCTTGGGGTATGGAACTTCAGTTTATGTGGCCATGTTAGTTTTAAATTAGCTTGCTTAGCTACTGGTAATAAATGTAACTGAGTGAATACTCATTACTTATTCTACCCTGACTTGAATTTTGTGCTGCTGCTGGTAGAATACTACTTCTACCTGAGCTAGCTTAGGGATTTAGAATTAACGAAAATACCCAAACAGATTGGGTACCTAGTTTGCATTGAAAGTCAATGAGAATGTGCACCTCAGTGTTTTCAAACATCCCAGCAAACTACTTTTCTGAATTTGAAACTCCTTTTGATTTAGAAATGTAAAAAAACAATGAAAGGTTGAACTTGAAATGCAACATTTTGACTATTTTTAATGCTTATTCAAATGTATCCAGCTTTTATTGTAAAACACCCTGAGCGGTTTGGGCGAAGGTGACACATAAATCAAATCAATAATTCAAGACAAGAAGATTTCTTCCAAGATGCCTAGGACCCAAGATTTAGTGCCCAAATTATTTCTGTAGCTTAGGATTTATGCCTGCACTGCAGAATTTAATGTAGTTTTGACATACCTGAGACAGCTTTAAACAAGTAAGCTGAGATATTCAATGTAGTATGTATCTCTTTCTAGGCTGATTTAACCAGTCCCAATCTCCATTGTAAACATATTTTCAGTTGCTACTTGGTCACCCCATTTTAGAATCTGGTCTCATGACAATAGCACACCAGCTAGTTGATTTCTATAGTTTCATGTTCTTTACGTTTTTCTTCTAAACCCCACTGATATTAATACATTTTTCCAGATTAAATAAACAAATAAACAGTATATTAACTGCAGCACCTGCTTATACAAAGTAATTCTCTGCTGTGGAGAGAGTACTTCAATTTGCCTATGATTATTCTTTGATTAATAATTTGTAGAACTATTCCATTTCATTTCAGTGAAGTCATTTAAAAATAAAATAACAGATACGTGTTGAGCTGGCAAAATTTGTAGGTGGAATTGTTTCTGATTCACTTACTGATAATATTTGGCAGAAGGGAAACATCCATTTTCTTTATCACCAGATTGTAGTAGACTCATGAAACCAAACAAATGTAGAAGTAATTCTTTGTGTAATGAAATGTGCACACTCAAACAGTGATAGAGAGTTCAGGGAAACAGTAGACTTGTAGCACTAATTCTTTCATTTTCTTCCCCCCCCCAGGTAAAAATATGGGTTTTTTTTTTCTTAGATGCTGAGAGAGAAATGCATGCTGAAATATTTTTATTTATTTAATGTATTTTATTTCTCTATTTTGAAGCTTTCTAAAATCTTATTTCAGACTGACTATGCAATTTGCACTATGAGAGTATGCGTTAGAAACCAGAAAGTGGGTTGTCAAGGGTAGTCCTCTGATACACCTGGCAATGTACAGGACTAGGTTGTCAGGGATCTGGGGGTCTAGAGATGCCAAATGTCAGAATGGATATCAGGAGCCAAAGCCAGATTCAGGATTAATGCCAGAAGTCAAAATCAGAATCAGGATGATGATCAATATTCCAAACTTGAAATCCAGTAGTTGCTCCTGACCCTCATGCATTTCCTTGCTGCAAGTAACTAAATCTCATACATGCAATCTCACATATCTGTGCTTCAGTGCTCTTGTTTGCAAAAATTTCAGAGCTAGGATTTGTGTACCTCAAAAATAATGATAGTTTAAATTCATCATGTTATGATGGAAGACGCTATGAATGTGCAAAATGGCATATTACCATTATTTTTGGTGAAGCCGATGCATATTTTAGTGCAGTCATAGGAAAAGGTTTGGGAGACTTTTTTTACCTCTAAAGCCAGATATAGACATTACACACAAATCAGTATAAATGACCAAAAACTAGTCAAAACCCATAACATTAAAGAAGTTTGAGGCACATAAACCAGTTTAAAAATGCTGGAACTCAGTCTAACACAAACTTGGATGGATGTGGTATCAGACTTAAGTGATTTAGGTTGGACCGATCTGTTGAACTTCTGTAACAGATCCTCTTCTGACTCAAGTTTGGTTGCAGTCCCTGGTGCCTCAGGTGCCATTGTGCCCTCTCACTTGCCTTCCCCTTACATTTGAGGTGCACTGGAACTCTGCTGTGTTTGGCTGCTCTGAACAGTCAGCTGCAGGTAGGGGGAGAGGGGAGGGAAGGGAGCATCTGTAGCTCAGAAACTTTGCATCTTGATACAGTGTCCCAAGGTGGGGGTAGAGGCCATGCTCTGCAGAAACAAACATTGGGCACCTGAGAAGTTGGGGGAACAGCAGGCACCTGGCAGCAAGCACCTCTAGCCCTGTGCCATGCATCTGGGAATGAAGCAGGCTACAGAAGGAAGGATTGGGCACCTTGGAACTCTAGCAAACTATAAGCAACAGCAGCAGGTGCCTGGCACAATTGCAGGATTTGTATTGGGCGCCTGGTTCCACGGCCTGCAGTTTACCAGAGCTTCAGGAGGCCTGATCCTTCCTTTTATAGACACCCTCTTTCCCCACTGCATGGTGTGGGGCTGCAGGTGTGTCTGGTTCTGGGGGTCTCTGTTCTGCTCCCTGGGGCTGTGGCAGCTCATGCCAGGCATGGCTAAACAGGTGCAGGCAGGAGGTGCAGTGTAGGCTTTCAGCTGGGCTAAGTTGGGGGAGGGGTGGCCCTGACTGGACTTGGCCCTAGCCAAAGCCAGTATAGCTTTGGGGAGAGGAGGGTGGGAACAGGCCACAGGGGTTCCTCTTCTACTGTTGCCTGGCCCAGCTGAGCAATGTATCTCCTTTCCCCAACCCAGCCTCACACAGTTAGCTGTCAGCAGAACAGAGGCCCCTGCTATGCAAACCTGCCTCCCCAGATCTAACACAACACATCTGGGAGGAGACCCATGTGGCTCCCCAGAACTTTGCTCCTCACCCTCCATCCCCACTGCCTGGCACCCACTGCCTGGGTTCTTAGATGGGCATCAGAGAGACACCAGCCCACCAAATGTTGACACTGACTTGGTGCACAGTCACTTGGATGGACTGGATGTGTTTAAGTCAGCAAGCCTGGATGAGCTGTATCCAAGAATACTGTAGTAATTGGCCAGTGTCATAGCAGAACCACTGTCATGGCTGTGGTTCTGCGCTCATGGCACTTGGGTCAGGACTGGAAAAGGGCCAATGTGGGCCCTATTTTTAAGGAGAGGACGGAGGATCTAAGGAATTATAGGCCAGCCAGTCTCACCTCCTTCCTTGGAAAGGTCTTTGAAAAGATTATGAAGGATCATATTTGTGGGAGTCCAGCTGTAAAAAAAAATAATGCAGCAAGGAAACCATCATGGATTTGTAGCAAGTAGATTGTGCCTGACCAATCTGGTTTTGTTTTATGACAGGGTCACAAAATACTTAGATGCAGGAAGAGAGGTGGATGTCATTTTCTTGGATTTTATCAAGGCCTTCTATATAGCATCTCATCTCATTCTCATAAATAAATTAAAAGGCTATGGCATAAATGTTTACATGGCCTGATGTGTGGCAAATTGGCTTAACGGTCACACCCAGAGAGTGGTAGCAGATAGGTTGGTATCAACCTGGAAGGATGTGGGTAGAGGGGTCCCACAGAGTTCGGTCCTTGGACCTGAATTCTTCAATATCTTCATCAGTGACTTGGATGTGGGTGTGAAGTGTACTCTGCCCAAGCTTGAGGATGATACTGAATTGTGGGGTGAAGTGCACACTCCAGAAGGTAGGGAACGGTTGCAGGTAGATCTGGACTGGTTACAAAAGTGGGCAGTACACAATAGGATGCAGTACAACAAGGACAAGTGCAGAGTGCTACACCTAGAGTGCAAAAATATCCAACGCACCTACTGGCTGGGAAATTACCCTCTCAGCAGCACAGAAACAGAAAGGGATCTCAGAGTCATAGTGGACTCCAAGATGAATGTGAGTTGTCAGTGTGACAAAATCATCAGTAAAGCTGACCATACATTATCATGCATCAGCAAATGCATGACAAATTAAACCAAGGAGGTGATATTTCCCCTCTATACAGCATTGATCAGGCCACAGTTGGAGTACTGCATCCAGTTTTGAGCTCCGTACTTCAAGAAGGATGTTGATAAACTCAAGAGGGTCCAGAGGAGGGCCACTCATATGGTTAAGGGTTTGCAGACCAAGCCCTGTGAGGAGAGACTGAAACACCTGGACTTTTTCAGCCTATGCAAGAGAAGGCTGAGAGGTGATCTTATGACCACCTACAAATTCATTAGGGGGTAGCAGCAAGGGAATGGAGATGCTCTGTTCACCAGGGCACCTCTTGGGGTAACAAGGAGCAATGGTCACAAACTGACAGAGAACAGATTTAGGCTGGTTATCAGGAAAAACTTCTTCACGGTAAGGGTGGCCAAAATTTGGAATGGGCTTCCAAGGAAGATGGTGCTCTCCCCTACCTTGGACATCTTTAAGAGAAGCCTGAATAGGCATCTGGCTGGAATTATCTGACCCCAGCACTCTTTCCTGCCTAGGCAGGGTGATGGACTCAATGATCTGTTGAGGTCCTTTCTGACCCTATGAACAACTGGCCAGCACAGTTTCTCTTCCCAGTCCTGCCCACCCTGTGAGCAGCCAGCTGTCAGTGGCACCATGGAGGGGAAGAGGGAAAACATAGGCCTGCATTATGTGGATACAGCCTCTCCAGACCCAGGCCAGCACAGCTGAGCAGGAGCTTCCACCCAGCCTTGCTGGCCATCGCAACTCCTCTCCTCAGACCCCGTCAGCAGTGGCAGAGTGGAGTGAGGTGAGCAGAACCCTCTGCTGTATGGACCCTTGCATAGCTGTGCTGGCTCAGGTCTGGGGTGGGGGACAGAAAGGGGGCTTCCTTTCCCTTTCCCCTGCCACTGCTGACAGCTGCCTGTTGGCAGGGAGGGTGGGGCAGGATTGGGAGAGGGGCCATACTGGCTAACCAGGGGTGGAGCTCAGCTGCTCAGCTGGACTTGCATTCTCCAGCAGCCTCTGGGAAGCTTCTGGGAATGTGTCCAACCTGCTAGTCTCAGTCAATGCAGGCAGTCTCCATGCCCCCCACTTCCACTGAAGGGTAAACATCTATTTTGTTCACTCCCAACGTAACCTAGGGCACTTGGAATAAAGAACAAAACTTCGACTGCTTCTGCCTCAGGTCTTTTCAACATCTGTACTTAGCCAAAAATTCTTTACTTCAGTAGAAGCTGGTTGGACCCACCTTGGTATATTGCTAATAATCATCAGCAATGGTGCCACAGTCAAATCAAAGTAACTGTAATCTTTGCCTCCTTTATTTGCTTAAATACAAACGATAGATTTCTTGCAGATGTCATGAAACCTGGTAAATGTATTTGACTTCCTAGAAGAACGATTCTCATTTAGGGTGCCACAGCAGCTTGAGGTTCCTTACAGTTTTTTCAAGCATGTAGCGGGAAGCCACGTAATGTCAACACTGTTAAGTATGCAAACATGCTTCACAAGATAAACCCAGAAATTTCAAATACGAGTCCGTAGCATTAAGAGCATTCTGATCTGTTGCGATCTTTCTGAGCTTTTTTCACCAGAAGAATTGCTGTATTTTTTTGCAGTCAAAAAAACAGGGAAGGCTTTGATGTGATACCTTCTGAAGAATGCCTTGAGTTTTTATAATCACTGAGAACCATTGTTGTAAAAGAAACCAAGTCAAGTCTTGCCATGAGCAAATAGTTGGGTATCAACCCCATGGTTCCCAGAATGTAATAGCTAGAGATTTTGCCTGGATTGCTGTGCTTTTATTCATGAAAACTCATCATGGACATCATTTGAAGATTTTACTGAAGAAGTCAATAATTCTGATTTAATCAGGTTGTGCCTTCAAAAGAGCAGAGCTGTGTTTTGTGATACAGGGGAGTGATAGTGGGTTCTCTGCTCAGCACTAATGTATTGTGTGCAGTTCTAAGCTCCACTTTCTAAAAAGGACATGGAGAAGTTAGAGAGGATCCAGAGGTAGGTGAAAAAAAAATGATAAAGGGCTTGGAAAGCAATTCATAGAAGGAAAGACTGAAGGAGCTAGACATGTTCCATTTATGGAAAAGGCAAATGGGAGGGGGAACATGATAGCTGTCTTCAAATACTTGAAAGACTTCCATAAAGAGAAGAAGAACACCACCTTTTCTCATGCTGCAGAGAGAAGAAAGTAGAATAATGGCTTGAATTTTGAAGAAAAATATGTTTAGGTTGTATATCAGTAAAAACATCTTCACTGTTAGAATAGTGAGGCAGTGGGATAGACAGTCTAGGAAAGTTGTGGACTGTCCATTACTGGAGGTGTTCAAGAAAAGGTTGGGCAGTAGGGCTGTGCAAAATATCACTGTTCCATTTCAGTTTCCATTTTGACCTTTCAATGGGGCAGTGTTTTATTTTGAGTTTCATTTAATTTCATAACTAGTATTCCATTTTGTTGTGTCAAAACTGTTTCAACATTTTGCCCATAGCTACAATGGGGAAGCATGAAACTACCCATAACTTTGTTATTACTTGCCTGATTTGGGTGAAATTTGCAGGGATGGTAGCCCCTTCTGAGTCCATGAAGCCTGCCAGCTTACAAGGACATAGGAGGAGGGGTTTCTGGGAAACTGCACCTCAAGCTGCTGACAAACAAAACTCATGGCATATGTGACACTGTATGTGTTAAGGCACAGCACAGTGAAAACTACAGGTGTGCTAGGCCCTTCTGAGGCCATGGAGCCTGTCACCTTTCAAGGAGAGAGGTGTAGGTGCACCTGGGAAACTGCATCTCAGGCTTCTGACAAGCAAAACTTGTGACATGGGTGACACTTTGATTCTTAAGGCTTGTCCTCACTGTTGCTGGGGCCTCTAAATTACATGGTAGGGTGCCCCAGGGAGGGCTGCTCCTCCCCTACAGCCTCAGCCCAATCCACAACTTTAAATGACAATAGGTAATAAAATAACTTAGTGAGCACTAGCACAGTAACATCAGCAGCATCTCAGGCAGCAAAACTGTATCAGAGCCTTTTTTGCCTCTCCTGCAAGTGCTTCTTCTCCATCATGTGTCTTAAGGTGCACCCTCACTGTGTGACTGTGTGTATGTTAAGGCACAACCTCACTGTGAGTGTTAAAATGCACCCTCACTGGTGCTGGGACCTCTACATGACACAGCAATGTGCCCCATGAAGTCTCCTCCTGCTCTACAGCCTCATTCCAGTCCACCCCTTTAAATGACAACAGTTAAACAGTGCAATGCATCACAGTAGCACTAGCATCTTGGGCAGCCAAATTGTCACAGAACCTTTCTTTCCTTGCCTTCAGGAGCTTCTAGCAGCTGCCAGAGAACTCTCCCTGACAGCCTGAGCCCTGGGGCTTAGATGTGCCTTGGGCCCTGCATCCTTTCAGTCAGGTGATAGAGGTGTTGGTCTAAGGACATGGCAATGATAGACAAAGTCATTTCCTTTCAGTCAATCTGATTTGGTATCTTTTAGCAGACCAAATGAATAGTTAGTAACAGCCATCTTTTGGGTTGAAAACCCTTTTTCAGGCTGAGGAAGCACCTGCAATTGGTGTGTGTGTGTGCGCGCGTGTGCTGTTCCTGGATGAAAGGAATAGTAAAGAAGCCAGAGGCTGGCATGCAATGCAGGGTAGAAAGCCAGTCAGTGAAAATAGAAATGGAGGCATCAGGGGGTGAGGGATAGGTTGGCGTGGGGTGGGAAGGGGGATGTAGCAGCGCAGGTACAAGTAGAGAAATAGGGAGTTGGGTGTCCGGCACATTGTAGTGTGTCATAAGTCCAATGAGTTATTGTACCTAGGAAGCTGATGAAGTGAAGTTCATAAGCCTGGCTCTGAAAAGGTGGTTTGTAAATACAAGCAAACACTGAACCTTGCTAATCTAACCTCATCATGAGAACTGAAACCAGCTTCCTACAGCTCGAACCACAACGCATGCCAACAACCTCCAGTACCCCATAAACTGCACACAGGAAACTAGCAAATACAAGAATATCTAACTGCCTGTGGGGGTACATTCCTCACAAAAAATGGTCTCCTGTCTCAGGCCTAATTGTGAAAGGGAATTTACAAAACACTTTCATAGCCGGGCCTATGAACTTCACTTCATCCACCTCTAGGTAGTAGGTATAGAAACTCAAGGACTAACACACTACAAACTGCTGGACATCTGATTCCCCAGGTACCTCTCCACTTTTACGTGCGCTGCTATATCCCCCTTTCTCCCTCCCACCCTAGCCTGTCCCTTACCCCCTGACACCTCCATTTCCATTTTCACTGACTGGGTTTCTTGCCTGCACTGCATGCTAGCCTCTGGCTTCTTTACTATTCCTTCCATTCAGGAATAGCACACACAGAGAGACCAACTGCAGGTGCTTCCTCAGCCTGAGAAAGGGTTTTTTAGCACTAAAGCTGGGATCCTAGGCAGCTAAGCTGAGCTCAGCTGCAGCTTCACAATTCTGCTGCAGCCAGCAAGCCTCAGGCTTGTCAAAGATGTAACAGGTCTGGGCTCTTTCCAGCCAAGACTCTGTGTATGCATGTAGTAGCTGGAGGTTATGGTACCTCCTACCTGTCTTTCACTGGGCAACCCTTGGTCCTGGCATTTCCCGGGGCTGCCACACTGCTAGTAGTCCCATCAAGCCTTCCCAACCCTGGTAGAGTGCAGTTTTAGTGGTCATGACCATGATCTGGGGTCTCCTTCCCCATAGCCCCAGCCTATACCTCCAAGTTCATCCTGGCATGGGAGCTCAGCAGGGGTATGTTCTTCATCTGCTGGCTGGTGATGCAGTGAGTGCTCCCTCCAGCTTTGAGAGCGGGGCATTAAATGTCTTTAAAAAAAAGGAAATAGGTGTGGATGGAGTGAAGAGGGTGGCATTCACTCTGTCTGTACCTGGAGCTTGGGGAGCCCCAGCAGTGGGAGGTTCACCTTGAGGAACACTAGCTGCTCCACCAAGCCAGGATCTAAGCACGTGCAGTGGGGAGTCACTACATCCCCAGGAATACTGAACAGCCTTTCATTTAGAATGCTGGTTGGTGAACAGGACAGGTATTTGTGGGCAACTGTGGCCAGATACGGCCATATCAGGCTGAGGCTTGCTGAGTAGGCCAAGGGGTTTGCTCAGCAGCAGCTCCATGTCCTTCATAAAATAACTGGCCACCAAGGCCTGAGTGCTACCTGCTGATGGTATATTCTGGTGCCTCTAAACCCCACCATGGAAACCATGCCCTTGGCCCATGTTGGCAGCACTTGTAATGGAGGAAGAGACTGCCTGGTGGATGGCATGCTAGCATGGGACAGCAGATCCCCCTGTTCCACATTGCTCTGCCTCCACCATTCTGACTCCCTGACTCTCTTCACCAGCACTTCCCTCCACTGATTCAGGCTTTGGCTGCTGCATATGGTGCCCTTCATCCTCTGGTCACACATAGTAGCCAGAACATGGTCTGTACTGGACCGCAAGGGATCAAGCTGTTTCCCGATGCCCTCCTTCAGCCACCAAACCAGTGCTTGGATGTCTGGTGATAGAGACTTGCCTCAGCAAGGAACATTGATCCCCTGGAGGCTCTCCATTTGGCTCTGAAGTTCCCTCACTATGGGGATCACCTGCTAAGGAGGGCACCACCAGTGCTGAGGGTCTCGGTGGCCTCGAGGAAGGCTTTGAGGACCAACAAGATCTGGGAGATGGTATCCCACCCAGCACTGTTCAGAGGGCCACTGATCCCCATCTACCCAAGCAAGGCCATCTAATGGATGGCCTTCTCTTGCTCCACCAGCCTCTTGAGCATGTTGAGTTCCACCAAGTCTCCACATCCTGCATGATTTTGTACTGTTGGATGTTCAGTTCTACTTGTTTGTCTCGCAGCATCTTACCACCTGTCCGCCCCACCCCCAATGCTCCAGTGGAAGTAGCCTGCCATCTTCCTGCATTTGGAAATGAGCCTGCTGGTGGTGTTGGCACCATCACCAGTAGCCCTGTCCCATCATCTTGGTTGCCATGTGGGACTCATCCATTACCACAGCTTGAAGGAGAGTCCACTGATGGCCTGACTGGTTGCACCAGTGCCCTGTGAGGGAGAGGTAGGCATTATCTCACCCCAGCTGCTCCAGGTGTCCATGGTGAAGTGTAAGGCCACCTGCGGACCTGCCTTGCATAGCTCCTCCCTCAAGTACTCCCTGCATGCCTCACAGGGAGGGCCCCACTGTCCTGCTGAAGGTGGTGCTTGCAGGCACATGGTAGGACAGGTCCATGAGCACCAGGAGCCGCCTGAACCCTGGCCACTCAACTAGAGAGAATGGCTGGTCATCAACAGCAAGCATCTCCTCAGTGCTCTGGGTGATCTCACTCGCCCTTGTAACGTGCCCCACTTTCTGTCTGTCTTTCTCGCACTACCAGGGTGGCCTGACTCTGTTTGGGGGGGCAGGGGCTTTGGAGCAAGAGGGGGACTTCCCCTTGGGCATGCTTCTGCTGGTGCTAAGCTGAGGACAAGCAAGGACAAGGGGGTGGTGCCTGCATACATGCATCAGCATCCCTGTGACATGTGGTGCTCATGTGTTTTAATCCTGTGCCCTGGCTGGTTTTGGCTTAGCAGTACAGGCAGATGGCATATGGGGGATCATCTGCCAGCTCAAAATGAATGCACTACCTGCTCATTTCTGGGGTGTGGGTGCATGTGTGGATGCTGCAATTTCCCACTCCTTGGCAGGCAGAGGCACAGCAACAGGAGGAGCACACTCAGCTGAGCCACTTGCCTCCTTAACCTCTACCTCAGACTCCTCTGATGTGCCTTCTGGGGAAGGAGACCTGGCTCTGGGGGAAACTTGAGGAGTGTGGAGCACAAACTCGGGTATTTCCCCATCCTTCCCCAGAATTTCCGTTTCTGTGGCACTCAGATCCAGAGCCAGCTCCCACTGTGCTTTTGGCACTGGAAGGCTCAAGATGAGAAGTGAAATGAGGATAGAGGAGACTAATGCTGGTGCTACTGTTTGTTGTCATGGCTGTGGTGGGGGAGGTTATGACTAGTGTTCTTGTAGGGGATGCAGTCTTAAGCACTGGCACTGCTCACCTCTCTTTGCTGCTTATGGAAGCCTCATCCCTTCTAGTTGTAGAAAAGAGGTTGCATCTCAGTTTGTGGTGGGGGGGGTGAGGTGGGACTTGCACCTTTTCCCCCTCCCCCCGTCCGCTCCCCTCCCTGAAGGCTTTCCAGCTGCCTTTCCACCATGCTTCATGATGTGTTTCATAATATCTTCCTTTTATACAAATATATAAATGTAGCCACATTCCTATATAAATTCTGTAAGGTATGTAGTGTATGCTGCAAGATATATATCTGGATTCCTATATAAATGCTGTAAGATGTGTAGTCTATGCTGCAAGGTATACATATATATATTAATAAAATATAAATGTATCTTCCTTCCTATATACATTAAATTCTATAGTATACTATCCAATATAATTATAAAATTGAAAAGAATAAATCAATGCCTTTAATAATAAAATAAAAGCCTTTGGAAGAAAGAAAAATGTATTCTGGAATTCCTCTTGCTAGGCTAGGCTGGCAAGTAGGAAATCATTCAGATCAATGCTAGTAGTAGCCTTCATTGTCTAATTCTCCTGAGCTGCTGGAAGGTAGCTCAGTAACTGTCAGACCCCAAGGCAGAAAGCAGAGCAGTTCAAACAATGCTGCCTTTTATACTGTTTTTCCATCCATCCCCCAGAGCACTGGGATTAGAAGGGACCTTGGGGAAGGTCTAGCTGGCTAGCTACACAGTCAATATGAGAGCAGTCCTTCCTCCCTCTTCCCCCTCCCTCTCCTTACTTTCTGTTTCTTTGCAGGCAAACCGAGCTTGAGCTTGGAAACTCGAAACGTTTTGAAACTTTTGAAACATTTATATTGCCCTTGTTTCATTTCGAGGCTGTTTCAAAGCGCTCTATTTTGTTTTGATTTTGCTGTTTGTAGCTCAAAACAAGTCAAAACAGCATTAAAATGAAACAGCTGGTGAACTTTTGCACAGCCCTATTGGATAGCCACTAGGTTGGAGTGAACTAGGTGTAGCTATGTTCTCATAGCTTACTAATTTTGGAAAGACTTTTGTGATAAAAAATTAATATCTCCACGTTCTCTCTGCTGCATTTCATTTTGCCAATGATTGCTTGTTACTATACGTATTGTGCTTAGCAATTTAGTTCAGACTAGTGTGAAAAGTTTCTATTTTCTTAAGCTCTCATTGTTAAACTTCCTGTCAGAAACATCAATATATGCTGGTCTTCATTCACTCCAGTAGATCTGGCTGCAAGCAAAAATAATAGATTTTCATCCAGACCACTTTTCCTCCAAGCATAGTAATGTGCATGTCACCTGAAGAGTTGTACAGAACTTCCACGTGATACAGCAAATAAAAGCAGCATTAAATATTTTAAGTCTTAAAAGGCTTTAAATCTTATAGTATGGGACAGAGACAGTTTGTTGTTGTCTTATTGTATCCAGACTTCTAAAACCTCTTAAGGACAGCATAATTTACTCTGGGGGGCAGGAGGCAGGTGGGGAAGGTGGGAAAGGGATTTTTCTTTTTCTTTTGTATAACCTCTCTTGTGTTTGATTTTGAGGTTTATTCAACTTCTTATTCTTGCAAGAAAAAAATCCCAATTTTTGGTTCAGATAAGAGCTGTATGGTCATGGCTTTGAGAGAGAAGATCTTATCTAATAAAAGATGGCACTTTTATTAGATAAAACCATAGAGTTTTGTCTGCCTCTGCTTTTTAGACCAACATAGCTACAACCTATATCCCTGGGTACTTGGTTCACGTAAGAGTACATGTGGTGCTAAATCCTACACCAGCCTCAGCTTTAAGTAATAATACCAGGTAGAAGACACTGCTCTGTTCTAATCTGGAAATGATGAGGAAATGAATGAAGAGTCCAAGGTCAAAATCCATTAGTAACAGTGACATGTTTTATGTTACCAATGATCTCCTTTGCTTCTGGGCCAGTTTACGCTAGGCAAAAACAAACAAACAAACAAAACCTTCATTGCACCAAGTAAAATATGGGCGAGATTAATATTTTAAGTTATATTACAACTGATAAGAACAGGTTGACTTTTATTAGTAGATGTTAAGGATTTTCAAAATCCCAGAAAAAATGACAAAGCCATAAGGGAAATACAGAGCGCCCGGGTGAGGGACTAACAATAAAAGGATGGGGGTGAGGTGGGGAATGCACCTAGGTTACATAAAATAC
>JAGPOW010002742.1:51056048-51077783 GCA_030014935.1 Caiman crocodilus
CCAGCAAGGTGCTCATCTAACTTCCTCTTAAAAATCCCCAGGCTAGGAGCCTGTACCACTTCACCTGGAAGCTGGTTCCAGGCCCTAGCCGCCCTGACAATTATGTACTGGTTTTGATAACAAATTTAGTTTTTAAAATATAATCACTTAGAGCCTCTACTGGATTATAGATTTTTTTTCATTACAAATGAATACATTTAATTCTGCTTCCCTCATCTATTAGGATTTTCAAAGTTTTTATTACTGTTCAGCATCTAATTAATATTAGTGAACATTAGAATTTCTAAGTAAGCTCCCTCTCTCTCTCTGGTATCATAGGCCTCAAGGGTCTGTAACCACCTTAACTACAGTCTTCTGTCTCCTCTTATCTCCTTCCACATCTTGCCTGTCCCTTCCACATCAGTTTTTATGTGATATTCCCATCATTCCCTCGAGGTCTGATACCCTGTACCTCAACTTCCAAAATCTGCTTCACATGCCTTCTCTTACCAGATCTCACAGTATATCCTGCCTGTTTCATTCTCTCTGGTCCCATCTGGCAGACATCAGGTCTGTTATAAAGCCTACAAGCTATGTGTTTCCCCCCCGTGCTCTATTTCTTGTACTGCACCAACTATTTTCATTAGCCTTTTTTTCCATTTGCCTTTGTCAGGGTCCAGGATTCACATCCATAAAAAGTGTTAGGCTGCAGCTCCATCTGGCGCTCAATGACTAGGGAGATGGTGGTCCAATTACTCATGTATCCTGTTACTCATTAGCCAGAGCAGAACAAAGAGCAAACACGAACACACATTGCTTGCAACAGCTTTATTTGGAATGGAGACAGCTTCATGCGAGCTCTCTTCCCATAAGAGATGAGGAACCGTCACGAACAATAGTTTTTTTTCCATACTTATACACTTTGGTTTATACTCATTAACATTTACCCTGCCTTGTTCCACCTCTGGTCCCACCCATTTCTCCTCCCATCTCAAGCTCCACCTCTGTTTACTGTATGCTTCATTAGCATGGAATTGCATATGCACTTCATTCGTTTACATGTCTTTTTGCTATGAGTGCATGTCTAAGACCCTAACTCCTTTTTTTTGGTCAGACTTTGACTAAAACCTGGAAGATTCTGGAGGCTTTTTCACCATTCACCTTCTTGCATATGTTCATCTTGGATTCTGTTATCAATTACATGTTGATTTTCACATTCCAGTCTGTTTTTCCAGTTTAGGTTGTACAATTTTCTTTTTTGGGCCCCTTTATCTTGTTCCTTGCTGTAGCTGGTTCACAGCACACAGACTCACACAGATTCACTTGCTGCTTTTTCTCAGACAAATAGTTGACACAATTAAGATGTTACTTAGCACAAGCAAATGGCTGGCTTAGATATCATTCTGCTTTGTGGTCAGCAGCTCTGCTGGGCCATAGGTCATGTCTTTATTCAGCTACAAATCCAGTGCTTCCTAATAATCCAAATTGTCACCCTAACAAAAAGGATTGAGCAGATTAAATAATTGTACTATAAAGTGTATTGTAAGGTTTCTTCAGATTTTCTTTGATGTCATTATTTTATCCAGGCTCAACGAGTATATATTAGCACTGTAAACTCATAGAAAATAATACCAAAATCAGTTCCACCTTAAAAACATAATGTACAAGGAAATTGCATGTATTGCAATTGCATGTAGCCTGTTGGTACCACACATGGAATCATCTAGATATCAATTAACACCTTGCTATGGGATGCTGTTGTACTTATTAAATTATAATTTCATTGTATTAGCTTTGCTGTTAATTTGGATGAAGGTACAGAGCAAAGATAGACTAACTTTCTTTGAAAATATATCAGGGTAGATATTCAAGGTGATCAAATCCAGGGACAAAGAAAGGAAGTTAATCTGCATTAAGTATCATCTTTTCTATCATATAGGAGTCCCATTATTTAATATGATATTTCCTTCATTTACATCAGCTTCTAAAGATGCAGGGCCACATTTATCCTGGAGTTTAACTGTGGGAAAGTTTTCCTTACCAAGTGCCGTTGAGCACTTACAGGAGTTTGTAATTTAATTCTTCAGAAGTTTTCATCTGTTTTAAAGTATATCTATTCATCCATTCACCCACCTACCCATGATTTGGGGTCTATTCAGTTTTCTAATATCCACTAATGCCAATGAGAGTTTGAAATCTAGAATGTGCATTTAGTCTAGGGAAACCAGCTGGACATATTTTTCCAAAGATCTGTTAACTGCAAATATCGTATTTCTTAAATACTTGGGTAGTTATGAAAAATAAAACCTGGACTTTACTAATATTTGTAACTGCAACCAAATTATATTGTCTGACCAGTGACTGGGAAACCTATGACAACTACTTTGGGTATCAAAAGATACATGAGTACTGCCTGCTGGTAAATTGTGTAAGCATAGTGCAAAGACAAGCAGAGATACTGAAAAGCAAACTAAACCACAAGGATATAACTCAAACAGACTTCTAGCAAGAGACTGTATAGTTTATCTTGGAGATTTCCTATGGTAGGCAAAATCTCAAGAATTGTAGGTTATCATGTCAGTATAAAAAGAAAAACATTTGTATTATTGTCACAACTTCACATGTAAACTGGCAATGTGCTGGTATCAGAAGCCAGATTTTAACAATGCTAGTACATCAAATGTGTCTGGAAGATGCTCAGGGGTTTAAGTTGTAGCTGTGTTGGTCTAAGGACATAGGCAGACAAGGTTCCTTGGGTAAATTTGATATCTTTTATTAGACCAACCCAAATAGTTGGAGAAAAGTTATTAAGCAAGCTGTCGTGTTCAAAAACACTTTGTCTGAAAGATGCTCAGGGATTCTCTTAAATGTTAATGCATATATACTTGTCACTTTGCTCAAAAGATATCAGTAATGCATTTTGACCCTGAAGAAAGATAGATAGCATGATACCCTTAATGTGACCCAATTATATTTCTTTTATATCAACAGGCATTTGCACCATTCTAACCCAGGCAGTATTGCAAAATATAAAATCTATTTGGTGTTCAGTCCAAGTTAGATTAACATCATATTAATGGTTTTGCTGTTTTATGTATAACACAATGACACAAGTGTGTGCTGCCACAGGCTGCTTGTACATGCCACAGGGATTTACTTTGGTTTAATTCTCCCTACATTGAAGAGGTTGGTTTTTAAAAACATTACTTCACTGTAGGGAGAATTAAACTGAAGTAAACCCCTGTGGTTTACCCCTGTGTACACAAGGGTCAGACCTGGTACTTACCTGCCTCTCCAGCAGTGGGGGAAGGAGGAAGGTGAACCTACACAGCCCCTGAGTTGCATGGGGCCCAGTGCTTCCCTCCATGGCTGTAAGTAGCAAACTAAAACACTTTGGAGGTGTTTTATTTTGCTAAGCCCCAAAGTCATTTCACATACAATACACCGCTGACAGTGTAAATCAGCGTTTCCTAACCAGTGTGCCATCAGGCACACCCAAGTGTGCCATGGCATTTTGGGCTGGGGCCATATCTCCTGTCTGGCTGGAACCATGCCCCTTACCTGCTGCTGCAGTGGACATATAAAGATGGAGAGCATGGCTCCATCCAGACAGGGGGCATGGATCTGACCCCAAATGCCGTCCAGGTGGCTGTGCACCACCTCTTACCATTGGTATCTGGCTGACCATGTGCCGTCTGGCTGGCCGTGTGCCACTCCACTCTCCCCCACTCTGCCTCCAATGTGCCATAGTGCTTTATTTAGGTAAGTGTACTGTGGGGCAAAAAAGGTTAGCAAATGCTGGTGTAAAAATCCATACCATTAAAATTAAAGCGCAGTACACTGTTGGCAGAGTAAACAGCCACACAATTAAAGTGGTGCAAAAGGTCATTTAAGCCACTTTAAAGGCCAATTCTGTGGTGTGTGCAAAGGCCCATAATGCTCAGAATTTGTTTTGCTCTGTACACAGTAGGCATGATCTACTGTAATACCAAACCTGAATCTCTTTGGGAAAATAATCATATTCTAAAGGTTTTATTTTTTATAATTGAAAATAAACAAACATAGAATCATAGTAAGTTAGGGATAGTAGGGAATTCAGGAGGTCATCTAGTCCAACCCCCTGTTCAAAGCAGGACCATCCCCAACTAGATCATCCCAGCCAAAATTTTGTCTAGCTGGGTTTTGAATATCTCCTATATACCTCCATCATAGTTCAATATACTACATACAAGTGTCAGAATAAGAACAACCCAACAACTGGTTTAACAAGTTGACCAAAAATAGAGGAAAGAAGGAGCAGAGCATATGGAAATAGGTATCATTGTAACCTTAGTCATCCTAAGCAGAAGACTAAGGAATACCATACTCTCTTCCTTAAGGCTAGAGACAGAAATTACACACAAACAAGTATAAGTGATTGGAAACTGGTCCAAACCTGAAACAGAGTAGAAGTTCAGGGCACATAGACCAATTTCAAAATTGTGGAAATCATTTTATAATAGACCTGGATGCACATAGTATCAGATAGAATCAGTTTAGGTTAGACCAGTCTCTGAAACTTTAGCATCAGATCCCCTCCCAACTCAGCTTTGATCACTGTACTCTAGCACCCCAGGATGCTGTGCAGCCCTCTGCTAACCTCTCTTTGCAGGGAGGTTGGATGGAACTTGGCTTGTGCTCCCTGCTCCAGCCCTGTGCATAGTTGGCCCCAGCTGGACCACACAGACTCTCTCCCAAGCTGCCCAGCCAACAAAGTAGGCAGGAGGGGGGAGGGAGGGAAGAGCATGGTGACTTCCCCCTCTGCTGAGCCAGAGTCTGTCCAGCAAACCAGACAGGAGTGGGGGAGGGGAAGAATATGGCAGCTCCCCCCGCCACTGAGCCAGGATCCAGTTAGAAGAAGCCCTTGTGTTCACTTCCCCCACTCCTTCCTGCTGTGCTGGCTGGACCCCAGCTTGTGAGGAGCCCAGCTGGGGTGAGAGAAACTTTCTGAGGTGTGGGGCTCCCCCCATGTAGGCAGCCCTCATCTCAGCACAGGAATGGGGGACTCTTTCCCTCCTTGCCCCCCACAGGTCAGAAACTGCCATAGGATGGAACGGAAGAGATGGCCCAGCCATGCAGGGGGAATCAACCTTGGTGTGGGGCCCCCCACAGCTGACCAGGCCCTGGCTCAGGGGAAACCCAGGTCAGCCTGCCCCTTTATGGGCAGACCCCAGCTTGGGGGTGGTGGCACTGGAATGGGGGGGTGGTCCTTCCCCTCCCCTGCAGCTGACAGCAGGGGGTTGCAGCTGTGTACTGGGCAGCCAGTCAGGGATGGCCCTGCTCTGCTGTACTCCGCAATGGCCAGCAGGCTGGTGAGACATGCTTGAGTGCCCCTCCCCACCCCACTTTCTGGTCTCACTAGTGCAGATTTCTACCTGCCTTTGTCAACCTTAGCCTAAATGTGAGTTACATTCTGCTTAGAGAAACCTGTGAGAATTGGATCAATTCTGCTTCAGGCTTTTTGACTGTCTGTACTTAGCCTAAATGACCTTGGTCCCTGTGTTAAAGTGTAGACACCACAGAGCTATTGCAGGTGGACAGGAGTTACAAAATGGGTGAAGTTTTGGCATTTCCCCTTCTCTCAGGCCTCCAGTCTGCATACTGGAAAGATAGTCCAGGAAAAGTAATGTGCTAGTATTCAAGGTCAGTAGAGGATTACTTCCCTCTAGAGTTAGAAACAAACCAATAAAGTAGTTATTGGTCTCTCAACATTTGTAGTTTGATTTACTTGAGGAACAATGTAACAGTTGTAAAAGGCAGTTTAATGTCAGAATCTGGCCTGATTAGTAATAGCCTGAAGGTGTACCACTTAAACAAATAACCAATTATATAGTTGATCCTTAGACTATATAATTTTTAGTGCATTTGCCAATTATAAAATATAAGAATACTCTTTTAGTGTATTCATCCCCACAGTTATGACAGAATTTGAGCTGTTTCTCAGGTTCAAATAAGGGGTTCATTAACTTTCCTCTGAAATCTCACTCTCCCCCTTTGGCACCTCTCCAGAAGTGCTTACATACTAGAGGATAAAGGATTTTCTTTTGATATCTTCTCTCTGATCCACAATGAGTAACTTCTGCCCTGGCAGGATTTATGGGCTAGTTATGAAGTATGGAGAGTTTGACTGAAAAGGCAAATCTTTTGTGTGGGTATGTGATCCAAGATCAACTTCTAAGCCTCAAGAGGTTTGTCCATAATGATAATAAACCACTTCACTTGTAAATTCTCTTTAAAATACTCTAGTCAATTGTTTTGGCCTTTAAGAGAAAATTAGTTTTAGTTGTGATTATAAATCATAAGATTGTTCTTTTCTGTTGATTAATGAGATGAGCTGCATGAATGACCATCTAATTTAGAGTGATCTATTTTTAAGATTTAAAGGAGTGCTTTCAACATATTGGTGAGTAAATTTGTTCACAGTATGAGGTATTTATATTTACAGCAATATGCTCAAGAACTGCTGCACCTTCATTAAGGATTCACCATTGCTGGCACCTACAAACAACTGCTCTGTGCTGAAACTTAATTTTACAAGGTCAAAGACTATTTGTCCAGAGTATGAAGAAAATAAATTGAAATTATTGGGGTTCCAATGATGTATAAATGGCAGTAGTGTACTGCTTGTCTACTTTCAAAGTCTAACTATTTGGAGTTTTGGAGAGAAAGTAGATCAAGTATTTTTGTCTGTTGCCCTATATTAATATACTAGCAAATTGCCCATCAAGAATGATGGTAGGGGAGAGGGTGGGCGGGACAGAGTGTTATTTTAAATTGCCAATTGCTCAAATCAAGCGTGAGACCTTATAAAGGGGGATAAGGCAAAATGCTGTGTTTATTGATTACATGAAGCAGATACATAAGCTTGGACACAGCAGTCATACAAACAGACACACAGAAGCATACATACAAAGACATATACAGACAAAACCACTCCAGTAAGATGTTCTAGTTACCAGAAGAAGTTACTTAATGTTAGCACTATTTGGCCAGTCCAGGCTCACTGAGGGTGATGAGTGAGGGCTCACTGAGGGTGAGTAAACAGATGTGCCTATGCTCAAGGAGGTTACAAAGAGTGCATTTCCCATCTTGGCTTATCTGTATCTCACTTTTCTAGGGATTTCAAGTCTGTTCAGCACACCTGCTAGCCTGAGGTAAAAACTGCCAACACCCAGGGCTGGGCTTTATTCTGGCTCTGTGCACCCTGGGAAACACAGGTCTAGTAGCCCTCGAGGATACTTGACTCATTTCAAGCACTTGGGGGTGCTTCTCACAGTCATAAGCACAAGGTTTGGCTGACTAAGGGAAACCACTACAAGGGGACCCCAAAGCATAATCTAGACCCACAACCAATAAGTCTCCCATGCAAGGTACGAAGGAGAACTTTATTGGTTACAAGAGGTAGGGTTACAATACAATACAAGGGTACAGGGTAGAGCAATATCAGAGAAATCCCATAGAACAAACTGGCATGGCTGGGTAGCCTTTGATCACGCATCTGAGTTACTGCAAGCTATATATCTAGTTAGATCTCAGGTAGCTTACTCACAAGTATCACCCAGAGGCAGGTGGAGATTCTCTCTGGAGGCAGGCAGTTCTTTGATCATGAGTTTAGAGACAAAGCAAGTTGCAGATGGTCCAGCTCCTCTCTCTCTCTCTAAGTCCTCCCCATGGCTGCTGCTTCTTCCTACTGGGCAGTCCTTAACTTATATAGCCCTTATGACCTCATTTACCTGGTCCAATGGAGGCCAGTACCTGTTAGCTGTCAGCCAACCAATTTGAAATACATCACTAGTTGCTGGGCGGATTGGCAGTTCCTAGCTCCCCAGGGAGTTCAAGCCCCTCACTGAAGTATGTGATGCCAGTCACGTAGGCAGAGGAAGCAAGTTCCCCACCTCCCTCAGGAATGTATCCAGCTCAGGTTACTTAAAGAGATAGGGTAATGTGCATACCTTCTGCAGGGCCCATCTTAACTGAACTGTCAGAGCAGAATTTTGGGGGAGGAACAGAGGTGGCCTTCTGCCCTCATCCCCTCCATCCTCGTTGTCATGGTGCCATCGTTGTGGTGCTCCATGTGTGTTTTTCTGTGCAGAGCACTCTGGTTGTTTCAGTAAGCATTGTTAATGGCTGCCAAAACAACCATTCATAGACATTAGGGGCTAGACAGGACCTCATGAGATTGAGTCCAGCCCTTCTGCCATAGGCAGGACATTTACTGGGGTCAAATGATCCTAGCAAGATGTGCACCCAAACACCTTCTGAATGAGTCCAGAGTAGGTGCTTGTACCACCTCTGTGGGAAGTTTGTTCCAGACTCTGGACACTCAGACTGCAAAGGAGTTTTTCCTTATGTCCAGTCTAAATTGGCTTTCTAGAAATTTGTGGCCATTAAACCTAGTTATCCCACAAAAGGGAACAGTCAAGTTGGAGGCTGCCTCCACCTCCCTCTGCCACTGATTGGCTGAGAGGACTGCATTTTGTGTGAGCCCACCTGTCCACTACTCAGCAGCAAGGGGCAGGGCTGCATCATGAAAGGCAGCCCTTTCCATCAATCAGTGGGGAAAGATGGGGACACATAAAAGGGAGCCCTCACAGTCTGTCAGCAACAAGGGGCAGGGTCACTGGGGCCCATTGGCCAATCAGCTTGGGAGGGGGGCAGGGTTCACTGCATAAATGACTCTAGGTGCCACAAGTGGTCCACAAGTTTTATTTCCCTTCTGTGCACTTTAAACAGATCCCTATCAGCCTGATATGTGTCTTTAGGCCTCATTCTTTAACAGCGTCACAGCTTAATTGATAATTACCAAAGTCACCTTGAATGCTGGAAACATAAGACATTTGTTGCTTTTTTAAAATGGTGACATATAAAGAATGCTATAGAAGTTGCCAGTCTTTAACTAAATCTCAATAGGTGTTGCAGTTGCACATTTGTGAATAATGTCACCAAAGATGTTGACATCCATCATTCTGATAACAGGTTACATAGGCAAATACATTTTTTTATTTATAATGTTTGGCTCTTCATAGAGATCTAGTCAAGCAGGAATTCATTTGGCTTATGGCCTTTCCTCATATTAGCCTCCTGTGAAGTACTGGGATTACACAGCATTTAGATTAACTTTCTGCCTGACTTAATATTTGTGTGTTAGACAAACTCATTGATTAAATAATTTCAGTTTATAAATCAGCATTTAAAAGTATTTTTGGTTTTGTGGTGTGTTTTTGGTAAGCATCTTTTTTGACTGAAACTACTCTACTACCATTGCCAAAAATTTATTGGCAGGAAAAAAGAGCAGAGAAATAATAATTAGATCTTTAAATGTAAAAGAGTCAAAATACTGCAGTTCAATAGATGCATTCCATGTATTTTATTGATGTATGCCTCCCTTTTCTTTGTTGTTCAACAAATTTCAGTGGATATATCCTCAGTGTTGTTTACACCTCAAAACTAATCAGTAAAATGCAGCTGTCTTGCTTCTCCTAACATGTCTTTTGAATTCAAATGTTCTCTAATGATGTGTTCCCACCCCTGCAGAGCAAGAGGTAGACACACTAATATGAAAAATTCACCATCAGAACAGAGCAGTGAGTGCTTGCAGATATCCACCTGGTGAGCAAGTTCATTATTTTATTTAACAGAACATCTCAAAAGCTCAGAGTGAGATTAATTAAAGTACTGTACATAGAAGAATAAAAGAGGAATTAAAAATGCAAGAAAAAGGGGAGGAGGGGCCAATGAAAAAGGTGATGCAGGTAAAATACTACATATGGCAGACCCTTCTTGAATAGACAAACCTAGATTTCTAAATTTTTGTCATGAGACTGTTTTGCCCAGAGTTCAGAAAAAAAACGTTATTACAGCTTGTGTCCACTTTTATTTAGAAATAAACATGAATAAGCTTTCTGGTTTCAAAACTTTGTGCCTAAATTGGCTAAGAAGCATGTAAATAAAAAGGGTGCCTTCAAATCCAACTAAAGCCAGTGCAAGTTCACTTATTCAGCATTTTGAAAGTCAAGACGTCTTGTTTTAGAGCTTCTGGTCCTGAGGCACCTAGTCCTGTATTCCCCCATGTGTTGAGTATGGGTGAACTTCTGGGTCAACTCAGAGCTCCATTGGAATTCTGATAATCTGCCTAAGTACAGCTGAATAACCTTGAACAGCTGAATACAGAATCAGGGTCTACACATAGATTCAAGAAGAAGCAAGATTCATGTACTAAGTCTTCAATAGGGAGGCAATTTAACAGATGAAATGGCAACATGTAACCTAAATATAAAGGTGTATAAAAATAAAATCTTAATAAAGTTGTTCTTCTAACATACACATTAGTCATGACAGCCGGCATTATTAATTACTTTTATTGTTCTAAGTGTTGATTTTCAGATTTTAGGATGCTACTCACTGCTCTTTGATTAATTTAAATTGCAGTAACATAAAAAAACAAAAACAAACCCAAAACACAACCTTTCCAGTTACTTTAAATTAGCCTACACTGTCTTTAGCATTTAGGCTTGGATGACCCTTGTTCTGTGTGGCAATAAATAAGTCCCTTTCTTGTTTAGTGCTCATTTTGTTGTTTTGCTTTGTTTTGGTTGTTTGGTTGGTTTTCTTTCTTCTTCTCTCTTTTTTCTTCTTGAATAATGAATGCAAAACAGAGGGTTATACATGTACATTTAGCAAATTATTTTACAATATTATCATTAAGAATAATCCAAATGGTGAGATTACTTCATCTTTACTTCAATAAGTACTTTTACTGTGGTACCCCATGTTCTTTCTTTAGTCATTACAGTATTCCTTAAATGAGTCATCAAATATTTACAAAATACCTGGACAATTTAAAAATGAAGTTACTATACCATTCCTATCCATTTCAACCGTCATAACCTCAAGGTAGAACTGGGCTTCATCTGAACTGTTGGAGGGGGAAAAAGAGTTGAGGCTTCTACAGTTCACTTCCCTCAACCCCGGCAATGGGAAGATGATAAGGAAGTGTTGTTTGAGACGCTGGTTTGGCTAGCTTAAGTGAGCTTTTGGCCTTTGAGCATCTGTGAAAGAGCGTATGTGTCTTTCCTCATTGCAAATCCCCTCTGATGTCAAGCTTAGAAGACATCTATGTTGACTGAAAGATATGTATAGCAGCAATTGGGCAGGGATGTTCTTGGTTGTGCATCTGAGAAAATACCTAAGGACTTTCTTGTTTTGTTTGTTGTTCTTTTTTGGGGAACCAATAAAAAGAAAGCCTCTTTTCTAGGTGGAAATCAAAGCACAGGTGTGTAGTGCAGATAACTTTGGGAGCATCAAGAATATTCTGTCTCAGTCAGCACTATGTCAAGTCCTGTGATAGCTAATGAACAGGGATCCTGGTTTTCTCTTTTTAAAAATTGCAAATTCTCTGATTTAAACAAATCCAAGATTCTTTAAATTAAATCCAAAATCCACATCTTTCTGTGAATAAAGTGAAATGCCACTATATGTATTAAGTATAGATATCAGTTGAACAAAATGCTTTATTTATATATTTACAATTTTAAGCAGTTTGGAAGCTGACTAGTACCTGAATCATTATAATAAAAAAAATTATAAATACCTATATTTTTTGGCATTTGATGTGGGTTTTTGTTATCATTAGAAGTCAGAGCTCCCCCTGCCACCCTCATTCACAAGGATGCGGGTCAAGCTATAGCTGTTCTTCCCTGTGGTGCTTAGCAACCCTGATATGCCAGTGTCCTTCCTCTGCCCATGCTGTTGCCCCTCACTTCCAAGCCACAGCCTCCTGGCCTTGCCAGCATCTCTCACTCCTGACTCACAGCCCCCTGTCCCTGCCTGGCCTCTCACTCCTGACCCGCAGTCCCTTGCCCTGCTGGGTTCCCCCTCCTGTGAGCCCTACTGGTGCCCCTTACACCCCAAATGCCCACTTCCCCTTCCCAGCCTTGCTGGAGGGGGGGGTCTCAAGCTTCCAGGACTAGGGGAATTACATAGGAGAATTACATAATTCCAGGGATTAGGATCAGGACCAGGGCCCACAGCCCTCTGCTCTCCCCAGAAGCACTTGAGCCCCAGCTGCTGCTCACAGGAGGTGGCGGCTGCTATAGCTGGAATAGAGCCATGAAGCCCAGCTCCCCCCCTTTTCCCATAGGGGGCACGGCTAGAATGGAGCCCATGGGAGAGGGAAGATGTGGGCTGCTGCTGCAGGCTCAGGGCTCCCCACCCCACTGCCCTCCCCTCTCAAGAGCCCCCAGAGCCCACCAGGTGGGACCTGGCACAGGAGGGTGAGGAGGCTCGGTGCCACCACTGGGAGTTCCATGCTGGCTGTGTTACCATAGTGAGGTGCCTGTTCACTATAGTAGCAGCAGTGGGGGCAATAGCACAGAGTTGCATTTCCTGCTTCTGCTGGGTGGGCAGGGGGCAGATCACCGTAGGAGCATGGCCAGTGTGGGGCTCCTGGCAGAAGCACTAAGTCTCCCCACCCTGCTCTGCCCTCCTGCACTGGATCCCACCCACTAGACCACAGAGGACTGAGGGGGAAGACAGCAGGGTGAGGAGCACTGAGCCCACAGCAGCAGCCTACATCCACCCCCGCTCCATGCACAAATTTGGGGGTGGCACATATATACTAAAGGTTTATGAGAAGCATCTGTGAATTAAAAGATTTATTTGTGTCCCCATTGGTCCCTGGGAGTGCACACAGTGGTGGGGAGCCACTGCCCCCCTCTGCTGCCTCCCCTACAAGCCATCTATGGTTCCATCCCACTCCCTGGCTAGGCCCTGCAGCTGCTCATTCCTGCCTAGGCCCCAGGCCCCCTGCATCACCCCAGATGCGTAGCACACCAGCTCTGCCCTACTCCCTCTCTCCTTTTCTCCCTGTCTCCCTCACCATGAGGGCCTCAATTTGCTCTCCCTCATCCACCATAGATTTACCTGGAGAAACCCAATATTTTTTCCTGCCATGGCAGGGGGTCGGACTTGATGATCTGCTCGGGTCCCTTCCAACCTTACCAACTATGTAACTATGAAACCAACTTCGTGGGAGCTGATCTGCATGCTGCATGGCTGCCACATCCATGTGTGCGTGTGACATGTACATAGGACCTCCTGCCTGATCACTGATCACCCTCTCCTGCTCCCCTTCTGCCAACTCCCCTCAGCCCCAAACAGTGCCTTGCAGGTGGGAACTCTGGCAAAGATACATGGAAGAAGACACATAGCTTCTTGAGTCTTGAGGCTACATGGAAGTCTGTTGAAAGATAACCTTGCAATAGAAACAAAAAAGACTGATTACTCATTATTAAAGAGGATATTATGCTGTGAAGATTTTTTATTATCAGTAGATATCACTGGCCCTAGAGACTCACAAGTTGGTGAAGGGGAAATGTATTTCTTATGTACTAGAGTAGGCAGGGCTGTAAAAAAACAACATGGAAAATGTCTCCTGTAATCTGCCTCAATATTGAAAAATTGACTTAAAATCATACATGAGAAGTAGGATGGAAATTTAAGATAAAATACAGTAAAATAACAGGATTTAAAATAAATTGGAGTCTGACAAAAACAGTGAGATAAAGAACGAGAAAAGTATAGGGACGTGTATCGAGGGAAACTGGGGGACTATTCAGATTGAGACACTAATTCATGCCAGATTGAGACACTTGATCAATCTCTTCTTTATTGCATGTCATTTCTGACTTTCTCTTGATTTGAAATTTTTTTTGAATTGATTTAATTCTAGTGAACAAAGTTGTGTTGAGATTAGAGAAAGATAAGTGTATTTATTTTAAATCGTTTTGCATTGTTTGAAGTTACCAAAAACTATAATTTGCAAATTTTCCAATATTGTAAACCTTGTGAGGTTGACCCATTTTACCAAAATATTGTTTGTGATTATTGTAGTTTTAAGTGTCTCAAATTATGTGGTTTTCTTTTGGGAAAACTGTTTCACTGTTTAATTAGTGAATCAGTTTAATCAGTTGGTAGATGAAATGAAACTGTGATGTTGTGGAAAAATCGTAATATCTATGTGTATATTCCATGGATTTCATTTCCATAGAAATCACATTGTGTAAGAGTAAGTTTTGTGAGAAAACAATTTAAAACAGTTTCCAATAGTTTTCAACAGATAACAATCGAAAAATATTTGCTATCATAAGCAACAAGAAAGCAACAGAGCTATTTTGCAGCCATTTTATTAGGCTGCCGCATTGCAGGTATAGTTAAAGTAAAAATATGACCTGTATAAGTTTAAAATTATTCAATTTCTAGATGAATGAATCTGAAATTGTTTAAAAATATTATATTTTAAAATTATTATGTCTCCACTAAAACATCAAATCTTATCTATAAAATGTGCTGTGTATATTTAATTAATATGTTGTCCATAGGACTCCGACCTTTTTTTTAACGTTTATGCATCATTTTTATAATTTATTTATTTTTTCTTAATTAAGGTATGAGAAGGGGCCATTGGGATGAACAAAGTAAAAGCCCCAAGTCAAAATTGTTTAACTTTTATGCCTAAAGGTAAGCATATACACATATATTTAGGCAAATTAAAAGTGAGAACTGGTATTTTTTTTTCAAATGTTGAGCACCTTCAACTCCCACTGCAATCCCACTGGATCCCTGAAGGCAATTAGAACCTGAAGATAACTGTCTTCCTTTCCATTTGGTTTCCTAAAATGAGAGAACCTACGTTTAAGTTGGTTTTGGGTTGGTTTTTTTTTAAGGCTTAATTTTCATCTATTAAAAACATGTAGGATGCCATTCTAGTTTATAGTGGGATTAAAAATAGGCTAGGATCAAATCCTAGCTTTGGTGAAGCTACTGAAAAAATCGTGTTATACTTTTGCCCTTGGTCGGCCAGGATTTCACCCCAGAAGTATGGTCTTGATTACTTCCTTTAGCTCGTAAATTCTTTTTCCTATAATGCTGCAATTTCTTTCTTAAGGTATACGTATAAGAATGTGTTTACATTTACTTCTCCCTTTCAACTACTCTTTTACAGTTATCTCATTATTGAGTAACTTGAGCGAAATATAATATTTCTATCTCCAGAAAAATTAACCTAATTGTTCTTCAAATGTTATGAAAGATATTGCTTGTTTGGGGGATTTGTATTGATTTTATAAAAGGTCACACTAAAGTCACCTTATTCAGAATAAATGATTTCCCATAGGGAATCTACATTAGGGAGAGATGAGAATAAACCATTTTTAACATGCATGTTCAGCAACAGACTTAACTGTAGAATGAACTAAAGTCAGTATTAGTCTGGATCATTTCTTTTCCCTTACAAAAAAGCACCATTTGATTCTGGGTTACCCTGTGCTTTTGGGTATGAGGAGAAAGCCATAATATGCAAAGTCATATTGTGATACAAATGTTTCTCTGCTTTCTGGTGTGCTAGTAATTTGTTTCTGCCCTCTGCTAAGTGATTGGGTGGCTGACTATTTTTGCACACTTAAAAGGTGGAATCATATTTCACTGTGGTGATATGTAGTAAAGTTTCAGTCAAATAATATGTAGCTTGCAGTGATATGTACATGATGATCCGACTTGGTTACATTGAAATGGACCTAGCAGCATCCAGCAAGAAAATATGACATCATCTGAAAGATGAATTTTCTCTTAAACTGAAATATGGAATTAAATATTGCAATCAAATGTCAAAATAATTTGAATTTACAGTCACGCTCTTGCTTGCTTATTTATTTATTGTTTCTTATTGAATGGTTGTGTTTTGGGGTCTGTAATTCAGCTAAGTGTTTGCTATTACTCCCGTAGTGATTCCACCAGAGGCCTAGTTCTTATGAGCTTTATACCCTCACTCCTGCTCCCTAAGTCGTTGGGTTCTCCAATCAAAGTAGCTTCTAGCTTTGTTTCCTTTTATGGATTAGGGCAAAGCGTATTACCTTTCATGCATTAGAGCAAAGCTATTCTTTTTATGTAGCAAAGCTGTCATTTTCAAAGTTCCTCTTTTCAGAGCTGTTGGGTCAAGTTCCTCTTTCTCATCTTATCCGAAGAGCAACAGGTGCATTAGGTCATTATCCCATGACTCCTGGGTTCTGCAAAGCTGACCCTCCCTTCAGAATGCCAGTTTAGCCTCCTCCCAGAACTCTTTTCAGGATGGGCCTCATAATTTGTAATACTGTCAATTATTTTGGACTTGTGTTAAATTTATATCATCTTGGATTTGGGTAAATATGGTATTTTGTTCTCCACAATAGTTTTTCACATATATTTTCTTCTTGTGCACATTGTGTTAAAAACTAGTCCTAAGTTTTCTTACAATGGTCTTCAAATTCATTATATTGACCGCTGAGCTGCCTTGTAGTTTGGGCTATTGATATAAACCATAAAAAAAGGATGGATGATCTTAGAAGTCATTATGTGGGGCAGGAACCTTCATAACCTGATGCATGAAGTAGAATCTCTGTGTGAACAAATAGACTTTTGGTTCTTGTAAAACTAGCAGTTTTTTGGGCAAATGTAGGATTTTGTAAAGGGTCACAATGAAAACTAATGTCATTTTGAAAATGAAGATATGACTGATTCTTTTGACAACTGGTATTCACTTCACTGTCCATATTTTGCTTTGATTATTTACACATGTAAGGTTAGGAGAAACTGCAATTGAAAGCCTTGATATGAATGTTCCTATGCTTTGAGGGTGGTTTAAAATTCTCACTTGGATCTGGATGCAGATTCTCAAGTCAGCTATTTCTCTACAACTCAAACTCCTGATATTAATCTTTGGAAAATTAGCTCAATTTGGATTTGAATTTTCTGGATGGGGCCTATCTCCAGTGTAAATTAATATATTGGAAGAAATGTCTTAAGTCTTAGACAATGGTAAAAACTGAAATGAGTCAAAGTGATTATCCATTTTATCAGAGATTCTCAGAAGTACTTTGTGCTAGTATATATCTATTTTTATATTGCACATTCTAAAGGTAAACTTTTGTCTAGGAACCTGATCATATATTTACACTTATTCATGTCCTTATGGGCATATCCAGATGAGTGTGCACATATGTTTCATCAGGGACAAGTAGCAGCAACACATACTTGTGTCACTGCTACTTGTCTCCTAGGAATGCTCGTGCACATGTGGGGTAGGAGTAGGGGAAGCTGGGGTCAGCACCTGGGCTGGCTCCAGCAGCCTTACCTGGGGGTCTGAGGGCCTCCTGGGGCTCCAGTGGCACCTATCCAGGTGTTCAAAATCTGGCCAGCATCTGTAGCCAGCCAGGCTCCAGTTTCAAATGGTGCATGCTGCCACCGTGTGTCACCCCACTTTTTTCTGCTATGGGTTTTTTTGACACTAGGAGATCCCTGGATCAAAAACCACCACACAGCAAATTAGCAGCACAGCAAATGTGTGTAAGTGAGGCAGCATTGCAAACTGCAGAGGTCTGCAGCATTGCAAACTGCATGTGCATGCTTGTTTGGACTTATCCTCCATGTCTGAATGGAATTTGGGTAATTCCTGAAATAAATTGCTGTAGATCATTAACCCTTCAGTCAAAGTGGGAATTCTCTATGCTGAGGACCTGACCGTTATCTTTTACTGTACTGATAGATTTAAATTTACCACAAACATTAAAAAAAAGTGTGTGTATTCATGGAGATGTAAAAGAGGCCAGGAAAGAATGGGGGTATTTTTGTTTGTGAATACATTTTGCTGTACAGTTTATGATGTTTTGTAGTGAAATGCCAGGTTGGTATGAATGCCCTGAGCCCAAAGTTTTGCTTTTCGGCTATAAGTCTGCAAGTTTTGTTTTACTTTGCCATGTGTGTTAACAAAATGAAAACAACAAAATTCCCAACCTCCTAATAACATCAGTAAATGCTCTCAAAAGATGGTGACAAAACCTACCATTATATTGTGCCTACTACCTTATGTTCTTGCTATACATGTTAAAGGAACAAAATAAAACAAGTGTTTTAAAGGGCAAATGTAAAAATGGTTTCTTTATTTTAATAATTATAACATGTGATAACATGATGTCATAGCATAGAAAACTACTTTGCATTCCATAGAAGTATGGAATGCTTGATGACTAGTATGCTGTGATATAGAGGTGCAGCAGAATGAACAATAATGTGGCATAATAGATAGATTTACAAGAAATAATTTTGGAATGGCTGCATTACTTACCAGTGACCAAGTCAGAAGTGAGTTGCATGAGTCATCTTAGTGAATGTTGATAACATCTAACAAAAGCCAAGAAGTCTGTGGTGTTATATGTACTCATTTTGAATTCATTATATCATAAAGCTCTTTACAATTTTTAAATAACATTTTCTGTTAAAGTTATAACATTTACAATTCAGGTAACATATCTGACATCCATAGTATTGAAGGTTAAGTGAAAACTCCTGCAGGGAAAATCCAAAAACACCTGAAGAGGAAGAAATTGGATTGAATTAAAAGATAAATTTAATGGCTTGATCAAGATAGGAATAAATCAAATGGAAAGAGCAATTTAAACAGGTCTCATAGGTTTCTGGAATAAAAATATGGGACTGGGTATCTTCTGTAAACTGTTTTCTAGTAATTTCAAAGCATATTGAGAAAAACACATAAATATAAAAGGAGCAAAAGTGGGTAGCAAATTTCCAGTTAAAAACTGAATTCAGTGACATAATTCAGGTAATACAAGGGAAATTATCTGTCCTGTGGAAATATAAAATTAATAAGCTTTTTGCAAAGAATATGTTGTTTAGTTTTGGAAAAGTGGCAGGAGTGGGGAAAAATACAGTAAGCACTATTACAGGATTAAGCTGACAAAATACATATGAATGCAGGCTGTATCAGTTTCTTTCAAGAAAAATGGATTTTGGGAAACACAGTATGCATATGATTATATTAATACAGGGACAAATCCAACTCAGATCTCCACAGACCTAAAATGAAAGTAGTTTTGAAGTACAGTGAGAAAGATAAGAGTTAATGGAATGCCCAGGCCTCACAAAGAGGCATGCAGGAGCAGCTTGAGAGAGGTGGGGTAGGGACACATCCACAAAACATGTTGTTTTCAGGATCTGATTCTTTCTCTGCAAGCAGCCACATCAGAGAAATTAGAAGGAACCATATAAATGAAACAACATTGTTTTGTACATCCTCTGCAGGGTTAATCATTTGTGTTTCTTAAAATTAGTTCAAAACCAATTATTGAACTAATTAGGACTGTTTATGTACAGCCAAGCAAAACTATTGCAGGACTGCAAGTGGTAACTTGTTTCTAGAAAAATGATCATCGTTAGCTGATAAATAATTATCATATATGTGGTAAATATCCTTATCATAGGCTACTACTATACAGTTCCAACCTTTTCTTCTTAGTCACTGTAGTGACTACAAAGGGAGAACTCCAAAGGCAGCTGGTGAGTAAGAGAATCAAAGTGTTTGCTTGTTAGAATGTAATAAGACACTAATCAAACTATGGGACTTTTTGGCATTTTAAAATACTGATTATCGGTGCTGCTTGGGAAAAAGTAAAAAATTCAGTGGACTCCTTTTCTTCATTTCTGTTAGAGAGTGCAGTTACATTAAAATATGTTTGTTGCACAAAATGCTGAAATTTTATTTTGGGGCAAAAGGACAAAGTTGAAGATTCTTTTTTCTCTTTTGGGATATTTTGAGTGAAATAGTTTAAATATTCCTTTAAAAATGGCTTTTTGATTTTAAAAAATCCCATTGTATATTATACAGAGTTAAAAGTCATAATTGATATGTCATATCTTGATTTTTCTCAAAATGAGCTATTTCATTTTACCCAAAGTGTTTGATTTTTCCTGGGGTTGTACTTCAAAAATTGTTGAAGTACAATTACAATTTCTTCCAACTGTAGTAAAAGCACATTTGAAATCATACATACAGTGGAATTTCTGTTCCCTGCTGTCACGGCGGGCTCCACCAGGGAGGGCCATGATCTCCCTGAGGTCCCTCTCGCTGCGTCGAGGCCGGCCCAAGAACACCCTCTTATTCTTGCCCACCATGTCTTGTTTGTAAATATATATATTGGGAGGCTGCCTTATACCGCCTTGGGCACGGCGTATCGGGACCTCTGTCCCCATAGTCTTCCAAACTCTAGGTGCTCTTCCTGTATATTGTTTGCTCCCCAGGCGCCCTAGCCTTATAGAGCTACGCGTGGCTCCGACCTACCCCTGATACTACACCCCAAGCCTCGCGGATGTACCGAATGTTGGTTTGTCTCCTCTGTATTCTAGTCCGCTCTCGGGCCTTCTCTGTATGCTCGCCCACTCTGGGCTTTCCCTGAAATACTGCCCTTCCCTTGGGCTTTCTCTCTAATGTGGCCCCTTTTCCTAGGGCCCTCTGCAGCCCACACTGGGCCTTCTCTAAAATAATTGAGTCCGCTCTGGGACTGCCTAACAAGCCACCAGTCTCCTCGGCCCACTGCATGGCTACCCTCTCTACTGCCGGGTATACCGTGCTGCTATCCCCTTTGACCGGGGACCACTGCAGCATTTGCCCTTCTCTGGAGGTGCTGTGCTGCTAACCCCTTTTCTCCAGGTCCACCACAGCACCCTGCCCCTGGCTGAGGTCTGTCACCGCACTAGCCTGTTGCTGGGCTTTTCACACACATCCTGGGCTCCTCAAATAGCGTTACCCCTCTCAGGCTCCTCAAAATACTGCTCCCTGTCTGGGGCTCACCATGCCCATACCTAGGTTCTTCAAATGCCCCTCCCTGGGCCTGGGCAGTCTGTACCTCGTAAGTTATGCGTTTCCCTGGCGCTAGCTGTGCCTCCACTGGGCTTCTTCAAAGGTTGCCCCCTCTCTGGGGCTTGCTGCGCCCACACTGGCGCTGGGGTCCCCCCACCACTGGGGTCTCTTTATGAGGCCTCCTCTCACCCCTTATAGCCTCACCCAAACCACTGGTGTAATACAACACTACCAAAACAAAACACCAGCCTCCCAGCTATAACTAAACATAAGGCACCTGGCCATAACAACATACGCCTCCTGGCTATATCTCCACATTATTGCTCCAGCCTCTGGAGCTCTTGTGGGCTACACTCAGATTCTGTTTCCTGGGGCTCCTGCCCCTCTGGCTGCTGGCAGGGAACTGCCAGTCTGGTCTTGGCTCTGGGCTTTATAAGAGCCAAGCCCTGCCCCCTTAGGATCAACTGACTCTCATGAGTTGCCCTGGAAACCCACAGCTGTGCTCATTATCCCTGCTAGGGCTTTTCCCCAGCAGATTTTCTCTCTCTGGGAGTGGGGCAGCAAGGTGCGCCGCGATACCTGCACTGATCTATCTAAAATGGAATGATATTAAATTATCCAGATTGAAAATAAAGTCCCACATCCTCAGATAGGACAACAATAGCTTTTAATTTACTTCAGTTTTTACCAGGTAAAGATTTGGCCTAAGTTTTTTCAATTTATTTTTCCCTGCAGAATTATGTATAGGTTTTTTGCTGGCTATTTAGTCTGCTTTTATTTTCTCTTTTTTCCTTGATTTACAATAGAACCCTACATTTTTACTTCACCTAGTTCAGCCAGTAAATGTGATTTCTATAGTTACTTACTATTTTGGAGACAAGGTTTTGGGTGAATTTGATATCTTTTATTAGACCAACTCAAATGGTTGGAGAATCGTTATTAAGCAAGCTTTTGGGTTCAAAAACCCTTTGTCAGGCTAAGGAAGTTTCAGCAGTTGGTGTGTGCTCTTCCTGGATGGAATGAAAAGTAAAGAA
>JAGPOW010002742.1:51086700-51097218 GCA_030014935.1 Caiman crocodilus
CTGTACCATAGTTCAAATGTAGCCCATACTCCCTCTGACTCGGTATCTTGACTCAGCATTCTATAACCCGGCAACAGAGTTTTAGTCAATCAAGTTTAAATAGCACTCCCATCTTGGGACCGGGGAACGTACTGCCCAAGATGCCTATTAAACTAACGGGGTGTATGTGTCTCGGGGCGGGGCGGGGGGGGGGAAGAAAGTCCTTAGTAAATATAGATTAGAACTGGTCTGATAAATGCTGAGCTGGGTGTGTGTGAACATGGGTTGATTAACATTTGGAGCACAGATTCCCCATCATGCAGTACTCCCCTGCTTCTCTTGTTCCAGAATTCACAGCAGTCTCTGCTTCAGGCTTTCTGTTTTCCATCTGTCATGTAAATGAATGGTCATTGGGTTCCATCTCAGATGCAAATGAGACCTAGGGCAATTGGTTCACTCTTGTCACCCTTATTTGAGGGTCTCAGGTGTGTCTCTCACTGCATCTTAATCAGTTTTGTTTAGGTAGAGGAGAGGAGGGAAGGGGTGAATCCTTGTGAGTCAGACAGATTGCATCCTGTGCCAGGGTTGCCCAAGAACACAGAGCTGAGACGTAACTATTAGGACCCTAATACTACCTATTACACTGCAACTGTTAGGTTGTTCTGTAGCTGTTATTGTTATGTTCTACTGATAAGGAGTGTGAGGCACGGCACACCACTGTTGTCATCAGCAAAACAGCATACAAGTAAGAAGCCGAGAAACCACATTCCAAAGCAGAATTTTACAAAATCATGACCTTTGTCATTTATGGGTTTATGATATTTGCCTCTCCCAGCACAGAGTCCCATCTGTCTTTCCTCCCTTTCTTCCCTATCTTTTATTTCAAAGCACTATTTCCAGTTGGTAGTTTGCTCTGTATGTATCTTTTCATAGCAACTGATGATGTGAGCTTGGGCTCACGAAAGCTGATGCATCTCTGATGTAGTCAATCTATAATGAACATTCTACCCTGCCTTCTAAAACAAATATAACTATTTGCATGCATATATATATGTGTACATGTATTAAGGCCCAGATATACATCTATATAGTATGTATCTATATATCTTTAATAGATATCAAATGGAGTTTACACTTTTTGATCTTCTGCAAAATGTGGCATATTTTATTGTCTTGGGTGATAAAACTAGTAGATTGAAAGGGAACATGAGGTGAGGAAATATGAGCAAAATTTTAGCCATTACTGATTCATGTGCAAGGAGGATGCCTTTTGTCCATTGTTAAATCATTAAAAGGATTTGTGTTTGCACAAGTAAAAAATGTTTGACAGAAAAAATGCCACTGATGATAGAACACATGGTTATTTGTAAAATAAGTGAGTAAATAAGTGTAGTATAAGTATTTAGAGACGGGGCACGGGCAGGCAAAACGTTTACAGATATGGAATCAGAGAGACAGATAATGCAAATTCCTAAACCAGGATAAGCTGCATTAGTTTTTGGTGTCATTTGTTTTCTTCTATTCCAGGGCAGGTGTTCCCTAAATCTAAGAAAGTTATTACCAACCTAGTATTCCCCAGTAGCAAGTTATTCTTCCCAGTGTAGTCTATATCCATATATTGACCCACTGCACATTTCACTAGAGAAGAAATAGTCCATGTATACCCTTTGTCATACCCAGTATTATTCATGCATGCATGTAGCTGAGGATTAATAAACTGATTTTGACAAGTTCTATAGTAGTTCATTCTTTCAGTTGATCAAATTGCAGTACTCATATATGCATTAAATTCTCAAATGTATTTGAATACCTGATTCCATGTAATGTTATCACTTTATGGAGGCTGTGCATGTCCATTTGGGTGATCCTTTGTGGATCACCATGTGATTAGTCATTTTAGTTGTATGGCATTCTTTCTAATTTTTAATTTGAATTGTAATAAATGTAGCAAATAGTGGGACAACGTAGTGCCTCATATCTTTGTTTTTTTTCCTAAGATAGAATGTAAGCAGTTTGTGAAGTTAGAGCCCAAAACACCAGGATTTGAAAAATTGTAGAAAATTAAATGCATTCTTTTTTCAAAGAAAACAAATTATGTTTAATTGCAACTCATTAAGTCATGAAATTCCAATCAAAGAATGCTTTGTTTCTTCTTTGGAGATCCTAAACTGCACAGGATGGAAGCATCCTGCTGTTTTACCTCAGGCACACAGGAAAGAACTGGTATATTTCAAATTCTGCTGGAAGAGGTCGTACTCATCCAGCATCTTGCTCCTTGCTGCTTGAAAAAAAATAAAAACCAGAAACCTTATGTTGGTGCAGTGTTAAGGCAACAAATTTAGGCCGTAGTATGGCTATGGAACTTCTAAATATATATATATTTTTTACTTAGTTCTATTTCCCTTTCTTTTCTTCCACCTCCCTTACCATGTATATGTAATCCCATGTACGCTTTTGTTGATTAAGTCACATCTACACTTTCTTAGACGTTGACAGGGTTTGGATGTCATGAGAGCCCCCATATACATGCAGGTAAAGGCATGATAAGATCTAGTGCATGATCCTCACAATCAAATCTCCTGATATGCCACATGTGCATGGCAGGAGGCACAATTGTGTGGATCGCACATTATATCCCTTTGCACCTTATTGCCAATGCCAGGAGAGCCCAGTCCTGGGCTTCTCCTGCACTGGCAAGAAGCAAGCTCCCCTTGCTGTGTGTGGGGCCCCCCATGGCTAGATGAACTGTCAGCTGGAAGCTCCAGTTAGCTGATGGGGCTCAACATAGTACCCCCCAGCTTGAAGCTCCAATCAGCCCACATGAGTTTGGGGCCACATATTCAATTAATGGTGTGATAAGAAGTAGTTACAAATTTATTACACTTATGTTCTGAAATAATTTTATAGCTTATTTCTCTTTTTATCACTACATTAATTAATTGAACAAGTGGCTGGGTGACCACTTAAGCCATAATTAACTGGTTAAATACACCTTAAATGCAATGTGTAAATGAGGCTTGAAAGTCTAACAAAGGTGGCAGTTTGACTGTTCCTGCACCATTTGACACATTGCAGGAATTTTTATGCGTATTTACATTTTTTATTGTCTATTTTCACTAATCAGAATTTAATGAGGGCAAAACAAAAAGACAACAAAGCTTTGCCTCATTGCACCTCACATTGACCTTGTGCTGCTATTACGAATTTAAGCAAACAGGCTTTTGCTTTTAACTTGATGTGCTTTTTTTGTGTCTTGGTTTTTTTCCCCAAGTATAACCTATTCATCATTATCAGATGGGAGAATAATACATAATCCAGTTCTTAAAACCAGATTTAAATCAAATCTAAGCATAACAATAAAAATATTCTGTGGCTTTCTAAAGCAATTTGACACATCTGAAGAAAATATCATTTGAGTCACTGGTCACTTTGCAGGTTAAAATTCTTGACCTCTTAAAGTCCATAGAAAACTTCCGTAAACTTTAAAAGGGTCAGCTTTCCCCTTCAAGAATGGGCTGAAAAATTAAAGGACTCACAGAGTAGGTTTCAAGACTTAGTTTAGCCTAACTTCAGTAGGAATCATTGGGGAAGGGTTTATATTTAGGTATACATTTACATTTAAACTTGAACTAGTTCCCAAAGGAACACTTCTTGTCAAGGCAACTCTAAAAATTGGGAAAAAATGACCTGACAGAATAAAATGAAGTCAGGATGCAACATGCCTTGTTTTTGGATGGCAGAATGAAGAAGTTCTTTTTGTGCACATCGGCACATGATGCTTCATTGCCATAGCAACACACTACCATGACATAGGATCTGTGGGCATCTACACGTGACCAGCACTACTTTGCTGTAGTGCCGATACAGTGAATTATCTGCTATAAAAAACTGTGCCACGTGTACAGCGTAGTACAGGCTGTTACTGCCGAGTTTTAAGCTACTTTTGGAAGTACTAAATCACAGTGCAGTGACAACATTGCCATAACACAGTGTATAGATTTACCCTTCTTGTAGTAAGGAACTGAGTAGCAGCAGGAGGAAGCTGAGTCTGTTCATTTTTCTGCTCCCTGAATACAGATTTTACTTTCACCTTTCCCTATAACCAGCAGAAACATTTTTACCCTATTTCTCACTTATAACATGCACAACAACTTCCAGCAGCCATTTTTGGGGAGGAAAATTTGTGTTGTATGTATATATCCTAGGGAATTGCACCTGGCTTAAACTATGCATGTATGTGCTGCAATGTTGGGATCCTTTCAGAAGCATCCTGTTTACAGTAGGTACAGCTACATAAGTGAACAAAGCAAAGTGCAATGAAGTAAAAAAGCACATTCTGTATTAAGTTCTTTTGAATGTATTAAATCATTTATCTTCTCATTTTCTAATTTTCTCCTCTGGCTTTTCAAAAATTGTTACATGTCATCATAACCACAAAATGAAGCATGTGTTCCTTAAAGAAAGGTTTCCAAGTTTTTTTCCAAAACAAATACAGGCTTCTGGTTTATAATATGCTTAATCTATGTCTCAACAAATAAATGTATCATCTACAAGCCTGAGAGGTTGCTGTACCATCTGGTTTGCTTTTCTTCCCTGCTTTCCCTCCAAACACAGAGTAAAATACTTTTATTTGTTTCTAGAATTCATAAAATTAAGTATTGGCTTTCAAAATATAAGTAGAACATGCATTTAATAAAGGTAGGTGTATCCAAAGGTAAGAGGTGGGTCTGAACCAAAAATCACATTCCAAAGGTTTTTGTTTAGGATTCTGATGCAAGTTGAAAGTAAGTCCAGTAGTAGATTACCTAGGCAAACTGGGCCTGATTCTAGCTACACCTATATTGGTATAAATCACGAAACACCAGTCAAAGTACATTAGATTAAAAGACATAAGTGTGAGGAAAATCTGAACCCCCAATTTTTAAAGTTCTGTGCATGATCCAAAGCAGCAGGGACCTAACCTTTTGGTAGGCATACTGCAAATTAGCCTCACACCCTCCCTGAATTTCACTCTGATCTCCATCCCTTGCCTAATGTGCAACTTTCTTTTCAGCTTCCTGCCTGATTTGGTGCTCTGCTGTCTACTCCCTGCCCTATTGGCCATTGTGTTGCCTGTCTCCTCCCCAGCTTGCCATGTGTCACATACCTGTGACTCAGATTGGCCATCCCAGTCCAAAGCATGATCATCCATATGTATTGGGACTGGGATTATTCAGAGATGTTACTTCATTTCAGTTGGTTGTGAATTGGAGGGCAAATTCTAGTTGTGGGTATGCAAGTGTGAATCTTGTTCTCACAATTTTCTGACAGCAGGGGTTGGCAACCTATGGCCAGCAGGTCAGATCTGGCCTCTGGAGACATTTGACCCAGTCATAGACACAGGATTTCAGCACCCAGATTGACACATTTTGGGATAGGGGTGGCCAGGTGTGCAGGTATTAGGACACATCCACCACCATCACTTTTCCTAGTGACCACACAGAAAAAGTGCCCACCACTGCCACTCTCCCCCATGGCAGTGTGGGTAGAGTGTCTGCAACTGGTACTCATTACGGGGGCCATCCCTGTGTGGGGGGACAAATCAGGGTGAGCGCCCTGGGCCCCATGCTTTGGGCGGCCCCATGGACAGTCCTGTACAGGCCCCACCACAGCCACCATGTGCTGCTGCTGCTGAGTGCTGCTGGCTCTGCTGCCACTGTGTACTGCTGACTCCAGCCATTACCTCTGGTCCCCTGCTCCACTGTCTCCGGGCACTTGCCCACCCCACTTGCCAACCCCACCTTGCCAGCCTGCATAGGCTGATATGCCCCAGGCTCCGCACATCACTAGGGACGGCTCTGCTCATTCGCATGACTATGGTGGAAAGACAATGTTGCCCACGCACTGGCATTACCCTTATCAATTAACCTGAGTATGTGTTTAAGTGTTTGCAGGATCAGGATGTTAGCTACTCATCTTTCAAGTCCTACATCTTGTAATCATATAGCTATGTTAAAAATGTTATTATGTTTTATCTCATGCAACACATACTTTTCCCAAAAAATCAGCCCGCTCCACATTGGGAAGTGTGTCTTAAACAAGGAAACTGATTTTTCTGCCCAGAATTTTTCCACCCTACTTTGAGTCCTGTTTTAAAACCAACTGTATGGGAGCAGCAGTGGCATGTCTTTTCAGGTATCTGAGGGGATCAATTGATTTAATGGCTCATTGTTCTTCACTCTACAGGTGTTAACAATTGTTTCTTTTCTTTAATGGTCTTTGATCCACTAATCAAGCTAAACTTTCTTCTGGTAATTTTGCTGTCTGCTAACTACTGATATCTCTTTTCTAGTCTTATAGACTTTTAGCTGTGTCCCTGCTTTATGTAGCCATAACTCTGGAAAAATCTTTTTTTTCTTTATTTTGCCTTCCCAAAAAACAAGATACGTTTTTTTTTATTGTAGGACAGGTATGCTAGAAAATATGGTAGATGTGGCCAAAAATATTTTTATTCTTCTATCTACGGTGCCTTTTTACAGTATATCTGGTTGCAGGAGAATTAGAGATAGTTACAACATACATATTATAATAATAATTTTCACTAGAATAAAGAACAAAACAAGAATATAAAGAGCCTTAAGGACAGTAGAGCAAGAAATGCTGACAGGAGGTTAGTCTTATTTTATCCTAAATTGTTTGAACAAGATATTATCATGATGGAGGCTCATTAAGTCTTATACTGTAAAAGATATAATGTAAACAGATGAAAACTGTTTATAATTCATACCTAAAGAACCTCCCATGTGTATCACATCTACTGATAGATATGAATGTATCTCTTTGCCATCCTCTATCATGGAGATGAAGAACAGGTAGCTCCAGGGATAGTGCAAGAAGCACCTTACTTATCATAGAATTTAATCTTCACTACTTTCTGTAAGCAGTGCCATTGGCTAGATCACAGATTGTTCCAATGCAAGCTGCAGGACCAATTGAAACTTACTTTTAACATTTAAAAATCTCTGTTGACTGCTGACTAATTAATTTTTCAGTATAGTCAATATTTTCTCTCTACTAAGTTGTACATTTAATTGCACTATCCATTTTCCTTGAGAATTACAAGAATTTCTTGGAGATTTTACTTTTTCAGTCCTTACACCAAATATCCATTGTACTAGAGGTTGGGGAACCTCATGACAGGCATATTCCATGCTACTTACACAGGCAAAATCCCCATGGAAGTTAGATGGACTGCTTTATTTGTTTAAAACTGAGCATGTGTGTTAGAATCTTGGTGTACTGGAGCTGAGAGTAGAGGAATCAAGTTGCTTAGCAACATAGGATTATTTGGGTAAAATAGTTGTCTGCAGGATAGGGCAAGTGATTAGAAATTTGGATAAGCATTTGAAAGAATGTAGGTACCATGTCTGCTTGCAGATCTCCAAATATCTGAGGTTGGGAAAACAGACTAAAGATACTATGAAAACAATCTTTCTTACCTGGATTTCCAGTACTTCTTTGATTTAGTTGGATTGGAAATATTGCAAGAATAGGTTTGTTGGAAATCATTGTCTCCTGGGTATGCATCCACTCAGTATCAAAATTAAATACATAGTTACATTTGCTTCTAGATTCTTCCCACTATCAACTTTCACACTATTTCTACCCACTCCCCACCCCACCCCCCAAAAAAGATTTCAGTTTTAGGTTAAAAAATAGGGTTATTTTTTATTTTACCTGATGTAGTTATCCCTTTCCTTGTTATTCATAAGATCTTATCATTGTAAGAGTGGTAGTTATTTAAGAGTGTAGAGTGGTATCACTGTAAGAGTGGTAGTTGATGGAAATCAATCACTGTGGTGTGCCATGACCAGTGGGGTCCCCCAAGGCTCTGTCCTTGAGCCTATTATTTTCAATTTCTTCATTAATGATGTGTTCATTGGTGTCAGAAGTGGACTGGCCAAAGTCGCTGATGGCACCAAACTTTGGGGAAAAGTGTCCACACCTGAGGAGAGAACGGTGATCCAGGCCAACCTTGACAGGCTCAGAAAATGGGTGGACATTAATATGATGGCCTTCAACTTCAAAAAAAGCAACGTACTCCACCTTGGGAAGAAAAATTTGCTGCATGCTTATAGGCTCGGCAGTGCTATGCTATCTAGCACCACGGCTGAAAGGGACTTGGGGGTCGTGATTGACCACAAAATGAATATGAGCCACCAGTATGATGTAATATCCAGCAGAACAAGCAAAACTCTGGCTTGCATCCATAGATGCTTGTCTAGGAAATTCCAAGATGTCATCCTCCTGCTGTACTTGGCTTTGGTGAGGCCACAGCTGGAGTACTGTATCCAATTCTGGACTGCACAATTTAAAAAGGATGTAGAGAAGCTTGAGAGAGTCTAGAGGAGAGCCATGCACATGATCAGAGGGCAGGAAAACAGGCCTTATGATTAGAGGCTGAGAGCTAAGGGACTCTTCAGCCTGGAAGAGCACAGGCTCAGGGGGGACATGGTGGCTGCCTACAAGTATATAAGGGGTATACATCAGGATCTGGAGGAATGCCTGTTCATCAGAGTGCCCCAAGGGATGACAAGGTCAAACAGTCACAAACTTCTCCAAGACCATTTCAGGCTGCACATAAGGAAGAACTTCTTCACAGTCTGAGCCCCCAAGGCCTGGAGGAGACTGCTACCAGAGGTGGCAGCACCTACTCTGGATTCCTTTAGGAGTCAATTGTATGTTTAGCTTGCAGGGATCCTGTGACCTCAGCTGACTTCCTGCTCCTGGGGAAAGGGCCTGGATTCAATGATCCTACAAGGTCCCTTCCAGCCCTAATGTCTATGAAATCTATGAAAGGGGTGTTTTGTTTTTTAAATCTCTGGTGACATGCATCTTCTTCCACTTTGGTATAACTTTTAATGCAAGCAATGTAGTACCTCTACATTTTGAACTTTGTCTTATAGTTTTGTTTCTGTCACATTATTATTACACTGTTGGCTTGAATTTATTTCAATATTTTGCTAAAAAATGTGAATAACATGTTAGAATCTTGAATTATGATTCTTTAGCAGTTGTTGATTTCTCAGTAGAACAGGATATGCTAAAATCCAACCTGTAGCAATGTATTAGTGGATAATTATATTCCTATAATGGATAATTATATACCCACAGGAAAAAAGTATAAACTGAAAGGGGTGACTGGACACTGATTATGTACTTTATGTTTCTGGGATCTATTTGAACCATTTAGTCAGTTTAAACAGTAAAGTTACAAGCAAAATTGATAAGTGCTCAAAGTAATGCATTGTATTAAAACAGCTAGATTCTTGCTAAGTTTGGAGCTAGTGGCATGCATGAAGCCGTTAAAATCTACAGGTAAGTTTCTCTGCTGGTTCTATAAAGAATCTAATGAAGATGGATGTTCCATTGAATGAAAGAACAATAATATGTGGAAAAAAGTATTTATTCTAGTAAGAAAATACTTCATCTTTAGTTAAATAAACTGATCACCAACCTTTTAGTTAAGATCAGAGAAGCAAACTGGCTCATGGGAATGAAAATTTAGAGACCTGTGCATATTCTTAGAGCTTCATACACCTTGTACTGTGAATTGCACAAATATTGATCAGTGTTAGTGCTAGCTTAGAGTTTGGAGCAGTTACACCTTTCATCTAGAAACCCTACCTGCACAGCTGTGACTTGCTACTAGAGGTCTGGTGAGCTGGGGCAGGACTAGGCAATGCAGCTGTGAGTTGCCACTAGACAGCTGGTGAACCAAGACAGGCTTCAATCCCTGCTCTATGAGCAGGGGAGAGAGAGATTTTGAGATGGTGGAGGACTTCAATTTGGGCAGCATATTTGGGGAGTGGCCACATCTTAATAGAACAGGAGTTCAGCAGTGTGGATAAGAGATAATCATGCCCTGGAGCGGTGTAAATTTGAACCACATAATAAGTGTTTAAAACCACTTTAAGGTGTTCATGTGTGGACAATCCAGGGGTTCAGAGCTCCAGGAACCAGCCAAAATTCTCTTGTAGCAAGGCCTTTAGATTCCTATTTGTTTTGGTAAGTGTACAGAAAGAATACTGATGGAGAAAATTTTACAACTTGCACATAAACATACCAATCATTTTGTTGTAGAATGAACTGTGTCAAATTGAGGTTATTGTGACAAGTATGTAAAGGATTTACATTATCTTAATGCCACCAGTGAAGTACATCTTTCAGTACTTACATCCAGGGAAACAGTAATTTTGTCACAAAGTTAGCTCCCTGTGATTCATTTAAGATAGGAATGGAATGGTTTTAGGGCAGTGCTTCTCAAAGTGGTGGTCCACAGACTGGGGCCATACCATGAGCCACTGGTTGCCAGGAGTTGTCAGGAAAGAAATATATTTGCCTGTCCGCAGAGAGTTGTCAGGAAAGAAAGAAAGAAATATATTTCAGAAGCATAACATTGATATAGCACCACAGTTTGTATGTTCCAACACTCCAGGTGACGTCATGTTTTACGAGGTGAGGAAAGAGAAAAAACAGCTAGTCGCACATTTGTTTAGC
>JAGPOW010002742.1:51097318-51239183 GCA_030014935.1 Caiman crocodilus
CTGTTACACACAGTTGCTACCACTGGCTGAACCAGGCACTGGTCCCTGGGCCACTGGAAAAAAATTGCCAGTCCTCCACATCAGATATTTTGGAAAGCACTGTTCTAGGGGACATGCTACGTGTTTGTAATATTAAACCATTCCATCTCCTACTCTGATTTTTGGAAAAATAAATAATTCTGCTGGGTATATTTGACAGACTATGCCCGCAAATCAGCAAGGTACTTAAGCTTGTTCTTCAGTTGCATTGGCTTCAGCTGGATTTAAACGCACAATTGCATGCTTTGTTGAGACGTTGCCCATATCTTCCTGATGTGTGGTGTTGCAGTTATGCTTCATTAAATCAGAGGATATAAATAGGTCTCCTGGAAAATTTAAATTACGGGCAAACTATTACCAAGGAAGGAGTTGTGTTAATAGTTTGTATCCAGTATTCCTTAAACTGAACAGCATATACATTTCTACATATGTCTGATTTTAATGTGTTGTGGGTTTTTTTGTTCCATAGGGAAATGATTATATGTTCTTCAGTATAACTGATTTTTTCTTTCTGTCAAGCAAAGAAAGGCCACTTAGGTGCTATATTACTAAAATTATATTCAGTCTCTGCATAGACTCATTCACAATTAAAGAGATGTAATTCAATTTAGTTAATTAAGCTAAAATGAATTAAGGAAATTTGCATGCAGCTTTTCACAGATTTGTTTGTATCATATTTACAAAGCTAAACTCTAACCACCATCCCCTTACACTAGGGCTCCTGACACACTTTTTACACTTAAGACCTAATTAACTAATCAGGTCTTAAGTAGTGTCCTGCACACACACATATTCAATTAATGGCATGAAAAAAGCAGGAATAAGCAACAAAGTTATTGTAAAAATGTGTAATAACTTTGTCACTGTTCCTATCATGCTTTTGATTGATTGAACATGTGGCCAGTACTCCCAATTACCCCAGTCAGCTGACAGAGTTCGCAGCTGTGCCCTGCTTCAGGGGACCACCATGTATCCCATGGCTGGGAGCTCCGTCAGTTTTTTAAAATTCCAGCTTAGCTGATGGGACTCCCCAGCCATAGCAGCAAAAACTGCTCATGCTGGGGGAGCCCAGGACCATGATCTCAAGCTTCTCTGGCACTGGCAATATGGTATGATGTCATCTGATGCTGGATCCCACAAACACTCCTCTTGCCATGAATGAGTGGCATGACAGGAGGTGTGATTGTAGGGATCATGCATTTGATCTTATCACACCTTTTTAATGTTTGTCAGTGACCTATCTGTTTTTACTGTGTTTTTAACTGACCAAGAGGGTTAATAGATTTGTCTTGGCTTACTCTTCAAAAGCACAATCATACTGTGCTCAAATCAGTACTTGGTTAATTTACAATGCCTATCAACATCGAATAATTTCCAGACATAAATTTTCCTCTCCTCCCCACAAGTAAATTTGTTTCAAAGGACAGACAGATTATTGTAATAGACGGCATGCTCCTGAAGCTATATACTTCTGCCTACTTTGATGACCTACATAAATATTCATTTCAAAACAAAGTTTCTGCGTGGTTTATGATGTCATTAAATCAACTCCACAGGGAAGAAAATGCTTTTTCCAACCTTTGGCAATCACAAAAAAACTTCTACTGATGTGCTGAGGTTCATAGCAAAAATGAATTGTGAAAAATGCCACAGTGTATACATGGAAGCAGTGGTGATGATCTTTCATTTGTAGTGATTCTTCAAAGCCTGGATCTAACAGATACTGTGGCAGCCACTGGTGGTGCCTGCCACTTTAAGGGCTGGGTCAGGCACCTAGCAGGTGCCTGATAGTGGCAGCCATTTTGAGAACCTAGTACATAAAGGCTGCAGTCTGTTGCTGCCAGGCAGGCAGAAGTATTGCCTAGCTGAGCTACAGCAGAAATAGTCTTGGAGGTAAGGACATGGATAGGAGGCCTTTGGTCCTGGACTTTATAAAATTGTACCATGCTGTGGATGGGTGGCCTGGTGGGGCTCCTAGTGGTGTGGGAGCCCCCAGGAAATGCCAGGCCAGTTACTACCCTGGTGTATGGTGGGTAGAGGTGCCTTAATTCCAACCCCACTTCCTAGTGAGTAACCTGGCAAGGAGGTCAGCAGGACCAAAAGGGGCCTACAGGGGGGTGCCCAGAGCAAATGAGGGTCAAGAAGCCCAGAGTTTGGGAAGGGGCATGAAGCCTTGGAAGGGGTGTAGAGCCTGGTGAGAGGCTAGGAGACCAGAGTGCAGCAGGGGCATGGAGCCAAATGTATTGATTTATATATAAGATGTGATGGAGCTGTATAAGGGGGTGTGTGCATGTGTGCATGATATATTTTAGTGTAGGAGTTATTTTTAGATGTGTAGTATTTATGGTGGAAAATAGTATATAAATGCTAAGTTTAGCATTGAGGAAACGGGGAACAGGGGCATATGCCAACTGAAATATTTTATAGTACAATCCCTGCATCAATGAGTGTTCAAATTAAATGTGGTTCCTGAAGTTCAACACTCAGATTAAAAATAAATATTCCCCAAATTAATTATAATTATTATTTATATTTATGTTTTAGCTTTACTGCATTTAATCTTTTATATAACTTGTAGGCAAAAATAAATATATAGATCAAGGTAATGAAAATTAGGACTGGTATCATTCATATACAATATTTGAAGAATGTCTTCATGAGGACACTCAGGATTATTAATCTTAATTAACTGTTAATTTACTAAAACTCTATTCAGTCTCTGCATAGAGACTCATTCATAATTAAAGAGGCCTTAACTAAGGTTAGTGAATTAAGTTTAACTTAATTAAGGCTGCTTTAATTTTGAATGAGAGTTTCCATGATCATTTAATGTGATTTAGATAATCTATTTTAAATTTTCACTTTGATTTGAAATTTTCTTTCCTGAATGGGTCTCTATAATCTATCCCATATCCTTACCTGAAGATTATGGGAGATACTTGTGGAAAATAATTAATAAGTCACTTTTAGTATAGTTAATAAAGAGAAAGATATACTATTCATATACTTGAAGGTTAGAAGTAAATTGGGTATCCCAAGTCCATTGATTTCTTCCCCCCCCACATTAAGTCAGGGCTGTCCAATTAGTGACCCATGGGTTACATGTGGCCCATAAAGGGTTAATCTGTGGCCCTGAGCTCTCAAGCACTGCATGATGTACTGCCTCTGGGGGTCATCCATGTGGTGCAAGAGGTGCAGAGGGATGTGTAGTAGTGGCCCCCACTGTTACAACCCATTCAGGTTGCAAGCCCCTGGCACCTCTAAGTTACACAGTCCTGCTTTACTTTGTATACCATTTTATTCCCCCAAATTCAATTTTTTTTGTCTCAGACAGCCCCTGCACTGAAGTACTCTTGTGCCTCAGCTGGACCCACCAGTGTCTACGCACGTGTTGCTGCACACTAAATAATGCTGGCATAGGGAAGTACTTCTATTAACTCTGCTGTAGGTTAGTACTTGTAAATTAGTTTACTGCAGCCTAATAAAGTTGCATGTGTAGACTCTAAGACATTATTGCAAAGCTAATTAGGCAGCTCTGCAGTAAATACTCATTCAGATGCATCCTATAAGTATTGTTTGTGTGTTTATGATCATTTTTGGCATTTGCCTCTGTCTTCCAGCTCTTCTTAGCCTTTTTTTGTTTAATTTAAAATAGTTCCTTTCCCCTCTTCTTCGTTACACCACATGTAAATAAGTTAACTTATTTCTACCTAGACTTTGAAACCGTGTTTATTGTGCTAGATTTTTTTTCACATAATGTGATTCCTAACCACTTGCCTGACAACTGCACTTTATCAAATTCCCTTCTCGCTGTACACACTGTAAGTCATCATCGTTCATTTTAACACAATAGAGGGTGCAATTCCGAAAGGCTTGAACTTGGATGGAAATATAATTGAAATATTCTTTTGATAGAGAAAATGTATTCAAAGAAAAATAGTTGGTTTTTTTTACTGTACAAGATTAATGTTGATAGTCTTTTCCTGCTATTATTTATGTTTAGTGTACCTAACAAAGTATTTTGATTTAACTAAAAATCTATAACAATAGCTTATCAGTGCCCCACAATTGCTTCAGTTAAATCAATATTAAAATAAGATCATTTTTAATTGTACCCTTTCTATATACTTCTCTTTTATTCACTCTCTAGCTCTGTGTGTATATGCATGTGTGAAGGAGAGGAAATACATGCACATGTGCACGTGGAGTGTACTGTATCGAAAAAAGTTTCTAAAGTTTACTACTGCATCTAAAGCAAAGCTCCAGACAGATTCTCATGATTAAGGATTAAAAACGTATTTTTCTTTCCTGTGGTCTATCAGTAAAAAGTGTTTCTTCTGCTTTATACAGCACTAGTGAGACCTCACATGAAATGCTGTGTCCAGTTTTGGGCCCTCAAGAAGGATGTAAATTGTTTGAAAAGTGCATAGCAGCAAAAATTATTTTGGGCAAGAGAACATTTTGGGCATGTTTTATGAAGGCTGAAAAAAAATAGGGTTATTTAAACTGCAGAAGAGAAAACTGAGAGGAAATTTGACAAGAACCTTCAGGTACCTGCAGGGTGATTACAGGCAAGCCTTTTTCTTCATGGCTGTAAGGGATAGGACTAGGAGCAATGGCCTCAAGTGTCAGCAGAGGAAATTTAGGTTGGAGATTAGGAGGCAGATTTTGACCATCAGGGTGGTTGAGGATTGGAATAAGCTACTTAGAGAAACTGTCTGTCTTCGGAAATTGTCAAGAGCAGGGTTGGACAAGCTGGGACAGCTGGACAAGCTGGGGCAGAGATGCTCCTACCTTGAGCAGGGGCTTGGACTAGATGACCTGGTAAGGTGCCTTCCAGTCCTTTCCTATGATTTTTTTTTTTAAAGTTCCCTTCAAATCTGGCAATTGAATAATTGTCCAATACAGAATTTATTATTGTACTTTCCTCTTAAACATATCACATAGTTCAATGTCAAAACCCAATACAGGATTAATAGGAATTACTGATGTGATACAGTATATTTTTTTATATTATTTCCCATGACTATATATTCTCATGTACTTGGTGACAATTACAGAGGTTGCAGTGTATATTATCTGTGTAATACATGAGTAATTTTTTCATACCCCATGCTTATAGTATTAATGCAGTAGCTTCTGTTCAGTAACCTGTGGGTGGCTTGTAGTCTCTAATTGCTTATAAATGCTTACTTTCTGTGCTGGCACTTCCTTGTCCCTCTATCCACAGAAAAAATATAACAGTGGTACCATAATAAATAGGGGACTTCAATTTCTAGTGCTCTCAAATCTTTTACCTTTCAATAGCACTAGCATTTTCTAAAAAGAGAAAATCTTGTTTTCTAGAGTCCATCAGCATAGGCTTTTCCTCTTCATAAAAATAACAGTAGATTTAATATTTCTGAAACATAAAAATCAAGGTTGTGCTAGGGTTTTTTTACTCTATATTCTGAGCAAGTTAGTAGGATGTAAATGAAGTATGATGTTAATATAAAAAAATATAGCTCTGTAGTTCTGTATGTTAAGTTGTTGTAGATTCCATTATTTCATGGTATAGACATGCTTTTCTTTTAAAATGGAGTTGCTGTAAGAAAAGCACAGCACATTTGTCTTTTACCATGATGAAAGCTGGAATTAATGACCCTTCTACCTGTTACATGTGTTATGCAATTAATGGGTTAATTGCACAATTAATTTAGACATATGTGCGAAGTAACTATCATGCCATAAAGAGGTCTATCCAGCTATAAAGTTAAGAGTGTGAAAAAGTGTAACAACTTTATAGCTGGTTTCTATTCAGATTTAAGTTGAATGTGTATCAGGGAATATATGGCTATGTCCCTGCAGCTGGAATCCCCTTCAGTTGATTCTGCAAATGATGGAACTCCTAGCTATAGCAATGCCCCACAAAATAACATGGCTGCAAGTCCTACATGCAGCACCCCACACTTTCCACAGTGGCAAGTCTCGCAGCTGAAAATAAGTTTGCTGCTTACCCTTGTAGGAAAGCCCAGGATTGCAATCCCAGGCTCTTCCTGCACCAGCACTAAGGCATGATTGAATCTGAGGTAGTCATGCCTCCTGCTATGCATGTGTGGATTGTGCATCAGATCACATGTGGATCATGCATCATGCCTTGATATCAACACTAGCTAATTGCCCTACAAGAATGATGGATGTCAGGGAGTGTTTACATAGCCCCCTTCCCTATTGCCCCCAACTCACTCTTCAGGGCTGGTCATGTAAAGACTTCTGCCACGGCCATCTCCTCTAGTCTCCAGTGCAGCGGCTCCCTCCCTCCATCCACGGCAGGGCTTCCCCTTGCATGGCCCTCCCTCCCCATTTTCTCCCCTCTCACCTGCTTTCCTGCCAACATCCCCTCTAAGAGAGGCTTCTAGAACCCATTTCTCCTCTGTACAGGACCTGAAAAATAAATTTGTTATGTGGAACATATGTAAACATAATGCATGTGTATATCAAATTCTAGATGATCCAGGGCAATTTGTTGTTTTCTGTATATCTCTATTTTAGGAATCTGGGATGCATTATGTAGCTTGCTCAAAGAGAAATTCATATCAATTTCTAGGATGATTGCCCCTGCATAAGGATTACTTACAGGGAGTCTAGCCAAGGAAAGGGTGACAAACAAAAATTTACACAAGAGAATGTACTGATAGAGAAAGCCAGTTTACTGTTTTGTTGAATAAATTCAAAACAAAATACCTGTGTTTACTTCAAAACACAAAATATTCCCACTGAGTCCAAACAACCTGAAACGAATGTGTAAAAATATCACATTTGATGATATTGGGATAAGATACATGTCTTGTTTTTGAAAGGCAGAATAAAAGAACGGGGGGAAAAAAATCTTTCTTTGTTGTAAGCAACTGAATAGCATCAGTTAAAGATGCAGTAACTTTCACTTTTGTGTGGCTGAAGCTTAAGCAGAAACTGCTGTTATCATATTCCCTTGCTTATAATGTGCACCAAATTTCCTGAAGCGGTTTTTTGGAAAGAAGTATGTGTTCTATGTCAGCAGTAATTAATTTTGATTTTACCCATTGTGAAACTTGAAAACTTGGACAAAATCTGAATTTTCCACATGAAAACTTATTTTTTGGAAACAATATTTTACATCAGAATTAATTATTTTCTCAGAAATTTCCAACCTGCTGTTCAGGTAGCCTTGTGTGGTAAGTAAGCTGATTGGTAAAGGGAGATTGGAAGATGCCTATCCTGCACTGAGCACTTGGGAAGCATAGTGCCAAAGATTGAACCAAAATTAATAAAGCCCATACAGCCTGATGACTTATCACACTGAAACCAACAACAATTACTGTATTTACCTGAATCTGAGAGAGAGCTTTTTTCCCCATTTAACATGGGGAGGAAAGTAAGCAAATCTGAGTTGAGGGGCTAATGGGAAAAGGCGGGGTGGGGGCAGTGGTGCTGTGGCTCTGATTCTGGTCTCGACCTGGAGTAAGAAACATAGCAGCTGCCTGCACTCCACAGCTTTTGTCTCCCTCTGCCACCTCTCCCACTGCCTCTGCTTGCCCTGCTGCAGTAGTGTGCGTGTGTGTGTGTGGGAAGGGGTGGGCTTTATGATGTCTCTCGTACAATTGGATTCTATAATTCTGTACATGGGAAACATACAATAAATTTATAAACTTTCTATCTATACAGTCAAGTTTTTGCAATGGTTATCTTAAATTCAAGGTAATCTTGGATTTGGCTAAATACAGTATATATTATGTCAGAATTCAGGAAAATAGCACACTTGTACAAAAATCTGCTGCTTTTATTTAACTTATTTTTCATTGTATATTAGTTCTAAATAATTGTCTTATCATTGAACCTAAACAATAAGAAAGCATTATATTAAAAAATAAAAGATTTGAATGTGTATCAATTTGGAAAATGAATAGAAAAATTGTTTTTTATTCAAACTCAAAGTGTAGACAATAAATAGGAATGTATGTATATCAAAATTCATAGTTGTGTGTTTTTCAGCCAAAATAAATAGTTAATCAGTAAAATATGTTGATGTTAATTTATAAAAATACCTGCATACTTGTCTAGGGTATGCACTTCATGTGGCATCTATGCTGAACTGGCTCTGCATGCTGCACCTTGGCTGTAGGCCTAATGCAGCCTGATCTAAACATCTGCATTCTTCTCTTGTGTACCTTCATTATAACTGTGATCTCTTTTTAACAATACATGATTCCCAGCTTTTTCTCACAAAGCCATGGAAAGTTTTACTTCAGGTTATTATCACAACCTGTTTGAACTTAAAATTGTTTTGGACACATCTTTTCTGAAATGAGGTAATTAGTAATTGACAGTATTTCATTTGGGAGTGGTGAAAGTTTGATGTGTATACAATGACATTATATTATTTTCATAAGTCTTCTGCTTTTGTTTCTGGGCTCCTCAGTGAATTGAGGATTAAGGTGTCCTCAGTGAGTTGAGTACAACAGCATTCAGGGTTTATTGTTTTGTTTTCTTCTAAGCAGTTTAAGTTAATTTGTAACTTGGCTAGTTTTCTGAGGGGCATAAGTTATTCCGTTAAGTGTTCAAAACTCCTTATTTTTAGGAATAATATAGTTTATCTGTCATTGGGGGTTGCATTTACACATGCAATTAATATGCAGCAATAAATTGTGGTTCATTTCATGCTGGAGTTTATTGTTCCCAAGTGTAACATTTACACATGCACCTGGGACCACTGCACATTTCATAGATTTCATGGATACCGGGGCTGGAAGGAACCTTGTAAAATCATCAGGTCCAGCCCCCTGCCCAAAGGGTAAGAAGTCAACTAGGGTCAAAGAATCCCAGCAAGATAAGCATCCAAATGTTTCTTAAAAGTTTCCAGAGTAGGTACTTGCACCACCTCTGGGGGAGTCTATTCCAGGCCTTCAGGACTCAGGCAGTAAAGAAGTTTTTCTTTATGTCCAACCTAAAAGTGGTCTTGCAGGAGTCTGTGATGGTTGAACCTTGTCATCCCTTGGCATGCTCTAGTGAACAGGCATTTTCCCAGATCCTGATGCACACCCCTTATTACTTTATAGGCTTCCATGAAGTTGCTTGTGAGCCTGCACTTCTTCAGGCTGAAGAGTCCCATAGCTCACAGCCTCTCATAAGGTCTGTTCTCTTCCCTTTGATCATATGCATGGCTCTCCTCTGGACTTCTTCAAGCTTCTCCGCATTCTTCCTAAATTGTGAAGCCCAGAATTAGATGCCGTACTCCAGCTGTGGCCTCACCAAAGCAGAGTATAGCGGGAGGATGACATCCTAGTTCTTGCTCAAAATGCATTGGTAGATGCAAGCCGGAATTTTGTTCACATTGCCAGATGCGATATTGCAATGGTGACTCGGGTTCATCTTGTGGTCAGTCATGACCCCCAAGTCCCATTCAGTCACGGTGCTAGCAAGTGTAGCATTGCCAAGCCGATAAGTGTGATGTGTTGTTTTTTGTTTGTTTGTTTTTTCCTCAAGGTGAAGCACCTTGAATTTCTCTGTATTGATTGCCATCAGGTTCTCACCTGCCCACCTTACAAGTCTGTCGAGGTTGGCCTGGATCACCAGCCTCTCCTCAAGTGTGGACACTCCTTCCCAAAGTTTGGTGCCGTTGGTGTACTTGGCCAGTCTGCTGCTGACACTAGTGTCCAGATCATTTATGAAGACATTTAAAGAGTACAGGTCTGAGAACAGGGCCTTGGGGGACATGACTAGTCATTGAATGCAATGTTGATTCATTTCCATCAGCTACCACTCTCTGGGTCTGGACTTGAAGCCAGTGCCCTAGCCATCAGACTGTGGAGTCATCGAGGCTGCAGTTGCCCAACTTTTCCATGAGGACATCGTGGGACATCAGGTCGAAGACTTTTTTTTTAAGTCCAAAAATATATCAACCTCTTCTCTTGGCCAGGTGATGCATCACCTAATTATACAACGAAATGAGATTTGTTGCAGGTATGTCTTTCTTGACCAACCCATGCTGGCTATCCCTCAAAATGTTGCCTTCTGTTAGCCTGTCAAGAATGGTTTCTTTGATATTTTTTTTTTCAAGATCTTCCCAGGAATTGAAGTCAAACTGATTGATTACATTTGATTGTATACTTTTTTAAAAGTGCAAAATATGGATATACTTTAGTTTTGGTGTGACCCAAGCTTACTCCAGTTAAGCCTGTGATATGAAATGTTCACGATCTTTTATGCATGCATGCATAAACACAATCTTTGAAAAATCCAGGTTAAATTTCAAGTTTAAAATAAACCTAAAATCAAAGTGAATTTCATTAGCTTGAAAGTTACACATCTCTAACTAGGGCAGACTGTTGACAGCTCAGAATTTTATGCAGTGATTATCAATAATTCACATGACCTTAGCTCTATCCTAGCAGCGAAAATGCTTTCCAACAATTATTAGGTATTTCTACGAGGCACTTTTCCCAATGTTTAGAATATCCTGGCTTTTAGTTTACTTTCTGACACAATTCACTTACATAAGCATTGATAACAAATTTAGACAGGATCTTCTCTTCCTGATGACTTTTTTTTTTCTTTTTTCTGAAACGTTTATTTATAACCCTACCTTCCAAAAAACAAAAAATGCTCAAGTGAACCCTACCTGGAAGCCAAAGTGTTTATCTACCAAATTCAGCTATTGATTAATTTATTCTTACACAGTGAAGTGGAGCATGGAAAACTGCTCAGTGAGTCAAAAGTGAATCAGTAATAGAATTTCTACTTCCAAACTCTTCTCCTTTACTAATTTTTCCAGACTGTACTGTCTTTCAGTTCAGTCGGCTCATTTATTCCTTATTTCTTCTGTTAGTACTCTAACAAAACTGAATTTGCAGTAGCATATTGTATGGCATGTATATTTACCTATTTGGGGGTGTACTGAAAACACCAACTAATTAAATATACACAAAATGCTGAATATTCTAGGATGGCTGTATTACCCAAATATCACCCTGCAAAAGATGTCTATTGACTTTGACTGGTACAGAAAATTTTGAGAAATGTATTTGTAGCTAATGGTACCCTACTTAGTTGTAATTGAAGGTAAATTAATTTGATTTTTCTTTTAATTTTAGAAATAATGCAATTGTAGTTGTATTGTTTATTAATAAGTTCTATTGTTATAATTAATTTGTGCAACAAAAGTTGTCGAACGACTACACTAAATAGAAATGGTGAAAGTATTTTTGCTTTCTCATTCCTTCTATAGCATAGAAGGCTGTATATTATGTAATGGGAATATATATTATAGACATCTCTTGATTCCTAAGCATGTTCTCTATTTAATGAGACTGCGGGTTTTTTCCCCACTTCCACAAGTCAGCTTTTGTTGTGCTTTCATTCTATAGCTAATGCTGCAATTACAAATAAGATATGGCTGTTTTAGCCGCTGCATTTAGTTAATGACTTCTTGAGCTACTGATTACTTTGATATATAAGGAGATTATGGTGAACTGGAACACATTGCCACATTAGCAGTGGCCAGCTGGTGAGCTTAGCCCTGCAGTGAACAGAAGACATTTAATGAAATAGTGTGATCTGTATCAAAGACTTAGCTGTTCCCAGTAAATCAGATTCATTCTGATTGGTGGTGAGGTATAGTATCTGTACCACCAGGGATCCAAAGTATCATTATAGTTTTTGGTTTTCTTTGTGAAATGTGGAATCCTAACCTGAAAAAAAACTGGAATCAGATGTATAAACACACAGAAAGGAAACAAAAATACATGTTGTTTATAAAACATGCATTTCTTTTTGGCTGTGTAAAAAAATTGGCACAAGGGTGACATCTGTTCAAAGGCAATCAGGCTGACATCTTTGCCCCTTGTCATGCCTCAGATAATTCAAAATGTATCAGGCGATGGTCGCTGTCACCCAGGGAGTCTCGTACCCTGAGCCCTGCAACCAGATCATCCCCCGAGACCAGGACCAGATCCAGCAGCGCATCTCCCCTGGTGGGGCCATGCACCTCCTGGACCAAGTGGAGGTCCTGTTTTTTTTTGTTTTTTTTTTTTTTTGAGGGCTAACTTTATAATTGACTGGAGTGTTGCCCTGGGGGGTCAAGCCAACTCTCAGGATCTCAATATTGCACTGTTACACAGGAGGATGTGACACAATTGCACATATACAAAACACACACAAATCAATTAGGTGCATACACATGCACACTACCAGCTCAGGCACATACACATCCAAAACGGCCTAGGCACATGCATACTTATCACCAGTTCAAGCACATATACTATACACCCCAAAAGTTAGACACGGATCACTAATTCATATATCATGCACACAATACCATATTTATTATGTGTGTGTGTGTGTATACATATACATATGTATATACATACACGATCACACTAGCAACTCGGATACACACATGTTCAAAATAACCAGTCTAAGTTCATGCACACCTGTCACCAGTTTAAGCCCATACATGCTACACACACCACATTTACCAACACCTGCAATTCCAATACACATACATGGATTATTAATTCATATACCACACATGATATGTGTATTCACTAATTCACACACATAACACCCACCTACATATACATACAAGTGAGTTTCTAAGTTGAGGGTTGTGATGTGTAAGTATGCATGTGCTTGGTGTACTTGGGATACCTGGGGAAAGGTTAAGGTAAGAAAGTAGAAGTGTAGAGAGCTAAAGTTACTGGAAACGAAAGTCACCGGGACTGGAATTAGAATGGGTAGACTAGAGGGGCCTGGACTGAAGAACTGGGGCTCTGGAATAACTTCAGGTTAATTGATCTTAATTAAAAGACAATGCCCAAAGCCTGCAGAACAGGGAAGCATGCTGGCAGAGAGGCTGGGTCTGGAGCCAGAGCTTTGGGGAAGCTGAAAAGGTAGATGGGCAGAGGGAGAAATGGGACTAAGGGAACGTGTGGGTGTTAAAGAGGGGTTCTGGGTGTGGGGAGCCAGAGGATGGCTCTGGGGCAGCTAAAGAAGTTGAAGGAAGCAGCAGTAGGTGCTGGAGCAAACTGCAAGACGGCTAAGTGGAGCTGGAAAGCTGCGGCCGGGGCGGGGAGTGCGGGGGAAGCCTGAAAACAGATGGACAGCAGAAAATCACAGAAAAGGCAGCAGTGACAGCAGGACAGCAAGGAGAGGCTGGGAGGTGGCAGAAAAGGGGAGATGGAATTGGGAGGAGATTGGGAAAACTAGCAGAGAGGGTGGGGACTGGAGCTGAGAGAAAGAGAGATTGAGGCTTGGTGCAGGTGCTGAAGTCCACTGAAGTCCAGGAGGGGAGATGTAGATGGATACCAAATTGTAGGGGGAGGTATGCAGGTAATATCTACGTACCCAGGCTGGAAAGGGGTCCTTGTCCAGTAGGTGTTGCCCAGAGTGGGGTTGCCAGCAGGGCCTCTGGGTGGATAGGTAGTATGGCACAGAGCTGGTCCAGATGGAAATGGTGTTCCCACTGGGTCTGTCTTCACTGCCCCTTTTTATAGGGCCAGACCTTGTGTGACCCTAGTGACAGATGGCATGCCCAGGAAAAGGTCAGCCCCTGGTGTTACTGAGCATGTGTGCTCCATGCAAGGATGTGCAGTTTCGGGCATCTGTAATGGTGAGAGTTGCTGGTTTTGCAAGGTCCTTTGTCTTTCAAATGCTGGTCTTGTCTCTATTCCTGGGTGAGGTCTGTAGTTCCTGGGTGAATCAATGTGAGGTGATGGCCCAGTCATTACAGGCTATTCAGTAGAGGCCTGCTACCATTGTATTTCAGTTATTTCTAATTGCACTCATTCATCTGGTAATCCATTTACATGGGAAGGGTATATGACTTATACAGTTGCAGCATGGGATGCCCAGTCAGAAGATAAAAGATGGAGGCTTGACATACAAAATGGAAACTTGACATGACTTTGGTTCACTTACAAACACAGGCCTAAACCATATAATATCAATATGGAACAATAAAAATCAGTATGAAAATGATGATAATACAATACACAACAGTAAGAATCAATACAAACCTAATAATAATACAATGTAAAATTATGGATATTCAAAACCAAAAACTTGCTACCAAAAAAAAGTTTTAAAGCTTATCTTAAGTCTGAGCTCACTTATACTTATCTATAGGAAATAGAGAGGGAGATAAAAGGTTAGAAATAGTTGGGAAAAGCAGAAGGAATGCATTTTAAAATAAAGAAAGGAAAACTGGGGGTTTTGCTACAGGAGCTTTTTATCATGTGATATGTAACTTACATGTATAGGTGGTGTTAAGGTACTTGCATAATTAACTACTTAATTACACAATACCTGCAACATGTAGAGGGATCCTTAGTGTAATATGAGTCCCTTTAATGTTACAATAACGGTGATTCAGTTGGGATGATTTAGAGAATATGTCGGAAATAGTATTTGTTCAGCATTTTGTTTCATTTGACCACCTAAACTGTTATTAGCATCCACTTTCATTTACATGGTGATGTTAAACAAGAATAAGCTGGAGCTGTGAGGGCATTTTATACCCAATGCTTTATATGACATTTCTCCCAACTATGTGGTTGGCCTACAAAAAGATATGTCCAAACAAGTTCTGATTCTCTCCATTATAGTTAATTAATTTCATTCCTTACCATTGTCTATCACACCCTTCAACTTTCATATAGCAGATTTTACATGCTAGTAGAATGAGTGATTCATGCCCAGTGGGCTCCTTCTTGTTACACATTTTAAAGCATTATAGCATTTACACTTGAATGGATAATTCCACATTTAAAAAGCACTTGCACATGCAATTCTATGAATTTATGAGCAAGACCACATTGATACATAGTACTTTTATGTACCTCAACTTTCTTTAGAGATTTATAAATGTATTCCCCTGCACATAAATTTAGAGAGCGACTAATAAGTCTTAGTAAGAATAGTGATGCTTTATATTTTCTATAGTGCAATTAGGGAGAGGTTTGTCATATTCTTGAACTGCAGAATCTCTTACACAGTCACTTTTCAGAAATGGGACTGAAGAAATGGTTTTTGTTTTTTAAATTTATTGTTACATTGTGTGACATTTCTGACTGAAGACTCAGGGCACAGATGCAACAGCATGTGACAGCACTTCACTTTCTCTTTGTTTTATATAGCATAAATAGGAGGGGTAAAGTAGCAAGCATTATTTTTTAATAAGGGGATAAAAGGGAGGTTTGGAACACATGGAACAAAACAGCTAAATTCTGAAATCTCAATTTTCACTCACAGTAGTGCCCTTGACCCACTAGGAAAAAACCCTCTGTGACTAATAGGATGTTCATTGTTGCTATGAGAGCTGGTTCAGTTAAAAAACCAAAACAAAAAAATGCTTTGAGACCTGTAGAATAGTTTCTGTGCCTGGAGATGTTGTCTACAGGATATCATCTGTGTTAAGGTGGCCTTGACACAATTCTGTACCAGCAGCATATTACTTCAAAAGTTCTAGCTTCCTAGCTACTGGACTTATGTACAGAGGTTTCAATACAGGCAAGAAAACTTCTGATGTATCCTTCTATGTGCATCAGAGCTCATCTTTCTTTGTTGAAATTGGTGCCTGTAAAAATAATATGACATTGATCCAACAGTAGGTAGATGCTGTGTGTGTGTCAGGGGGGAATCTGTCTTAATAATAATTAACAAGAATTGGATCATTTGTATTTTGCACATAAAGTACTATATGGAAAGACTGGTATGAAGTCTCTTGTTAAAATGATACAGGCATTGCTTAGTCATGACCTCTAGTTTTCCGCTTAATGAGGGTTCACTTTGAACAGAGACAGTTTATGTTGAATTACATTTTTTTGTTTTGCTTTGTAGATAGTCATTAGTGACTCAGCAAATTATAACATTCTGGGTTCTTTATATATCCATAATGCAGTTTCACTGGCTTTCCCCAGCATGCCCCTCAGAAATGACTGCCCCCATGTATGGCACAACAAAGGAGAGCATTGTTGCCATACCTACCCCCCACCCCCCATGGATCTGCCCCTGCTCCAAGCCATAAACTTCTAGTGCAGTCGACAGGAGTTTGAAAATCCTTATAGTACCATGTTAATCTGAATACAAGGTGGTGTTCCCCCCCCATAGTTGGTGTGTGTGGGAGGAACCCTCATCTTGTATTTGCATACAAGGAAACCTCTTTAAATATATTGTCTCACCTGGGCCTCTCTGTCCTGTAATGGGCACGGGCATCCCATGGGACTGGTGAAAAACTGACACAAAAGTACTCATTTAACAAGTTGGCTTTTTCCTGGGCGTCAGTCATCAGTTGTCCCATCTGGGTGAGCAGGGGTACAATGATGCCCTTGTTTTTCCTCTGGCTTCCCACATATATATGTGCATATAACTTAGCTATATACACATACATAGTTAAAAAAAAAACACACTTTTATCACTCATATAGAGGCCCAGGTAAGTGATTCTTTACTTTCTATTAATGCTGACCTTGTGAAGGAACATCTTGAGAGGCTGGACCTTCAAGTCAGCTGGCCCTGACCTCAGAGTACTCAAGAAGCTCATAGCTCAACCCCTGGCATGGAACTTAGAGAACTCCTGGTACCCTGGTGAAGTGCCCAAAGATAGGCACCACATTGGCCTTCTTCCAATCTTGAAGAAAAGGAGGAAAGTAGATCAGGCAAACTACAGGCCCATCAGCCTGACCTCTATCCCAGGGGAAGTCTTGGAAAAAATCATCAAAGAGGCCATTCTTGACAGACTGGCTCATGGCAACATCCTGAGAGATAGCTAGCAGGGGTTTATTGTGGGTAGGCCCCTCTTGACCAATCTTATTTCTTTTTATGACCAGGAGACCTATCACCTGGACAAGGGAGAAAAGATTGATGTTGTATATCTTGACTTTAAAAAAAGCCTTCAATCTGGTATCTCATGATCACTTTTTAGCAAAACTAGTTAACTCTGGTTTTGGCCTCACCATGATCCATTGGTTGGGGAATTGGCTCTGCTGTAGGACCCAGAGTGTGGTTGTTTGATGGAAGTCGGTTGTTGTGGTGTGCTGTAATTGGTGGGGTCCCTCAAGAATCTGTCCTAGGGCCTATACAATTTAACATCTTCATTTAATGATGTGGACATTGGTGTCAGAAGCAGGCTGACCAGTCTGTTGATGATGGGAAACTTTGGGGTAAAATGTCCACACCTGAGGACAGGAGGGTGATCCAGGCTGATCTGGACAGGTTCAGGAAATGGGCAGATGAGAATCTGATGGTGTTCAACACCAAAAAATGCAATGTTTTCCACCTTGAGAGAACCTTGGTGGGAGGGAAAACCTGCAGCATGCTTATAGGCTCAGCAGTGCTACACTGGCTAGCACTACAGATGAAAAGGACATGGGGATCATGATTGACCACAAGATGAACACAAGCCTTCGATGTGATGCTGCAGCTAGTAAAGCAAACAAAACTCTGGCTTGCATCCACAGATGCTTCTCAAGCAAATCCCAGGACATCATTCTCCCCTTGTACTCGGCCTTGGTGAGGCTGCAGCTGGAGTACTGTGTCCTGTTTTGTGCTCCACAATTTGAAATGGATGGGGAGAAACTTGAGAGAGTGCAGAGGAGAGCAATGCACGTGATCAGAGGTCAGGAAAAACAGACCTTATGATGAGAAGCTGAGAGCCATGGGACTCTTTGGCCTGGAAACGTACAGGCTCAGGGGTGATCTGGTGGCCACCTATAAGTTTATCAGGGATGCTTACTGGAATCTGGGGGAACATCTGTTCACCAGAGCACCCCAAGCGATGACCAGGTTAAATGGACACAAACTCCTCCATTACTGTTTCAGGCTGAACTAAGAAAGGACTTCTTTACTGTCCAAGGCCTCCAAGGTTTGGAACTGACTGCTGCCTGAGGTGGTTCAAGCACTGACTTTGAATGCTTTCAAGAGACATTTGTCTATGATCCCTGCTGACTTCCTGCCCTTGGGCAGGGGGCTGGACTTGATCTTCCGAGGTCCCTTCCAGCCCTGGTGTCTATGACTCTATGAGTATATAAATACATAAAAGTGATTTTTTTATATACTTAATTAATATAATTAATTGAAATTAAATGTGAAATTAATTGTATTGATATATTTAATTAGTTCAAATGAAATGTGTATATGTGTATTATATATAATCACATTTAATTTTAATTAATGAGTTGTGTTGATATATTGATTAAATATAATGCATTTAATACTTATTATATTTAATATAATAAACTTACAAAACTCCACATATTAAGCATAATTTTTACCAGAACTTCATACAGCAAACCCACTACATAACAAATGATAAACCTACGTATATTAAAAATCTTAACAACGTACATCTACTTCCCTAAACCCCTAAACAACCCCAAAACAAACGAACAAAAACCCCCCTGTATTTCTTCCTAAGGAAGCCTTTAACTATATCATATATCTCTCTATGGTGTGGGGGGAAATCTGTTAAGCTCAAATAACTTCTGTAACATTTTCCGAACTCCTATCAGTCCTTTCTATTAGTTCAGTGAAATAAATGTGACCAGTATTTTTTTTCTTCCCTTTCTTTTTTTGCTAACTCTTCTTTTCTTTTATCTCTTACTTGTCCTGATCGATGTAGTACAGGCCTCCCTCACTTTATGCAGGTTCTGTACTTGTGAATTTGCTCTTATGCAATGACCTTTTTTATATGAAAAATTCATTATATGAGGTAAATTCACTTTTATGTGATAGGTTTCCACCACACCAACAGTCAGATGCTTTGTGTGGTACATTTTGGGAGTGGCCTGCACCAAAATAGTCTCCTGTGCACATTTGTGTCCCTTGCTCATTGTCTGCAACAACTGTTTCTGTAGTTGCCATCCCCATTATGGTAACATTTATCACCATCCTGTGCTTGCATGTATTGTCTGCTGTTGATGCGTACCAAAATTGTTTTGTAAAAGTGGTAGAAATCAGTCTGGGGGTCAGTACAATTGAGATCTTGGAACCTATCCCTATTAGTTATATTGTAAAGCGGGTTCCCTTTATGTGAATTTGAGTTGTGCCATTTTCCAGGAATTCATGTACAGCATAAAATGAGGGAAACCTGTATTTCAGTTCATACAGTCCCAACATTAGGCACTTATTTTTGGTGAAAGCCAACCTCTTAAATGCCCAGAAATTTCTTATTTTCCATATATTGGTTTTAATACATCCTAATAGTGTTCTCAGTATTGTTTTGTTAGGCTCCTTTGGTACGAGTCTTTATAGTACCTTTTCTTTTCATAAGGCTTGGCTTATTTTTGTGATGCTCAAAAACAGATGTACCCTTTTTAAACAAACTCCTTGCACATGTACATTCCAAGAACACATGTGCACCTGTTTTTCTCCTTATCTCTCCCTTGGACAGATTGCTGATCTCACCAAACACCACCTATGTTGCACCTCCCTAACTGGAAATGTATTTCTCACAATTAGCATGCTCCCCTTTTGTCATTTGTCAGCCACCACCCTCCACACCTTCACTTGTCCTTCCATGAAGTTTCTCACCCAACACCATGGAGTCTCCCTCTCTTTACAATTTTCGTCAATATCACTTGTGATCTTTTAGGACCTCCAGCCTCACTTCTCTTACTTTGGAAAGTTTTATAGAGACACACATTCTTATATAAGGAATGGGAGGTTGTCACAACCGTGGCTTTCTCCAGGAGCCCCCATACAGTCCCTACTTTTTTCAAGATTGTACCCGTCAGAAATCAGCTGAAGCATGCTGCTTTTTCTTCCCCCTCTGTTACCACTTTTTACACAAAATAACAGGTTCAAATGTATTTGAACCCCTTATGTCTGGCATCTCTCTTGCTTTATACAGTTCCATTCTGGCTAGCTTTTCACTTTTTGCTTTCCAAAAGAACACATACGTTTTGCTTTTTCCTTCTCCTAACTGCCACCGTGATGGTGACGCATAATTCCGGTGTACAGAATGATCAGGAGTAACACCCCCTTGACTGCTGCCCCTCTTCCAGCAAAGGACGGTGTTTTTCTCATCCACAACCATAATATTTGTTGTACCCTCACTGTCAACTTTTCCCATACTTATTTTCTTTCCATTATGTCTCAGTTGAGATCCCTAAAACTTTTGAGCTCCTCTACCACCACCTGTAGTCCAAGCTTCCCTAGGCCCTTCCAGTTCCCCCTTCTGTTATGGTGCTTTTTGTTTTGTTTAATTTAGCCCCAGTTGTTTCACTTCACTTCATTGTATGTTTTATTGCCCTTTTAATTGGTGATTTGCCTCTAACCACTAAATTGATGTAGTCCACACAGAGTGCACACTTTACCAGTCCCTCTCCCACTATCATTACCCCATTTATGATTTGATCTTTCCTTACTCTTTGCACCAGTGGCTCCATTGCACACATCAATAATATTGTTTGTAATGGGCACCCTTGTCTCTTACCCTGTTTTGGATTTTAGAGGCTCTGCTCAAATTTCCATTTATTAGCACTTGGTTTTCTATCTCTCTCTATAACAGTCTTATCCACCCCATCAATTTCTATGGGAACCTTGTTTTCCTTAACACTTCAAATATAATTCATGATCCATTCTATCATATGATATGCTTTCTCCAGATCCAAATTTACTACAGCCATATTTAATTCCTTTTCCTGAACATGTGTCCATGTATCCCTTATCAGCTGAATTGAGTTGAAAATCCTGCTGCCTAGAATGGTGCAGGTTTCATCTTCATATATTTGCATGTCATATATTGCTTTGTCAAGTTCTTCCATATTCTCAAAACCATCACCCTTTGCCAACAACTTGAAGTTTGTTTAGCAGGGTAACTAGTCTCCAGTTCTTCAGAAGCTTTTTGAATAAGTTCCTTGAATAATAAAGTTACTATTTTGCTTGTAAAATCCTCCCATGTCTCCTTTTTTTCCCCACTATGTTACATGGCCAGAATTTCTCATAAAATTCCATGGATAGTCCATCTGCTCCTGGAAATATTGCTCTTTTAAAATTTTATGTATTCCTCCACTTCCTTGAAACTTATGCAGTGGCGATGCATGGAGGGTTGCGTGGGGCGGGGGGTGCATGTGCACCACCTGACATCCAGTGTTCCTGGGCAGGTGAGAGCACTGGTGTCCCCCTCAGAGCACAGGCCAGGGAGGGAGGGGGTGCCAGGAGAAGCGATCGTTGCAGTCCCCCTGCAGCCAATTGCACTCACTCAGAAGTGTCAGATATGCGCTCAGAAGTGCCAGTTGGTGGGATTGGCTGTGGGGAGATTCCCTTCTCTCCTGGTCAGTGGGATCAGTTGGTGGGAAGACACACTCCTGGTCACTGACTGGCCACTTGGGGGAGGGGGGCAAGTGCCACCCCCCAACTCGAGGCAAAAGTCACCCATAAACTTACCTTTTTCTTCCATTTTCCGTATCTCTTCTTCCTTTACTCTTTTCAATCTTTTCCAGAAATGTCTTCATTTTCTTTTTGTCCATTTCCTCCTTCTGTGATAGTTCTTTATAGAGTTTCCTTGTCACTTCTAGCAGCACCTCCTCCTGCTTTTCCACTTGGGCCGCACCTCTTGTCTGTATTGCTTTTAGCTTTTTTTTGGCCTTACTTTTATGCATTTTTATTTGTTTTTTTTATTTTATTCCCCCCTGCCCCCACCAAAGATGCATCTGCTAAAACATTTTTTCTCCAGCTCCTACTTTGTCTCTTCCAGTTCCTCTCATACCTATCTTCTGTGACTTCTTTTAGCAGCTCCTGCATTTTTCTTTGAAGCTTTCAGATTTTTAATTCTTTTTCCCATGTTTTTTCAGTCTGCTTTCTTGAAAAAATTCCCTTGTCATCTTCTCCAATATCTTTTAGCATCCTTTTGTACTCTAAAAATATTTCTTTAGTGTTTCTCATCCCAAGTACTGTTTCATGTACATTTGACACATCTCTGCTTCTTGTAACAGTTGTGCATTTAAATCCCATATTTCCCTTTTTCTCTTATGGAGTCTTACCAAGACTTGCTTCCACCTTCAGTAAAAGGTAGATCAGGTGATCACTAAATTCCACACTAAAAGAAATAAGAAAGAAACGTTTTGCCTTTTTATATGTACAAAAATTCAGTTCTTGATTGTTTCCATACACTAGGGTCAGCTCTAGTGAAAGCTTTCTCCCCTGCCTTTATGTGTAGTAGTGAGTTGTCTTTTTACTATATTTGATATCAATCTGGATAAACTGTCTAATTTCTGTCTCCTTCCCCTGTTCCGTCACTCTTTCTATTATACAATTGAAATCCCCTGCTATTATCCATGGTTGCCCTCTGACCACATAAACTGCTAGTTTTGATTTAGTGTGGACCTGTCCTCCATAAGGTAGAACTGGATGAGGTTGCCCTGTGCCTCATCTTTATAGAATTTTTGGAGGATCCAAGGCTTGTAACACTAACATGCTCTAGTCATGATTGTGGGTCTAATTAACATGTGGATCCTTTGTTGTGGGGTATTTGGAATACACACCCATATTGAGGCAGTGCTGAGCTGTGGGGTTACTGTGGCTTGAAATACTGACTCGGCTGGAGCTTTTCCCAGTAAACTCTATGGTACACCATGAGCCTCTGGCTTTGGATTAATGTCATGCATAGTTTGTGCTACATATAAGTAGGTACAGAATTGTTGCTGAAAAGTGTGCTTCTGAAGTGCCTGTGAAACTTGCAGTGGTTTCAAAAAAGGTAAAATGCCTCAATTCTGGATGAACTAAGTCTATGGGCACCTGTACTAATTTGTCAATATGCAAATTATTAGAGATACGTTAATTTTAAGTAGGTGTTTTCAAATTTGCCCATTACTTCTAAGTTCTCAGAGAAAGCAAGGTCTGACTGTAAGAAAGGGGGTAATGGTATGTAGGGGGAAGAAGTTGTGGAGGGAGAAGGCATGGGAGCTACCTGACTCCCTATATTTATTATCCCTACTGTAGCAGTGGAGGTGGACAAATTAAAGACAAACATCCAGTAATTAGATTCTATACCTGGAAAACTATAACAAATAGAATATAATTGAGGGTTATCTTATATTTAGGGGAATCTTATATTAGAGTAAATATGGTATATTGAGCAATTCTTTTTGACCATTTGCTAGGGTTAAATTATCAGTATAGTATTCCCAATGGCTTCAGTGGTTCAGCATTAAGACTATCCATGAGAGAATATTTATCTATTGTCATACTGACTAATAGGAGTTTATTTTCTTCTTCAAAACTCTTTTTAATATAAAACTTGTTTTCCTAACACTGTATATACGTAGAATTTAAGATGGCTTCAATACTAGTTAGCCCCTTTCACTTATCATATAATCTATTATGTAAAAGTATTAGCACTCAAGAGGCTGTGGGCACTTGCATACATGAGGGAAGCCTGCTCTTACTAAAATCCAGCAAATTGGAGCAGACTTTTTCAACTGAGCCTTCTACAGCATGTAAATTGCACTTTGTCAGCCTTGTGTTGTGTATCAGCAGCGCAGCATGCCTCCGCGCTGAGAAAATGGTGTCAGTGAGTTCTAAACTAAAACATGTTCAGTGTGTTTTCAGTTCAAAGTGCACTGCTGCCATTTGCTCGATGCAGTGGTATGCTGTGCCACTGATGCATTTGATACACAGGTGCTTTTTAATTAGCATGGCTCACTAATTGAAAGCACCTGGTGTTGCATCATGTAAAAATGCCCTATGTCACCAGATATTTGCTCATCTTGTCTGAGTTTTGTTATATTCAAATGTATTAGTGTGAATATATTTTATCCTGCCAGTTCCTCTACAAGTGCCAAAAATAGGCATATAAATATTACTTCTCAAGTTCCTTGTGAAATTGCATATAGATTTTTGTCAGGCTGTGTTGCCAACTCACTGTAGACAGCTCCAATCTGGGAAAAGGACTGTGTCTTCATCTGTTTTATATATCAGTGGGCACACTGAAAGTATTTATTCATTATGATGTCAATGAAGAGAAAACAGGTTTTGCATAATATTGTCTGTTTCTTAAAAGTTAGTGACATCAGCAGAATCATTTTCTTCTCTCGTTTCCTCTTCCATACTGCTGGCTTATGAGGTGTAACAAATGAGGTTGTTAGAGGAGCCAGAACTTGCATTATGAGGGAAATCCCAATACTTTAACATTGGGGGGGGGGGAAAGAACTTTGGAACTTTTTTTCATACTTTTTTCATAAAACAAGTTTTGAAAAATTCTGATTTTGGAAATGTCAAAATATTCTCCCCCCTCCCCCCCAGCTGAACCAGCTTGGCTTCTGTGAACTACAGTGAATTTGTGTTGTGCTCTGGTTCCACTTCACAGAATAGCCTGCCTCACTGCATTACTTTCAGAGTCATGGGATTTTCATAATGCCCGTGTTCATTCAAAACAGAGACGCTACTACATTATGGTAGATGTAGTCCATCCAAGGAGTGGTACCCATTAGTGCTGTGCAAAGCTTGAGGTGGTGATTCAATTCAGCCTATTTTGGTGGCCGAATAGCCAAATCCAAATCAAATTGGGGGACCAATTTAAAGGTCCGAATAGGTTCGAAGCTCTCTGAATCTTTGGAAAAGATGAGGCTGGGGGAGACTGGGGGGGGGGGGCTGCCATGGCTGCCCCCACCAGCCCCAGCTTGGTACTTAAAAGCCGAGGTGCTAACCAGGTGGTGCTGGGGAGCAGGGACATAATTCCTGCTGTCCCACACTGCATGGGGGGCTCTGCACAAGCCCCCCACTCCCTTAGCCCTCCTCAGGTGCCCCACCTAGGCCATCTCTGGCCCTTTTAAGGAGGAAAAAAAAGCCAAGAAAAGCCCTGGGACTCGCCACTCCTGCAGCAGCCTTGGGGGCTCCTACAGGTTCCCCCCAAGTGGTTTGGGGCAATGGCGGACGTTATGATGACAATCTGGATTATTGGGGAGCATTGAATCTGCAGTTGAATAAAGCTGAATAATTTGTATCTCAGCAAAGCTGTTGGTCACAAGGCAGAATGATGTATTAAACTAACCTTGCAAATGCTTTAACAATGTAGTGTGCAGGATACATGGTTCCTTGTGTAAGAAGAGCAAGATGTAGCCCACCAGTTATTGTTAGGAGATAACACAGAAGCCAGGCCTTGGAGAGGCTGCTGGAGTCAGCAGAAAACCAGAAAGAACCAGCAAGTAACCGAGAGTACCCAAGTTCATGGCCTTACACATGCACTCTTAGCAGAAAGGCATGTAAATGAAGGAAATGCATAGCTCATGCAGAGCCCCCCTCATGTAGCATGCGGCAGTGGGGGGAAGCAAAGATCACCCCTCACTTGGCAGCACCCCCTGAGTCAGGGCTTTTTTTTTTTTTTAACATATGCCAGCAATTGGGGCAGCCATTGCTGGGTTGGGAGAACGAATGGGGGATGGGCCAGTGGTGGGGGTCTCTGCTCTGGCTGCAGGAGGTTCCTGGCCCCAGATGTCCAAATGGGGGCAGAGGGCTTGGGAAGAGCTGCAGGCCCCTGCCCTGGTCCACCAGTGGGGCAGCTAGCAGCAAGCCCTTGGCTGTGTCGGGGGACGGAGGGCTCACTGTCAGCTGCCCCACCAGTGGGTTGGGGAAGGGGTCTGGGACATGTCCCTCCCCCACAGATCTTCCTAAGGCCCATGCCTTGATTTGCCCAACAGTCCCTATCCAGCCGCAGGCTGCATGTGAAGACTTCCCCACTTAGTTCCCGGTCTGCACCAGGCTGTCTCAGGCTGGGCAGGGAACTCTTCCCATGCAAGGAGTTCTTTGCCCCAGGTTCATGATTGTAATTGTGGAGCAGGGGCTGGGAGCTCCTTGTTGCTAGGGCAGGGGAACGTTGTCCCCGCCTCGGCTCTAGTGGCGGAGTCTGCCCCAGCAGCCGGCAGAAAGGAATCTCCCACCCCTGTTGCCTGTTTGACTGGGAGCAAATTTGCATTTACAGGTAGCAAATTAACTGCTGAGTAGAGCAAATTACTGCACAGTAAAGGTCTGTACACATAGATGGTGATGCTTACTATGCAGTAATTTGTTCCACTCCATATTAAAGCAGCTCATGTAGACATGTAAAGTGCTGTTAATCCAGTGAAAGTGTGAACAATGCATTTCAAATCCCAGTGGAGATATTTGGCTAATAGAAAGAATCCTATATCTTACCGTTCTGAAAAGTCAGATGCAACAACAATGTTTATTTATGGCCTGATTATAGAAATCTAGATTGCATTGAGTTGTGCGTACTTGAGTAGTTCTATTCAAGTCATGGGATATCTAATGTAGGTACTCCCTTCTCAGTGTAAGGGTTGCAAAATTGTCATAAGACTTTCTCCAACTAATCCTTTGCGCGCGCACACGCACACACATCCCCCTTTAAATACGCAAGTAATTTTGCTGACTTCAGTGAGATCCCTCACATGCTTAACACATGTTTATTGCTTTGCTGGATTGATACCATAAGTTGGAAGCTCTTTGGAACAGAGACAATAGTCCTTTTTTGTGGATTTTATGGCTCTACAAAATCTCTAGTACAATATTGGCTTTATAAGCACGATAATGAATTCTGCTCTTAGTATTGGTTATGATTACATATGCATGAATGAAATAGCCTTTTGCAAGTTAAAGAGAGAAATCTATTCTTTTCTTTTATTCAACAAGGTCCTATGGCTCATTACCTCTCCCAAAACTCCTTCCCCCCATTTTTTTTTCTACAGCAGAATAAGTAAAATTAAGTTAGAAAGGTGGAGCATAATAACATAAATATACTGAGACCAGCAAAATAGGCCTAGATTTCAATGGGAACTAGTAGTCTAAATGCATTGAAGGCTCTTGCATTTCAGAGTGCGACTGATCTGTTTTATTAAACATTTAGGGTTGGATAGTTAATCTGTGTTATGAGTAATTAAACACTTATGCTTAAGGGGCTGAGGTTTATATTGTTTCAGAATCAAGATTTTTACCCAGGAGTCCTTTGCTTTTGCCTGTTGATGTGGCAACTTTTTTTAAAATCCAACATCCTTCTGACTATATTAAATACTTTCAATTAAAGACATACTTGCAACTATATTCTGTTAGCAGAAATAGCTGAGACCATTAGGGAAGAGATGTTGTGTATGCTTAAGTAATCCAAGGCTTTGATTTTATAAATTGTAGGGCTAGGCAAAGATAGCTGCTTATTCCCAGCTTGTTACATTGCTATTTCATGGCTTTTTAAAGTAGAAAAAATAAACAAAGACTAGGTTTGTGTTACATAGCATGGTTGGAAATATTTAAAAAAAATTGGTGTAATGCAGTGTTGTACACAAAATTACTTATTTTCACTGTACAATGATTTCTAGTTTGTCTTTCTAGAACTAGAATCTATAAGTTGCCTAAAAATGTTTCTTCTTGTCAATGAGAATGAGTCACTGTTGGTAAAACAAAGTCAACTTTTCATTGCCAGCTGTTACCTCTATCTCCTAACTTCCCCTTCCTACCTACCTCCTGGGCTCTGCTGAGTTTGATGCTCTGTATGAATTCTGATGTTTTTTTCCTGTACTACTTGCTTCATAAGTAAGGAAAATGTCTGTTTTCTTTTTGTTACAGATTTACCCACTAAAGACCACATTTTACTGCCCTATGGCATAGTAAGTCAGAAAAATACTGTAAATGTTTGTGGCAATACAAAAAAGAGAGAAAGGAAGAGAGGCTTGAAAAGGCAAGAATTTTATCACTGATCCTAGCAGTTTTAATTCCAAGTTCCCCAATTCAATCCATAGAGTTGTTGTATTTAGCAAAGTACACTGAGGTTCTGTGCAATCGAAAGATCTAACAGTACCTTTGAAACAACACATTAATCTTGTACTGGTTTCAAAGTAGTGGTTACAGTGTTCAGTGATCCATGGTTGGTATATACAGACACAATACTGTTGCCAGCTGCTTAATCATGGCAGTATGGGAAATGCTGCTAACTGAGCCCAAGAGTAGATATTATAAGGAACAATGGAACCATAAATCTAGGCCAGAATATTGCAGAGAAGGACCTGGGGATGGTAGTAGACCAAAAGCTGAAAATGAGCCAACAGTATCCTCTTGTTGCAAAATATCCAGCCTCAGATGCTATCACTCATTATTGCTGGTACACCAAGAGCCCAAGATCACGACTGGCAAAAAGAAAGCAACCCACAGCTGAGAGTCCCGTAGCTAATAGGACTTGTAGCCATGGCAGTGCTTCACAGCTATTAGCATCCATAGTCTCACAGCTGTGGGGCACTTCCAGAACCCAGTGCAGGATTCTCAGTCCTGGTCTCCTTGCTGGGCACTTGCAGGATCCAGAATCACTTGCAGAATTCTTGGTCACAATTTCCATGGGACACTTCTGGGACCAAGAGTGCTGTCACCTGTGAGATTCTCAGTCCTAGCAGCTGTGGGGGACTGCCAAGACCCAGATCTGGCAACTCCCTGCAGCTGCAGGAGGGGAGAGGCCCATCAGCTGCAGGACTCTCTATCTTGGCAGCTGTGGAGTACTGCTAGGGCTAAGATTCCCCTCAGCTGTAGGATCCCTGTCCCAGCTGCTTTATGGTACACAACTGCAGCTGTGATTCGCCATAAGCTGATGGGGCTCTCCATACAGGGTGACTCTGCTATACTTGCAAATTAAAGCTGAATAGCAACCAGCTATAAAGTTATTGCATATTTTCCAGCTCTAACTTTATAGCTGATTGGACCTTTGTATGGTATGATGGTTAACTTGCACATGTAGCCAGTCTAAATTAATTGCATGATGCATGTAATGTGTAAAGGGGTCCTTTGAAGTTGAGACAACATGTATACCGCACACTTGGCTGAGAGTCACGGGCCATGGGTCTTCTTCTTGACCCTGTTACTACTCTGTTGTGTAGCATTGGTCCACTTGCATTCAAACTGTTCTTTTCCAGCCGTCTGTCTTGTTTGATGGGATTGGATACCCTTGGGCAGAAAATATTTTTACTATTTATTTTAATGCATTTGGAGTCTTGATCTCAGAACCAGCAGGCACAACCATAATAATACTGGTAATTAAAGTGACAATTCTAGTATCCCCATGCAATAGACCAGGAAACAGTGCAGATGTGATAAATATTGAAATTCATAAAGTACATCTGCAGGAGCTACAATAGCAGGAGAGACTAAAATATAGAGCTAGCTGAGCTAGCTGTAAATTAGCTACCTCAGTATTACTAGTAGTGCAGACACTGCAATGTGGAGTTCAGCATAGACTGAAAATTGAAGACAACCTAACAACCTGCCAAAAAACTTCTAGCAGTACCTGAGCTAGTTTAATGGCAACATTGGCATGTCTACATAAGTTGGAGTTAGTGCAGTGTAAATCTATCCTTTCTACTCTTTCACTTCCCAGTACTTAACTGACTAGTGGATTGCTGTGAGAGTAACTCAGTTTTGTGCAAGGAAAATGTGCTTCATCTTCAACCCCTGTGGATCACTGGAGAGCAGCAAACTAGGGCATTTATGAGAACTTATGTTTTATAGATTCTATGAACCCACGTGGATGTCTTGTGAACGCATGCTAACTCAAGTGTCAATGCAAATTTCATGCCTAAGGATTACAGCTTCTGACCTAGTGAGGAAGAAATCTGCATATTTGATTTGCATCACTCTTCTTTTCTGGAACTGAAATTCATTCCACTTATATCCCCCATAAAGTAGAAAACTGTCTATCTTTGCAAATATGTAGCAAAATAACCTGAGAGAGAACAGATTATATGAACTATTGTCATCACTACACTTATGCTATAAATGAATATTGGTTAGAGTGAAATATATATTTTTTTATTAAAATATAAATTAGTAATGAAACCCTGTAATTTAAATGTTGAAGCTAAGTTTTTCAAAGCTGTAATTGGGGGCAGAGGGAGGGAGGATGGGTGGGTGAGTGCATGTTTGTTTAGCCTGATTTTTTCACTTGCTACTTGATGAGCATTAAAACTGCTGACTGGCTTTGAGATTGTAGTAGCCTAATTCTTTTGAAAACATGACAGTTATGGGCAAAAGTGTGGATTTTGTCTCTGCATTTTAAAGATCTAACTTAAGGGACTTAAGCTTCACTTCATGATTACACACTTAACTGTAAGAATTTGAGGTAAAATAAACTAACCTGTAGACTTGAAACCTCAGTAAAGAATGAGTAGGAAATCTCAGATTTGAACCTATTCCAAACATGATAAAAAAAAAAAAAAATTTGTTTCATACTGTTGTTTCTGAGTCTTTGAACTAAAAAGCTTCTAAGTAACCTATAATAAAAACCTAAACTAGCAAAAATCAAGAATACTATGAATTTTAATTCCATACATAACATGGAACAGATAAGTGGGCAAAGGGGAAAAAAATGAATTGCCAATGAGAATAAGAGAAAATGCGTAGAAGTTGGTTTTTACTATTTGTGGTGGCTGTTTTTGCTTTGTTTTGTTTTTAAGAACAGATTTGCCATGGCCATGCAGAATATCCCAAGAGTATTTCAAATATTATAATCAACTTCAGTCATGATAACTTCTTAAAATATGCATCTTTTTAAGTGGAGTTTAATTTATGCTGTTTGATTTCAGAGGCATCTAATGTGGTACAAAAGCTTATTTTATATGGAAACTCACAAAATGGTTGTAGATAAGCAGATCATTTACACCAGTACTATCTGGTAATGACAGTTGGTGGATGAGAGATTACTGATATCAATGAGAAGCAAAAATAAGCTTAAGTACATGAAAGTGAAGATTTAATGGCCTGTTCCTTACTCAGAATAGTGATTTTTTTTTTTAAGTTTCTTACAGTAAGAAAATAGTTTGCACTTCTTTCAGTACTTTCTATGATGTGCCTAGAATGTATGAGCAGGAAGCTACTCAATTCACAATGTTGTGGAAAGCATGAAATCGGTTATTGTCCACAATTGGGCAATATCTGTGAAATCTACAAACCCCGCCCCACCCAAACAAACCAAAAATACCTACTAAAAAAATGCTGGCTACTCAGAGGGAGCTTGTGGTCTTCATGGCTGCTGCAGCCTGGCCTAGCAGCTCACTGAGAGCAGGCAGGAGGGGAACACCAATAATGTGAAGGGGAGCAGCCAAGATGGTGGCCACCCTCTGCCCCTTGCTATTGGTTGCTTAAGAGGGCTTCCCACTGTGTAGCCCCACCCTTCTTGGTCAATTTGCAGTGAGGGGTGAGGCCATACAATGGAAGGAGGGGTGGGACTGCATGATGGACAGCCGTCTTAGCAAATCGGTGGCTAGGGGTAGGACTGTGTGGTAGATAGCCACTTGGTGATGAAGGGTGCAGCCATGAGGGGCCCCCAAGTAAATCAGAACTGTGGGTGGCTTTGCTACAATAAGTCTGTAAAAATGGTGACTGACTCCACTATTGGCCCACAAAACTGGGTGACTACCTCCTCAGTTTTGGTAAGTCCTTATGTATGAGTGACCAGAGAAACTCTGAGACCTGAGTCCAGTGAGTGTAAACTGGCTGTTCAACCTGCCATAATTTTTAAGTTCTACCTGAAAGATGGCTCTAATAGAACTTAAATAATATAGGACAGTGCAGCAGGTGGTTGTGCCTTTTGTGGAATGCACAGATGAGTTATATGCATGAACAACAAAAGTTCATAGAGAGAATTTCTCAAAATACACAATTTGGTTTTGGATCTACAGTATGTATATATGTTCACATTTCTCTCAAGTATATACTCCTCAGAGACAGAGAAAGCTTTTCAAGGGTAGAAATATATATTTCCTTGTAAATAAAACAACTTTTATTCCCCAAGGGAAGTGGAAAATGATGGCCAGCTCCAAAACCTGACAGCTCTCCCTAGTGTTTATGGGATAAGCCTTTTTTGTATATCAGCTGTATCCACAGAATAGCACATCTTAAATAAAGAGTTATCAAAAATAATTTATGTACTACTGTGTATTCCATAGTAATCTTCATTTCAGCTGGTTACTTTTTCTGTATCCATATCATTTGAACTTTTTGGAAAGTCTTAAGCAAGTAAGTTAGCTATGAAAATCGGGTAATACAGTTTCCCAAATACTGAAGAGAGATGCTTTATGCATGTTGTGTTCAGTTGTACGTAGGCAAATAGCTGTGTCATACATCTGTTTCTTCTTTGCATAATTCAATGCTAGAAAGTATAAATGCACCTGGAAAGCAAATTGGTACCTAAAGATAAGGCCTGCACAAAGCGGCTAGTATTCACTTTGGATTTGGCCAAGTCCAGGGACAGTTATTCAATTCAGTGATTCAAATCACTGTCCTGAATTGATTAGGCCAAATATGATTTGGAGACTTTGGCCATGGCCAAATTGACTGAATCAGACAGGCTCTATCCCCCGCCCACTCTCCCAGCCCCGTCAATGGCTGCTCTGTCCAGTTTCAGCCTCCCAGCACTTAAAAAAGTCCCAGGTGCACCAGCTCCTGACAAGTAGGAGGCAATCCCTGCTGTCCCTCACTGCCCCACACTCCATGGGGTGCTCTGCCATGAGTCCTGAGAAGCCCTAAGGCTGCTCCAGCTGCCTTATTCCCTAGAGCCTTAGGCCTGGCGTGCAGTGCGGGTAAGAAAGCTAGTCAGTGAAAATGAAAATGGAGGCATCGGGGGTGAGGGACAGAACTGGCAGGTGGGGAAGGGGATGTAGCAACGCAGGTGAAAGTGCAGAGATACATGGGGAGTCAGATGTCTGGCAGGTTGTAGTGTCTCAGAATTCCACTGTCTATATCGACTCCATGAGTTTCTGTACCTACTACCTAGGAGGCTGATTTAAGTGCAGTTCATAGGCCCGGTCTGAAAAATGACTTAAATTCATACAAGCACCTAACCACATCACCGGAACTGAAGCAAACTTCTTACAGTTCAAAACACAAAACCTACCAACCATCTCCAGTAACCCCATAAAGCTCTAACAGACTACAATCCCAACTGTCTGTGGGGGCACGTTCCTCAACAAAAAGACCCTATGCCTCCAGTCTCTCAGATCTGATCCTTAGAGGGAACAAATTACAAACCACTTTTCACAGTTGAGCCTATGAACTTCACTTCATCAGCCTCCAGGTAGCACTGCACTTTTACCTATGCTGCTACATCCCCCTCCCACCACCCTAGCCTGTCCCTCATCCCCTGACACCTCCATTTTCAGTGATTGGGCTTTTTTTCCTGCAATGCATTCCAGCCTCTGGCTTCTTTACTATTCCTTCTATCCAGGACCAGCAGACACACCAACTGCAAGTGTTTTCTCAGTCATCCAAAGAGATTTTCAACACCAAAGCTGGCATCCTGGGCAGCCAAGCTGAGCTCACCTGGAGCCTTACAACTTCACTGCAATGAGCAAGCCTCAGGCCTTTCAAAGCTGGAGGTTATGGCACCTCCTACCTGCCTTACGCTGGTCCTAGTATTTACAGAGTTGCTGCACCACCATCAGTCTGACCAGGCCTCTCTCCCCTGGCAGAGTGCAGTTTTACTGGTCATGACCAGGACCTGGGGTCCCCTTCCCCATAACTCCAGCCCATACCTACAAGTTCATCCTGGCACAGCAGCAAGCTAAGCAGGGACATGTTCTTTCCCTGTTGGCTGATGATGCAGTGAGTGTCCCCTTCAGCTGACAGTGGGGCATTAACTGGTTTTTAAAAAAAAATTAAAAAGGAAGTAGGTGCCAACAGAGTGAGAAGGATGACATACAGACTGTCTGCACCTGGATCTTGGGGAACTCCAGCAGTGGGAAGCTCACCTTCAGGAACACCAGCTGCTCCCTTAAACTAGGATCCAAGCAAGTGCAGTGGGGTGTCACTACATCCCCAGTGATGATGAATGCCCTCTCACTCAAAACACTAGTTCAGGGACAGGATAGGTGATCATGGTCAACTGCGACCAGATCCGGACACATCTGCCTGATGCTTGCTCTGTAGGCCAAGGGGTTGCACAGCAGCTCCTCCATGTCCTTGGCAAGGCAGGCAGCTACAAAGGCTGGAGTGCTACCTGCTGACAGCCAGTCTGGTGCCTCTGGAACCTACCATAGAAGCCATGCCCTTGGTTCATATTGGCAGTGCCTGTGGTAGAGGAGAAGATTGGCTGGTGGATGTGCTAGCATGGGTCAATCTTTTTTTTTTCGTTTTCTCTCTCCCTCACCCCTGTTCCATGTCCTTCCTCCTTGACATTCTTTACTAGCACCTTCATCCACTGACTCAGGTTTGGCTGCTGCATATGGTGCCCTTCACCCTCGGGTCATACATGGCAGCCAACATGTGGACTGTACTGGACTGCAATGGATCAAGCAGTTTTCTTGATGCTCTCCTTCAGTCACCTCACCAGTGCCTGCACATCTGGTGACAGTGGCTTGCCCCAGCCAGAAATATTGATGCCCTGGAAGCTCTCCATTTGGCTGTGAAGTTCTCTCACTATGGCTATCACCTGACTAAGGAGGGCTTCACCAGTACTGAGGCTCTCACTAGCCTTGAGGAAGGGTTTGAGGACTGCCAAGATCTGGGAGACGATATCCTATCCAGCTCTGTTCAAGAGACTGCCATCATGGATGGCCTTCTGTTGCTCCACCAGGTTCTTGAGCATCAGGTATGTAGCGTTTCACCTAATCTCCACATCTTGCATGATTTTCGGCTGCGGGATGTTCAGTTCGGTTCGGTTCTGTTTATCCTGTAGCATCTTGCCCCCTTTGATGCTCTAGTGGAAGTAGCCTTACACCTTCCTGCATTTTGAAATTAGCTTGCTAGTGGTGCTGGCATTGTCACCAGCATCCCTGTTACCCTCCAAGGTGTCAACAAGGTGCAACTTGTGTGTCACACAGCAGATGCCAACAAAGCTGGCATTGTGGACTGCCTAGACCATATTGGCCTCATTGTGGACAAACATGAACCTGCGGGTGAACTCACCCTGCCCAGCAAGCCATTCCTGCATTGAACAATTCATGTACCCACTATCTCTGTTGCAGCATAGGACTTGACCATCATCTCAGCTTGAAAGATAGCGCACTGATGGGCTAATTGGTCACATGAGTGTCCTGTGAGGGGGAGAGAGGCGTGATCGCCATCCTGGCTACTCTAGATATCCGAGGTGAAGTGTAAGGCCATTGCAGACCTGTCTTGCACAACTCTCCACCCTGAAGTACTCCCTGCATGCCTTTATACAGGGAGGGCACCACCATCCTGCTGAAGGTGGTGCATTCAGGCACATTGTAGGATGGGACCATGAGCCACCTGAACCCTGGCCACTCGACTAGGAAGAATGGTTGGCCATCTACAGAAAGTATCTCCCCAATGCTTTGGGCGATCACACCTGCCCTTGTAACATGCCCTGCTTTCTGTCTACCTTTCTCCCACTGTCCCAGGGTGGCCTGCATCTGCTTTGGGGGGGGACAGAGGCTTTGGAGAGAGAGAAGGAATTCCCTTTGAGCACATTCCCACTGGTTCCAGGCTTAGAAGGAGCAAGGGCAAGGGGGTGGTGCCTGCAGAGATGCATCAGCATCCCCATGGTGCTCATATGTTTTGTTCCCTTGCCCTGGCTAGTTGAGCAGTGCAGGCAGATAGCATATGTGGGATCATTTGCTAGCTCAGAATGATCCCAGACCACACTACCTATTCACTTCTTAGATGCAAGTGCATGTGTGGATGCTGTACTCTCCTCCTCCTCCTCAGCAGGCAGAGGCACGCCAAGAGGAGGAGTGGACTCAGCTGAGCTGCTTGCCTCCACCTCTACATCAGCCTCCTCCAAAGTGCCTTCTGAGAAGGAGACCTGGCTCCAGGGAAAACTTGAGGGGTGTTGAGCACAAACTCAGCTGATTTTCCCCGCCCCACCCCCTTCTTCCCCAGAATTTCCTCTTCTAGGGCACTGAGATTCCAGTTGGCACTGGAAGGCTCAGCATGGGAAGTTAAACAGGGGTGGAGTATGCTGCCATGCTGGTGCTGCTGCTTGTTGTCATCATGGTGGTTGTGGGGGGTCGTTATGGCTGGTGCTCAGGGAGGGGATGCAGTCTCAGGCACAGGGAGTGGCACTGCTCCCCTCTCCTTGCTGCTTGTAGCGTCATCCCTTTTTTAGATGGAGGAAAGAGGCTGCATCTCAGTTTGGGTGGGGGTGGAACTTGCAGCTCTCCCTCTACCCTTTTTCTGCCTCTCCTTGAATGCTGGCTGGTGTGGCCACCTGCCTTTCCACCAGGCTTCATGGTGTTTCATGTCTTCCTTTTCTACAAATATATAAATGTATTTGTGTTCCTATGTAAATTTAAAAATGTACATGTGTGGGACAAATAAATGTATAAAAGCAAATATAAATATGAAATCTATAATGTATGATGTATGCTGCAAAGCTTTAAATTATATAGAGATAAAATATAAATGTATTTCTCTTCCGATATAAATTAAATTCTATAGTAATCCTGTCCAATAATTATAGAATTCAAAAGAATAAATCAATTAATATAATAATAGTAATAATAGTAGTAATAATAATCAACCAAAAAAGCCTTGAAGAAAATGGTATTCTGAATCTAAAAACCCTCTTGCTAGCAAGTAGGGGATCCTTTAGAAGATCAGTGCTGCTAGATGTAGTTGTCTGATGCTGAGCTGCTGGAAAACACAGCTCTGTATAACTGATACAAAGGCAGAAAGCAGGGCAGTTCAAACAATGCTGCCTTTTTATGCAGTTTTTCCATCTCTCCCCCAGAGTACTGGGATTGAAAGAGACCTCAGGAAAGGATGACAGTCACTGGCCAGCTACGTGGTTAATAATGAGAGTACTCCTTTCCTCACTTCCCTGCTTTTCTCCCTCTCTCTTCTGTTTCCTTGCAGGCAAACTCAGTTTGAGCTTCGAAACTCAATGTTTCAACTTGCCTTGTTTCATTTGAAGGCCATTTCAAAGCTCCCTGTTTTATTTAGATTTTGCCGTTTCAAGCTTGAAATGAGTTGAAACAAAACTGCTGGTGAAATTTCACATGCCTTTATTGGCTGGGAGTGTACTGGAATCAACATCGATTTCCCAGTGACAATTGAAAGCAATTTGGGAGATGGATATTGTGAACGCTACCTTGGTGTCTCATGTATTCCATGTCCCCAAATATCAGAATGGCAGTGGGAGATTTTTAACTAAAGTTTGTGGAAGCAGCTTTAACTAAAACACCTCTGTCACTATTTTGAAATGTGGGATGCTGCCTACATGAAATGCTGTGTGTGCTTTTTAATTAGAGCAGCTCCTGAGAGCCTTCATAATTAAAGTGCCCTTCACCCTCATCCTGGAACATTTGTAAAGATGCACTTAGTTTCTGTGTTCCTCAGGAACTTGTATGTATGTGTGTGCATGGAGATTATACAGAGACATATTTACACACATATATTATTTTATTGTCAAGGGGTACCCAAGACCAAAGTGATTTTATTCTGGAGGATTCCTGTTTTTTTATACACACCCCTCTTGCCAAAATTGGAACTGTCATGTTTAGTCTCTCTCAACAGCTACTAATAAGTTATGTTCATTTTTTTTCATTTATTTGTTTATATGTAGTATGATACTCAGAAGTTATGATTAGTAGTCTAGCCCAAACAAGAAATTATTCATTTACTTATAGTCACGTCAGCTGATAAAGTGCTTCTCACTGGACAATAGCTCAGTACATATCAAAGTGACTTCTTATCAGCATATTTTTTAGATGGATAAGAAGCAAGACTCCTGAAATCATCAACAGAAATAACTAAAGGTTTACATGCACTAGAATGTGCATCAAACAGTGGTCTAATGCATATCCAAAAAGGATACTAGTATCCGTACTTACTAGACAGATGCCAGGCTTTGAAAGGAAATCATGGGTGCCTCCACACATGCAGGCATCTGTGCTTGCAGCAGCTCAAATAGGAGTGGCACAAATTTGTGCCAGGGATTTTTGCCTCCAGTGTGTGTGCCTGAACATGCACTTTGGTGTAGGGCGACTTGTGTCACTTGGGGCAAAATTACCCTGCCCAGCTCCTCCTAGATCTGCAGCCAGTACTTGTGCTGGCCCCAGCAGTATAAAGCTGCCCTGGCAAGCAGCTCAGGACTACTTGCTCTCAGGAGGTTCTGTAGCTGGCCAGTTGGTACCTGGGGATACTAGCCCCTTGTGCCAGCTGGACAGCTGAAATAGGCCTAACCTAGAGTCCCTTGCACTCTCTATCCACTGCAGCAGTCTGGCAGGTAGGGGCTGCTGCCTGGCTATGACCTGTTGCCACTAGCAACATCATGTGGCCACAAGGCTGCATGCCTTCCAGACACAGATGAGGACTGCAAGGCTGCCTTGGCCTGGTAGCAGAGGCATCTGTACCAGATGGTATACCCACAGAAATTTTCCATGCTTGTGGCTTCTGGTTCACATCACAACTCCCAGCTTTATTGTCCACCTTTGGGACATCCTTAGGGATCTCAAGAATGTGACCCTCATTACCATCTACAAGAAAGGGGATAAATCTGACTGTGGAAACTACAGGGGGACTTCCCTCCTGCCATTGCAGGTAAGATCCTGGCCTGCATACTCCTGAACTGTCTTCATCCCATCACCAAGGAAATACTTCCATAAACCCAGTGTGGCTACTGAACATCCTGGGACACTGCAGACATGGTTTTCATTGCCAGGCAGATCCAAGAAAAATGTCAGAAGCAAAATGAAGAACTGTTCCTTGCCTTCATTGATCTGACCATGGCATTCAATTCCTTAAATCATGAAGCTCTGGGGACTATCCTCCAATGCCTTGGCTGTCCACGGAAGCTTGTTACCATATGCATACAAGGTAGCGTTCTTGCATGATGATGTGATCATCACTGTCCTGAGTGGAAGATCTGAAATTGATGCTTTCTGTTTCTGAACCACGGTCAAACAGGTTGTGTGACTGTCCCCACTCTGTACACCATCCACCTCACTATCATTGTCCACCTTATCCAAGATAATCTACCATCTGGCATCAGTAATATCCACAGCCTTCAATTTGTGGATGATTGTTGTGTGATGGCTTACACTGTACAGGATTTGCAAGTGACCCCAGATCTCTTCATTGCTTCATGAAAGAAACTTGGACTGCCCTTGAACATTGCCAAGATGAAGGTTCTCCACCAACCCTCCCCAGGTCAGCTGAACATTCCTCATGCTCTCTATGTAGATGGGAAGGCTCTGGAGTATGTGAAGTACTTTCCGTATCTTGTCAGCTACTTTTCTTTAACAGGCTACTGTCAATGAAGAAACACTGGGTCAACTGCACCAGTGCTGCCTTTCTTCAAGTTGTGACAATGTGTCTAAAAATAGAGATCTTTGGAAGTCAATGAAGGTCCTGTGTAACAGGAGGGCCTCCCAATCCACCTGCTTTTGGGCTAACAGCCTACATAATCCCATTTCAACCCTACTCTGTGTCTAATAGTCTCCATAACTCTGGGCTCCATGTCCTATTCTCTATCAGGGGTCTCAAACACTACCACTACAGGGTGGGAAGATACCACTGTGCTCAGCCATTGGCTGATGTTCCTGGCTTATGCACCATTGTAACAAGGGGGCCTTCCCACCCACCTGTTTCTGGGCTAACCGCCCATCTTTCTCACCTTTCACCGGGGAGGTAAATAGCCTGGCATTTCTTGGGGACTCCCACACTACTATGAGCCCCACCAGGCTATGCTTCCCTGGCAGGGTGCAGTTTTATGTCATGCTCAGGACCAAGAGTCTCCTTACCATCCCCCATAAGTTCTTGCACTTACTTCCTAGTGTTCCTGCTGATGTTAGACCAGGTGATGTTTCCACTTTGGCTAGTAGCAACAGACTGCAGCCTTTATATACTAAGTTCTCAAAATGGCTGTAGCCCTTGGGCACCTACTAGATGCCTGACCCAGCCCTTAAAGTGGCAGGCACCAACAGTGTCCTGATGTATCCTGGGTTTTTTTTAAGGCTGTCATGGTGACCACCCTCCTCTACTTCAGTGAAGCCTGGACTGTCTATTGACACCACATTAAGAACTTTGAGAGCTTTCACCAGTGGTGCTTGCATCAAATCCTGGGGATCAAATGGAAGGATTGCCGGAACAGCATGAACATCCTCCAAGAAGCTGCGTCCACCAGCATCAAAGCCTTGCTCTTGAGAAATCAATCCCAATGGACAGGCCACTGTGTCCAGATGTCCAAGAATTCCTTCCCTCACCAGATTCTCTTCTCTCAGGTCTCCATTGGCCAGTACTCAAAGGATGCCCAAAACATGCTCAAGGTTGCCCCCAAGCATGGAGGCATTGATACCAATGGCTGGGAGGAGCAAGCTGCTGACTGTTGGTGTGGCGCCACCTGGTCCATAAGGTGCATGACACTTTGAGGCCCAATGATTCAATACTAAGGTGGAACAGCAGCGGCAGAGGAAGGAGAAATAGCCCCAGGTTGGTCTCTAAATCCCACTCCCCCATGCAACAACATGCCCCCACTGCTGAAGAACATGTGAATCAAGAATTGGGCTCCTCAGTTGCCTAAGGACCCATCAAGCCTGATAAATGTCATCACAGACTTTGAGGGACCGCTGCCACCACTGATGTCAGTATGGGCACTGTAGCAGAGGCATTGGCACCTTTAAACTAACTGCCAGTGGACCATGGCTGCCCATTTGGTCTTCATGCAGCACTGCTGCTATGTGTATCCCTGCCCTGCCATTTGAGCAGCTGTTGCCCAGAAGACGTTCCCAGTGTGGTGACCTGCTTTTGAACTGTCAAACTTCGAACTATCAGAGCATATCCTACTGGCCCCAAATGGCCAGGAGGTCAGTCACCTAGCCACCTCAGCTGGGTTCCAGGTACCAGCCCTGAGCAGGCTTCTCTGCCTGGGTCTTGCCACTTAGCGCACTAACAGAAATCCTGGTGTTCCCTATTTCAACTTAAAATTCCCCAGATTAAAAAAAAATAAATAAAAAATCCTGAATTCACTCTTTAAAATACCTCAGAATCCATGTTCTTCCACAATCAAAACAGAAGACCACTATATAGAAAGAAGAGGAGGGGGAGGGATTAGTTGGGCAATGTTTTATTGATAGGCTTCCAAACTGCTTTAACATTGTAAATATATCAGTGGGCTTTTATTACCAGTGGGCTTGTTCCTGCTGGGGATTTTATCATCATAATAAAATTAAATTCTAAATAACTATATGCTTTATTTGCTTTTGCATTCTTATCATAGAAAAATTACAGCTCCCCCTGCCCCTTCACTAACGAGGAAGTGGGGACAGCTGCCCCTGAAGCCACAGCCCCTGCCAGCAGGTCTCAACCTGTCTGGCAACTGGGCATGCTGGGTGTGTGATGAGGGGATGTGTAGTTTGCAGGAAGTGGGTGTGGGTGGGTATGGGGGCATGCAGTGGTATGGGATGTGTCGGGGGATGTGAGATTTGCAAGAGGGGGTAGGGTGTGTATGGGAGGATGTGGGCTGTGAGGGAGAGCTGCCAGATGGCCACCCCCCTCCAACTCCTGCAATGCATAGGCTCTGGCACCCAGCTGTGCCTATTGCTGTGCTATTGATGCCCAGTCTGTGCAGGGAGAACAGGCCCGGCCCAGCATGGCCTGCTAACAAGACTTTGGACAGGACTGGGACCCACAACTCCTGTCCAAAGGCGCATGATAGCTGGGTTGGCTGGGCTGGCTTATGCCAGGCTCTAATGCACAGCCATGGGATCTCATGAAGAATGGATCTGGTCCGACTCGGCCCAGCTAGTGCACACCTTTTGGACAGGAGTTGCAGGTCCCGGCGCTGTGTGTCCCAGTCCTGTCAGAAGGTATGCTAGTGGGCTATGCCAGGCCTGATTGGGCCCAGCACAAATCATTCTCCCTGCACATCAGGCAGGGCTGCTGAGGACATGGCCCAGCTGACACTGCAGGGGTGGGGAGGGGCAGGTATGTGGCAGCCCCCCTCAAACCTCCACAAAAGCCTGCATCCTTTCCACATCTCCCATATCCTGTATTTCCTACCCCCACTCCCCCCAGTCCCTGCTTCTCTGGGACAGCAGTTGGGGCAGTCACATTGCAGCCTTAACACACTTCTGTTTCCCCCACACACTAAGGGTGCATGCTGGGGCAACAGAAAAATCATAGAGACACTCTGGTTGGCCACATACTAGAATGTCTCCTCTGGAGGATCCGCCTCAGGGCAGTCCCAAACTGTGCCTTGCCCAACCTTTTTTCTGCAGGTTTTTTTCCTTATACCTGGATTTCCAGGTATCAAATTTAGAGTCCTCACTGCAAATATTTAAATGCACGGAATGTTTTATTTTTTTGTTCCCAGTGTGCCTCATGCAGCATCTCAAACTGCTTTGAGACACTGCAAGAGATATACATGCTCACTTGTCTGGATGCGTCCCATCTGTCTAGGTAAGAAAGCTTTTTGCTTTATTTCTGGCACCCATGGGGAATGGGGAGTGCCAGATAACCAAATATGCCGCTTACTCGAGAGGCCTGAACAGGCGTCTTTGCCTGTTTGGGCTGCTGCCCCTCCTGCCACATTGCTGCCTCTCCCAGTGCATCATTGTGCCAAGGACCAGGAAGGAGGCCCCCCACAGAAGCTGCTATGCCTCAGGCCATGGGGGCTTGGCAAAGATGGAAGTGCCATAGTGGGCACTTCTGATTTTGCTTTTAACTTACAAGTCAGCTTGCTGGTTAATAAAGAATGCTGGTTTGTAAGGTGCCAGATAATGTGGCTTTTACTGTATATAGCCCAGGAAATGGAATAGAGAATAAAAGATAAAAGATGATGATGAAGGATTTAAGGGAAGTCTCGAGTCTAGAGGAAATCAGGAATGTAGCTAGAGAGGCTGGAAGCTCCTTCAAGCAGTCAGAAGGATTTCTAAATACTAGAAACAGAGGGAACACTGGCAAGCTGCTTTTGAAAATTAGAAGGTGACAGTGAGGCTTTTTTGTTTTATTTTGTGTTTTTTGCATATTTGTCTCCTATATAAAAAAAAAATTCTGGCTGAAGTCCTGAGGATATGCAGCAGGGTAGAGTTGAAACAGTTTGGGGCTGTGGGGTCCCTCTGGAATTTATTAAAATTACATGTGGGAATAATAATGCCTCCTTTCTTCTAACTCTCTCTCTTTATTATATATTCATTTTGGGGGGCAGAATTTGTATGTGTCCAGCTCACAGGAGAATAGCACCTAATCTTGAGTAGGGTTTATTTGTCCAATTGTAATACAAATTCTTGAATGCTTTAATAGGGACCCTGTAAAAGGGATGCTCACATTTTATGTTTTCCTGATCATGACTTCCATGTTCAATTTATACAAGTTGTTTTCTTCCTAATTTTCAGCACTGCAGACTCCAATACAGGAATTAAAAGTCAACTTCCCTTTTCCCATTTGTGCATCCAGTGCACGATGGATCAGTGTTGAATAAGATTTCAACACATTAAGAAGGGTTGACCAATAGTACAAATTTATATACAAGTTTAGGTTACAAAACTTCAAAAAGAAAAAACACAGAAAAACCTTCTTATTTCAATTACAGATTTTTGTTCAAACACTCCTATTGGAAGGACAAGTGGGGAATTGACTTCTCCTAGGTCTTCAACATGACAGAAAAAAAACACTGCTGCTCATGGTTTATGCTTCCATGAGCAACTAGTTGTTGAGACTGAATAAGAAATTTTTAAGTAAAACTTTGTAGAAACCATTTCCTCAGGTCAGTTTTGACAAAATTTTCCTTTTGCAAAATGTACAGAAAAGAGTTCTAAAATTGTCTCCACATTTTCAACGTGGAAAAAAAATCATTTATGATTTCAAAATTCATTTTGTTTTGAAATACAAGTACCTGGATTAAAGAATGAAAAATGTAAGATGTGGGGGAAGAAAGTGATTCTGGTTCATTACAAAACATTCTTCATTAAGTTTAGTAAAAACAGTGATTGTTTCAATACTTCCATCATCTCTCATAGAACAAATAATATAGGATTTTTTTTTAGAAAAAGAATGACAGCTAAGAATTGGTGATGATTTATATGGAGGGAAAAGATCTGTTTGGGTAAGTAGTTTTGATTTTTAATGTTTTGCGGTTTTTTGAGAAAAGGATAATGCATGTATTTTATAGGTTGGCTCCTACTGTTGCTAGTGTAGTGTCCAGAAGCTATCTTTTGTATGACTAAGTAACACTATTCTTATTAAGTACAATAATTTACTGGAAGGAATAGATTATTGTGGTCTAGGTTTCCAAAAGCTGGATTTGAGAGTAAGAGCTCTAGTTCTAAGCTTTTATGCTTGTTAGAGGGCCAGTCTCTTAACCTATTTATCTTCATTTCTCTGCCTAGGAAATGCTGCCAGCAAGCCTTCTTTTATACCTCAAAAAGATGTTTTGAAAATAAATGAATTCTATAAGATTAATAGAGCAATTTGAAGATGAAAACTGTTATGAGAGTGCCAACCATAATAATTTCGATTACATATTAAATTAGCTGTTCAAAGTTGGGAGTATCATAACAGTCAAATAACTACATTTAAAAGTCATGTAAAGGTGGCATTCCTTTTTCCAATGGATGATGTGGATATCGAAACACTCTTTTGCCTATTGAAGCATTTTTCATCTTGCCACATTGAGGATGCTTCTGTAGCTGGATTTAAGGGTCTGTCTTTGGAATGCTATATATAAGTAGGACAGTGACTCCTTATCCAAGCAGATATTTGTTCTGACAGTTTAGCTGCAGGTGAACAATAACAGAAGTCTCTAGATCCAAACTGTTCAAACAAATGGCTACTGATAATCCAAGAGCTGTTCTTCCCATAACAGAATATAGAGTATTTATTTTTGTTTTACAGTACTGTGTTCCATTTGCCAAACCACAGTAGTTTATGTAGTTACTGTATTCACTGAATTTAAACAGAATATCTTACATCTGGTGTTTTGGACACCAATGGTATCCAAAACACTTCTGTTTGTACAGGGAGATCTAGGTTGCAGCAGATAAATGAGAAGAACCTATGACAGTTTGTCACGGACAGGTGGGTTTCAAAGTGTCTCATCATTAAAACAAGTAAAGATCATTAAGTATTGTGCTGAAGCCTCTGTCAAACCATGTTTATATTTGAGCCTAACCTCTTAGTAACAGTAATGAACTTATTTTTTGCAATAATTTTGTAGTATATTAGTAAGGCTACAGAAATTCTTAAATCCTGAAAATAGGAGCTTATGTGAGAAAAATAGATCTACTGAAAAGCATTAACATTTTTCTCTGTATGAACCAACCTTAAATCCAGTCCAAGTATGAACTATGCTAAAATTCCTATACTTGGTCTAGGAAACGGTTGCTTCAGGATACCTTAACTTCAGAGTGAAAATGATAATCTCAGACAAAGTCCTACCTGAGTTGCAAAATAATCCATTAGAACTGATGTTATGATTTTAGCCTTTTCCCACAATATACCAACATTTAATTAAGCTCAAAAGCTTAGCAGAGCAGCTCTATGCCTAAGACAGTGGTGATGCATGGGTTTGGCGGTGACATCCAGCTGTTTGTGCTGTTAGCACAGCCACATGGCTGCAGTAGCATCTGTTACTCGCCTCACCTCCCACCCCTACATCAGTGCCTAGTGTAGCTGCCCCAGTTGCCTCATGTTCATTAGTCTACATAAGCTTCTTGTATGAGATCTACCTCATACATCTGTTGGCAAAATTTGTTCCTGAACTGTAATAGTTAGTAGCAACTGAGCATCTGCATGAACATCTAAAAATACAAATGAAGAAGCCTGCAGATTATCAGAGATATAACCTTAGTTATAACACGCAAACCTCCCCCCCCCCCCCGCCCCCGCTTGCAAATGGCTGTCAGCTGTCATGAGGCATTACTAACAGCACTGATATGGAAACTATCAGTGATCGTCAAGTGCAGGTGAGATCATTCACTTCTCTATATTTTTGCCTCAGTTAATTTTCAACACATGCCATATGTAGTATCAACTAAGAAAGGCTCCCAGTTCCAATGCTATTGCTACAGAGCCCCAGTGAGACCTGCTTACAGGTTTCTTTTGTCTTTATTTCATGGAAGAGAGAGGGAAGGATGTGCAGTAAAGTATAAAATGTAATGAAATACAGTTTGCAAATTAATTTGTCTCTGCTTTCAAACTCCATGTGTTTGTGTGTTTTGAGTATCAGCAGAGAGCTGAAGAAATGGAAAATAGAGGAACAAGAAGTAACAGATCCTTTAGTTTGTCTTAAGACGAGAACAGGTAAAACAAGTCCCATGTGTACTTCTAGGCTGTGTTGTGGATCACTTTTATTAAGTAGCTGTACACTTCATGGCTGTGTAAAAATAATTCTTTCAGCACAGATATTTTGGAAGGCAAATTATAAGAAATTAGAATTACCTTCTCTTATATTTGAATTTTGTCTACCTAGAATGTCTTTTATTGTAATAACGCCTCTTGGCTTCTTTGCATATTTTTAACAGCATATCAGTATTAATAATATATTTACTGCATGGCAAAAATTCAACATATACAAGGGAAAAATAGTTTTAATCATAGTATACAACATGAACTTGTTATAAATTTGGATACTACCATAGAATCAAACCTAAAGTTTGCATAGTTTTCCTCTTAAAATTCTACAAGAAATATGCAGTCCACGAAACTAGAAGCATCTTGGAAACAGAAAATCTTCTAAGATTTCTACTATTAAAAATAGATTTCAGTATATGAAATTGCACAAAATTAGTTTAGATTAGTTGCAATTTTAGACAGTCTCCAGTATGGAGCTTTTGAGACTGACATAATCTAATCTATATCTTAGTCTTGTTTTGATCCTCAAGTTTTAATAACACTTAATCTGGATCCAACCCTCTCTTCTTTCTCCTATTTATAAATTACAATAAAAAGGATAAACAAAGCATTTAGGGATAAAATAAGAATAATTTTAGCAAATATCAAAGCTAAATATAGAAACTCTCTGAAAATGCTTTAATAATTACTGTCTGAAATTGTATTATTCTTCCTGGTTTGCCGCAGGACCAGAAGAAGTAGTAAGTATCCTCCTGGCTTTATGCATCAGGTATTAATCTGAAGAAAATGGAAGCGCAAGTTCATGCATCAATGGCATCACTTGGCCATTTAACACTGGGTATACAAAGGAAGATGCAATAGATAAAAACGTTCAATATGTTTATGGTCCCAGTGTGGAGATTTAGTCTTGTGCTGAACTTTATGCAGTGTGAATTTGCTCTTGTTGAAATCAGTGACTTGTTCATTATCACTGGGACTACTCAAAATTTGTAGGGGCAAATATAGTACAACCGCATGCTCCTTTTAATAGCAAGAGGTCTGTGGCCAGCCAGCCAGCCCTGTTCAGTTATCAAACCCAGCTGGGAAGGTAGCAAGTGATTATAAATTCAACACATTTCTTATCTGAGAGAGAGAGAAGCTTTTTCAGCAGGTCTGAAGCAGGGAGAATGGTATATAATTTTTCCAGGTACTGAACAAAGTAAGGGTGCAGGAGAGGGTTTGACGAACAAAAAATTGTTGAAGCTACAAGCCTTGACAGGCAGAAAAAATACTTCATTATACTATCTGAGGAATAAAGATGCGTCTCTCAGAGTTTTGGGGAGGTAGCAAGTCCTTCCTGCTTGGTAGAAACAGCTAAAGCTTACATTTTAATGTAAGGCTGGGGCTTAAATATTTTGATTTTCATGCCTGTGGCTACAGCTGCAGCACATGCAAAATATACTGCAGCCTCCTAACTACAGAAGCTTTCAGCTGTTTCACAACAGTTCAGAAGCCTAAATGTGCCTGATTGTCTCATAATAAAAAATGAACCAAAAAAAATTAACCACCAGAAATTGTAGCCTCAAATTACTGCAGGCAGAAGTCACCATGGATGTTGAAATGAAAAGTAATGTTCAGAACTAGATATCACTGATTCAGGACCTCATTCTTGGATATGGTATTTTTGTTTTGTGCTTGGATGAATAGAGCCATAGGCTAGACTCCTATCCGTTTCAAGTTTGTAAAGAAGGAGCAAGGGCAGGGGGTGATTGTAGCCTGATAGACAATGATGGTTTTATTCAAAGTTTATCTTTACTGAGAGAGAGAGAGCGAGAGAAAGTTCTCATGAAAAGTTGTGTATTAACTAGCAATTGCTGTTAAAGATCTGCATAACAGGACAACCTTTCCTCTTTTCTAAATGACTCTATGCATTTTTTTCTTCTACTACATTATTCTTATGCTTCTTTTTATAAAACTGCTATTCATGAAGCTAGGTAACTCAGGAAATTTATTTATAGAATATGATTTGAAGAATATCTGCCCACAAACCATACCAGGTTTTACAGGATGGACCGTGAATGCTGAGGCACAGCTGTGCCAATTTCTGGGGCTCTGTCAACCCACTATGAGGACGTAACTGGAGGCCTTGATTTCCTTCACCACTGACTGGGGGGGGATGAGGGCGGAACTCCTGAGAGTTTAATGCATTGGTTCTCAACTAGGATGCGACAAGAACCTGCCAGGAGTGCTGCAGTCTTCAATTCCACTGCCACAGGGTGAAATTGCCCCACACACTGTTTTTTAAGGAGGCATCAAAGCCAACCTGGCAAGGGGTTGGAACAGAAGTGTGCCCATCCCTACATTTATGAAACACAAGCGCGTATGCCATTTCTGCTCAGGTCTTCCCAGTTCAGCTCTGGGCTTCTGGAAGCAGAGGTGTGCAGGGTAGTTTGCCACCATGCTGTTTGCAACCTGGAGTTAACTGTCATTTCTACTAGAACTGTGCTGCGCATTTCCATTTACATGTGGCACATTGGAGCCAAATTGGCAAGAGCTGCAGCATCAGTGGCATGCCTGCCTGTCTAATCTAATGCAGGCAAATGCTCCTTCCTGCTGGACATGCTTCTGTCACAGCAACTGCCTGATCTGTTCCAGCAGGAGGTGCAAGACTGTAGTGGTGGTGGCAGTCTGATGAATATGCGATACCCGAGTCAGTTGCTAATATGTTAATTGAAAATAGAATTATAATGTGTCCATTGCAAGATGTATATACCATGTTTAAATTAGTTAGGGTTTTTGTTTTTTTTTATATTGGGGTACTACTACATTTTGAAAATTTTAAAAGTGTCGCCTTAGTCTAAAAAAGGTTGAGAACCACTGGTTTTATGCATAAAGTCGTTCTTTTTTTCTATCCTGCATCTTAGATTGACTATTTGCTTAGTTTCTGAGTGGCATGTCTTTCATGCTTATTCACATTCCACCTGTTTTTGATAGTCTGATCAAAGCAAACTGGCAGTGTGTTGGCACAGATATTTTGCATACAGTGCATTTTAAAGGCCAGTCCTCAAACACTGGCCTCATACCTTGTTGGCAAGGGAAGTTTGCACAGCTCTGTTCTGTGACTTGGTAGGGACTTATGATTATCCTTGCTTGGGAGGGGAATGTTGGACATAAAAGAAAAGGGACCAATATTAGCTTTTTGGTTTGAAGAGCTAGTGCTTCTGTCTGAAGTGCTGGAAATGTTATTGCCAATATACAAGTAGTAACATGGTAAAAAACAAAAGCCTAACTGGAGCAACAGGGAGAAACATATCATAGATGGAAAAGATTTTTCCAGGATACTTAGACAAGCATGTTTTCAAGGTTATACAGTATGAGAAATAACCTATAATATAATTAAACACCTCCCATTTTCCCCAGTGACCTTCCCATAATTGAGATTTCTTTGCCTCCCCATCCCTTCTGCAGAAGCACACACGCAGTTCAGCAGTTTCAAACCATTTTTCAAAACGAATCAAAAAGCATGTGTAGCAACTACTTAAATTTCATTCTTGTAATTTTTCAGTCTTTGAACCACCACATGCCGGCCATATTCCCTTGCACACTTGTTCAAGCAGGTGTTTACATGCTTTACTCTACACTGTCTACTGATTGCTCAGTTGGTCTGTTCTAGGAGATAAAGCTTAGCCTTGTGGGATGGTATCTTAACTACACCCTTCTTCTCCTTCTCCCTCTACTCATGGCTTCTGTATATGTATCAAGTGCTGAGTGGGTGGCATAGGATATGCTATATAAAGCTTGTGCTAATTTTAATTATTGGCTAATTAAACGTAACATGCTGCTGAGCCAGATGACCTGACCCACTATACTCAGGAACTTAATGAACTGAAATTTGGTCACTGGACATTATTTTTCATACTTTCCTAGTTTTGCTGAGGTTTTAATTAAGCCTAAACCATCAAATGTCATCTACTAAATACTGCTGACTGCATGCTCCGGAGACCATTCCCAATTTACCATTATCAAAAAAGCAGCTGAGCACTTGCATATAACAAGCCAAATAGAAGCTATGTGAAATTCTGTTCTCATAAGGAGGCAGGGAACTGATGTTAAATGGTTATATTATTTTTTCCAGTTGCTAAGAGCATGGTCATGGTCAACCATAAGAAAGTGTGCGTTTATATTAAGAGGAAAACTATGATTAAAATTGCACCAGCCTTGAGGTGCCTCATTTGGATATTTTCAAACCTCCTCTGTTTGCAGTTGTTAGTAGTTAGTATTAAATAAACCATTTACATCATAGTTTTTTCCATTTAGTTTTACCAGAAAAAGGGTGTATTTTGTGACATGAGAACTTAAGTGATATACAAATAAAGCTTCTGTTGCATTTCTGAAATTCATTAAAAAAAACCCCCAAAAAACACATGGTATCAAGCATAACCACAGGCTGTTGCAAAAAATTATCCAAACCAGTGACAATTATCTATGGTCTTTCAGTCTTGGAAATCAGTTACATTTATGCAGTTTCAATACAAAACTTATTACTTTACTTTTTCCCTTCCAAAAATGACTGGTTTTATCAGTTTTTTTTTTTTCTGAACAGCATGCTCTCTCTGCTTTTGTACACTCTACCCTCTCTCTCTTTGCCTGCATCCTCGCATACCATTTTTTTCTCTTCTTGCTTATGAGTTTCCAAAGCTTTGTGCCATCAAACTGACCTTGAAGGTGTGGAGGCCGTAAACTTGAAATAGAATCTTCTATTTCATGCTATATATATTTCATATATCATGCTATATATGCATGCACCTGTGAATTCTCTACCCATGCTTCTCTTTGTCTCTATCTTTCCTATGGTCATTAGTGGAGTAGAGAACACATACCTAGGCTCACACACAGAGCAGCTGTTGGTTTGGTCAGGTTTTAACCAGAAATCAGTAGCATGGCCAGCTTAAAGCTAATGATCTGTGTAGTATCTGGGAAAGCTTGAAAAGTGTATGAATTTTACTAGATATCATGGTAGAGGTGATAGCTTTTATAACATCAACTCAAATTTTGCAAAAAACAAAAAAACAAAAAACAAAACAAAAAAACAAACAAACCCCAAAACCCCCTTTAATTGCAAGCTTTCGGGCACAAGCACCCTTCTTCACGCAGAGGAGAAAAGATCGAACTTTTCCCAGGTAGAAATTAAAGTTCATATTTCACAGAGTTAAAAGTATTGTAAAATCTCCTGTTTGGCAACATTCACTTCATGCAGGTTAAGTTTTTTTTTGTCTTAGTTAAATGTATATTTAGGAAAATGCCAACCTGCCTGGGCTGGATGATAAATTACCATGAAGGACCACTGCTGAGGTCCTCTTTCCCATTTATTCAATACATTACAAATATTTTAGTTCTATATGACTATTTCTATAACAATTTCTAGTCCCTAATTATGTCTGTGATACTTAATTACTAGAAGACATGTTCTGGAAAACTTAGAAAAACTAACCATTGTTGAGGAGGAGGAAAATATTGTAGAGATGCAGGCTATGGACAGATGGTATATTTGTGAGGGAAGAAAAACCTTTCAAGAGGCTTCTTGCAGAAGAAAACTTGGTCCTCATACAGACATTCTCTTTTTCTTGGGAGAGTCACTGCTCTCCCAGGTAAAACCACAAGTGAACAGATGTTCATTGTTTTTTCCCCCCCAGAGTAAAAATGGCCATAGCAGGAGAAAAGTGACCTGGGTAAGAACAAACTCTCTTGGGAGTAAACGCTTATCTTGGAGTAGCAAGTGTCTGTACATGCTGTGCCTTCTCAGAAGACAACATAGTCCTCCAGCTTTCCCCCTCCCCCTTGCAGGGGGACAGTGGGGGCATCTACAGGTGATTGCTTATGCAGAATTGCCTAATTACCTCCACAGTACAGTGTTATTAGGTCTGATGAACTAATTAACTCTGTCATCGTTAATACTTCCTGACAAGTATTATTCTACTGTGGAGTTATTTACTTTGCTGCAATGCATGTGTGGACAGTGACTGGGGCTTAAGGATGTTACCAGATTTGCCCATCACTCTGGGGTATACTCATTTATTAGGGGTACTGCGACAGGCTGCCTTGGGGCCGCCTTCAATATGGCCCCTGCACTGGTCTCTGGGCAACTGCCTGCCTACTCGCCTGCCATGTCTTTGATCTTAATTGGTTCATTAGCGGGAGGCTGCCCTTCTCCTTGTACTGCCCCCTCCACTAGGGGGTGCTGTCGGCTCCTTCCTCCCCAATACCGTAGCCCAAGCCTTGCGGATCCTACGGCCCCTCTGTCATTCCCTCTGGGCCGTCTCACAATTGTCCCTCACCTGGACTCCGTACGCCCCCCACTGGGCTCCCAATATGGCACTCCCCTCTCTGGGCTCACCTCGCCCACACTGGGCTCCTAGATATAGCGCCCCCCTCTCTGGGCTTGCCTCGCCCTCACAGGGCTTCTCTGTACTCTGCCCCCGCCAGGGGCCTCAATACTGCCCTCTCCTTGGGGCTGACTATGCCCAACCTGGGCTCTCCAATGCCTGCAGCCCCCTGTCGGGGACTCCCTGTGCCCGAACTGGGGCTACACCATAAAATGGCCCCCTTTCTAGGGCTCCTCAATACTGCCCCCTTCCTGGGGCTTACTACACCCAACTTGGGCTTCTCTCATAATGCCCTTCTCAGGCTTCTCAGTGCTGCCCCCCCCTCCAGGGGCTCTCCAAGTCCAACTTGAACCCCCCTTCTCAGAGCTGCCCCCTCTCTGGGGCTGGCTCTGCTCTGCCCAACTTGAGCTCCACAATGCTGCGCCCCTACGGGCACCAAATCATGCCCCTTCCTGGGCACTGGGGCCCCACACTACTGTGAGTCACCCTGAAGGGCCCCACACTACTGTGGGTCACCCCGAGTCATGCTCCTTCCTGTGCACTAGAGCCCCACGCTACTACAGCCTCACCCAAACCACCGGTTATTCATAACAACAATAAAGCAAATTCAAGCCTCCTGGCTATAACTGAGGACATAAGCCATCTGGCTGCAACAAAACAAAACCCACACCTCTTGACTATTATGCTCAGCCCCTTGCCTCACGGCCGCAGCACCTACCTCTGGCTTTCTCGGTCTCTTAGGGCAGAGGGAACTCTTCTCCCTCTGACAGCCAGTGGAGACCTGCCTGCCTGACTCTGGCTCTGGGCTTTGTAAGAGCCAAGCCCTGCCCCTCTTGGGTCAGCTGACCTTCTCTGGTTGCCCCAGCAACTTGCAGCTGTGTTGCCTAAACACTGTTAGGGCTCCCCCTCTGGCGGTTCCTTGCCTCTACAGGCACAGGGCACCAGGGTGCTCTGTGACAGGTACATTTCTGGGGATCTCTATAATTCTGTCAATGTGCTGCTTGTGTTACTTGTGTTTCTATGTGGAGCTGTCTCTCTCCATTCTGCAAGTCTTTACCCCCAGTGGAGCTATCTTGTAGGACTCAGTTTCAATGGGGCTGGGTTCTTCCAACCAACAAATCAGTCAAACACATCAGTACACACACAGATCAGCAGGATTCGCCCAGTCAAGCCGGACTATTTAGCATTGATAGCCTGACACCTTCATGTGCCTTGAACTCAGTTCATCCCTTATTTCAGCAGGATAATAATAAATGTAAGTAGAGACGCACACACATATGCTAACAGAGGATGTCTGAGTAGGCTAGGTGCAATCAGCACTTTCAGCTGTTACCCTCACGTGCCTCAAAACTCAGCACACCACAATCTCTTGTCACGATGGTCCTACTAGTAACCTCCTTGATAAGCAAACCCCACTGTGGTTTTGGGTATTACAGGTGTCACTGGCTTCGGTAAAAGAAGCATTTCTGCAGAGCAAATGGGGAGGTCAAAGGGAAGAAAGTAGACAAGGTTCATGGGAAAAGTATAGCAACCAGCTTGACCATAAAAGTTACTTATTGCCAGATATATGAACTTATGATGATACCAGTAGTAATAGATATACCAGAGAGAGAGACATAAACAGTTACAATATTGTATAGTTTCAGTTAGGGTTTTGGGGAAGTCTAGCTCAATTTTGATTAGCAAGGGTCAGGTTTAGAAAACTGTGCCTGGAGTAAGAGAATAAAAGTCAGGTTCCCCAAGAGAGAGTATTAGGGTCTTGCCACTCTGTAGAGCTTGAACCAGTCAAGGTTTCCAGGTGCTGTTGGAGCCGGCAGAGTCCTCAGCATGATGAACGGAGAGATTCCAGGCAGAAAAGGAATAGAACTGATGAAGCTCTGGATCCAAGCACCAGGACAGACATGTGAGCTTGGGTAGGGGTTTTTGTAGAGAACTAACAATGGCTCAAGGGAGAACGCTAGGTTTGTTCAGGGGTAAACAATAGTTCATGTGCTGGATTGTAGGAAATTATCACTCCTGGCAATGGGTGGCATTATTCTGACGGAGCTCACTATACAGATGGCCAGAGTAAGTGTTTTGGGTATCAATAAAGGAGTCATTACTAGAATTGGTCTGATAAATGCTGAGCTGGGTGTGTGTAGATGTGGGTTGATTAGCATTTGGAGCAAAGATTCTCCATCATGCAGTGATGCTCCATCTCCCTTTTAAATGAGTTGTCATCTGGTTCCATCTCAGATGCAAATGAGACCAAGAGATTTGCTTCATTCTTATCACCCTTGTCAGGAGGGCTTTAAGTGCATCTCCCACTGCATCTTCCTTGTCTTTTGTAAGTCCTTCCTCTGACCAGTTCTTGTTCAGGCAGAGGTGGGGAGGGGGAGAGTTCTTGTGAGTCGGACAGGCTGCATCCTGTGCCAAGGTTCCCCAAGAACACTGACCTAAAGGTATGACAAAGGGTGTTATAGTGCAAGGGCTGCCTGCCATCTATCCCTGCACTGTAGCACGCATGTACCTCAGCCAGGGGAAGCAGCTTCAGGCTGGCAGCCTGATCCCCTGGGCCCCCTGCCAGCTGGGGCTATGCCAGCATGATTCAGTGTGCTGCAGTCCTGGGTGCATGTGTAAACACTGAGTTCAAGAGCAATAAACTCCAGCATGAACTGTCCTGGAGTTTGTGTTGCACTAATTTCAGATGTAGATGTGACCAGTGTATTGCTGGTCAGACTCTACTCCTCTGACAGGTACAAAATAGGCCTGTGCAAAGCGGCTAGTATTTGTTTTGGATTTGGCTGATTTGGGGGCAGTGATTTGATTTGGTGACTGTCCTGAATCAATACAGCTAAATCTGATTCAGAGACTTGGCTGCCACTGAATCATCCAAATTTCTGAATCAAACAGGCCCCATCCCCTGCCCTCTCTCCCAGCCCTGTCAATGGCTGCCCTGCCTGGCTGCAGTCTCCCAGCTTTAAAAAAAAAAAAAAAAAAAAGAAAAGAAGAAAAAAAGCCTCCATTCACCACCTGCTGTCAAGTGATGTGGGGCATCCCTGCTGTCTCCCACTATCCCATGCTGTGTTGGGGTTCTGCTATGAGCCCCATCCCTAGTTCCTGGTTCCTATTTTTTTAAAAAAGCCCTGCACTTACTGGCTCCTGCCAGGTTGGGGGGGGGGAGCAATCCCCACTGCCCCATGGTGCATTGGGAGGATCTGCCACAAGCCACCAGAGGCCTCGACAGCCACTGCAGGGCTCTTTTTTTCCCCCCTTTTTGTTTAAAGAACTGGGAGCTTGGGCAGGGTGGGGTGTCATGGGGGAGGGGCTGGGAGAGTGGGTGGAGCTTGTGGGGTGCTCGGGGGGGACTGGGGGAGCAAGCAGAGGATGGAGTCTGGTGGGGATCCCTTCATGGTCCCCTCCTCCAGCACCTCTCTTGCCCCCTACTTACCATTGTGGAGACAGCTCCCTGCTGTGAACGGGAACTGCCCAAATCTCCAAAGCATTCTGAATCTCTTCCAAATTGATTCGGAGAGCTTCAGATTGATTCAGACCTTGTTACTGGTCTCCTCATTCTGTTCAGATTTGGAGATCTGGCCGCCAAAACAGGCTGAGTCGCCTCCAAATCAAATCAGCACCTGAAGCTTTGCACAGCCCTAAAACAAAACTTTTTCCTTTCACAATCCCCACATTGTGCTGCAGGGAAACACAGTCTGACCATGAGAGTCAGTTCCCCCCTTGCTGGAACTGGCTCTCTGCAAAGGTCCAATCCATGGAGCATCAGCATCCTACTCACTGCACAGACTGAAGAATCTGTCTGTGTGGACGGGGAGGCATTTTCCTACAAATGGACCCATTCTCCTTTCCAGTGATGTAACAATGAGATTAACTGCAGCATTGATCTGATAGTGAGCTGTTAATACACAAAGAATCCCTTCTTGGTTACGAAATGCCATTAATAGAACATAATAGGTGACTGAGAGATTCTCTCTCCCTTGGTTAACAAGATAAGAGGTGGAACTGATGCAAGTTTTTGAGCTGTTACTGCTGAAATTATTTTTTCTAGAATTGCCTTTTTTCAATTCATAAATAATTAAAGCAGCAATTTTTTTTGAAAGGACGATGCATTTTTTTCTCTTAGCATACTGTAGAATGGATCAAATTTGCAGTATACATTGGTGTGATTCCCAAAATTGGAGTTTCTCTCTATATATCTATAAATGTTCATCAATATAATAGCAACTCTGTGATACATCCTACAGCTCAAAGATTGTGAAAGCTAAAAATCAACTTGGCAATGGAAATGGTCAGTTAGATATTTTCTGTTGCTTGTTTATGATTTTTTTTAACATTATGCCTGCTATACCATAGTAAGTTAGAGAACTAAATGTACTACACTGATTTTCTGTACAATATCTCCAGCAGTCTCTTCTCTTATAGCCTACCTTCTTATGTCTAATTGCAGTTTTTTTCCCCACCGCCCATGCCTGTTGTTTGGGTGACAAGAAGTAGAATTAGGCTGTCAGTGCTGTCTCCAAACTTCCCTCCTCCACCTTACTTTATGTACATCTTATGCCAAAATTACTGATTTGTTGAACCTCAAGCTGTTTTATTCAGCACTAAAAAGCTGGATACTTTGCAATATCATACTAGCACAGAATGATGATGCCTGGATTTCTCATGAGTAAATGTATTTGGCATTGTTTTAGTTTTAATTATAGTGAACTCATCTAAGCAGCAAAGCAGGGCTGGGTTAACATGGAAGAGCCTATATTAATTTAGGAATGTGGAAACTGCTAAGAAAGATGTTTGCTTTCCACTTCAAGACTAATACTTACAAGTGCGGATGCAAGATGTAAGCCTTTGTAATGCTGCACTCCAATCAGTCAATCCCATCAAATTCCAAAATTAAAGCTAAAAAGGAAAGATAAGGAGAGTAGGAATTGAGTGTTTCTTGGTGGAGATAAGAGACCCCACAGTCAACTGTCTGGTTTTGTGGGAACTGGAGGCATTCACACTTTCAAGCTGAAAGAGAAAAGTTACTTTTTTCATACCCCTTCTGCACCCAAATGGGATTAATATATTTGGTGTAGTATAAAAGGTGATGAAATTGGTTAGCACTTACAAGAGAGCAAATAGAGGCCAATCAAGTTAAAACCATGGCACCATTGTGTTCCATTAGTTATCAGCTTTAAAGATCTTTTGAGAGTTTTGGTTTGTGTTCACAGTATTACAGATATATTACTCTTTTCAGCAATAAAAAAGGAAAGATAGAAACATCATCTGTCCTTCAGAGAGAAATATTCAGTTTAATTTCATATTCATTAGTGACTGTTTTACTCTTGAAGAGTTTGTCTCACAAATATTTTTTTTTTAAGCAGTGGACTTCATTAGCTACAACTCTTAAGGGAATTTTTTCCTACTGTAATGATGATAAATAATTACCTGCATACCCTTAATTAAGACTTTAAAGTTATTTTATTGAAGGGTCATGCTGTTAAGAGAGAAACTAGGGAGCATAAAACCAAAGAATGTTAGCTCCCATACTGCAAATGAAACTAATCTGTAGAAAGTTAGGATAGGGTATTATTGAATGGCATAATATTGGTCTAAAGTAGCAGGTCTCAATATTTGAGATCAATACAAATTTCATTGAAGTCAGTGGAAAGATTCTCTTGAATTAGTTTGCCATCCAGCACCCATTATGAGTGCCTAATAATCCCAGAAGCTGGTCCCTGCAAATAAGGCTGTCAGAGTAGAATACAAGATGAGTTTTATAGTTTCCACAGTTGCTGCTGGGATTTTGTATTACTCCACCCCATGCATGTAATGTAAGTACTTGACAGGAAGCTTGGTAACTTTTAATTCTGCTACTGATGCTTCTTCTGTGGAAGTCGGGGCCCAATGTGCCATGGTAACCCCATTCACCAGGAATAAAAATGTGCTTGTAATATAAAAATAAAGCATTTATGTCCCTTATAAAATGCAGGTTTCAGATTCCGATATTCTTACTCCTGTTGGATAACATCTTGTACTCTGACTGGTTCCATTCATGGTTCAGGTCAAAGTCCTATTAGGTCTCTTACAACTGAAACAAAACACAATAGCTTTGGTTCTCTTAATCTCCTTTTTTAGAAATACTTCGCATTGGTTTGAGTATGTGGGTAGGGTTATTTTGGAATATTTTTTCCGAGTGCTGTATACAAGTCACGGGGAACTGCAAAGCCAAAATTCAGGAAATGCTGCAGCTAGAAATACTTCTATATAGATTACTAATTAAGTAAGAGTATATATTTTTACACAAAAATCAAAAGGTTTTATGTGAGTAAGAAAGAGCTGCTGTGTAGGAAAATGAACAGCCGATTTATGCTGTCTACAGGACAGGCTTTAGAAATGACAGGCCAGTTTTCATATAGTCATATTAGCAATTTTAATAAGGATATTATTTATTGGAGTACCTATTTTTGTCTAAATTATTCACGAATAATTTAAATTGCTTGCTGGGAAAGTGTAAAATGAATGGATCACTGAACCGGCATCATCTGTTTGTCAGGTAAGTTCAGCTGCATATACTCAGTTTTCTTTGATTGTAGAACATTACAGGAATTACTAAACTTTCATTCTTTTTTATTTCTAGTTGTCTTTCTAAATAGGGGTTGGTCTCTACTATATGAATAAATTGTCATAATAGTAGGAAATTGTGAAATATGACTGACAATCTGTACATAAGACCTGACAAGATTGTAATGAGAAAAGTAGTTACAGGATAATCTATCATAAATAGGTGGAAGCTGTATTTTTTTTTCATTTTTTTAAGTTATTGTATTTATATAAAAACAAATAAAATCATTTTACTGGATCAAACCATAGGGCTGTCTTGACCAGTATCCCGTGTCAGAGTGATAGAGAGTGGATGTTGAAAGAGAGTGAACTGGGTTATGACCAAGGTGTGTTTTCCCCAACTGTTCCTCTCATTTGCAGCCTCCAGCATTTAAGTTTCTAGCAAGTTCTGAATCAGAGGCTGTACCCCTAACTTCCATCCTCAATACAGCTGACCCTCGCCATTCACTGGGCATATATTCTAGAAATCCCTGTGAAATAGGAAATCCACAAATACTGTGCTGTACCGAAAATAGGCTAGGATAAATGGACTGAATCCTCGCTGCACTATCATTTGCTTTTCTTTTTGGTGCCATGATTAAGGGTATAGATTGATGCTGAAATACTTTTACATTCAGTATGTTGGAGTATCACCAGAATGAAGTAACAAAGTGTCATCACGCTACACGGGGACAGAATGTGGATTGACAGGTGCACTGCAAATATTCGAAACCATGAATTGCAAATCTGCGAATGGCCAGGGTCTCTTGCTGATACCGATGCAACTTTCCACCAAGAATTTGAGTCTCTTTTTGAATCTGGCTAAACTATCATCTTCCACAACACCTGGTGGCAGAGTTCCACACTTTAATAAAATGTTTGTGAAAAAGAACTTCCTTTTGTTATTTTTAAATTTACTACCTAATAGTTTCATTTTATGACTTGTAGTTCTTTTGAAATATTTGATTTAAGAGAACTGTTAGCAGTTGTGACCGGGTGAATATAACATAAGCTCATGGAATGCTGCTAAGGAGGCATAAGCACAAAAGGTGTCATCTGTCTCTATACATTCTTATGAGCCTTCACCATAAAGAAAGGATAGCTTGATTAATGGAACATCAAGACCATTTAAGAAAAAAAAGGAGAGAGAGTTGTTAACATCAGTGAAGAGAGATTAGCAGGAATTAGAAAGATGATACTGAACCAACTGGCTCCCTGAGCACTGCCTGGAAAAAAAAATGCCAATGTGCCTCCCAAACATTTGGTTTTAAAGCTGGGTGGAAAAAGAATCAAAGAAGGGAGAGGGAGTGAGAGTGCAACTGCACCACTGCACCCCTTCTGGATCTGCCTCTGTATATACAGTACCAGCTTTCATGGACTTGAGTTCACTTCAGACTAATGTGGTTTGGACCTGTGCCTGTCACTGGGCATCTTTAACAACAAGTTAGAGAAAACATCAGGGATGCTCTAGGACTGTGCTCCTGAGCAAAGTTATGGATCTGCTAGTCTTTCTTAACATTACATTTCTATATTTATGGGACTTTTTTATTTGCCGGTCTGGAAATTTTGCATGATGAAACATTAACAAAATTCAGTATTTTCATTCAGAAAGAAGTTTGATCTGCTAATAGTCACTAACACTCAGTTGACTATTAACTAGAGATGGTCTGGAATGGTTTCTTCCAAATTTCTTTCAGTTGTTACTGCTATTTGATGGGTGGGAGGGCAGAGTTGAATTTGAACTCACAGAGAATATCATTCTGGTTCAACACTATATCCAAAGCCAGAACATGTGTATGTAAGTAAATCAAATTTGTATGTGACTGAAGGCAGAAGATGTGATTAAAAAGCTGCAATCATGTTACTTCAGAATGTATAGATCATACAAGATAATAAAGAAGTTCCTGCCATGTGGGTTGATATCTTAAGCTAACAACTTGTCTTTCCAGACTCTAATCCTTTTTCAGATGGGAAGCCTGGTTTCAGAACCTGTGTCTTAACTCTAAATTCTGTTGCTTTGGGTATCTTCTAATAAAGTTTAATAACACTGTATCAAGCAGAGCCTCCTGATGAGGATGCTGAGGGGGAATAAAGCATAGAGTCTGCTATTCTGGAGAAAACAGCAGTTTATTGTTGTGTGCTGGGAGTAAGGTCAAGATAATTTACAACACTGCATTTCAGACAGCGCCATGCTGATTAGTGGCAGGAAGAAAAAAGTGCTCATAACCATTTTATGTTGCAGGGACAGAAATAAGCATTAATAATAGTACAGAAAAGGGAAAAGAGGATGAGTGAGCAAGAGCTGTTGAAACGATACTTCAGACCTCCTTCTGACTTTTCCTTTTCTATTTATTTCAGTTGGAATACAGAAATAAGACACAAACAGGCAGTAAGAAGGTTAAAGGAGAGGAAATGAGATTAAAAAAAATAAAATGAATGATATATGGAGCCTTTTATGTGAAGGGATTCTGAGAAATAATGTAAATGTTTCATAGCCTGATTGTATGTCCCTAGACCATGAGGATGTCAAAATGATAGATGCTATAGTGAATAATAATTTTTAGACTGTCTTAGAAGAAAAAGCCAGTTTAGGGTTAATATTGCATTTTTCTTTTCCTCTGTTTTTATTCAGTCTGTTCCTTGACCTACTTCTCTAGCTTACCGGGTGTGGGGGGGTGTATTATGCTGACAATGAATATCCGGTAACTTAATGTCCTTTTGGTGTTAGATTGCATATATAGCCTTTTTATTCCCATCACACATTGGTTTTCACCTACAGAGTTTTCTGAAAGATAATGAGGAATAATTTGTCCATTAAGATCTTAAAACGTATAATTTAATTCCCATTCTTGCTTTAAGGAATATTGCTGTATTTAGCAACGATACCAGATTAACTATAAATCATGACAGTTTTTTATACTTCTTTCTGAACTTTCTCAAGCAACAATATTTGCATCTTTGGCATGGTAAAATATGCTAGATTACTAGATCAATATAAAGCTTTTTTTAGAACGTTTGTCAATGACCACAAAAGGGAGAAGAGCAGAGGGGAACAATCAACCAAAGGTTGGCACAAGAAATAAGCTGCAAACCTAAAGTAGTTATGTTCCATAGTCTCTGGAAGTTGCATGGTGGTTTGTTTTTATTGAATGTTGTTTCAGCAATGAATCAATGATATACAAATAAAGGAGGTTGTTTTTCCTGAGCACTGGAAACCATTCTTGATAAATAGCATGTAAGATTTTAGAAAAGAAAATGTTCAGTCCTGTCAAGAATGCCAAAAGGCCTATTTGATTACTTATGGAAAATAACATAATTGCATTTTTCATAAACTTACATAATAATAACAAACAAAAAACAAAAATCCCAATACAGAACATTTAAAAGTTTCCTCTTAAAAGGTCTGGGCATTTAAACTCTCAAAGGTAATAGTGTAACAAGAATGAAATATTGTTGATTAAGGTCAGTTTTCCTAAAATTATATTGATGAACATGCCAAGTACTCATGACTACAGTTGTAGCAACTGTAAATAATTTTTGGAAAATCATTACTTTATTGGTAAAAAGTAGATGCCCTGTTATGGAGGGTCTTTCAAAGTGTTTGTGGGGAAAGAGGACAACCCGTTTGCACACCATGTTTAAGAAGAAAGATCTTATCCTATTGCAAGTATGGGAACTCATTGTAATATTCCATATAATAACAGTTCTGTGTAAAAAAAAATAAATAGCTAGTCAGTGATATAATTAATATCGAAAGACAAAATGCTGGAAATTCTTGATCATGCAGAAGAGGAATGAGTGAATGTGTGCTCCAGAGTTTATCAACATTAGCTAAGCAAGCTGTGAAATCAGTTTACTTTTATGTCTGTTACACAAAACAGTGTAGCATCCTTCAAGATTAGGAACCAAAATTGCTTCTGGCTTTGAGTAAAATTTGGAATGTCCAGAGCCCTGCATACATGAAGAAACTCTGTACTAGATATAATTTACCTTTTTATTTGTTCCACAGTGGGCATGTCTACACAAGATGCTTTTAACTACAGTAGTCTAGTTTTCTGCACAGTTAGCACATGCATCTACACATGCACATGCTTACAATGCAGTAACCCTTGGTAATCATAAGTAATAATGGTGCAGTAGCGCTCATTATCCTTATCTCCCAGCTCCCTTGACTGCAGGGGAGTAGGAAACCCTTATCTCTGGTTGTGGAGCTGGCACTGAGAGATATGGGGCTGACCCTGGGAAACCCTTGGTTGTGAAGCTGTTGCTGGAAGATTAAGATCTCTGAACCTGAGCCCCATGACTGTGAAACTTCAGCTGGGAGATGAGGTTCTCCCAGTGCTGGGATCTCCCTGCTAATGGGGACTGGGGAGTGCCCTGTTCTCCACCTAACTCTATGAGTGAAGAGCTGAGTTAGGAGCATGCTCAGCAGGGAACAAGCTCCCCTGCCCTGATCTTCCAGTTGAACTGCTAGGTGCCCTGGGTATGGGGCTGGGACCTACCCACCCAGCTCTTTCTAAGCCCCATTCCTTGATCACCCGATTGGGGCATGAGGCTGGGATTTGCCCCTGCCCCATACATGCAGCAGCTTGTTCCTCACCCAGCTCCACAGCCATGGAGCTGAGCTGAGAACAAGCTTCCTAGCCTGTTTCCCACCCAACTTGGCACTCATGGACCTGAGAGGGGAAACAAATTCCCCGCCATGAAGTCTGTGCATATTGAGCTGAGTGGGGAGAAGGCAGGGTCAGGGCTGGGAACTGTCTTGGTCAGAGACCGGTCCAGCCCCATCCCCTGATTGTTTGATTGAGGCACAGGGCTTGGAAAGAACTGCATGGGTGGAGTAGTTCCCAGCCCCTTGTCCTAATCTGCTAGCTTCCCCACTGGCAGATTGGGGCATAGGGATGGGATCTGACCCTCCCCTCCAGCTCTTTCCAAGTCCCTTTCCCCTGATCAGGGAGTCAGGTCCAGGAGCTCAATGCCCCCCCTGCCCTAGCAGCAAGGTCCCCACCCCAGCAGCAGGCAGTCCCCAGGGGCAGAATTTAATGTTCCAGCCTGGCTGGCAGACAGCTGTATTCTGGCCCAGTACTCCCAATCAGACCCTAGGCTGGCAGCAGGGGCCCATTGCAGGTACCCAGGAATCAGGAGCAGTTTGCTGCCAATAGCAGCAAATCTGCTCCTGCTTCCCTGCTTGTGTAGATGCCTGCCCAGGAGCGTTTACTCAGGAGTAGTTTTCTCACAAGTAAACTGATCCTTATAAAATGCATGTCTCAATGTGCATAGAATGTCCTTAGGGCCTGAAACAAAGCAGTGAAGTCATGATGGATAGAGTTCAGTACAGGAATGATTGTAGACTTTAAGGTTCTCTTTAAATTTGAACATAATTTCCTATATTCTGTCAGCCTTTTCTTTGAATTATAATTCTAATCTATGTTGTGACGATATTAAGATCTTAAAAAGGCTTCTTAATATCTTTTCAGATATATTAAAAGCATCTGTTATATTCTTCAAGTAGTCTTCCGTTTTCAGGTGTCCCCATGCTGAGTAAATAAGGATTGGCTTTTTAGGGGGCAAATGATCAAAGTATATTTGTAAAGTGTTATAATTGGGAATCCAGGTCACGGTATCCTTAAAAACTGTGTATATTAAAGGCAATCCTGCCTAACACAGTTCACGGTCAAGAATTATCACAGATGCAATAGGTAGGAAAGGAAGGGGTGAAAGAAGATTGTGGGAATGTAGGACACAAAAGTAACAGAACCTGGTATGTGGACTGACCCTGGTATAAATTATCTTCTCTGTTTGACTTCAGGGAAGGTATGAATCATTCTGTTTTGCTTTCTGCTGAAACCTTCTCAAATAGCAAGAAGTGTTTTATTTTTATTATGGCCAAGACAAGGATGAAGAAGCAATTTAAAGAAAGACCCTATGGCTTTATGAACTTTGACAAGATTTTCTTTGTGTAAGCAGCATGAGAGAACATAAACATCTGTTGAATAGAAAGTCTAGCAATTAACTTTACTGAAAATGTAAAACTTAAAAAACCAACAAAAAAGTACCCAAAATATTCAGCTAAGACATTTTATAGTTTCTTCACTTTTTGACAATAATACCAACTTAATGATCTCCAACCTTGAGGTTATAATGAAGCTTTTCCTCAGACTAACTTAACCCATTGGAATGCAACTGAAACTGGAGGTACAGTGCAGACTGTTTCTGGGCTTCATACTTCAGTACTACATTCATTAAGTTTTTTGCACCTTCACAGTTGCTGATCTTCCTAAAATTAAATTTACACCACCAAGACTGCCCCATTTCTAATGGAAATGCTTGAGAAGGTGACTTTTATAGATGTAGTCTTTTTTTTCCTCCCAATCAATCTGAGCAGAGAAAAGCTGCTGTCCTTCATTCCTTAGTAGGAAAAAGGCACAGGGAGAAATCAGACTGATTTGATTATTAAATGATCAAAGCATCCTGGGGTAAATGAAGGTAGAGGGAGACAGACCCCTGTCTTCCCATTACTGAAACTTGTCTAATACTGAAGGAAAATGAGTTGAAAATATGCTTTATGTATGTATGTGAAACATTATCTAAGGGATTTTTCATCTTTTGCTGAGCTAAAATGAGAGCATTGTGAAGGGAATAAAAATACTTAAAAAGTTAAACCATGTTGGAATTTCTGAGCCTACCTAAAAAGATGGTGATTTGAAAGAGGTATCTAAATCAGCTTGAAAACAAAGGTCCATCTCTGATGCTTAGTAGGGGTGTGCAAAGCTTTGTAGCCAATTCAGTTTGGAGGAGATTCAGCAGCTGATCCCCAAATCCAAATAGAATCGGGAGACCCACTAAAAGGTCTGAATCGGTTCAGAAGCCTCTGAATCAATTTGGGGAGATTCAGCCATAGACTAGGCAGGCAGGAGCGGGGAGGTAAGGGGCGTGAGGCGAGGCAAATCAATACCACCACAGCAAGGCAAGGAGTGGGGCTGGGACAAGCTGCCAAGCCAGGACAGGAAGACATGAAACTCAGGGAGTGGGTCTCCCACACCTATGTGCCACCAGTCCAGGAGCTGCTCTGTTGGTGGCTTCTCTGGTGTTTCTCATGTCTGGTCTGGAAGGGCATGGGAGCAGGCTTGTGCCTCTGGACCTGTGCAGGGTGGGTTGGACTGGGCTGGGCTGGGCTCCGCTCCAGGCAGGTGGCAGAAGGTGCTGGAAGCAGGAGCTATGCCTCTCACCACTCACCCAGCTGGGGTACAGAGGCATGGGACAGCACGTGGTGGTGGAAGCTGCTCCAGCCTCCCTATGCCTCCTGGACAAGCCACAGCTTTGCCTTGCCACACCCCAGTGGGGTGAGCAGCATCAGGGCATGGGGGCAAGCACATGTGCCTAGATTGGGGTGGGGTTGGTAGCAAGGGCTATGAGGAATTTTAGGGTGGCTGCAGCCCACCCATACCTCCCGCTCCACTGCACTCTGTAGGGCAGGCAGAGCCAGAACTATACTCTGGGCTGAGGCTGGGGCTAGCTGCTTGGAGTGCAGCCCAGTGGCGGGTGGCTGGGGCTAGCTTCCCAGAGCAGAGCCCAACCTGCCCTATACAGATCCAGGGGCACCCACCCACTCCCATGCCCTCCTGAACCAGCAATGAGAGCCATTGGAGGAGCCACTAGAAGAGCAGTTCCTGGACTGGCAGCACACAGCAGTGCACTGTGATGGGATCCCTCCTCCCAGAGTCCTGTACTCACCACCCTGACTGGGCAGCTTGCCCGAGCCTCAGCTCCAATTCCTCCCTTGCTGTGGGGGGGAGGGCAGGTCAGTGCCCCCAGTGCCCATTTTTTTCCCCACTCCACCCACCACAACAGACTTACCAGCTGGAGGCAGCCATGTCCAGCATGGTTGAGGAATGCTGCCTGTTTAGTCTATGGCCAAATCTCCAAATTGGCACAGAATCTCTGGATCTGAATTGAATTGGGACAGTGATTCAAATTGCCAAATCAAATCACTGTCCTTCAGAATTGGCCAAATCCGAGTCTGAAGCAAATAATTCCTGGTTCACGCAGGCCTAATGCTTAGGTATCTTACAAGGACAGTAGAGTAACTAGCTTCACAAGAGAGCACAAGATAAGAGAAGGCCAACTGACTCAGAGAACTACTGCTTGTTATAGCTAGCTTAGCTGTTTGAATGTTGTGCTACTTATTCGGGGAAACTTGAAAACATTATCAAGAGTTTTTAGTATGTGAGTCTTAGTAGTCTATTTCCTTTGTATTTGTCGGGTAGACTGGTAGGTGCATTGAATTCTTTGAAAATATTACATGGCTCTACAAATACTTCTCTCTGTTCAGCAGGGTAACTGTACATATCTGAGTGGGTATATGACACTATTTACAATAAAAATAATTTACTAATATTTCATCCATAATAATACTTTAAGCATATTGATGTGGAAAAATGGCATCAAGGCAGTCCTACATTTTAAATTCAGTGTCGGTGGTAAAAGGTTATATAATGTTAATTTCATTCTTTGAAAAGAAAGATTCCAAAGTTGCATACTCTATTACTTTTAAACTGATGGAATATCAGATTTAAAGCCCATATATCTGCTGCAAGGAACAAGGTAAAAATACACATGTAGCTAGTTGATTTATGCTAGGCATAAAGAATGTCTTAGTTTTTCACATACCCTCCTTTTGGATTCCAGATATCAGGATGGATACAGTCCATGTGGCCATAACTACTGTAGTTTCAGTACTTAAATTCTTCCTTCTGTGAAAGGTTTATATAAATACAACTGATTTTAATAACAGTTGTAAAATCATACTGGCCACATCTGCAGAAGATGCTGACTGTGCAGTTGTTACTGTGCAGTCATTTAGTATTTGTATAAACAAGTACTAAATGATTGTGAAGTAACCCAAGTTCCTAAGTAGTAGTACTGACAAATTGATGTGATGCTACTGTGCAGTAGCATCACAAGAAATCTTGTTGCCACACAACACTACTGTGCAGTAGTCTTGGACAAGTCAGTGTCTTGTGTAGTCAAGGCCACTGTCCAGCAGAATTTGGTTTCAAATATTTAAATCAGCCTTGATAATTCCTCCGTTCTCTTCTTCCAATCGTATTTTGAATTTACTCTAGTAGTAGGAATTTCCAAATTTATGTCCCAGTGTAGGCCTTAATTCTAAAATAAGAGCTCTTTGGCTAGAAATGTGTCCCTATACAAACCAATTAAAATTGATGACATTCTGTAACTATCAAGGGTCTAACTGCACTGAAAGATCAAGTAATATTTAGCCTAGTTTTGGCACTGAATAAAGCATTTTAAATATGGAGCGTGGCTACCGTCTGTGCTTCTTGCAAGCAAATGCAGCATTAACTTTGTAACAATCCAGGTTCCAATAACTTCCATTTAAAAAAAATCCCAAACTAAATCCTTTCAACTAAAATGATTTTTTTTAAAACTGCTTTTAAAGGCTTCAGCTATCCTTACTATTCTGGTGTTCTGAAAATCTTTTAATGAACTTTTCTGCCTCATCTACTACAAAAAGCAAAACAACCAAGTAGTTTTGATCCCCTTCAAAAACCATACACTTGCTAACAAAAACCACCATCTAATTCCTTATTACTGATATTTATTACTATGCCAATGATCCTCAATTTCTACCATACTGTTACCACATGTGTGACAAAGTGCTAGTTTCCTCACCTGCCTCTGGGCACGCTGCCTACCCGTCTTTCCTGCCACACCATGATGAAACATAATTAAGGTGTTAATTAGGTGGGAGGCTGCCCATTCCTCCCCTACACTGCAGTCCAAGCCTTGCAGATGGTATCCACCAGTGGCTTACACTGGGTCTTCATAAAACATACATAAACAAATGAACAAACACATACTGGGCTCCAAGCCATCAGCCCCCCCCCCCCCCATCAGCACCCTTACTGGGACTCCACGCTAGGGTGTTCTACCCTTTGGGGCTCAGGCAACTACAGCCCTGTATAGCCCTAGGGTCTCATACCCCCACACCACCCCCCTCACTGGGGCTCCACACTCTGCACCTTCACTGGGGTCTGCCACCCCATCTGGCTCAAGTGCCTGTAGCCCTGTGTGGCCCTCTGCCCTGGGATATTACATCCTGTGTGGCTCAGGTGGCCACAGCCATGCCTGCCCTCCTCTCAGGGTCCCCGTAGCCATAGGACTCATGAAGAGCCTGGACACTGCTCCAGATCCTTCCACTGACCTGGGCCCTGCCTCAGGACTCCCATGAACCTGGGCTCCCCCTGAACCAATTGAACCCACCAGGGATGTTGGAGCTGGCATTATTAAGGTACCCTAACCCATCTTTCACCAAAGTGGTAGCTGGATTGGTACTTTCTGGGGACTCCCACACCACTGAAAGCCCTACCAGGCCACCCAGTCCTGGTAGGATACAGTTTTAGGTCATACCCAGGATCAGAAGCCTCCAAACATTCCCCTTAAGCACCTGTCTCCAAGATTTCATATATATCCTTACAGCTAAGCTATATTTCTGCCTTGCCCACCAGCAGTGAACTGCTCTGTTTATATAGGCAGTCGGAGATCTAAAATGGCTGCCACAATCAAGCACCTGCTGGCTGAAAGCCCTTAAAGTAGCAGGCACCAACAGTGCCCTGCCACACAATGTTAGGTCAATAACAATGTTTGGGTACTCTTCCTTGCTTACAGTCTATGAAGAAATCTTTCTTTTGGACCTTTCTGTTGCATGTTTCCAGGGCTTTTGACCCCAAGATTGGGAGAACCTCTGGCTTAGGTTTATCTCAGTCTATACTGGAAAAGGTTACAGCTTCCCATACAATTTTTGTCCTGATTAGTGTATGTGTGCTTGTGTGTCTCTGTCTCTCCATATCTAATGCTATGTATCTAGAAAGGTGCTATTCTCATTCACAGAACCAGCAACCTATCCGATAGGGATACTGCCCAAATAAATTTATCTCCGAAGAGTACAACGATTCTTCAACCTTTTTTTGCATAATCTAACAAAAATCTAGAAACAGCCCTATGGATACTCTGATTTGATTGTGCTTAATCCAGTGAACAAAATAGAGACCAAGATAATGTGTACATACTGGGTGTCAGTACTAGACCAGCACATAAATTTGCTATGTTTTAACTACTTATCATTTGTGGCATAGTAGATTAAATGTTTTATGTCTGAGGAATTGTTGAATGTTTTCCAGTGAATGTTGTGGCAATGGAGAACTATAGAACACCTTAATCAATTGCTCATCATTGCTCTTACGATAGGGGGTTTCACATAAATGCTTACGGTATGTCATATTCTTAAATAGTTCTCTTTTTTTCTGTTGCCCTGTATAATATAGCAGCTTCACAGAGAAACTATGCAGGAGTGATTAATATTTCTAATATTCTAGATTTGTTTTTATATGTTAGCAATACAAAATATTTAGATCAATCTAACTTCCTGTTCTAAAACTGCTTTTAAGACTATCAAGTTCCAATACACAATGGAATTAGTTTATATATATATATATATATTTGGCACCATTCTTAGATCTGTTAGATTGGGTTATTTTGTTTGTTTGTATATTATTTGTTCTCACCAGCTTTTTGGTGACTAAACTTAAAAAAAAAATCAATTGTTTGCACAGCCCAACTATTTGTATGCCTCCAGGATTCACAGTTTGGCAGTGAACTAGAAACATCAATGTGGTTTAGGAGCTTTATTATTTGTAATGCATTTGTTTAAAAAATATTTGATAAACTTTGAATTATGTTAAATTATCTGCAGTAGTCAACCTTTTTCTGACATATACACAGAATTGTTAGAAATTACAGAACAGTTGTTTCTTATTTTTCCAGAGCTCTCAATATTTCCACTTTGAGAGAAAATCAAGCCAAGTGCAGGTGTGGCTGGGGAACTCTGAGACGGGTGGCAAGGGTGCAGCATCACATTATATCATGCAGTTTCAAATCTTATTTTATGTATTCAATTTTTGTTTGTTTACAAAAACATTGTTATAAAACCTAACATGTAATTTTTTTATCTTCATCAAAACTAACTCCCCCTGCTCCCCAGCTGCAACATCTGTGCCCCCCCTTGGTCTCTGGCTGCTGCAAACCTCCCCACTCCCTCGGCTCCTCCCCCTCCACCTGCAGCTCCCCAGCCCCCTGCAAGCCCCAATTACCTTACAGGCTTCAGAAGGAAAGTAAACCCGGGTGACTGGATGTGTCAGGCCCCACCTGTTCCCCTCTCCCTTCCCCTGCCCCTCTGGGCAGGGTTGGGGGTTTCCTGTGGCTTTCTAGGTAACAGTTCTTTACTTGGGCTGGGTATCAGTGCAGGCACCCCACTGCCCACTTAAACAAGTGGGTTTTGTCATCCATTCAAACTGTTCAGGTGTTTCTACTGCTCATGTGCCTATTGTCTGGTAAGGAGATTGTGCCAAGGTACTTACTGCACATACTCAACTTTTTGTGTTGTATGCATAGTGGAGTATAATAATTGATTATATTACTAGCAGACATAGGCAAAAAAAAATATTGCTTCTGTTGACATTGTTAATTCAACTGATGCTATTTTGGATACTTCCAATTAATGATACTATTATTTTTATATATTTATTTAGCTGACCATTTTTGTGTGTCATTTTGAAGCTGGTGGGGTGGCCAGTCACCACAGCTGTGGGGGGGCTATGCTGTTTCTAGCCCCTCCAACATTGACAGGAATATTTTTAGCCCCACAACCAGCTCCCCCAGATTTGACAACCCCCTCTGCAGATGTGCCATTCCCCACCCAAGACGGCTAGATCCTTGTCCTCGGAGTTACCTCAGGCTGCCCATGCCACTCCTGGCAGCGAGAGAATGTCTGCACGTGATGTTCCCAGCTGAGTTTTAGAAACTTGAAGAACCTTGCCTAAACCTACATTGAGTCCCACAAAGGATTGTTTACACCCTGAAAGTGCTTTTGAATGAAAGAGGAATATTCAGAAACAGTTTGCAAAATCTTTGTGTCTGTGTTTTATATATAAAAACACTTAAGTAGGATCCTGTAATAGTCTACCTTTCCTATTTTGGCAATTGCATAAGGAACATCCTTGTAGAACAGTATCATTTTTAATGACTTGATTGCAAAATGGCAGAGATTAATACTTATAGCTTTAATATTTTTATTTTTAATTCTATACTAAAGGTGTTCATGCATTACTAGGAGTGCCCATGAGACCTATTGAAAGCATAAGAAATGGATAAAAAGTGCAGTAAACCCTAAAAATGTCCCTAGCAGGTCATAAGACATAGGCTATACCCACAAAGTATGGACTAAATATATGATTCTGCATGAGTCTTCAGGTAAATGGTCTGTTCTTTTATTCTGAAAAGTTATACCTACTTGAGGAAATTGAGTAGATCTGTGGTGTGTTTGAAGCATCTTCTCTTCACAGTGTTTTGAAAAAAAAACAGTTTGAGAATCTGCCAATTAACATAGATATGGGTTAGTATTTTCTACTTGCATGGTGTGACCTGAAATTTGTAAGTTTCCAAATTCTATCAGTTTCTTAATTTTTCTGAAGGTTAGGATGCTTTTTTTTTAGCTGAAGTTGAAAGGAAATGTATTTTTTGCAAATATTGTTATTAATATGATTATTCATAAATTACTTGCAGTAATTGTGCTCAGTTAGTGATTATTATCATGTAAGCCTTTTTTTATTGTGTCATTCAAAACTGAATACAGAAGCATCATTCATATATTCTCTCCCGCTGTTAAAATACTTTGAATTGCCCCACACAATCTGGATATTAAACTAACTAGTATAATTACTAATCCTGATAAATCTGGAGCTTAATCAATTTGCTCATGTCTTGTACTTAGTGTTTCCTTTCCAAGAACTGTAGCCTTGATATGATGGAGAGGCTTATGTTCTACCAAGGACCTCAAGAGCAATGGTACCTGTTTGCCCTCCTACTAAGGTCACCCATGGTGGCAAGATCTATATGCAGGTTTCCAGGCTAATAGCAATCCAAAAATAGAAATAAAAGTCCTCCATGGCAGAGCAGAGGAATGAAGAAATAAGGCCACCATGGAATAGAAACCTCTGGTCATCCAGGTTTTCCTTGATCAGGTTAAGGTTTCATTCCTATGAAGCATGGCTCTGTTGCTGATGCACAACAGCTTCCCCACATTTAAAAAAAACAACAACAACAAAAAGCAGCACAAGCATCTTCCTTCAATAGCAAATTTACAGGAATGGATGAGTGGTGATAGAGGTAGATGCTAGTGATTTACTGGACCTACACAGAGGCAGTGATTATTGTTTTATACTTGGAACTGAGCTGGATGTGCACTTTGGCAGCTGAAATAATGACTGAGCAGGCCTGTTTAGGATCTACTCTGCTCACCCTGTATGGGCAGGGGCTAGAAGAGGTGCCTTAGTCATAGTCTGTCTCTCTTCACCCAACAGGAAAACCATGTCCACTGGACCTTATCAAGTAACAAATTTTGCAATCTGAAATGTCTGCATGCTGATGTAGAACAGTAATGGTGACCAACCGGAGCAAAGGACAGCATGCGTAGCTAGAGAACTGCATGATTTGATATTGACATTGTTGTACTTAGTAAGACCAGATTGCAGGGGAAGGGCAACTCCTTGAGAAGGGTGGTGGGTACAGCTCTTTTTGTAAAGGAAAAGCAGGCACATGCACAGTGTTGGTTTCATTATTAAAACCAAGATTGTTACTCAAATGCTAGAATGTCCTGTTGACATCGAGTATCTCATGACTGTTTATTTTCAATTGGCCAACATAAAACATGCAGCAGTCACCAGTGCATATGATGAAATAAAATATATATATATATATATATATATTCTAAACTCAGCCATATTCTGTTGCCTGTCTCCTGAAGAAGATAAGGTAATTCTTCTCGATCATTTCAATGTTAGTGATAGGGACTCTGAGCGATGGAAAGGAACATTTGAAAATGTAAAGGTGAGGATAGTCAATTCAAGTAGAATTCTCCTGAGCAAGCATTCAGAATACAATCCCATCATTACAACCTCCTTATTCCATCAAAGCAACAAATGGAATGAATGCTTCCCTACTCAAAAAGCTGACACCTGATTGAATATGTCATAATGCATGGCCAGGACTGTCACAACATCTGTATAACCAGAGCTATGGCACCTGTACAGATCATAGTTTAATATGTTTTGTCACAACCATTTGTATTGTCCCAAAATGACATAAACAAGAACCCTGCTAAACACGAACATCTCCAGCAGTGCCTCAATGAGAAACTCTCCAACCAGCCTGATGATCTTGACACTATTGATTACTGGTAGAGCCTCAAGAAAGGCATCCATAAGACATATTAGGAATCTCTATGCATGTCCACAAAGAAATATTGGAGGTAGTTCAATTAAAAAAAAAAAAAAGTCAAGTTCTCATTGAAAGAAAAAAAGAGAGCCTTCAAAATTTGGCCGAATGACTTCACCTCCAAACAGAGGTAAAACACTTATTTCCCCATTATAGCTGAGACCCATTGTGAGAAAAAAAATTTTGAGAGTGAAAATGCAAGTAGTAGGGGGAAAAGTAAAAGAAATGCAAAAGTTTGCTGACAGCCATAACCATGCATAGTTTTATTAAGGCAACCAAAGCTATCTATGGTCTAAGCACACAAGGGACCACCTCTCTAAGATCTAAGGATGGAACAACACTAGACAGCTCTACCATCAGTGCCTGGTGGCTGGAGCACTATTAAGAGCTCCTGCACCAAGGTTCTAATGTCATGACAATACCATCAAAGCAATTCCACAACACCCATTAGTACTACCTTGCAGATCCACCAACCTATGGATTGCAAGCCATCTTAATTAAACAGATAAAGCTTTTTTTTTTAATGTACTCTTGATGGAATACCACCTGAAATTTATACGCAAGATGGACAAAATTTCTCTCATGAATTACATGGCATCATTATGAAAATCTGGAAACATGAACAGATTACCAGTGACTTGAAAGATGCCAGAATCATTATCATATTTAAGAAAGGAGATAATATGATTGCAACCTTCCTGTCTATAGCTAGACAGATCATTGCCTGCATTCTCATCAGTAGGCTTACTTTCTTCACTGAGGAGCTTCTACCCAAGTTCTAATGTGGTTTTGGACTGCTCACAGGTTCAATAGATATGATCTTTGTTGCTAGACAGCTGCGGTAGAAGTGTCACAAACAACATGGAGATCTTTAGTGACCTTCATTGAGCTGAATAAGGACTTGGACTCAATCAACAAAAAGGCCTTATGGAATATCCTGATGAGATCTGTATGCATGCCAAAATTTGTTACCATTACCAGATTTCTTCACAATGACAAGACCACAGCCAGTCCAAGTTACAGCTTGGTAATGGACCCTTTACTATTAAAAGTGAATTCAAACAAGGATGTGTCATTGTACCAACACCCTTTTGCACCTATATCACAGCTATTTAGCCTCTCATTGCAGATAGACTTCCACCTGGAAACAGCATCTCTTACACATGAACTGGTTAGGTTTCAAATATAAAAATGCTTGCACTGTAAACTAATGGCTGGTATGGGAACTCCACACATTTTATTTCCATACTATAATTTTACCTTACTGTTTCTTTTATATAATGATGCAATTAGATATGGTAATATAGGACTAAATGTTTGCAGGAGCTGAGATCTATTTAGCACAAGAAGGGGAGGATGGACCACTCAAAAGCTAGCTACATCTCCTTATTTATCCTTTTAGTGTAAGTTAGAACAGTAATTTCCATCATCTTGCTCTCGGTCTGTTCTAGGGTAGGGAGTTATATTCCTGGTAGCTTGTGTTGCTAAACTTACAGCCTAATTGAAGGAAGAACTTATATAACACAATGATGCATCTACACATGCATTAGCGAGCTTTAGTTAATGCACATTAAATCAAGTGCCACCCATTGTGAAGTACTAGGAAAATGTGCATTAGCCTGTCTTAAAAACCATGCTCTTTCATTAATGAATATTAAGTGATGCTTAACGTACATTAGCATATTCAAATGCATCATTAACTAAAAAGCATGTTTTAGTTGTACCTTAATGCACATTAAAATAGGATAGTGCACATTAAAGTGCCCAATGAGCCCATAGAGGCAGAAAATTGGAAGCACAGAGCTTTTTTATATTATTACTATTTATTTATTTATTTATTTTTAGAGAAGTGTGGATTAATATGGCCACATGCAAGACCTGCAGGGTTACGTTGAGTGAAATCTGATGAATCACATCATTCTAGAATAATACAGATGAAAATATATTATTTAAAACTTATACTTATTTTTAGAGTTTACTGAGTGTGTATGTTCTAATTATATATATATTTTCTGTTATGATGTAATATTAATATACATTTGAAGATGCACTGATATGTATGATTACAGAGGTTACTGGTCTGCATCTAAGACATAATAGTTTAAAAACTAAGGATTAGGGCTGTGCAAAGCTTCAGTCCCTCATTCAATTCAGTGGTGATTTGGCCTGATTTGGTGGCTGAATCTCCAGATCTGAATTGAATCAGAGGACCCTTTAATCTCAGAATAGAATCAGAACCCTCTGAATTGATCTGGAAAGATTTGGGGGTTCAGAAAAAGACACAGCTTTAAAAATTTTTCTACATACCTCTAGGTAGCATATATGCTGTGACCCCGGAGTGCATGGAATGTCCCCCAAAAGTGGGGGGGAGGGCTCCCGCGGGGGGGCTCCCCATCACGCTCTCTGGCAGATGCGGAAGTAAACCAGAAGCACTTCTGGTCCATTTCTGGGTCTGCTGGGGAGCATACAGGGTCGATTTCCGGGTCTGCTGGGGAGCATACAATCTCTATGCATGTCCACAAAAAAATATTGGAGGTAGTTCAATAAAAAAACCCAGCCCCCCTGGTTTGGCGACTGGTGCCTCCTGAGTCTGAAGGGGGCACCTGGGGTCCCTCTGTGGCCAATAACCAAGCCAAGGGAACACGGGGGGGAGGGGCCTGGCACTCTCCCTGGTGGACCCAGAAGTACTTCTGATCCACTACCAGGTTCACGACCAAGCATGTGGGGGGCCCCCTGCACTCCTGTGGGATGCTCTATCTGACCCAGCATAGCAGAATTCACAAGGAGCGCTAGTACCTCGACGTATGTAGAAAAAACATGTTAAGCTGTGCGTCTGTCTGAATCGCTGATTCTCCAAATCAGCATTGAATCTTCAGATTCAAATTTGCCTAATTGAATCAGGGACAGTTATCTGAATCAACAAATCAAATCACTGTCCCTGACTTGGGCCAAATATGAATCTGAATTGAATATTGCCCACTTTGCACACCCCTACTAAGGATCACTTACTGTTAAGCAAGTTAGTAGTGGACTCAGATTCATACGGCATGTAAAAAAGCTTTTCCTAGTCTGGAACAAGTACTATTAGGGATATTACATTATCTGCAAAAGCCAGAATTTGTAATCATTTCAAAGATAAAAATATGTTTCATGACATCTGAATTTAACAGGGTCTAGTGCTATAAAATGAAAATATGAACATTGTCAGTGACTGCATGACTAAGGAATGTGTGTTGAATTCTGTAACTTCCAGATTTGAATCTATTGCTGTGTAATGCAGTGTGCCTTTCTAGGTGTGCAAAATACTCTTCATATTGTCATCAGTAGGCAGTGATATTTAGACATGTTTAAGGAAGTTAATTCCACGGAAGATAATTGAATAAAACAAAAAACATATTAACTGCTTTCTAACAAAAGTTTAAATTTGTAGAATATCATGTTTGGCTTTTATCATTTATGGTCAGGCCTTGGTGGAAATTTTATTTTGTTTAAGTTAATAGGGACATTTTTCACTGTTGATTTCTACTGCAGAATGTATTGCTGAGGATGGTCTATAAAAAAAAAAAATGGTCTGTTTCATGGCATTTCTCCTGCCTATGTTCCTTGCATAAAAAAAATGTTATCCTTGGAATGTAATTTCCTTAGAACAACTGACTTAAAAACATGGACCTTTCCATCAATAAAATCAAATCAAATCAAATCAAATCCTATGAAATGATTAGTGAATACTAAAAATGGATAACAAATTAAAGGAAAAGTAAATTCAGATAAATACTGAATTAATGTGGAATGACAATCTACAGTAGCAGTCAAATACATTGTTGACTGCCACTGTCCTTCTGCCTTCCCACAGTGCCCGAGGGGCATGTCAGCCTGTTTCTGGGTGATCCTAGGTGGTGGGAAGGTGGCAGGGACAGTGCATGGGGCACTGGAAGCCCACCAAATCTGAACTTTCCCAAGCACGCCCAGGCTTCCAGTGCCCTATGTAGCATTGGATAGGGCTGAGTGCTGCCTGTGACCTGGGACAGGACTCACCCACTAGCACCATGCCCAGGCAACCCCAGGGGTTGCTGCCACCACAGGGGGAAGCACTGGACTCACCTGAAACTTCAGCTGTGGTGGCAGCTTACATGGGCAGGCTCTGCTGAGCTGGGGGTGAGGGGGGCAGGAAATGGTGAGGGGCCCACTTTTTTTTTTCCTTTTTCTGCCTCTTGTGCAAGCAGGGGGCAAGGTGCTAGTGGGCTGTGAGCTGTGGGGAGTCTTGGTCCTTCCCTCCGTGGCAGCAGGGGGTGGGTTTTACTGCCATGGGAGATGCAGGCCATCACTGGAGATGCACCTCAGCCATGGGAGATATAGGCAGGCTCAGGGAGGGGAAAAAAGGATCAGGCTGTTTGCCACTTTTTTCAGTGAAGCTTACCCTTGCAAGCTGCCACCAGGTTGTGCAGCCCCAGATCCATGGGGGAGCCCAGTTCTTCCCTTCATGGTGGTATCAACCTCTGGCACTGCCCGGGCTGCGTGTTAATGGGCAGGTATCACCTGTGGGGAGCCACTGCTATGGAGGAAAGGACCAGCAGCTCAGGGCCTGCTGACAGCTCCCCAGCCATGGGAGAGGTGGGCAGGCTTGGGGGGTGCGGAGCATGAAATAAAAAGGATCAGGCTCCTCTCTGCTTTTTTTTCTTTTCTTTTTCTGACGGAGCCTGCCTGCATCCAGGGGGTGAGCTGCAGGCAGGCTGTCACTGTTCCATAACAGTGATGGAAGTCCCTATATTAAAACAGTAGGTTTTTAATCAACACAATTAAAAGCCCATCAATTAAAAATCCACCATTTCAGTTTAGGGAAAACGAAGTCCCTGTCATGTGTACAAGTGGCCCATAGTGCAAATCTACCTTGCCATCAGGATCTTTTGCAGAGCAGGCTGAAGTTGTATGTGGTTGTGTAATCGGGCACTCTTTCTATGTCCTATTTTAATTAACATCTTAATTATAATTACTGAATGGTCTAATATATGAATTGAAAATACACTGTTCTGTTGATTAGCTGCTTCTTATTGTTAGTCCATGTATGTGTTCTGATAACATTTATATTTTAAAAGGATCTAGTTCATAGTCTTTATAGTGACTTTCATGTAAATTTTACAACTGGAGACTTTAGTGGGTATTCTTTAGGTCAGTGTGAAGATAAAAACCTAAATTGTTCACATCTGACCTGGGGTCAAGTCTGTCTGAAATCATAAACTAGCCTGATTTCAAACCAACACAGCTAACTACCTCTGTAAGTAGCACAGCTGTTTTTGAAAGGTGGATCACTTTATGGTAGAAATCAATGGTTACCCTATTTGTGTTTGACAAATATCAAAAGTTCAGCATTAGAATAGGATACATGAGTATGTAAGTCTTCCAGAAACAACTGATAGTTCAGGAAGGAAGATTAGCAGAGATTTTTTTAGAAATCCTTTTGAAAATCAAAGTTGAGTAAATTAAATACTGATGCTGGGACGCCTTTTTGAGTATGTTTTGACTGTGAGGGGTGGAGATATTTTAGGTGTAGTAGTAAGACTTGTGTATCCTCAAACACTTGTATTGGTGTGTTCATATGTCTATATATACTTGTTCTTAGTACAATGCACATTGGAATTTATACTAACTATAACAGACAGGCCAAAGTTATACCTGACTAAATAGCTGTAGCAATAAACATTTTTTGAGCAGGACCAACCAATGGAGAAGGGAAATATGAAGGGATTGCAAGGCTTGTAGGATTTCTGGTTTAATTAGTTTGGTTTGGTTTTTGTCTGCCTTTTGCAGTGGTGTAGCATAAAACTCAGACTATAGTCAAATTTCTTAAGAGATTATGCTAGAAAACATTTTCAATAGCTACATGTACTAAAGTAAAACTGGAGGCTAAGAATTTCTATGAGGATGTGATCAGACAAGAAATAAAATTAAATTTAAAAAAGAGAGAGGGAATTTGCTCAAGGTCATATTCACTTTCTGCAGCCTCTTTGTCCTCATCTGTGTTTCAGATAAAATTACCTGTTCCCTTAAATTTGGTCATTATGGCTAGGGACACAGCTGTATATAAACTGGTATAAAAGTGATCAAAAACCAGTTCAGATCTATAACACAACAGAGGATCAGTGCACAAGTCTAAGATAAAACTGGATGGATATAGTATCAGACTGAACTGATTTATATTAAATCAGTTTATTAAACTTTTGCCCCACATCCTCTCCAGATTCAAGTTACCTCACAGTCCCCCGGGATCCTAGGATGCTTTGCACCTCCCCCAAAAATCTCCCTTCACAGAACTGGTGGGCTAAACTTGGCCCAAGCTGCCTGTTCCAGCTGAGCAGGGAGGCATGTTTTACCCCTCCCCTCCCTCACTCCCCAGCTTCTGGCCTTGGCCACTTCAGGCATATGGCTGCATTTCTGTAATCAAAAGTGAATGTCTGTTCACTTGTTATTGGTGCAATCTACACAGTTTAGACAAACCTGTGAAGATTGAATCGATTCAGCTTTGGGCTTTTTAACTGTCTGTATGTAGCCTAAGTATTTCCAAAGCAGCTGGAAGATTACAACCCTAAAGTTATCTTCAAGAGAAACATTTCTATACTTCTTTTTTAGCTGAGACTCTTGAACTGGCTTCTGTCACCATTTCTTCAGTACTCTTGCTTAGAGGTAGAAGTTTTACAGGAAGGTGCATGGGTAAAATTCACAAATATCCTAAGGGCTTGTCTATATGAGCCATGGTGTTGTTTCCAATACAGCAAACCCTTCATGTTTTTATACAGTTTATGGCACCAATAAACTTCTTTTCTTTATGATATTTTACAATAGTTGTTTGAACAAAATAAGTCATGCCAGGAGAACTATGGGTTAAACTTTTGCCAATATAAAAATGCTACAAAAAACCACAACAAACAAATAAAGGGCCTTGTCTCATGTTCAACTGCAACAGTTACAAATCTTTGAAATGTTGTAGTGACTGACCTAAGGGCTTTGTTACAGATTGCATTTTAAGCTTTTCAAATATTGATCAGTATTCATGTTAGCTTGAGTTTAGAGTAGTTGCTTGTTCAAGCTAAAAACCTTCTCTGACTGTCCCTGTCCAGCACAAATTGCCACTAGAGGTCTGGCAAACAAGGGCCTGACTAGGAGCTACAGCTGTGAGCTGCCACAAGAGCACTGATGAGCTAGGAGAAGCTTTTATCTGTGCTCTAGGTGGTGGTGTGATGAACGGATGGGTTGATGAGGGCCAGAGCATGAGGCTTAAAGGGGTAGAGCTTAATAATGGGATCCTGGTTAATGACATGGGAGTGGTGGCAGTGGGTAGAAATGGCAGCTGCGGACTGAGTGGTAAAATTTAAGTCAACCAGCCAATGAAGGCACTAAAGGGTAAAATAAAAAGAAGTATACAAAAAAAATCAGAAAGAAATAAAGAGTAAGTACATTTAAAGAAAAGCTCATGTTGTAATAAATTTGGTAGCCCCAGCTCACAGGGACACTGCCCCTCCCTAGGTGAGATGCATCAGCTCACAGGAACCCTGATCTGACCCCCGCTTTACCCTCCCCTTTTCCCCTCCATCCACCCCCTCAGTCCTCCCTCCCAGACTGCTGTGTCCTTGTGAGCTGCCCAGTCAGGTTACATCCCTAGGGGCAGTAAGAGACTTGGCTTGGTGCCAGTACAACAAGCTGAGAAGTAAAGTTCAGAGGGTCAATATTTTATCCACAGAGAACAGGATGATAGAGGAGGAGTCACTGCAACCTGGGATGCTGGAGGACTGAAAATAGGGCAGCTCATCTGTGGGTAGTGGCTACACATTTGTGGAATATGTGCTGGAAAACATGGCTCAGAGAGAATCTTCCTTGGAGTGGTGTAACTTTAAGACACCTAAAGGGTGATTAAAACTAGTTTACAGATCCTTGTGTGTGGAAAATAAGAAGTTAAGAGCTCCCGAAAGCACCTAAAAATTAATGTGCAACAGAGCCTTCAGTTGGTGTGTGTTAGGAGATAGCCCTCACCTGACCAATAACTATTTTGCAATACATGAGGGATGCATCCTTTGATAGTTTCTTGTATTTTTGTTTTTTGTTCCTGTATCCTGGGGTTCTTCAGTTACTTTGTTTTGTCTCCTGTGACCTCCATAACAAAAGCAGTTGAACAAATTTTCCTGCTGAGGAAGATCCTAATACCTGTGTTCTGTTTTTAAAATCCATATTAGATTGAGATACTGCTTTAGATGAGCAGTTTACTTTCCCTCTTTCATTGTTCCATTCTCATACATAATGTATCTCAAACTATAAACATTATAGTTGCTTACTTTTCTAATGCTGTTTTCCATTTAAAGGCCAGCTGGGCTTTGTCCCTATCTGACAACAAAGTTGTTACTTATTTGGTTTTCAGACTTTAAGTGTCAAGATCAATCTAGCCTTCTGTTTTGTCTTTTTAAAAATACCTTTATAGTGAATTTAATTTGTCATCTTACAATTTAATGTTGTACTTGCCACTGCATAAGATCCTTTTGCAAGAAACTTTTACTAATATTTCTTCTGTTACATTTCCAGATATTTATTATGCTGGGGCAGGGGGGAAGAAAGCCAGTGGATACTAGTCTGTTTTGTGATAAAATCAAGGAGAAAGTAGAGAATGAGTTTATTCATGCTTTTTTCAGTTTGCATGTTATTCACAATTAGCAGACTTTAGTACATTGTCACTATGCCTGACACAAAAAGGCACAGAAAATGAAATTGTGATTCATGCATTTTATGATTTGCTTTATCATGCCCATTACACTTAAAGAACCTGATCCAGCTCCCTTTAAATTCAATTAGAATGCTATCATGCTCCAAGATGGGAAACCTAAGGTCATGTAACAAAAGGAAGTGTTTTGCTCCCCTGAAGTCAGCAGTAAGACATCCAGACTTTTGTTCATGGGTTGTGATTTTTTTTTTTCTCCCCAAGAACTTAAGAGACTGACTTACTTATTTCACTTAGACTTTTGTGAACGTTCTAGATGTTGTTGATTACTCGAGCTGGACTGTAGGATTGTGCGTCATAAAAAGGTAGTGGTCACCATTCATTTTAATCTTGGCAGCCTTAGTCCACTTTTGTGATTTCACCACAAATTGTTTAATATTTAAGAGTAGTAAATAAAATCCTAGATCCTGGAGTCTAATGATTTTCATGAGAATCTCAAATTACTTCCTTAAAGTTTCTAGTCCTCAAGATTATAAAGAAAAGCTCATCAATGGGCATTTGAACATGTTATGGTGGGGTCATATATACATGACAAAAAGCGACAAAAAGAAATCGTCATTTGTCTAATATAATGGTGTCACAATGTGCCTGTGTACAATTTCTTTTTCATGTCAAAATGTATTTGTGTGTCACAACTTAGACCACCTCCAATGTATTTTAGTTTAATAAATTGTCCCATTGTGGATATAAAGATGGTATGCATGTACATGTCTGGCAGCCAGAGAAGGTGTTGGGGATTGTGCATGGGATGCTGGAAGCCCAGGTGGGATCTCAGAATTTAGTCCTCGGTGGGCTTCTAAGGCCCCATGCACCATCCCTGCCACCTTTTCCAGCCACCAGCACACCTAGCTGCCCTCCTTCCGCCTTCTTGCACTGCCCTAAGAGCAAGCCAACTCATTCCCAGTCAGTTCCCAGTCAACAGAAAGGGGCCAGGAACAGTGCACAGAGCACTGAAAGCCTGCCAAGCCTGAGCTTGAACAGATGTTACAGACACAAATACATTGTGTTGGTTTTGTCTTCAGGAGTTACTTGTTGTTTTAGTCATGGCTTCCAAATCAGTTTCATGAGATTCAGTTCTGACTCATACTTGAATGCTTGAGATCAGAAATGTTGTATTTATAGTTATTTTTCCTGTAGGCAGCTGTCCTCCATATTTTGTAACATTTACATGTGACTGAAAGAGAACCTGAAAAGAAAATAAGTTCTACCATTATCCAATTCCAGTTGCTAATGAATACATAACAATAAAACTAGAAATGAACATTGATTTCCACAGGTCATTGATCAGATGTTAAATACCATTCTCAAGTAATAAAATGATGGGTCTGTCTATGAAAAAGAAAAAAAAGTTTGTTAGGATTAAAATGCTAGAAAGCTTTACTGAAGGTTAATTCAACTTTTACTGCTACTGAATTTTTCAAATCCGAAATTGTCTATAGAGAATCCATAGAGTTAAATCTTCATTTAGGAAAAAATGAGATGCCAGTAATATAGCCATATTTAGAATTATTTATTCTATACTCAATATCTGTCAGTTAGCTGGATTGGTCAAGCCAATGAATCTTATGATTCTGAAGTTCTGTAAAGCAGGTTCTGAAATGGCACCTTATGTTTTGATGGTAATCTCATGGCATTTTTCCATCCCTATGTTTTTTCCACAGATACCACAACATATTCCACTGAGCGATCTGAGCACTTTAAGCCATGCAAAGACAAGGATCTTGCATACTGTCTCAATGATGGAGAATGCTTTGTGATTGAAACTTTAACAGGATCACACAAACACTGCCGGTAAGTCATTGCACTATGAACCAGATCCACAAAGGAACTTGTGCACTGTAGCACTCAGTATTGTAGATCCTGATTTTTTCCATGCTTGGCTAACAAGATTAGAATTCAGAACCTGAACTGTATTCCCATATGATGCATAGCAAAAGTTAAATGTCTAAATGGGATTTGCAACAGCTGACACATAAGTAGGGGGATGCTTAAGATCACTCCTCAGAAATGCTGAAAAGAAAGTTGTATCTGAAATCTGACTATTTTTCCAGACTTAGGTGCCTGCTTTCAACCCTATGTGATAGTGAGATTCATAATCTAACAACCTTCCTGGCCTCTGATTCCTGTTAATGGTAGTGTCTCTGGATTCCTGCCTGTGATGTTTTAGTGCAAAATGTCTAATAGTTCCTGAAGTAGGGACAAGAGTCCAGGACTTCTCCCTCACTTACTCACCCTCCTGTCTACCCCCAGTAATCTAAGTAAGTGCTCTCATCCCTGAGCCAAGAGTCGCCTTCCCTTGGCTTGCTCTCTCTCTCTCTCTCTGTCCCCATGAATATTGCATTTGGCAATGTACAGTTGGCAATGCTTCAGCAGGTAGGATGTAAGGTTCCCCCATGCAACCTTGTCTGTATGTTGGTGTGTAGGGCACTCTAGTGGGAGGAGAAAGATATGCATTTAAACCTCCAAAAGCAGAAGAGCTTAGATCTCAAGTTACCCACTTCTGGACAACTGCTGTAACCACTCAACTATTCTGCAAAAAAGGTACATTTCTTCTCTTCCTCCAGTTGCATCTTTTTGAATGAAAGTTACCAGGCTGTTGTGCTTTGGGGTGTTAGGCTTTGCTGCCAGTGACTACTAGACTGCAGACTTTCCATACTTTGTCATGGTATCCTCAAAGATGCCATAGTACACCTTCCACCAAAGGCAGCATAGTCATGTCTGAGTTTCATAGCATTGCTGAGTAACAGGACCAATTATCCCACATTTTTTCTACACTATTTCTGGTTGGAGGAAGAGGAAGTAGCATACACATAAGTGTTTGAGGGTGTTGCTCAAACCTAGAAGCCTGTTACATAACAGGTACATAAGTACTGTTGTGGGTTTTGTGCATGTTGGGGCCTAGGATTTAACAAACAAAAAAAGAAAAACAATATTGGTAATATCCCAGGACACAATGGTAACAAATATAAACCTATTTGCATACATAAATTAGAAGACAGTACAGTAAATTATGTCTATCTTGGCATTTTCCCCCCATTCTGTTTGGTGTTTCTTATTTATGGCATTTCATACTTAAAAATTAGTGCTTTGGTTGCTTGCATGGATAAGTTTAACCTTCAATTTTCTAATGATTTTTCTAATTTGTAGCCAAATTTTGAGGGTTATATATTCAGATTTTGCTCTTTGATGCTAACATTCCTTTTATTTTTACATGTTTTAAAATATGTATTTTCTTTTGGAAGGTTACAGTTGGTGGTCAGGAATAGCACTTTGATAAAAATACATCATATACAGCTAGGAAACACAAATCTATCCTTGGTTCCAACAAACAGACATTTCTTACACCTACATGTTATGAGGGGGAAAGACTGGCTCTATCAGGAAGCAAATGTGCATTTTTACATTATTTTATTTGTTTGTTACTTGTTTTTCTGGAACAATTTACATTTAAAAATGAGCTATTTTAAGTTTGATATTGAGTGTGCTAAATATAGGCACACATGCCTATACCATTTGAAAATTAACATTTAAATATACTACCCAATAAAAGCAGCAGTGAGGAAAACAAATCCTTTATTTATTCTTTGCCTCAGAATTCAAAAAATTGAAACATATATCCCAGAAAAATACTTTAACTATTAAATAACATGTTCAGATAGAAACAATATAAAACAGTACCATGTTAAAAGACCATATAAACACAACTTGACCTTAGATTAATTTTCAATCAGTGTAGGCATGTGCACTAAATTATATATGCAGTACGTATAAATATGCATATAGTGGCAAATTAGACATTATTTGCTAGATAATGGCACCATGTATATGTACACAGTTATTATGCAATTAACTGAGACTAGCAACATGTGCAAAGTACCTATCACACCATAGAAAGATTCAACCATCTCTAAACTTAGATCTCAAAAATGTGTACTAACTTTATGGCTGGTTGCTATCTAGCTAGCACGTGTATCAGGGTCTTCCCCTGTGGCTGAAAGCCATGTCAGTTGTTTGGGCTCCCAGATATGGAGGGGCAGTATATGCAGATGGAACTGGGAGTCCCACAGTGGAAAGGACTTTCCACCCCAGCAGCTCTATGCAGCTGCAAACTCTGGTCCTGGCAACCGTGGGGCACCGCTGTGATGTCCCAGTCCTGGGAGCCTGTGCGCAGGGCACACCACAGCTCCGAGATGGAAGCTACTATGATCTCTCCATGGGGATGTCCCACATACGTCCATGATTAGGGGACTGCAGCTGCTGTGATCCCCCATCTACAGGGGTTTACTATGGACCCATGGGACTGGGAGATAGCAGTGGAGTGCTGCCATGACAGAAGTTTCAGAAGTTATGCTCTTCTAGCTTCAGAGGTCATGGAGCATCCTGTGGCTAGGAGATCATAGCAGTAGTCATCTCCCATCTGAGGAGGCTACCCGCTGCAGAAGCTTGCTTTCTGCTAGTTCAGGGAGACTCAGCAATAAGGCACAATGGGATCTAATGCATGATCTCACAGTCAGGCCTCCTTTCCATGCACATATGGCATGGCAAAAGGTGCAACTGTTTGGATATCACCTTAGATCACATTGCACATTTATCTGCATGTGTAGATGGTGCATATGAAAGAAAAATATCAGATTAAGTATTTCAAAAGCAACTAGTTTCTTGAAAATGACGAAGGTACTTAGATCCATTGACATTTCTTCAAGAAATGAAAATCAAGGTAAAATTTATTATCCCTCATTTTTGGATGACCATGATTTGAAAGCTAGGCCCTATAGCTTTAGAAGTTGATGCACAAGTAAAATTACCATCAGAAAAATATCCCACCAACCCCTTTATGTTTAGTGTTACACTAGTAATTTATTTCTCCTTTCAATTATACATGCTTCAGTGATGACTTGTTTCTCCCCTTTATTTACTCTTCTCATATGGCATGCTTATTAAATTAATTATTCTGAATCATTAACCATGGAAAAGGATGACATTTGTTCTCTAAATCTATCATAAAACTTTACATGTTTTTTAAGTGTTTTATTGAAGCAAGTAATTGACTTGCACTTTTTATTTAGAAGATTTCAAAGCTACACAATCGGAAACACATCTTTAAATATGTAGTACTTTTTCTTGTTGATGGAGGCAGGTTACACAAAACCAGTAGAAAATAAGTAGAAGTTAATATAACCATTCTTAGGTAGGTCTGTAAATCAAGAGATGTTACACATCAGATCATATTAGATCATATTAGTAAACTTTATGAATTAGCTTGATTAAGCGCCTTCAGGAATAAATATCAATGGTGTAGTGCCTTTTCTTTGTCCCATTTCTAAGATTAAAAAAAAAATCTAATAAGCCCTCCCCTATTCTTCCATGCTTATGTACTGTAGCAATTATGCCATTTAAAGTGTGATTCCAAGTGAAACAGAACGTTTCAGCCTTCCTGATACTAATTTTGTTAGCAGCCAACTCTATTTCCTGTAGTTTTCTGAGGAGATACAATGATCACAGTGGTTTTAATCTTTCCATCCATGGCTTTTTCCATCCCCTTGACTTTAGAGAAGGTGAATTTGAAGTTATCAGTCTTTCAAAGGAGTCATCAGTCCTTCCTTCTCTTTAAATCTTCTGCTACATTATTTTTTCCATACAGGGAGAGATGTTGTGGAGGGGAGGGGGTGCAGGAGCTATAATTGAACCTCTTTTCAGCTCTGTGGTGCATAGGCAGTGAGCTCTGAGCTCACTGGCTTCTTAGCCCAGTTTGCTTTGGCATGGCTTGAGTACCCAGGAGGTCACCCTGCACCTTCTTGCTACCTGATAAATTTGGGGACAGGAAAAGTGGCGGGGAGGAAGGAGGGGAGTTGTGGCAGTCTTCACTTCTCACATTTTGGGACCATCCTAAAGTGGCAGTTGTGGTAGGAGCTTCACTTATAATCCAGTGAGTTCAGAGATCTCACTGCATATGTACTACATAGCCATGAGTGTAACCACACCTTCATGTTTCCTGCTCCTGGATCTTCTTGTGCTTCTACAGGACAAGGTTTGTTTCATACATTACTGACTGAAGTTTATCATATGTGATGGTTCAATAGCAACAAATTAGAAGATGCTGATTTTGATGAAGAACAATACCATTTATTTATACGTTAGCATCTCCCAAAATTCTATAGCAGGAGGATAATTCTTCATTAAATATGAAAGATGAATAAAAAAACCTCTCAAAAATTCATTACACTCCCTCAAATTCTTCAGGATTAAAATAAGGTCAATGGATGCCTCTATATATAATATATGTGGAACATCTGTTACTGTAATGTTTATTGAGACACTGAGATGTGTCATGAATCACTTGTGATTTGTTTAATTAAATGTACCATCAGATAATCTTTTACTTCTTGTCTGACAGGGGAATAATTACTTTTCCTTCTAAATTCTGAATCTGGGAATTAGGATGTAAGCCATTCTAGTATACTTTGTTCTTCCTTTCCCAATACCCATACTACCTTTTCCTCCATTCCCAGCATGGGACCTAAAATTCTACCCCTTCCTACTGTCTCATCATAACACTGCTCTGAAACTGTGGCAAATACTAACCCATACTTTCCTGGCTATTCTGTTATTGGTAGCATTAGTATAACTGCTTGGTGCAATAAAACAGTTTTATTAGCATTCGCAAGGGTAATGTTTCTTCCATTGATAGAATTTTTCAAACTTATCTTTGTGATATTTTGAAAATATAGGAGGAAGGATATTTCATTTTTAATAGCAAATGTTATGGTTATCATTAGAGTTTTAATTCTATGTCTGCTTTCTGAACAAAACTCCTATTTTCTTCAATAGGAGGTTTGATGTGCAGAATAGTTGCAGGTGGCAGTCCTAAATATAGGACTTGATTTGCTCAGGTCTAAGTCATGTTAGTTGATTAAAAATTTCACCTATTGTTGAAAAGTTTTGGAGGGTGCATTCATGTGTACATTGGGAGCCAATTTTAATAACTTTGCCAGCTACTATGCAAGATTTGGGGTCAGGTAATTAACCCATACCAGCTTCAGCTGTGACAGCATCAGCACAAAGAGGGTTTATTTTCTATATGTGTACAGCTGAGGTTTCTTCCAGCATGAGGAATGTTGGAGGCCCTCAAAACTCATTCTACACCACTCCTGGTGTCCTATTCCCTATGGGGTTAGGTTATATGGTTAAGATATTGTGCATTTCAGTCATTTCTGGTGAAATAACTCCTTCAATCTGGAAAATTTAAAGCAGCCTTGAGGCTAATGTATAGTGTTCCAGAGACAGATTTGAGTTCCAGGAATTGGGATGGGGAGATAGAAGAAAGCCACAATTATCCTATGTGCGTGGAAAAGAAGACCAGGGATTCAGCAAAATTTTGTGTACCATTCCAGTACTCAAACTATGAGCTCAGACCACAAATCCTGACCCCAAATTTGATACTGAATTTAATTCCAACATTAAAGTTATTTGCTCTCTGTTTTAACTATATTATTCTACTAAAATGAGTTAGCTTATTATTTAACAGGAGAAAAATATTAGAAAATGAGTTATTTCAAAGTTTTTCATTAAATACTTAGTTGAATTTTTAATTTCTGTCAGTACTTGCATACATATTTCCTATTAAGGAAGGAAAACATTCTGGTTTCTCATGAATTCTCATAGTCATTAAGCAAACATGCTTTGTGCTGCTTATGCTTTCTGTTTTAAAGTATAAGATGGGCCAGTTTCTAAGTGAACTTAGGTGTTTGTGTTTGATTCTGTTTCATCCTGCTTGGGTACATCTACACATGCAATTAATGTACACCAATAAACTCTGGAGCAGTTTGAGCTCTAGAGTTTATTGCTCCCGGGAGTAGCATGTACACTTGTGCTCAGGATTGCAGAAATTTGAGCCAGGGTGGAGCAAGCCCAGGTTGGCAGGATGCAAGGGGGATCAGCCCCAGGATTCAGGTGGTGGCAGAGGGGCTGGCCAGGGCATGAGGGTGCCACAACTATGTATGTCATGTGGCTAGGTGGCAGGCAGGAGTCTGACCCCCTGCTGCTTGGGCTGACTGGGCATAAATTGTGCCTGTGGTCAGTGGCTACACTTGTATTTCAGCACAGTAAATTACTCCACCATAAGACAGAATTGTTGGGGACAGTACTTTCTTACAGTGGAATTAATTAGTTTACTGCTCCCTAATGCCTGTGTACATGTGGATGGTGACACTTTACTGCACACCTAATAAACCTACTTGAGGTAAAGCTCATGTGTAGATGCACCCATTGAGTTCCTGAAAAACCGGTAAGGCATTGAGTAGTTGGGTTGTTTCTCACTTCTTTTTGTGGATCAGTGTGAGGTAGTCTGTCTGATCATAGTTTTATGAAGATATATCTTTCCAGCCACTTTCAAGATTAACTTACAATCGGTAATACAATATTTTTTTTATTTTAACGATTTATTCTAGTGGTGATCCCAACTCACTCCTGCCACGTCTTGCTGAAAATGTTTTTCTTCTTTTATTGGGAAAGATGGATTTAAACACCACTAGATCTTAACTTGAATATGTTGATTTATTTTCCAGCACAGAACTCTTAAAATCTTCTATGGTTATGCCAATACTACCATGCTTATTAAAACAGAACAAAACCAAACCTCACAGTGATCAATTATTTTCTCTATTTGTCTTTTATTAATTTTAATTACACAACATAAATTAATACATCTTAAATGGTTTAGAATTTTTTCCACTTCTTTCCAGATTGTTTTTACCTGGGTTCAGAGAAACTATGTCTCATATAGAAAAAAATCCAGATCAACAACCAAACAAGAAGAAACACTAGTAAGATGCTGTGACTTTGCACACTATTCTCTTAGGGAGACGCACCTATCTAGGAATGAAAGTCTTTATGATGTTGTTCATGGCTATCAGCCTCAGGACCACGAAAGTCTTTTTTTTTTTTTTTTTTAAATCATTGGGTTCAATATATTCACTTTTGACTTTTAGTTTAATTTTTTTTTTTTTAATATACAACTTAAAAGAAAGATTTTAGTTGTATCTGCTGGGCTCCTCTGTTTTCCCATATTTCTCTGGTTTTGTTTTTACCCTGTTTGTACTGACAAGTCTTCAAAATGGAGTCGATCTCTGCTTGTTGAAACTCTTCTTAATTTAGCATCCAGCCACTGTTGAACTCTCCATCATTCTAGCCATCACAGTTCTTCTCCACTTTCCTGCGCTGGGCCACATCACTCCCCCTCCCTTTCATCCAGGTCTCTGCCCCTCTCTGGGGCCATCCTAACTTTATGGAGCAATAACTCTAGAAGCATGGCTCCCCATAAGATCTCTTTTCCTTCACCAGCTCCTGCCTGCTCCTGGGCAGTATCGGGATCATCTTCTTCTCTTCTTCACAATCAGTCTTAAAGGCAAGGTGATGGTGGGCTGCAAAGTATATGCATTATGGATTTTCAGTGCACCAATATTAGAATAAAGCTGTCCTCTGTGGACTAAAGAAACTGTTCATGTTTGGTGAGTGGACTTTCTTAAATCAACACATAATAGTTGTTAAGGTTAATATTTCATTTGTGGGTTGTTTTTTTAAAAGCATAATCAGTTTTACTTTGATGGTATGATGGTGTATTTTGATGATTCTGTTGGGGAGGGGAAAGCCATGGAATTGACAGCTGAAAAGATGAGTAGTTTAAAAACAATTGTTTTAAATAAAATATAAAGCTTAAAGTCATATTTTTTTCATAATTACTATACGTTACTTAAACAGCTGGGGAATCATAAAGGAAAGCAATTGCCAATGAGCAATAAAGGAGTGTAACAACAACTGAAATAGCCACAGAGATTAATGTGTGCAAAACAGTGCAACACAAAACTCTGCTTTTTTAAAAAAAGTTAATCTTCCTCCCCATTAAAGCTCATGATTGGATATACAGGGTTGTGAAGAGGTTCTAACGAATCTTTATAATTTCCAGAATGTTTATTGACAAGCAGTGGTCATTTAGGAAACTAGTCTTCTGTAAACTGTTTAGAGGGAGGTTGTTTGTATTTTGGAGTGTGGATTTAGTTCTGGTTTGCTAATTTATAATTAAGTACATAATTAGAACACTATATGCCTACTTCAAGAAAGTAGGTTGAGATGTTTGTAAATGTAACAATGAAGAGAGAAATATTGAAAAATCTGTGTGTTCAATTTATCATACTTATTCAAATTCAAGATGACTTTGAATGGAAGACAACAATCCAATAATTAGATTCTATAATAATTTTCCAGATATAGAATCTAATTATCAGAGGGTTGTCTTAAATTTGTTTCTTCCACTGCTACACTGGAGAAGCAGTAGCATAGGCCAGGTGTCCCTTTCCCCTTGTCTTCCCCCACTTCCCCAACTTCTACCTACAACCTACCTTAACCCTCTGGTACCTAGCCCCCTGGTGCCATAGCTTCTGTCCCTTGTCCCTTCCCCCCAGCCTGCTTCCACTAACTGTCAGCAGCACAGCTCTAGCTCTGACTGGCTGAATCTGCCCCAGGTCACAGTGCACATAGAAGTGTAGCACCTGCCCAGCCATGCATTAGCATCTTGGAGATGGAGCTGTGATGCTGCTAATTGGCCAAGCAGGGGATAGAGTTTCCATTTGCTCTGTGCCTGGGGCAGATTCAGCCAGTTGAAGCTGGAGCTGTGCCCGATAGTAAGGTGGGGGAGGGGCAGGCAGAAGGGAGGACAGGTGGCAGAGGGCAAGTCAAGGTGGTGGGGCAGGTGGCTTCTGTGGTTTTGACTCTGGCCCTGACCTGATTTGTACTTGAATCCAATATGAGGAGCTTCCCCCTCCCCCATGCTGAATGAGAAGAAACCCTCCTCTTGATTTGAGTAAATAGGATGAATTACCAACATTTTCTTGCACTTTAGCTTGGATTTTGACAAAGTGTTTAAGAAGTGCAATACTGTGAGAAATTCATTTCTGATGCATTGTGTGTCGAGTACCTTACATAGGAGTATGGTAAATTTTCACTTTTCAGGGAATCTGTGAAAAGACTTTGGCTGCTTGAAACAAGGTGGTCTCAAATATCTTTCCCAGTGCTACCTTTAATTTAAGCTATGAATTTCCTGAAATCTTACCTAAAAACTCAGAACTTATATCTAAATTGCTAATTCTTACAGTTTTGATCACAAGCTATAGACTACATATTTAACCATATTAATGTGACCCCAACTTTGCTGAAAGATATCACCTCTGCAGTGAAACTAGTGGCTTAATTTTTAGTTTGCAGTATAAACCAGGAGTCTCCTTTCCAAACAGGAATAGTGTTACATGATATCAAATATCATTGCAAATCATTTACACAGTTATCAATGTTACCTAGCAATATCCCTTGCTATTGATAAAAGAGTGGCTGGAGAGAGGGGGAATAATACAAAAGACTTTTCTTCAGACATATTCTGACCATGACACAATATGTACACTTTAGCATGAATTAAGAATTGAAAAACTAGGAGGATAAAACCACATAGAAAAACTGCTTCTCAGTTTCTGTTAAGTGACTTGTCATCTTAGTAAGCTCTTAGTGTTTAACTTAGCCATCTTTTAAAATCCCTGTTATCTCATTTTGTGTCCTTTCTGCTGTATATTATGTACCATAAAATTACACTAGATTTCTTCACATATAAATAAAGTGAAATATGAAAATGCATTATTGAATAAAATTGAATAAACAAAACGTTTCATTGGTGTCACAATATTGCAAGGTGAGTTTCATTCAAGAAATATACATTATATTAAGCTGACAACCTTAAGTACAACTACAAGCAACTGAGAGAGAGAAAGCTGTGCTATAACTTAGGATATTTTTCATGTTGAGGGCAATCAACAGGCCTCCTGTTATGAAAATCATTGACTTATGCACACAGCTGCAGCAAATTGCCTAAATTATATTTAGGTGGTGGCAAACATCATCAGCTTTAATGTTTCAGTGCTTACTTTAGAAAAGCTTAGAGGAACTTAGACTATTACATTTACAGGTCTTCAAACATCTGTTATTAACTGTCACCTACTATATAGATATTATGTACTATCATTATGTTATTCTATTGCAGCAATGCTTTTATTTGTTTACTTAACTTCAAAGAATGATTATAGTCCCACTGATTTGAATGGAATGAGTCCTGCACTTAAGGTTAAATATACCTATACATGTTTTGCTGTGCTGTGGCTTTATAGGAAATGGAGGATCAAATTCTCTCCAAAACTAAATGTAGGCATGTAACTTGCGCTAAATGCATGAAATTTGTCAAAATAATTTGTTTTTAAGAACTGATGTAGCCAAGTATGAAAGGTTTTTTTGGGGTTTTTTAAAAGTTTTTTGATAAAAATAATACTTAAGATTGTGAATACATCTATAATTAGATTAATCGGATCAGTTTTAAATTTTCCCTTCTGTTTGTGTCTGTATATATGCACACACATGCAAAATTCATGCAATTCTCTGTTTAATTATCTTTAGCTTTTTAAATTAATAATTTAGAGATGGGCTTGAAAGAGAACTTCACAAATGGGATCCCTCCATCAGTCCTTTCTCAAGCTCTAGCCCTGAAAACTTAGAAGGATTTATTCTGCAGATCTCTCATATAGCTTTGGGCCCACGATAGCTATGACATAGAAAGGGACCTGGTTTAAAGATGGTTATTAGGCCTGTGCAAATAAGGAACTATTAGATTTGGATTCAGCCGATTCGGAGGCCAGTGTTTCGATTCAGAGATTTGGATCACTCTTCCAAATCAATTCAGCTGAATAGGCTTCAGAAGATTTGATGCCAATTTGAAGAGATTCAGAGATTTGGCCATAGGTATAATGTGGAAATCAATGAAATATCTATAACATAGACATTTTTTGTCTGATTTAGATGACATTTGCAGAGATGGTAGCCCCTTCTGAAGGCACGAAGCCTGACAAGCTTCAAGGAGATAGGTGCAGCAGTTTCTGGGAAACTGCACCTCAAATTCTTGAAAGCAAAACTCATGTCATGTGTATGTGTTAGGCCACAGCAGGGTGAAAGCTGCAGGGATGGTAGCCACTGCTGATGCTACAAAGCCTGCCAAGTTTCAAGGAGAGAGGTGCAGAGGGTTCTGGCTTCTGGACCCCTGCACCTCTGGCTGATGACAGGCAAAACTCATGACATGGGTGCTTGTGTGACTGAGTGTCTCTGTGTTACAGCACAGGGGGATGAGAACTTCTGCAGGCCTGCTAGGCCCTGCTGTGTCCACAAAACTTGCCAGCTTTCTAGAAGATGGGTGCAGGGGGGTTCTGGGCTCTGAGGGCCTGCACCTCTGGCTGCAGACAGGCAAAACTCATGACATGGGTGGGTGACACTTTGCATGTGTGAAGGTACACCCTCACTGGTGCTGGAGCCTCTACACAACACAGTAGTGTGCCCTAATGAGACCACCTCCTCCTCTACAGCCTCAGTCTGGTCCACCACTTTACATGGCAACAGGTATAAAATAACTTAGTGAATGACCACTAGTGTACAGTAGCACTAGCAACATCTCAGGTAGCCAAACTGTGACAGAGCCCTTCTTTCCTCCCAAGCAGGAGCTGCTTCTTCTCCACCATGTCCATTAAGATGTGCCCTCACTGTGCGCATGTGTATTTTTGTTAAGGTGTGCCCTCACTGGTGCTGGGGCCTCTATACAACATGGTAGCCTGCCCCAATGAGGTCTCTTCCTTCCCTAAGCCTCAGTCCGGTCCACCACTTTACATGGCAACAGGTAAGACAGTCTGGTGAAAAAGCCCTTTGTCATGCTGAGGAAGCACCTGCAATTGGTGTGTCTGCTGGTCCTGGATGGAAGGAATAGTAAAGAAGCCAGAGGCTGTCCTGGCATGCAATGCAGGCAAGAAGGCCAGGCAGTGAAAATGGAAATGGAGGCATCGGGGGTGAGGGACTCACTAAGATAGGGTGGGTGGAAAAGGAGGATGTAGCAGTGCAGGTAAAAGTATAGAAGACCCTGGGAAGTCAGTTGTCCAGCAGGTAGCAGTTTGTCAGAATTCCACTATCTATACTGAGTGGACTCTATATTGAGTCCATGAATTTCTGGTCCCTGGGTTGAGGGATGGAGGAAGGGGCTGGTGCTTCCCTCTGTGACAGTGATGTCTCCCCCCTTCTGCAGACAGAACCTTCCCACAGGCAGCACCTGCCCACAGGCACCCAGCTCAGGCAGTCCCAGGGGGCTTTGCAGCTGCAGAGAGGCGCACTGGGCCCCCATGCATCTCAGGCAGACAGGCAGGTTCCAGGGGGGAAAAAAACAAAACAAAACAAAACAAAACATCTTGGGCACAGCCTGCCTTCCTCAGTTGCTGCCAGGCTGCCTGCACAGGCTTCCTGAAGAGCCCCTGAACTGCATGGAGTTCAGTGATTAACTCCACAGCTGTAGGGCAGCAAACAATCTCCTTGGAGGAGTTTTAGTTTGCTGCACCCCAAGTCATTTAAGGCACATTACGCCAACAAATTTGGACAGCAACTGGAATTACTGTACAATATGCTGCCGATGCATGCAAACATCAACACCATTAAAGCAGGCCAAAAGCATTTAACCCACTTAAAAGTGTCGTGCACACATGCCCTTTGTTTTGTCCACACGGCCTTAGAATCATAATCATAAAGCACATAATTTTTATGCTATTAGCAGCATAAAACAATTTTTTTTTGAGAAATCTATAAAATCTCAACAAGTGCATCCTGGAGTGGAAGATTATTCCAACATTCTTCCAGAAAGTTTTCTGTGTTGAGGAATTTTTTAACCCTTTTAATTTAGTTTTTACAGTACTTTCCATATAAATGTCTTAGCTTCAAATATATACATGAGGACTTCTGCAGAATTAGAGATTTTGGTAACCTACTCAAAGGTCCCCCAAATCCTGACTCTTCAGCACACATTTAAAACCCTTTGAGTTTAATGGAACACAAAAACATGCTTGAAATTTTAAGTATATGTTTAAGTGCTTTCCTGCAGCAGGGCCATAAACTAGCTGTAATTACAATCACTATTAATGTTATGATACTAACATTTCCTGTTGTTACCATGTCCCCTCCTTCTCTCTCTCTCTTTCTGATTTTTATGTCATCCAAATATTGCAAGTAGAATTGAGATGCAAGCTTCACTTGAGTCAGAGCCTTGCTGCAGGGACACTCAGCATGTGTTGAAGTTAGAATGTGTTCTGACCAGTTGCATGGTAATGCTTACCATGATTGTATAACTGGATCCTGATGATGCCTCATACCTAAGCCAGTTGGAGGCTCCAGTGAAGTCCCAGAGCTGGGACTAAAAATCAGTTGATTGTTGGTCTTAGCCCTAGGACTGCTGCAGAGTTTCCACAGACAATCAGCTGACTTCCATTTCCAGCCCCGTGACTGCAGTGGATCATGTAATCTCTGCTAGCAGTCACACATTAGCTCAACACATTACATAATACAAGTGCATTTAGCACATATATCCCACTTGAATGTGTGGACACTTGTATTGTAAGTGTATTCAATAGGGATGTGCAAAGCTTTGATATTCAATTCATTTCGGAGGAGATTTGGCAACCAAATCTCTGAATCCAAATTGAATTGGGAGACAAATTCAAAGTTCTGAATTGAATTGAAAGGCTCTGAATTGATTCAGAAAAAAGATCCAGCCAATTTAGAGATTTGGCCATAGACTAAATAGCAGCAGTCCTCACAGACCACACTGGACACAGCTGCTTCCAGCTAGTGAGTCTGTTGGAGGGGGGGAAGGGGTGGATTGGGGATGGGACAAGCTGCCCGGCTATGGTGGGGGGCGTGGGATTTGTGGGATTTGGGGAAGGGGGTGGAGGGGCATAGGATGTGGGCATGGCAGTATTTGGAGTAGGGGCTATGCCCTGCTGAGCAGGGGGAGGACGGGATGCTCCAAATCAAATCACTGTCCCAAATCAAATCAGCCAAATCCAAATCTGAAGTGAATACTTGCTACTTTGCACAAGCCTAGTATTCAACACTTGCAACACGTTATATGGATGGATGGCCCTCATTGCCACTGGTCTTCGCAGGATCAGGTCTTTTTTTTTTAATCCATTTTGTGTATTATTAATATATACTTTGAGGGAGAAAAATGAATTTGTATTATCCTGTTGGTGGCTGGAAAGGGAGAGATTTTTTCATAATAACAAGAATAATTTAATTTATTTATTTGTTTACTTGTTTATTTAGTTATTTATCTTATTTATCTTATCCAGCCAGGTATTATCCTTGGTATTCACAGTGTCAAATTCTTGGTGTAATGGAGCAATTTTACTTCCCATTGATAACTTTCAGCCCCACATATTTTTGCTAATGATTTCTCTTTATTTACTAAGCAATTTAATTTCCTGAATCCCTTCCTATATTAGTAAGTCCTGGAGCCGGCACACGGTTTCAGGTTATGAATCATCAGTGAAGGCACACATTTTCAGTGAGAGGATTAACTTAAAGGCCCATATATGTACAAATAGAATTCATGCTTAGATATTTTAATTCTGTTTTAAATTTAACTTTGTGTATTTGACTTGAAGATTTTTCTACAAAGGGGGGATAGTATTCAAAATCCATTCTGTTATTTATTCAAAATATGCATTCAAATGATTATTCTTAAGAGATCTCCATGAACATAGAGATGAAGAAATACATACTGCAGACATCCTAATAAAAATCAGTTGTTGAAGACCAGAGTATATACATATTAATATTACATTTGCATTGTACAGAAAAGACATAAAGTGACGTGAATTTACAAATTTTTCTCTCACCAAAATAAATAATTGTCAAATCCTTACTAAACAGCAGGTTTTGCACTAGTTGAAAGACAGAGCTGGGAGGAAGAGGAGAAAGGGCTAAAAAAGATGGGGGAACGTAGAGTCTCACCTGCTATAGTGTGGTCTGCCTACCCTGGTTATGGCTGTGGGATTGCATCTGTTGCCATGTAATTGACTTCCCAGGGTTCACCATTCGGTTGTCTCCATTAAGTTTGTGCCTGGGGCTGGTGCCCTGCTTGCAGCCCTCCCCCAAGTTCACTATTAGAGAATGATTTGCTCTTAGGGCAAATTGATTAACAGATTTAATGAAACCAAGAATAATTTGACTGAAAGCTTTGAAGGGATCATATGCAACATTTTGAAGAGGCCTGGTAAAGTCTTAAAGAACCTTTTAAGTGACTGAAATAAGAGCTGGATCAGGCCCTTGGTCTTATAGTAGGGTAATGGTCCATTATAACAGTGCAGTCCCATATGGGAAGTAAGAAATGTATCTGCCCACTGAACAGCTCAGTGAACATTTCCCTATGAATGCTAATGATCACTAGAGCTCCTGACTGCACACATAACATTGTAATAAAAAGTTACAACACAATGTGGAATGTTGTCTTAGAATTCAGTCACCCCACATTAACGAGGACTCTCTGGTGCTGGCTACCTCATCTGTAGAGACTGAATACATTTTTCCAGCTACTTGTCACTATTCCATTTTAGCAACCTGAGTAAAGGTACAATATGCCCACTGGCAGTGGGGAATCAACTCTTCTTAGTATAAAATATCAACAATATCCACACAGATTGAAGCCAGTTTATGAAAGAAACAGACTCTCAACTACAACTCTTTCCCCAAACATAAAGGAAATTATATTTATAAAACACACTCAAAGGAAAGTAATATTGTCTGCACCAAGATACAATTATAAGCCCCAGAAAAACACCATAGCATTACAAGAATACTTGTGTTACATATGCAGTAAATAAAAGTGAAAGCACAAAGTATGGACTTAATGAGTACACCAACCCCCACTTATAGAAACTGTAATGAACTGGACTCCACTAGCAACTCCCACATGACCTAGATTTACTAAACAAGCAAGATATATTGCAACTATATGGAACTGAACTTATGCAAATGTTCAATCATCACTATGTTGTTAAAACTTGCCTTTAAAGGACCCTAGAGAGAGAGTCAGACTTTTCTTGCTACACCTCCCTTAGGCAATGAAGGAATTTGCAATGTGTGTCAGTCAGATTTTTGAAATCTTGCTTAATTGAATTCCAATCTTTGCATTTTAAATGCATTGAAACTAGTAACATTTCTAAATCCACTCATCTTCCTACAAACATTCTTCCAGAAGTCTTAGCCATAAAAAATTGCAAGGGAAGAAATATCTAACTCTCTGTCTAAAAAAACTAAGAAAAAAGTATTAATATTAACTATTCAAAACCACCAAGAGAACATTCAGCAGAAGCATCCATATTTTAAAATTAATTTGGAAGTGAAAAAATGAAGACAAGCCATTACTACTATAAGGTTAATAGCATTAGTATGGTCAAAATGAATATGATGAAAATGAAGTACAGTGGAAGTGACTGACCTATTGTCACACAAGGAATGTCTGCACTGACGTTCAGAGTTGACTTTGTCTTCACACCAGTCAAAGCTGCGTGAGTTGTTTTTCTCCATCCATATCAGACTACTTCGGAGGCATCCTCATTGTGGGGCTTGTGTGTCAGATAACCCAGTTCTACTTACTATTCCTTCTGAGTCATCCCTAATCACAGGTGGTAGAGACAAGTAAGATTCGCAGCAGCTCAGAATTATAGGATTGCTTAGAGAAGATTTTTCTGTTCTCAATGCTTTCATGGTCAATAGCAAATATGCTATAGAAAGCTGAGGGCTAGGAAATATGTAGGCCCTGAAACTAAGCAGAACTTCTTGGGTGGGGTGATTGGTGCTTGGCATTAAGCCTGGGGGTTTTCAAGGGGATTATGGTAATTAAGCATAGGTTTTAGGGTGATCTGAAGATCAATCCTAGATATCAGGGTAAACATAAAAACAGCAAGTCACTATTAGAAACAGTTAAGACTTTGGTCTCTTTTCAGTCCAATTCACCATATAAGTGTGTGTTCATTGTTGTGGTTCAGGCAATGAAACATAGACATATAAAGAACGTTAAAGGCTATATGTTGCATTTGATACATGCTTTCATTGTTTAGTTGAAGTCAATAGGAAAAGAAGAAAAAAATCCTTAGAAAAAAATGTATTATATGGTTTCTGATAGTGTTCTCATTACAATGGTATTTATGGTAATATAGTAATTTGTCACTACAAGCCATAGAAATTCTAAAACTGAAAGTGTAATGAGCAGTGTCAAAGAAACAGAATAGTGAATGGAGGGTGATTTTAAATAGTTTAACCAATACCTACCACAACATACATATGGTTGTGGAAGTAGATCCAAAATCTCAGATTTCAGTGGGGGTCTTTGGTTTCATTCTCTTAAAGTGTAATTTTCTGTTTGTCACAGAAGCTGAATTTGTGAGGTCAACCATTTAGCAACTAAATGTATAGACATTATTATGAACTTCAACACAGTCTGGCTTTCCCAATCACATTACTAAAACAAACAAATGTGTTAATGGATGAGAAAAAGAGGCAGTGATTTTTCTACATTTATTACTGGAAGGCAAGTATGCTTGATATGATTGGATAAGGCAATATAGGTGTACTGATTGCAAAGGCTTGCTTGGCTGCACACTGAATGGGTGACCTGTGCCAGAGAACTTCACAAGAAAAGTGGTAAAAAGTTTGCAGATGGTGCAATAGCTTTTTCAAATAGAGGATATGCTTTGCATAATGCATGCTTTTTACTGGAGCATTTGAACTATAACCAGAGTCTGCTTTGCAAAGCCTGGACTCTGCTGGGCTACTATAGAGCCATAAAAGCGGAGGGAGGAAAAAACAGCTGGAGAGAGAAGCTGCAGGAGAGTTACACTATCATGGAGAGAGGGGCAGAGACTCAGCCCCCTCTTTCCCCCAGGTAGACAGAACGGAACTGAGGCTTGCTGGAGAGCAGACTTCAGGACAGAGGAGAACCTGAGTTATCCCAGGAGAAGCTGATTCCACACCCATGGTTGTAGCTATGCAATCAGGGACACAGGTTCCCAGGGAAAGAGTGGGGCGGGGTTAGTAAGCTAGCTGGGAGAAGCTGCCTGGTTAGGGACCTGTAGAGGCAAGTCCTCTGTTTGGGTTGGAAAGGTTTGTACTGCAGGAACAGAGGCCTGCAGAGGGAATCCCCTGTCTGCATGTGGAGGTGCTGGAAGAGAGAGACGGCCCAGAGAGGAAATGGGCTGTGAGAATCCCAAATCTGCATGGGTGTGGGAGGGGACACTTAACCCCTAGTGTTTGCAGGAGGTGTATTTTTCAGAAGAAAACTAGAGAAAAGAAGTGTATTACCTGTAGTAGCTGATTGGAGATTTGTTATTTTGCTGAGTTACCAAGAAAGAGCAAATAGTCCACTTTCCCTGGAGCAGCAGAAGCCTTGCCTCTGCCTCCTTGTGGTGGATCATAGTTAAAGCTGTATTTCCATTTATTGTTATGGGAAGAGAAGTGTGACCAAAAGGAAATTGATCTGGGTTATGGGGGTGAAAATATTTTAAAGTGTTATAACAAAGTCAATGTAACCATTGAGGTTGTTTGATGCAAGTGGGACCACCAGTGTGGTAGAGTTATTCATCTAATGTTGTAGTTGTAAATTCTATCAAATTATTGGTTTTATTATTGACTATACATATATATTTCTTCCTTCTCTTGATTAATCATTTCTTTTCTGTGTATAGTTGTGTATAATAAAAAAACCCATTGTTTATTGGACAAATAGTCAATTCTTGGACAGTGAGGGTGAGGGATACACGTCTTGATGGGACACTTCAGTCAGCACACCTGTGTGAAGAGGGTCCCAGGGTCACTGGCACCCCAAAGATACAGAATATAGTATATCGCTTGGCCTAGCATGCTGGTGAGGGTCACATAGGTAATTTTGGCAGCACGCTTACAACAGTGTAAGCGTGACTAGCATTGTAGTTGAAAGATGTTCAGAAGATTGTCTAACTACATCATTGGACAAATAGAAGAGATTATTCTAATAAATCTTTGCCTATAGTAAGTTTAAGAATTCAAGCCAGACATGATTATAACACCTGTTTTATGTGGCCTGTGTTGTCAGGCAGCTGTTTTCCACTGAAGGTTCAGAAACACAATTTTTAATGCTTTCAAGCTTATTGAAGAAAGAAGTAGGGAAGGTGTGTAGCTGTCTTTCCTAACTGGATTTCTTTTAGAGCCCCAGGGTCACAAATGCCTTAATACCATGAGCATTTCCAGAGTCTGAAGTAAACATCTTTTGAGTTGCTTCAAAACCTTAATAATGCAAGGTAATAGACATTGATCCAAATCCAAATGTGTGACAGTGTTTGAAAACTCTTGTTTTTTCAGTTTAGCTATACTGCTGTTGTAGGAAACTGGGATCTCTGGAAATTGTGGTTCAGCAACATTTACAGTGCGGCATTACTTAAACGAATTTCAGCAGAAAATAAGAAAATCTGTTGCCTCTCCTCCCTGATGGTATTCTACATTTTTAAAATTTGACAGGTTCAGTCCACAGTAGTCAATTTCCATACTGTAAATACATTATGATAATCTACTCCTTACTTCAGAAATTCTTAAATAATTTATCTCCTGAATATATTGTTCAGCACCTCTGGGGTAAAGTGCATTAAAATACATCTTTAGAGAGCACATTTTCCTGTAAACAGTAGCACAAAGATAGAAGGATTATTATAAACATCTATATAATGATAGCTTTTCTTATTGATAAACTATTCACATGTTAATCATAAATATATAATACTTAAGAGTAGCTAAAAACAAAATCTCATTCACTTGTAAAGGTCTTTAATATGGACGTTCAATATAAAGGAAAACTTAGAAAAAAGAAGTATGTAGCATCAATTAAACAGAAATGTTAATAGTACTTTATTAACATTTCTAATAATACTTTACTATAAACTGAGAATGGTTCTTTATATGAACTTAGGGCACTTTTACATGTGCTTCATGGGTGTGGGGGTAGCACTTTAATTAAGGCAGCACTGAGAGCCACTCTAATTAAAGTCTTACAGCATTTCATGTATCAGTGTCCCCAGGCTTCAAAATGGCAGCACAGGTGCTTGAGTGAAGGCTTGTTCTATGAGCTTTTAGTTCAAGCAACCCTGCTGCCATTTTGAAGCACAGGGAGGCTGATGCATGAGATGCAAGAGGCTGCTGGAGCACAATAATTACCACACTCCAGCAGACTCAATTAATCGAGTCTGTTCTGACATGCTGTAATTACAGCACATTGGAACAGCCTCTATGCTTATGTACAGGCACCCTCTATGTGCAAGCTAAATAAGGCCAGGCTAAGTTTGTCCTCAGATGTGAAATTTGTCATGAAAAATGAGAATACCACAGAAAGTGGTAATATGAGTTTACATGTGGCATATGCTTTAGGGAACAGTAGACTGCAGGAGGTAATGAACATGATTCAGTTAGTCTAGCTTTGCACCTCAAATTTATGGCATTACACAGATTTTATGCTGAAGAAAGATAGAAATTAAGCTCAGTGGCTGCCAGATGAGAGAGAACTGATGAGGTTTGCTACTCCTAAGATTTATACATCCTCTATCCTTCTCACCTAAATCACGTTGGTATTAAGTGTCTTCTGCCTTACTTTTAATATTTGCAAAAAAAAAGTGAAAAATGAAAAATTCTGATATTTCTATATTGCTTTGTATCCCAGACTGGGGGGAAAAAAGAGAACTATAAAAAATGTTACAAGGAACATGACAGTTTAGAAGAAAGTTGAATGAGAAGTAAATAGGTGTTTCTTTCAATTGAAACAACATTTTGTTCTCCTTAATTGAAAAATATATTAAACATATCAAATCCCTTCAAGATTAAAATATATCTGCATTGAGCTATCCTTCCACAGTGACATAGTTGAGTGGCCTCTTGTCCCCATAATACCTTTTGATCTTTGCTATCTTGGGAGACTATGCTGAATGAAAAATCACTTTGCTGGAAAATTGCTGACCAGCTCTAGTAAGAATCCATTCTGCCTACCCAAATACGTGCTCCAGGTACACTACTGTCAGTTGGTGAAAGTAAGCAAGCTTCAGGATTTAAATAAGAACACTTATTTAAGCAAAACTCTTATCTTGCTTTCTTTCTCCTCACAACTGGTACTGATATTATCAATCAGATTTTGCCTCTATTATTTCTGTATATAGGTTAGAAATTATGTGTATGCTTTACCTCTTGACAAGGAAATATTCCTGGGAGCTACTTAAGCAATTTGTTAACCTGGGACTGAACAAAAGTGATAGCACCCACTCCCATTTAAAAACTTCATCTCTCTCCCTGTTATCTAGATGTAAATCCAAAAATAAATAAAATAAATTCTCCTACAAATCAACTGAAAAAAGGGCAAAGTAATTCAGTATTAATCACTTCCTACTTTCTATGGATGGACCAGCAGTAGAGGATTACTACTAGTTCATTTTTTTTTTCTTAAGATCCCTTCTCTCCTAGAATCCCAATCTGATCACCTACAGGCTTTGTGTTTAGAATTATGCCATAAACTGAAACTGCTCTAATTCAAAAGCATGAAGCAAGAGCAAGTAACTGTGACATCTTCTAGATGATGTTTAAACATCTGAGGTGACTGTACATGAGCCAGGAGGCTGCTCTGTGCTGTAATTACAGTGCATCAGAGTAGACTCAATTAATTGAGCCTGGAGCATGGTAATTGTATATTACCTTCTATGTCAGCATCCCTGTGCTTCAAAATGGTGTCAGGGGCACTTAAAGCTAGTTCAGTAAGCTTTATATAAAGTGCCCTGCCTCCATTTTGAAGTGCAGGAACACTAACACATGGCAACCTCTTGGAACTGCTCAAAAGCCCTGCTCCTTCCCCCACTCCTGGATTAGGTGTACAAATGCTCCTGGATTTTATTCCTTTTCCATTATAATTGCTACTATCTCTCTTTAGATAGTAAATGATTTTTGTGAGAATTCAAGGCAAAATTGTCCTTCCTGCTTGGGTGAAATGTTCCAGTGGTAGAATTTCAAAAGAGGAACTATCAAAAAGAAATAAGGTCATTGGTTTCTCTGAAATCTTTCCTTCACCCCTTATTCCAGTCACTGTGAAAGTTGAGTAGGTGGGACAGCAAGAAAGGCCAGAAAGAGGAAAGACAGCTGTGCTGAAATGGAACTGAGCCCCAGAATGTGTAGCTCTGGTGTGCATCTTCATTGGGAGATTATTAACTGTACAGATGATTAAATATCCATTCTGAATCCCCCACCTATTCTGAAGGCTTCAGAATCCAGACCTGAATTCTAGGAGAGTTTTTTTGTTTATAATTAAACTAACCAAAATCTTGAAAGTATAGCCCAAGTTGAGGACTGGTTCTAGCATGTCTTAAATCTGTTTCTGATCCTCAAGCTTAATGACATGTCTGTTTTGTTAAATTCCATTTTTCCTGGTTTCATAATTTTGCACCTTGAAGCTAAATTATCTTGTTTCCACTTAACATGGTATATGTGTAATGTGCCAGAGCAGAACTTTAGGAGAATAGCACCGGAAAACATACCAACTGACAGTCTGATTGGGAATTCACTTAAGCATATGCCTCATTAAAATTGTACCTGCAATTTTAACATGGTACAGCCCTCTTTAAGCATTGCTTTTGTTTTTAAATATTATAAATACATTTTTGTGCCTTAGAAGGAAATAAATATAGAAAATGATTATGGGGGGGAGGGGAGGAAGCCCTCACAAGAACAATTTTTTGAATTATAAGTTTGCAGTGTTCCTCTCCAGCTGCTGCTTCCAATTGTTACATTTTTTTTTTTTATAGTAAAGTAGTATAGCAGTCACTGGCTGAGGAGCCACTTCTAATTAATGTTTATAGATATTAAGGAGAGCCAATGTGGGACTTTCTAGCAAAACAAGTTTTCATCTGAAAAATGTTAATTTATTTAAGATCAAAAATTCAGTCCTGAGAGTTGAGTCCCATGTTGCAAATAAATATCATAACTGCCACGCTGTTGATTCTTTGTGAATTTTTTCTGTTGGAGCCATTCTAGTCTCTTAAATATTCATTGGAGTAACTGAAATGTTTCTACATCCCAAGTGAGTACCAAAACCAGAGGATTTGTCATAGTTTTGCTTGTGGTGTGTACTTTGGAAGAATGGCTTCTGGGTCCTTTGCAGTAGCATCTATGTCTATATCTCTTCTCTCGCACTCTCTCTATTTCTCTTCTCTGCTCTCTCTATGGAAATTTAAAAAGTCATGGGTTTTGTCCAAAAATAAGAAGCAAAAAACCATTTCCTGTTTATCTCTGGTTCTATGGCAAGAGAGGACCATTATTATCTGCTCCTGCATAATACAGACATATAATGTCACCCATGGAAGTTTATCTGCTCCTACTGCTTTTGCCAGAATGCATTAATATGTTACTTAAATTGTGAAGAATTGCTTCTTGCAGTACTTATTGTTGCAGGTGTTAATCTTTTGTCTGGAAGTTATTTGGATTTCAAAAAAAAATTAGGAACAGACAGTTCTTTCTACATGACGGATGCTGCAAATCACTGGTTTTCAAACTTCTTTGCAGCTTACCTCCTTACCTGCAAAATATGACTGCTTGTACCTCCTGCACCTGATGCGTGTCCTCATCTTCATTCCTTAAGAAGAATGTCGACACTAATATCAATGTGAGACAAAGCCATTATTCACCATCCATTGTCAATCAGAAGCTCTACAGCCATTAGTAAATTAGTAAAATGTAGGCATGTACCTTCTGATGAAGTGCTGAGTACCCCAGTTTAAAAGCCACTGCTTTCCATTCTCTGCAATCTTAGGGTTTTGGTTTTTTTCACTATGCAATGGTGCATATCCCAATATCACCACTTAGTTCTTTCAGAAGCCAGTTAGTAAGGGGGATAAGACAGCCATTTGCTCTCTTTCCTTCAGTGCCAGTGTTCTAGTTCTAATTTCTACTTTTTAGATATGAGGCACATTGGTGGGATAGTGCAGGAAAATATGCACTACTTGCTCTCTAAATATGTCTGTTAGTCCTTGTCTACAGAACTCTATATTCACTTTCCTAAGGGCATAGCTATACATGAGAGTTGGATTACAGTGTGAATTTCAAGCACAAAAGTTGTTTCTGAAACTGGTTCCAGCTGAAAAATAAGACATTGTTATTCTAGAAAAAGAGTGTCTATATACCAAATTGTTCAAGAAGACCTCCCCATATAGACAAACCCTTAAACAAAAGATCTTGTAAGAAACTGATTCACATACGCTAGTCCACTCATATGGCTCCCAAACTTGAGATTATTAAAAATAAAAAACAAAAAAAAAAACGTATGAATGAACAAAAAAATCAAATATTGGTACAAAACTCGGTTTTATTATGTTAAAATGTACTTGTAAATAAAACTAAGAGTAAGGGGAAAAAGCATAAAACCCTATGATAAATAATCAGTGTAACAAGGTCTGATGCTACAAGAGGAGTTTGTTTTTAATGACATATCTCATTCCCTGACAGTGTACCATATTTACTTGAATACAAGACAAGGTTTTTTCCCCCAGAAGCAGAAAAAAGTGCCTCCAATTTATATTTGTATGCAAGGAAACTAAATTAAATACATGGTGTATCATTAAACTGGTACCAAAAGCAGTGCATAGTAATGAAAATCAACTATGAAGAAGATCAAATGCAGCCAGCATTGAGTATGACTGGCTATCAAACACAGCCCATACTTGGGCCAATATACTAATGGGAACCTACTACAGGAACAGGTTAGTGCAGCCTATCTGAATAAGATATATGGTAGTGCTCGTTGTGTGCAGTCCCATTCAGCACTAACTCTTCAAGTCACAGTGAGACACTACTTTGAATATATTTTGACTTACTCTTCCCTACCACAGCTGACCTTTGCTTTTCTTTTCCATTTTCAGTAATTCTTATGTTTTCAACAGCCTTAAACGTCTGGCAAAAGTCACCAAATGGATCCAGGGGTCCAAAAAGATGGAGTTAAAAAAAAGCAGGGCAGGGCATGGTCTTGGACTGTGGCCTGAGGCAACTGGAGGCTGGGTACACCACAGAGATGCTCTGGCTGCCAGAACATTTCTGTGGTTAGTCCCTTACCCTGGTGCTGAAGCACTGTGCCTGCCAGGCAGTGTGCTGCCTGCCAGGACTCCAGTGTCACTAAGTACGGGGTCAGGGGGGCTGGAGGAGGGGGGAAGGGACTATGGGGGGGGGATGCACACTGGCCCCGCCCACTCATGCAACCCTGCCGTACCCAGCTCCAGCCCCCCCATCCCCACAAGGCCCCTGATCCCGGTTCCAGCATCCCAAAAGTGAAAAAAACAAAACAACAACAACAAAAACCCCAGCACTTTCCTGCAGTTGAGCTGCTGTCAGGGTCACTGGGGCCCTGCCCACACACCATGGGGCAGAGGGACAGCCTCAGCGGCCCCAGCCTGGGCCTTCTGCCCCCTGCTGTCCTGTGCTGCCCAGGGGGGCTCTGCCAGGAGGCCTCAAAATGCCCACAAACACTGCTTCTAGGATAAGTAGAGGCTTTTTTTCTTGGTTTTTTGTTGTTTTGTTTTTACTTTTTTTTCTTTTAAAGTAACAGTGCCTGGAGTTAGAGGGGAAGCCATGGGGGCCTGAGGGTGAAAGTGGGGGATGGGTCCAGGCAGGACAGCCATTGGGGGGGCTGGGGAAGCAGGGGTTAAGGCTTGGTGGGGCAGTCATTAGGAGCTGCAGCAGCTGGCAGGCGAGGGGGCCAGGTGGAGCAGCAACAGGGGACTAGGGTGGGGCATGTGAGCCTTGCAAGAGGGGCCATAGCCCCTGTTGGGGGGCCGTTGCCCCTGTGGGAGGGCAGCAAAATATATATTTATGTTTCATGAATTCATGAATACATGTAGTTAAAGTTCACTTATTATAATAGAGACACTGGTAGGCTTCCTCATTGCTTTAACACTGTAGATATAACAAAACATTGCCCAACTGATTACTCTCTCTGTCTCTCTCCCTGTCTCTTTCTCTCTTTATGGTGGACTTTTGTTTTAATTGTGGAGGAACATGGATTTGGGGGTATTTTACAGAGTGACTTTGGTGGGTTTTTTTAATCAGGGATTTTTCAGTATTCTAAGAGGGAACACCAGAATTCCTGCTAGGGCAACCAGTGGCAGAACCCTGCCTGCTCACAGCTGGCACCTTGGACTCAGCTGGCTGTGGCTGACCTCCTGGACAAATGGAGCCAGCAGGACAAGCTTTGACAGTTCAAAGCAGGTCACCACACCTGGAATGTCTTCCAGGTGATAGCTTCCCAGATGGCCAGGCAGAGGGCACACATGGCAATAGTTTCACATAGAGACCAGCTCTGCAGCCACAGCCCACTGGCAGCTGGCCCAGAGGGGCAGATGCCTCCACTGGCTATGCTGTTTCCATCCAGGTCGGGCAGGTGCGCAACAGGTCATAGCCAGGCAGTGGCCCCCACTGCCAGACTGCTGCAGTGGGTAAAGGGTACAGGGAACTCTCAGGGATGCTTCAGCAGTCCAGCTGGCAGAAAGGGTAGTGTCTCCAGGTACCAATTAGCTGGGCCCCAGAAGCTCCTGAGAGCGAGTAGCCCTGAGCTACTTGCCAGGGAAACTTTTTGTACTGATGGAGCCAAGATAGTGCAGCTGTTTATACTGCTGGGGACAGCATAGGTGCTGGGCCTGAGCTCTAGCTCCCCCTGGCAGCAGATCTGGGAGGAGCCAGGCAGGGTTATTTTGCCCTAAGTGGAACGATTTGCTCCACAGCAAAGTGCATGTCTAAGCACTTGCGCTGGGGCAAAAGGCCCCCACTAAAATTTGTACCGCTTTTATTTGAGTTGCTGTAAGCATACATGCTTGCATGTGTGGATGCACCCTTAGTGAATATGGTAGTTTGTTTTTCTCTCTGAAGTGTTGCATGCCCTGCATCTATAGTTTCCAAAGGTGATTATCAATGGAATAGAATAGATTGGCTCAATTTTTTGGCACAAGTTAACTTGATCAGATAAAAAAATCCACCTAACACAAGTTTATTACATTACATCTACACTGCAGGTGGAATTCACAAATCCAGAATCTAACTTTGTATTTCCCCCTGCATAGCATTGTTTGATACAACCAGGCAATGACAGGTATCTTGAACTCTAACCATTAACATAAAAGAAAATTGTCTGCAAGTGGGTCAATCCCCAGATATCATATAAACCTATTAAAGTTTAAAAAATTGTCAGCAGTTCCTAAAAAAGTGTAGTCAATTGTTACTTTTGCCCAAATGGGAAGTACCATCAAATTCAAATAATCTTTCATTTTCTTTTATAAAACCAGTCTTTTTTTTTCAACTAAACCAAGAGATATATATATATTAAAAGCTGTGAAAAGCATCACAAAGAAGGCAATTTAAATTGCTTCTCTTTTATATTAGGAAATTTCTTTGAATTGGGTGAAACATAGCTTTACAGTGCTTCTCTTAAAATCTCATAAGAATTTCTTGACTACATCATCACTGTCTGTTGATTAATATGCCTCATGCTATGGAAGAAGCACATGGCACACTGGGTCTTAAATATAAGATGTGGTACCAAATTGATTATTACATTTTAAATTAATCACATGTTCTGCTGGACAGAGAGGTGAACATGAACAAAATTTGGGACTAAATATAGTCCTAATGTTCACCCAGGGCCTGCTTTCATTTCATACTTTGATTACAAAATCTTCATTATTAACAACTGAATACAGGCCAAAATCTGGAACCTGATGCATGGACAAATTATTTTACTCTTATGTGAAAGCACCTTAAAACCAGTATAAAAGTACAAGGTGTTGCCTCTGCAGATCTAGTCACTGTAGGATTAGACTGTTGCTAGGAATTCATGTTGTAGCAAGAGACTGTGAGCTTTACTCTTCAACGTGCTACCTTCTAATCTGTTCAAATTATTTTAGGAAGTTCTGTTGCGTTTCAATGGGTGTGGTTTAGAGGTTAAGAACCTAAGTTTTATGCAATGTGCCAAGACAAGACAAGGTACATGAATAGGTGATGCAAACTGCAAATTGAGAGTTTATATGATTGTGCACATCAGATATGTAGTGCTTCCTCCCAGTACCGGGCACTTTAATATTTGGAAATAGAATCACACAATAGGCTTACAGAAGTTACAGAACACTGTGACCAATTAAAAAATGTTAGGATGCTATGTTACCAATACCCAATGTTCTGGTGCTTATTAATCCCTTAGTTTTGTGAAAATAAGCTGAAAGCATACAAAAATGGGAGTTTTGTTGAATTTATATTTCCTTTGTCTATTTGAGCACAATAGAATTCTTATCAAATGAATGAAACCCCTTACATTTAAAGAAGAAAGTATTGTTCTAGCTTTTTTAATAGGGATGTAACATTTCTGATTATGTTTCATTTAGATTCCAAACAATGCTGGGGAGGAGAGGCTTTTTGTTTTATTTTGGGTTTTTTTAAATAATTAACCAGCCAGTCTGTGGTTACCCATTGAAACTCCCCCAAGGGACTCTTCACTGGCAGCAAGTCAAAGCCGTCTTCCTGCACCTTTCCCTTAGTTAAGAATCACAAGTGCCCTTTCCGTCCTCTACATTATGAACTTGAGCAGAGATGAGAAAATCAAGCCTCAGGTCTCAGCAATGTTAAATATCTTGTCCAAGGTCACACAGTGTGGCTGGTGGGTTCATAGTAGCGTTTTATTTAAATTGTGTAGAAATAGGTCCTCCTTATCACAAATCAATATCACTTTATTACCATTATTTTATTTTTTGGTGTGCCCTGAACATTTGTAAATGGGTCTCTTTCATCACATTTTAGAGATTGAAATGGCAGAATAAAGGGAAAAGTATGAACTTTTAATGTTACAAAGCAGACTTGTTGAAGTCAGAAATATAAACCTACAAAGCTAAAATCTTGAACAGCTGTTTGTAGGAAGCCTGAATGTTAGTTATATTTAGAGTTGGTGAAGTTTTATCATGAACTATAAATCTGCAGTGACCTTTTAGAATATAGTCTTTATGTTTGTCAATGGTGTAGAGAACAATTATTGAAGAAGAGGTATGGAATAAATCAATTTTCACATTTCAAATGCAGTTCCCGAAGGATAGTTTAAAATGCTACCCACAATGTTGGAGAAACAAAATAACTGTACTGGTCTTTTAATTTTATTTAGCAGCAGCCGGGATAAATCAGTAAAGCTAAAGATTCACTATTTTGATCTCATTTTATCTTTTGCTACTAGAGGAGGTACATTATTCTAATATCAAAATTATATAGGTAAAATTTGAGACCTGAATAGAAAGCTATTTGGAGTTGCAGTACTAACTACATTTCTGTGCAGCACCTAAGGCCACATAGAGAGGTTTGGTTTCTACCAGGAGAATTGCTACTCTCCCAGCAGAAACTACAAGTGCACAGTTGTTCCATGTTTTTCTCTCAGTGAAAATGTTGGTTTCAAGAGAAAATGACCAGACCCCATCCAGTTAGAGGTCACTCCTAGGAGAGTATAACCTGACAGAGTGAACATATGTACACTTTCCCATGATTTAGCTCCTCCTGGGGAACAAAAAAACAAATAAGAAGATATGGGGAAAAGGAGCCTGTACTTCCAAGAGAACAGGGTTACTCAGATCTGGAGGATTATTGGTGGGGGGAAAGCTGCTCCTGCCAATAGACTAGAAGGGGAAGGGGGTACAGCTCCAGCTGCTCTTTCCTAGCTTTTCATATATCAGACTCCCTGATATGAGGAGCAGGCAAGTGGCTTTTCCCTACTGCTGTGTCTGCTCTGCTCCCAGGAGCCAAGTGGAAGGAGCAGTGCCATAATCCCCCTTCATGCTTCTCACATTGGCATCCCAGTGTGAGAACTGGGCAGGGAATGAAAGGACTGAATCAGTGTGCTTATCTCAGATGAGTATCACCCTGATCTGAGGAAGTGTGAGGAGCAGGAGAGTGGGGGTAGTTGTAGGCTGAATGTTTGTACTGTTCCCTCTCCCAGAATAATTTCTAGTAGTGGAAATCTTCCAACATTAGAGCTGCACACTTTTGCATGGTGATTTAAGTCAACTACAATTGAAAACTTCGGGTACTACTGTAGTATGATTTATGCATCCAGAATGAAAATACATTTATGACACTGAAGTCGCACTGTAGGCTACATCTCAGATTATGACTATAAATCAAATGATCTCCATAGTGCAGTACATGATTAAGAATTCATGTCTGGTTGGTTAAGGTCATTCATGTGCAATCTAAATACTATTAAAAATCAGTAGGAAGTTTACCCTTTCAGCAACATATTCCATTTAAATGTTTGTTCCTCAGAGTTAGAAGTAATCATTCAGAATTAGATTGTCATTTGCCAAGTCATGTAAACTCTAAACAGAGAAATTAAATCCATTCCTGCACGATAAGGTTAGTGAAAAACCTATTTATACCTTGTTTTGAAAGCTTAAGTGGAATATATAGTATAAAGGTCTTGCATTTACTCTGTGAATGGGACATGGGTTGTTTTGTTTTCCTTTGGGTTTTTTTTTGGTTTAAATCCCCACCCCCACCCCCCACACACTCACTATTATATTTAAATACATTTTGAAACCTTGACATTTTTTAAATTTAATTGTTATCCTCTGATGAGTAGTAATATGAGCAGGCAAATAGTTAATTTAGAATAGCTTTTAGAAATTCAGTATCCTCTTGTGACATGAAAAGAATGTTACTAGATACGCATGAAATGATGAAACATGAATGAAGTCCCAATCCAATTATACATGCTGAACAAAAAAAACCCCTCAACAGTTTGCAAAATAAAATATATGATGTCTGACAAAGAGGTCACGTTTATCAGGCTCTATGGGACTTCTGTTTATTTTAATTTTACTCATGGATTAAATCATAGATTTATAATCTAATATTTATTTATTTAAAGGGTCTTGGATGAAATAATTTCTTTTATGCAATAAACATGTAGCCATGAAAAGTTGTTAAACTTGCACTGTGAAGTTTTTAAAATATTAAATCATGAGTTAAATAACTTTAGAATTTATTTCTTAGTTTGAAGTTAGTCTTTTTTTCAATATATTTTTCTCTAAGTAATTTCATTTTCAATGCACTTTTTTTTTTTTTTTTTTTAGTAAATATGTACCAACTTTTGCAAACTTTTACAGGTTCCTTCTGCTAATTATCCATCAGCCCCCACGAAGACTGGACACAGCCTTAAACTCATGGACTCTGGCACTTTTAAAACTTAACTAACATGTGACATTATTGCTCCCAACTAAAATGATGGTTGTCATGATAGGCTTGCAAATACCTATTAACTACTTACAGGTTTTCAACCTGTAAAATTTCAAGAATTTATTTATTTTTTTTTTTACTACCAATCTGGAAGCTTTTTACTGACAAACTTTTTTTTTAATAATACATGTTTTTACTGGTGTATATTTTACATAATGTAAATGTAATTTCTGCCAGGCTTTGTCCCTCTGCAGACCCCAATTAGAAAGGCTGGGTTCAAATTTAGGGGGTTAACATGAACCATAATAAAAAATTTTGGCTGTCAGTAAAAATCTTGGAAAAGAAAGAATGAAAGAAAGACTTTGACTTTTAAGAGGTGTTTATTCCAGGGAGGGTGACCCATCGGGACCAGTAGAGGGTATTTACAGGCTGGCCCGAATACCTGGGCCTCACAGACATGGTCCTGGGCTCACGGCCTGCAAGGCCTACCCATACATTCTCAAGTAAAAACCACTCTAGCGAGCCAACAAACTATTTACATATTTACACATTTAGAGTTCAGCCAGCGGGGACCCCCACAGGGGGTTCTCAGCAGTCAACCCGTGTGAAGCACAGTCTGAGGCCTCGGCCCGCTGGATGCATCGCCGAAGCTGGAGCAGCCAGGGGTGTTACAGGGCGAGGAGCAGGCACCCTGCTTTGACTTGGCAGGGCGCCCCCTTGAGGGCCCAGCATTCCTCGAAGGCAGGCACTGTCTGCCACAGGACCATGTGCTCAAACTCGAGGGAGAGGTGGGCCCGCACCAGCAGGCAGAACAGCTGCAGGGTTTCAACTGTCCAAGTCCTGGCGAGCCGGTTTTGCCGGCTCTTCAAGGTGGCCATCTTGGCCTGGCCCAGCAGAAAGTAGGCCAGGCTGACCACGGCCCACGCCGATGCCCAGTAGGGGAAGGAGTGGACATAGACATTGTCTGAGAAGTCCCGGCCCAGTGCCCGAAGCAGCGTGCCCAGGGTGGCAAAGAGCAGCTGCAGCCAGGGGCAATCGAGGAATGCGTGGAATATGTCCTTGTCCGGCACCCCTGAGCAGAAGGGGCAGGCCACCGAGGCCGCCGGGTCCAGGTGGCGAACGAAAGTGCCGGTGGCCAGGATGCCGTGCACGAGTCGCCACTGCAGGTCGCCAGTCTTCTTGGCGGCGGGCGCCTTGTATAGCGTGCGCCATGCCGGGGTCCCAGGCTGTGCCAGGCACTGCCGCCATGCAGTGTCGGGGCGGCCGGCCAGCACCCGGGCGTGCCGGGCTTGTACCACCCACAGCTAGAGCCCCTTGCGGGGCAGGGTGCCAAAAGAGCAGCCCGTATCACTGCTGGGGGGCACCGGGAGCCTGAGCAGCATGCTGGGCCGCTTGGCCAGCTTGCTGGAGACTGCGAGGATGATAGGCAGTGGTGGGAAGGTGTCGAGCGTGGCGTCCACGGCGGGCAGAGTCCGGCGAGCCAGGATATGGACTTCCAGGGTGGTCACCGCTTCCGCTGGGAGGGCGCCCCTGGTGGTCCGCAGAAGCTGACCCGCGGTGCAGACGGAGCGCAGCAGCAGCCGGGCAGCCAGGGCTTTGTGGAACAGCCACACCAACCGAGCAGGGTCCAGGAGGTGCTCCAGGCGAGTGGTGTGTGCCTCAATGAGGGCTGCCGTGAGGCTGGCAGAGGCCAGGCTGCAGGGCCAGGTTGTAGATCAGTGGCTCCCGAAGCAGGTGCGGGAACCGCAGACGCCTGGCCTGGGGGCAGAGATGGAAGGCCGCCTGCCATGTCTGCACCATGCTGTGGTAGAACGGGGGGAGGACTGCCCTGTTCAGGAAAGTGAGGTCCAGCAGGAACAGCTCCCGGTCCAAGTCGAGGCCCCCCACTCACTGCAGGAATTGGCATGCCAGCTGCTGCCAGGGGAGGTGGCCTTTGGCGTACAGGAGCCACTGGAGGGCCTGCAGCTGGTAGGCGGTCACCCGGCTGGCTAGGTCAATGAGGCCTTGGCGCCCTTCCCCGGTGGGCAGGTAGAGGGTGGCTCGGGGGAGCCAGTGGCATCCGTCCCACATGAAGTTGACCAGGAGCTGCTGCACTCTCTCCAGGAGCTCCAGCGGGGGGTCCAGCACGGATGCATAGCAGTGCCACAGGGTGGCCGCCGCCAGGTTGGCCACAAGGACCTGGCTGCAGTAAGAGAGGGCGGGCAGGCGCCAACGCCAGCGCTGCAGGCAGGCCTCCACTCCCTCCACCATGTCCTCCCAGTTGTGGGCCGCAAAGGCCGGCGGCCCCAGGAACACACCCAGGTCTTGAGGCCGTCCCAGCACCAGGCGAAGCCTCCTGGCAGGTCCAAAGGCGGCGTGCCGGCCCACGTCCCCAGCAGGAAGGTGTTGCTCTTGCCCCAGCTGATGCAGGCCGAGGCGGCAAGCTCGTAGGCACTCTGGCAGTCCACCAGGGCCCACACGTCCTCCTGGCTGCCCAGGAAGACGGTTACATCATCCACATACGTCGTCAGCTGGAGAGGGGGGCCGGTGGCAGGGCCCGGAGCTGGTGGCAGGGCGAAGCTGGTCAGGCGATGTTGCAGCGCATGCAGCAGCGGCTCGATGGCCAGGGTGTACAGCATGTCTGACAGGGGGCAGCTGTGGCGGATGCTGCACCACACAGGGAACAGGGAGCACAGCACGCTGTTTACCTTGAGCAGGCCGGAGGCGTCGTAGTACAGGGCCCGGGGCGCTGCAATGAAGAGCGGTCCGAAGCCAAAGGCCTCGAGGGTGCTGAGCAGGTACTGGTGGTCGACACGGTCAAAGGCCTTCTCCTGTTCCAGGGAGAGCACGCTGACGTGCAGGCCGAAAAGCTCCGTGGCCGCGAGCAGGTCCCGCAGCAGGAACAAGTTGTCTTGTATAGTCCTGCCCGGCATGCGGTAACTCTGCTTGGGCCCGACGACGGAGGCCATGACGGTGCGGAGACGGTTTGCCAGCACCTTGGCCAGCATCTTGTAGTCAATGCACAAGAGGGAGACGGGCCGCCAGTTTTTCAGGCAGCTGAGGTCCCCCTTCTTGGGCAGCAGGGTGAGCACAGCCTGGCAGCAGGTGGTCAGCAGGGTCCCGGCGGTGAGGCTCTCGCGGAAGATGCAGAGGAGGCTGGGCCTGAGAAGGGGCCAGAAGGCTCTGTAGAATTCCACAGGCAGGCTGTCCAGGCCGGGGCCCTGCCGAGGCGAGCCCCCCCACCGCAGCCTCCAGCTGTGCCAGGGAGAGCTCGTGCTCCAGGACCTCGGCCTGTGAAGTGCCCAGGCGTGGCAGGTCCCAATGCAGCTCCCGGATGGCCTGTGAACAGACGGGCTCAGCCATATACAAGTCCCGGTAGAAGGCAACGGCATGCTCCCGCACTTCGCCCACGTCTGTGAGCAGCCGGCCCTCTGGGGTCCTGAGGTGGTCCAGCGTCTTGGCTGCTGTCCAGCGCCTCTCCAGGGCAAAGAAGAAGCTGGTCGGAGCATCGGCCTCCACCAGCTCCTGGCAGTGGGCATGGACCTGTGGGCCATGTCCTTGGCCAGCAGAGCAGGGCTGCCTCAAGCTCCGCCATGTCCCCCTCCAGCTCCTGAGTGCGGCAGCGGAGATCACTCGCCGCCATCTGGCTATACTACTGGCACAATGCCTGGATTTGGGCTTTCTCCATGTCCCACCACAGGTGCCTGCTCGCATCGCCTCCCAGCTCTTCCAGAGATGGGTGAAGCAGTCCCTGAAATGGGTGTCTTACAGCAGGCTGACATTGAGGCACCAGTAAGGTGCCCGTGTGTGTGCTCTGCAGGGCAGGCTCAGATCACAGCAGACCAGAGCATGGTCTGAGAGGCTCAATGGAACGATGCGGCTGCTGCGCAGTAATGCCAGGTGGTGCTGGCTGATGTGGAGTTGGTCGAGGTGGGCCATGGTGAGCCCGCTGGCATTCATCTTTGCCCAGGTGTACTGTCACACCTCAGTGTGGAGGACCCGCCAGGTGTCTATGAGGTCCGCCACCTCCAGCATGGTCCGCAATTTGGGGGCTGAAGGCAGGTGCGGCTCCGGCCCTGTCCGGTCTTGCAGCGTGTCGACGGTGCAACTGAAGTCCCTGCCCATGAGGAGCAGGTCATCCTTCTCGCTGGTGTTACACAGGAGGTCACCCAGGGTCTCTAGGAAGGCGATCCTCTCTCTCCCATCGGTGGGCACCTAGATGTTGACGAGGAGCAGCCTAGGGTGTGCCCGGGTGATGTGGATGGTCAGCAGCCGGCTGGGGATGACCTCTCATGCCACCACCAAGTCATACCGCAGCGAGAGGAGGGTCGCCACTCCTGCGCTGAGGTTGGTGCCATGGGTCAGGAACAAGTGACCTCTCCAGGCGGTGTGCCAGTCAGCTTGAACGTAGACATCGCTGTGCATCTCCTGGAGGAAGGCAATCGCTAGGCGCTTCTGCTGCAGGCCATCCAGAATGGCCTTCCACTTCACCGGGTCTCTGCAGCCGTTGGTGTTGAGAGAGGCAATTGGTGTAACTGCCAAGAACAGGAAAAGAGGGAGGAAGGATAGGCAGGGTACGGGTGGGAGAGAGGATGACAGATACTGGGCAAAAAACAGCAGGGACAGGGGAGGCCTAGCATTGCCCTACCCTATTCTGCAAGCCCGCCTCAGCCCCACACCTGCCTCACCCGGGTCACCAGCTTCTTGAGCCAGAAGGCATGCTGACACTTGCCTGGGTCCCGGCGCATGAGCCTCGCTGCGTTGCTAGCAGAGCGAACAAACTGCACAGGGTCCGGACACCACTGCCGGATACTCTCAGCCACGTTCCTCTGGCCCTAGGTCTGGTCTGGGAGATTGAGGAGACCTCCATAGTTGGGGGCCACCCAGAGGGGTTTCTCTAGAAGGAGCTGGATATTGCCGACGGAGAACCGGTGGGGCTGTACTCTGGGAGGGGACTTCCTGGTGAGGCAAGTGAAAGTGCCCTCAGTGGCCAAGCTCCCTAGCAGGCCTCCCTCTGCATCTGGGTCAAGGACCGTCCCCATCCGCTTTGAGGGACAGACATAATCCCACTCCTGGGGCTGCTTGCGGCACTCAGAAGGCAGGCACTCCATCTCCTCCTCATCAGTCTCAGTGGGCAGGGGAGCGGGCAGTGGGGTGGCAGGGCCCTCTACTGTCTCTTGTGCCTGCTGCTGCTCGGGAGGCAGGCACTCTCCCCCTACCTTGCCACTTGCAAATCCCACTAGCTGGGATGGGGGCGAGGGATTGCCAGACATCTCCGGAACACCCTTAATCATGGCCTGGGGTGGCAGGGTTTCCAGGGGCGGGGGGCAGACATGGTGGGCTCAGGTTCCCTGGCTACCTTTTTCCCGGTGCTGCCCGAGGCAGGCCCCAAAGGGGAAGGAGCTCCTTTAGACACTCCTTTTTGCTTCTTGCCCTTGGCTTTTTTGGGGGTAGCTGGCACCTCCCCCCTAGGGGGCAGGCCAGGCTGCTTGGGGTTCCCCACCTCCAGGGCCACTGCCTCGGCTGAGGCAGGGGTGGAGGGAGATGGAAGAGAGGTCTCGGGTGCCCCACCTGACGGGGCCCCAGCGCCTGAGATTCTAGCCACCCCGGGTGGCACTGGGACAGGAAGGGACTGGGAGGACTCCCCAGCCCCTCCACTGGGCAGGGCATCAGCCGCGACAGGAGTGGGAGAAGACTGGGAGGATGTCCCAGCCCCCTCCCGGGTGGCATGCCACTACCAGAGGGGTTGAGCCCCTCAGATGGAGCAGGGGCAGAGTGGGAGCTGGCAGATCCCCCAACCCCACCCTTTGATGAGGTCTCACCCCAGAAGTGGATGCACCATCCTTCTGGGCGGGTGCAGCAGCCGGTGCCCCGGCTGATTGTCCTAATCAGCACTGGGCAGCTAGGTTGGAGATGCCACCACAGCGGTGGCATAAATTCCCACCCTGGGAGAAATACGCTACATAAGGCCTCCCATCTGACACAAAGGTCAAGGAGGGAGGCAGTCTCTGGGTGTCACCCCTGAGGAGCATGAACGCCTGCCTCTGAAAGGACAAGACGTGTCTCAGCTTGGGGTCTCTACTCCCCATGGTCAGCCTGTGCCAGGGGCTGCTGAGAACACTGTAGTGCTTGAGCGCGTTGGTGGCGTTCCAGTCTGACAGGTGCGGGGGCACATTGGAGGCCACTACCCACACTGCCAGGGTCTCCAGGGGCGTGATGAAGTGGTGGACCCCCGAGTCGTCCAGCCCCACTGCACACACCTCCCTCACCAGGTTGGGAGAGCTCAAATAGATAATGGGCACCGAATTGACCCGGGAGGCATACCGGACGCTGTGGCGTCCCAGCAGGTCCACCAGAGCTCCAGTGCAGTCCTCCACCATGAGGTGGAGAGGGGTGTGCACCCGTATGCCATAGCTAAGGGGAAGGTCTGCAGAGATATGCACATGCCAAGCGCCTTGGCTGCTGGCAGGCATCCTGGCAAGAGAGGGTTAATTCTCTCCCAGGAGGGAGGAAAAAAAAGCCTCAGGCTGATGTGGGGGACTGGGACTGGGAGGTGGCTCAAAACGCTGGCCTGAAGGGGGGCAGAGCAACCCCGCAGGGGCTCAGGGCAAGCCCCAAGGCAGGGGGAGAGGCAGGGACCAAGGTAAGAGGCCCTGGGGGAGGGAGGCAGCAGGAATCACAGGGAGAACTCAGGCAGGGGTAGGGGAGGGTCTGAAGCAAACGAGGCTGCCATAGCCCAGGGGAAAAACGCTCAGAAAGCAGGGGGAAGGGGCGGGGAGGGGATCCCCAGGGACAGGGTGGGTAGAGGCAAGGTTTTTGTGGGGGGTGGGGACAGGAAAAGGAGTTCAGGGAATGTGCAAAAGGCACCCAAGCTGCAGGAGTTCAGAAGGACTTCACCTGGCGGCAGCCATCTTGAAAAAAAAAGACTTTTAAAAACTTTTTTATAAAGGTTTAAGGGGAAAAGTGGGTAACATCCCAACAAAGTAATAAAATACTGCCCTTGCAGAGGCCCAGGTACAACAGACAGAGCCTAGGGCTATGGCCTGCAAGCCCTGTCCTCACAGTCTAAAAAAAGAAACAGTGCAATATCATCCTGCTGAGACCCCTGCTGGTACACCAGGAAGGGGGTTAGCAGTGTCACAGTGCAAGGACTAAATGGCCACCCTTGCCACTGCAGAGCACCCCCTGAATTGTCCAAAATGCCTGGAAGGGAGGCACCATCTGCTGGAGGACAGTGTGCTCAAACTCCAGCGACAAGTGTGTCCACACCAAAAACTGGAAGAGCCACACGGTGTCATCTGAGCCGGCCCTGGCCAGCTGGTTTTTGTGGATCTTGAGGGTGGCCATCTTAGCCTGGCCAAGTAAGAAGTTGGCCAGGCAGATGATACGCTCATTGGCTGCCTAGTACAGGAAGGGAAACATATAGTGCCTCAAGCAAAGCATTGAGGGCAGCTAACAGCTGTGACAGCTAGGGGCATCCAATGAAGGCATGTTTAAGATCCTCTTCCACTCCCCCCTGGACAAAAGGGACAGGCTGCTGATGTAGCCAGGTCAATGTGGTGGACAAGAGAGCTGGTGCCTACTATTGCATGTAGCAAACACCACTGGAGGTCACCAGTCTTTTTGGAGATGGGGAGCTTATAAAGCTTACACCATGCAGGGCAGGGTGGTGTGAGTGCCAGTGTTTCTATGTGCCTCCACCACACAGTGTCAAGCCGAGTGTCAAGGACATGGGCGTGGCAGACCTGAATTGCCCACAGATACAGGGCTGTCTGAGGGAGCACATCAAAGTGGATCCCAGTACCACTGTCAGAAGACACGGGGAGAGCCAGTAGGGTGGCAGGCCCACCATGCAGGTTACTATCCACAGCCAGGACAACAAGCAGTGGTAGAAAGGACTCACCTAGGACATCCGCAGCAGAGAGGGCTCTCCATGTTCAGAGGTGCTTCTCCAGGGTGGCTGCCAAATCCTGGAGAGGAGCACCTCTCCAGGGTGGGAGAATGGCCTGCACATCCCTTAGGAAGTGAGTAGCATAGTGGACTGACTACATGCTCAAGCAGGTGCCCAGAGCCTCAGCTGACAACCAGTCTGACTGCATCTTGTCGAAGAGGTGTCCCAGCTGGATGGTATGTGACTGGATGGGGAAGTTGACAAGGCTGTTAGAGGCAAGGCTTGGCAGACTGTGCTGCAGGGCTGGGTTATGAACCAGGGGCTCCTGCAGTAACTGCAGAAACCGTAGATGCCTGGCTTGGCAGGAGGCAGAAGGCAGCTCACCAGGAATACACCATGCTTTGATAGAAGGGTGCGAAGACACCCCAGTCCAGAAGGGTGGGATCTAGAAGGAACAGCACCCAGTCAAAACCAAGGCGCCCCACTCAGTGCAAAAACAAATTAGGTAGCTGCCACCAAAGGAGGGGGTCCTTGCAGTAGAGGAGCCTTTGGAAGGCCTGCAGGTAGAATCCCACCACCCTGCCTACCAGGTCAATTAAGCCCTGACCCCCTCAGCCACCAGCAAATAAAGAATGGCTGATGGGAGCCAGTGACACCCATCCCAAAAGAAGTCCATTGGAGCTTCTCAAATAGGTCTGGCAGGGGTTCCAACACAGCGCAACAGTGCCACAATGCCGCAGCTGCTAGGTTGTTGACAATAAGGATCCACCCATGGTAGCAGAGGCTGGGTAGACACCAGCACCATTGCTTCAGGTGTGCCTTTACCTTGGCACCAAAGTCCTCCCAGTTCCACGCCAAGAAGACCAGTGGCCTGAGGAACACTCCCAAGGTCTTGAGGCCCTCCTGACAACAGATAAGACACCCGGGCAAGTCAGGGGAGGGGGTTGACCCAGGGACCGAGAAGGAGGGTGTCACTCTTGGTCTAGTTCACATAAGCTGAAGAGGTATGCTCATAGGCTTCCTGACAGGTGACCAAGGACTGGATGTCACCCTGGGTGCTGATGAGGACAGTTGTATCAGCTACATATGCTGTCAGCCTGACCAACAGGCAGTCCACTGAGATGAAGGCAGATGGAAGAGTCAGCCTGGTCAAGCACCACTTCAATGTGTAGAGTAGGGGCTTGATGGACAAGGCATACAAAATTCCCAACAAAGGGCAGCCCTGGCGGATGCCCCTGCAGGCTGGGAACGGGGCTCAGAGTGTTCCATTCACCTTCAGGACATTCAAAATGTCCTGATACAGGATCTGAAGGGCAGAGGTGAAGATGGGCCCGAAGCCGAAGGCCTCAAGGGTCCGAAACAGGTAGTCATAGCCTACCCGATCAAAGGCTTTCTTCTGGTCCAAGGAGATGAGCTTGATGTTGAGGCCAAAGAGATCAGCAGCCATTAGCAGGTCTCAAAGAAGGAACAGATTGTCCTGGATGGTCCTACCCAGCACACAGTAGCTCTGCTCAAGGCTGATGATGAAAGTTATAATGGTACACAGCTGGTTAGCCAGAGCCTTGGCTGGGATCTTGTAATTGGTACACAAGAGTGACACTGGTCTCCAGTTCTTGATGCAGCCAAGGGCTCCTTTCTTAGGCAGAAGGCTGAGGATGGCTCAGTGACAGCTGGTTGGCATTGTCAGATCTGAGAGACTCTCATGAAAGATCACAGGAGGTAGGGGCCAAGATGGGGCCATACCATCTTGTAAAACTCAGCAGGCAACCCAGTGATGCCAGGGGCTTTGCCCAAGGTGAGGTCATTGATGGCAGCTGTGAGTTCCTCCAAAGACAGTTCTCACTCAAGATGGTCAGCCTCTGATGAGCAAAGCCTAGGGAGGCCATCATGTAAGTGCCTAGCAGACTCTGGGCAAGTCAGTTTGGCTGCAAGCAGTTTCTGGTAGAAGGCGACAATGTGGCATCAGATCTCAACAGGATCTGTGAGTGTTTGGCCATCTGGGGTCTTAAGATGGTCAATGACCTTCTGTGCAGCTCATTGTTTCTCTGAAAAAGAAGTCAGTCAGGGCACCGGTCTCTGCCAGTTCTTGGTAGCAGGCATGGACTCTCGTACCCCGGGCTGCACTCTCTGCCAACTCTTGTCAATGTTCCTTGTGCACCTTAAGACTTTTGAGCACCCCCGTATCACCACCAGCATCATGCAGAGCCACCTCAAGCTGCACTGCATCCTCCTTCAACTACTGAACCTGGTGGTGAAGCTCACTTGTTGCCAGAAAACTGTAATCTGCACCTTTCCCACATTCCACCACTGCTTCCAGGAGGGAAAGGTGGTTTTTGCAACCTCCCATGTTTGCCAGAAATGAGAAAAGCAGTCACAGAACTAAGCATCCTGCAAGAGACTAGTGTTGAGGCACCAGTAGAGTACCCAGGACTGTGTCCTGTCAGGAAGGCTCAGCACACAGGAAACCATGCTATAAGGTAGCTGAGGAAGATGATGGGAACTGAACCCACCTAAGCAGCATACAGGACATGGTTACAGCCTTTGAGTGCCCCCACAGTAGCAGCACACTCCTTCACTCCAATAGAGGGAGGGGCATGAAGCCAGAGACCAAAGCTCTGGTCCAGAAGGTCTGAAGCCCCAGCAGTCAACTGCTGGGAGCTGCCACCAGCCATTCCAGCAAAAAAAAAAGGGTTAACCCTGAAAGGAACCAGAGGGGTGAGGGATGGGCAGCCCCCTGCCAGCAGGGAACAAAGCAGCTGGAAACAAACTAACTAACTAATCCCAGGGAAGAGAGAATGGAAGGAATGTGTCAGGGAAGGGAAGAGTGGGGGAAGAAAAAAGAAAAAAAATACCCTGAGGAGCAGGGAGAGGGTGACTGCAGGAGGAAGGGCTGGGAAATGGGGGGGGCGAAAGGCAGGGAAAAGTAATGAAAAGTGGGGGACTACTGTGGGAAAGGGGTCAGACTCTCTAGGGGACGGAAAACAAAACAAGAGAAGGAGAAAGGCTCACAAAACAGAGAGAAGCTCTCAGACCTCTGAGCAGACACTCCTGTTGCTGGCCATCTTGAAAGAAAGAAATAGAGGAGTGGGTTCACAGCCCTGCTTGTCAGCAGAGATGATTTTACAGTGGAGAAAGAGGAAGTTCAGATTGAACGTGCATAGTAGGGTTTGGGAGCAGATAACCTGGCAACCAGAATAAGTAATAGAGCTGATGGCATACTTAGGTGGCACAAACTTGTTCCTACTCCCAGCAGATATCTTCAGTTTCATTTTCTACATTTCTCTATTTCCATTTAAAATAGTACATGTTTTTATTCTTTATATATAATGGTTTATTTTGATCTAGGAAAGTAACAATCCAGAAATATAAAGAAAACTGAAGTGGGCTGAATGAGAGAGGCCTTAGTCAAAATAATTGTGCTGTGTAATTAGAGCTAGAATCAGGGAGTCCCTGAGCAGCAGAGCTTGAAATTAGAGTTCCCTATTACTCATGTCCCCTATTCTTTCTCCTTGAATCCTTAAGTCTTTTCCCACCCCCTCTCAGAGCTGTAAATTGTACAACCTAATAGGAAATGCCTATCACACTGAAAATCCTCTACCTGAATTAGGAGATGCCACACACTGGTTTCTTGTAGCATGCAGGCAAAATAATGCCTTAGCTACAGCTTAGAAAACATCGGTAGAATCTACCTGACAGACTGATGCATCTATCCAACTGTTTAGGAACTGAAATCCCTTTGAACATCTGGTCCCAACTACCTAGCAGCAGAGCTACCAGCTTCATACTGTAAGCAGTTTCTGTCCTTCACAAGCCTTGTGTAATTCAATATCCTTAATTACAGCCATATGTTTCAGTGTAATGAGCATTCATCTTTGAAACTGAAGTACTGTTCAAATTTCAGAAATTGTTTGGGTGGTTGAACAATTTACACAGAGCCATGTACGCTAGTAACTTCAGTGTATGTTGATGTTAACTTCCAGTGATAAATATGAAATGCTTCTAGACTTCATCTTCTAGTTCACTGATTTTTATATATACAGGTAGATGTTTTGATATTTTATATAACATGTTTTAAACCTAAATAAAAATATAAATATATATTTTTAAAATTCCTGGAAGCCTTTAAGGTATACCAACATTGTGTTCCTTATGCCAAGTAAGTTCAAACCTGTCAGGATTAATAGTTGTGTGTCAGTGATTTTTGGGGTGGTTTATTTGTTTGTTTCTGTTTTTCCCCTTTTTCCATAAACACAGTGGCATAAGTCTAGAGAAAATGTATGTTTTCTAGTGACACAAAGCTATTTCATTTGCCAGATCTTTAGTTTGACAAAAGTTTTATAATAGTCACATATGCAGCCTGAATTTGTGTTAAATACATTTTTTTTGTTTGTTTTCCCTAACATTTAATTATTGGATGACTTTGAAGATTTTTCAAGGGGGGAAATGTTTTTCAGGTATCATGCCATAGTAAACACCACTGTTTTCACATCTTTCCCATCTATAAATATGTGCATTTAAATGTGTCTTCTCATGTGTCCAGCAAGGCTAGTTCTCCCGCAGTTCATATGTGGGCATACGCTCACAGGCATGTGCTCCCAGAAGTGTTAGTACCATATCTCTGTGAGTGGCAACACTGTTGTGGATGTGGCAGCTCAACTGCTGGGTTTTTCTGTTTGTTTGTTTTGTTTTGTTCTAGTGCAGTTGCTCTCCCTGGGCTTAAAGTGAGTGGGAAGGACTAATCAAATATACATAAGTTGTCTTAACGCTATAGTGACAATACACTCCATGACCATTTTGGGGTAAACAACTTTGTCCATCAGTGTTTAAAAATTCTATGGCATAAGCAGAGAGATTCTAATTCTCCAGGACATTCGACTGCCTTAATTATGAGATCATCTCCTTTTTTCTTTGAGACCTCAATGCATTATTTCATTATATACCTTCCAGCTTCTCCACCGAATGAGTAGGAATGCTACAAGCACTGTACCATTCTGATGTCTTCCCAGAGCATTAGCTGTTCTGTACGTTGAATTAGGCAGGGGTAAAAATAAAGCAGGCGATAAAGTATTTTGACTGGCCTATAATGTATATGGCAAAGGTCTTACAGAGTATCTTAATTCAGGAATCTCCTAATTTTTGAATGCTTGTCTTTGCAAACAGTGTGTTCTCTGACATGGGTCATCAGTAGGATTGGATCTTTAGACCCACAACAGAGCCTTCTGCCACTCATTCTAATGACATAACTGGTGAATACTAGTCTGTTTATTTTCTGTATTAGCTAGTCACGGGAAGGGAGATTTTATACTGTAGCAGTGAGTTTCGTAGTTATTTGTTGAGAGCAAGAGGAAGCAGAGATTTGAATACTTTAAGTTCAAATCCAAGTTATTTAGGGGAGTGTATTTAGTGGTTACAGACTCTTACCCTAGTCCCACTCTCCTATCCATCTTCCTGTTTTGATTCTGGTGTTCCCAATTCCTATCTACCGCACCTTTTGGCCTCCAGAACTAAATCCCTGTTTTCATACACAACCTAACAGCGTGGCTCCTACCCCAGTCTCCCACTCTTGTTGGCCCCAAAGCTCTTATGCACTCTTCCTCTAGACAGATATCTCCCCAAACCCTTCTATTTCTAGACATCACAACCATTTAATCCTGTACCCCTCCAGCTTTGCTGATCCATAGTGTTGACCTTGTTCTGTATTTAGCTGGAACATTCCTGGAATATGTCAAAAATGTTCACTCTGAGACAGGTCCCCAGCAGGGAAAATGTCAGCCCTCAAAGAGTTAAAGTTTGATAAAGCTATAAACACTGAAAATGGGGTAGCCCCTCTTAACTACAGGCAGAAATACCAGCTCCATCTGTAATTACAGGATGAAGGGTAGGGTTCAGGGAAGGGTTTACGGTTATAAATTCCTTTTTAAAGATGATCTGGAGCAAAAAGTAGGGGCTCCTTTCTGTTGAATGAGTTTACAAATCAACACAAATATTGTAAATTAGAACAAATAATTGAACACTTTCTTGGGTAAAGCAGTTGCTTAAAATGGAGACTTTTAGTATTCAAATGCTATGAAAAACCATTTTTTTCAGAAAAGAAAATTATATATAGGGGAATGCTGATCATAAATTCCTGTTGCAACTTTTGTGGTAAACTGTTTCTCTGTCCACATGTCTTGCTAATGCTAACCAGAAAACAGTGTGAAAAGCATTAACACTTTATCCAACTGTATTTCTCAGGGTCTGTATAATTTTAAACTTATTTAGGACAATGGCCCATTTATTTTATAAATCATTGTGTATGTTGTAATAGCTTTCAAGCTAAAGGCACTAAATCAGTTTATATTACTGAACAGTGGAAGAATGTAGCATTACAGCTGTGCTGGCAGAACATGTATCAATGAGATATTGATCTAGCCATGGTAAAGGGAAGTTGTGCTGAATGGACTCAAAACTAGAAGTGTTATCTTCATACTGCAGTGTTTGTTCACGTAATACCCATTCTTGGAAAAATAATAGTATGTCTTTTTTTTACCATCTTTCTGTGGTCTTGGTGACAGCACTGACCATTTATCCAATCAACAGGACCAAATTAAGCATTTGGCAGTTCTTTTAAAATTCAGAGACGTAAGCCAAAGACACAAGCAATTAAGCAACAACAACAACAACAAAATAGCCTCATGAACCTGCCCACCTGTATAGAATAGCCTAAAACATCAAATAAAATTAAAACACCACTTTAAATACCAAATGTCAAGGCTGTTTGACCATGCAGAGTTAGTTCCACGCGTAGGAACTTTGGAATTGCAGCAGTGAGAATGAAATCCTGGCCCTACTGAAGTCATTGGTGAAACTGACAATAATTTGTTCCATTTCTCTATGGTAACAAATACCTGTGATAATGAGATTCAAAATTATGGTGCTTCTTGTTGATGTAAGTGGGTGGTAGAAATGTTGCTGTGTTTTCTATTCACGGAGGACCCAGAGTAATATTGTATTCTAGTTGCTGTGAAGACAGCAGCAGAGACAGAGCATGGCACAGCAGGTCAAAACTAAATAAAAACAAAAAGGCAACATAAAAAAAAATCCAGCAAACTAGAAAACCTGGGATTTGGCTAGCTCTAGGTTTAGGACTGCATAATGCCTTCAACTTGCTCACTTCCTTTGTAAATCTGTGGTAGAATCTGTTCTTCCAGCTTCTGTAATGCCCAGACTGCATGAACATGTATGCAGCATTGTTTATGGAGTAGGGGTATGTGGAAAAAAATCCCATCGAATGAAAAACAATTGCTGAAAGAAGGTATGCATTTCTAGTATGCTTTGACTTTTCTGTAGAAGGGAAAACAACCACCACAATGTTAAGCATTTATTTAAAAAGTGGACATTTAAAAAGATAAAGACACTGGTAATAGTTTGCATTTATAAGAGAGCCTGTGGTATCTTCCTGATCACTTTTTTTAGAGCAGCACCCAATAATAAGGTAAGACAGAAATAAATAGTATTTAAAAAGAGTGATACAAGAAGTATAAGAAAGCATAAGAATGATATACATATGAAGTACAATTAGAAAAATGATCCTAATAAATAGAAAATCATTATGGATAAGAATAAGCAATTATTTTCTTTGGAAATTCAGGCAGAATGATTAACTCTGTACTCTATACTGATTATTTCTTCTCAAATAAATGAGTTTTGATGTCACTGAAAACTCTTTTAGACATTTATTGAGAGCTATTTTGCTGTAGGGAGTAAAAGGCAAATATCAGTCACCATCTAATAGAGGTGAAGTGAAAAGTCAAGTGAAGGTACGCACTGCCCATACTAAAGAACACTATTATACTAAACTAAGCAGGGCATCCTTGAGAGCATCTTTAATAAAATGAGCTGAGTTCTACATTGCAAGGCATTTCTGCCATTTTTCTTCATCATTTCTGACATAGTAATATTATTCAGCTCTCTCCATGACTACTGAAGAGTAATTAACACTTCAACTCATATGAAACTTGTCAGCTAGCATATGGAATGACTCTCTATAATGCATAACTAGTAACTGATAGAGTCTTTATATATATGTTATTTATTGGTAGGAAGAATCAATGTAGAATATTTTTTAGGCTATCCATCCGTGCATTCTGGTAATTAATCTTCTAGAAATCCAATAGATCCTTATGTTGTTTAACTCAAGAGAAATGATTTCTCTGAAGGCATAACCATTATCTAAAAGGAGGGAGAACAAGTTCACTGACGGCAAACATGTCAACCCTGTCAAGTTGAACGCACCTCCAGTTTTTAAAGGATGTCAAGCATATTGTATTTTGAAGATCATGTTCAATTTGGATGGTAATTATATCCATATGAATATTTATCCTCTTTAAAGAGCTTTTTATCTTTAGTTCTTAACGATCTGTATAGCAGGGCAAGTAGCACTGCCATACTTGATACATGCTAAAATACAAGGAAGATAGCAGAAATCTCTGAAAAGCAAATTAATTAGCCACCCCAGTCCCATTGATCTGGATATCCAAGTGATTTACTATCTCTTTTCTAATCTCCCCCCAGCTGATTTGTGGATAGTGGTAGTATAGTCTTGACTTTTGCTCTTTTAAGAGCAGAGGCTCATGAAAATGTTTGGTGGTGCTGATTTGACTTCCCAGACTATTTCCTAACTTTATATTAAATTGTTATTTTTTTCTAAAGTTGAGATTGCAGTGACTTTATTGGATAGCTGGCAGAATATAACAGAAATGGAAACCAAAAACTAACCAAAAACAAATAAAAAACCCCTCTCTCCCCAACTAACCCTGTCTTAAATTCAAAATTCTAAATTGAAGATGATTTTGAAGATGTAATTTTTAATATCAACATATTTGTAGTGTAGATAACAGCAGATTTATTTAATTTAATCAGCACATAAAGAATATTTAAGTATTTAATGTAGGTCTACAGCAGAGAAAATGAATATAGAAAACTAGTTAGCAGCTGTAAGATTATGCATCTTTTCTGAGATGTCTCACAGGTGTGAGTTAGAGTTGTGACATTGATGCTTATTAGCAGTATTCTTTTATGGCTGATTTTCAGTATGAGATACGTTTCCCCTTAATTACTTTAAATATGTTTTTTCCCATAATTAAACCAGGTATTCCCAGGTATTGAACCAACCTTATATTTATCTGTATATATTTAAATGTATGTGTGCATTTAACCATATATATTTTATATATTTAATTATATGTGAAAAGATCCAAAGGGGCCTTGTGATGATGGATGTCTTGAGTCCAGTATCACCCGTCATCCAGGTAGCCCCTCCCTTCATCCTGCCTGCCACGACTTTGCTGTTATGCTTGATTTGTGAGAGAGTTTCAGTGCAGTTCTTTATCCGAGGGGTTCCCCGATGCGGGTGTACTCACGGTTGTCACTTCTGTTATTCCACAGGGCTCCGCCACCCTGTCTACTTGCCAACCAATGTGCTAGTGGGATGGTGGCCTGTGGTGCACTGTAGGCTAGCTTGCTGTTGGTTTCCTCCAACTGTGGGGACCCAGGCCTAACAATATCACTGGGCCAGCCTGTCTTCTACTCTCGCTGGCTCCTCAGCTAGCTCTGGCAGTCCTTCTTCCCTCCCTTTTCCTCTAGAAATAATATTCCGCCTGGGCAGGGAAACTTCCCGGACTGGTGTCTGGGACCCAGCAACCTCTAGGGACTGCTCCACCTATCCCTGTCTCTGTTTCCCTTAGGGACCCTGCTAATCTGTGCAGGGTGCCTCGTTGCTCCCCCTGATTCCCTCCTCCTGCGAGGGATCCTGGTACGTCTCTGCTCCCTAACTAGGGTAGGAAAGGGAGCTTCCTGCTACCTGCCTCTGATAGAGGCTTCAAGCCTTCTCCTGCCTCTGTCAGATGCTCCAAACCTTGCCTCAGTTTCAGCGTGGGTCCAGCACAGCCTAGCTGGGGCCTTTCCAAAGGGGGAGCTACAGCACACTGGATGTGCTGCCCACCTTCTCTTTCTCTCTCTCTCTCTCTCTCTCTCTCTCCCCCTGCCCGCGAGTGCTGTCAGGGCTTTTAAACTCTCCTGCAGTGGCCGACACAGCCACAACAATTGGCTCAACTGTTTCCCTCACAAGGAACAGCTGCTTAAATAATTGGCATAATGGCGGCTCACGCAGCTGTAATTACGGCTGCAACTGCTGCTGTGGTCTCAGCTCTGATGCCACCCTTTCTCCTGGAGGTAAGTAACCCCACCTGGAGTGGTGTCTCAGAGTTGTGTCTGCCCCACAACCCTTCCTGACCTCAGTCTGTGCCTGTGATGGCGGCACACTGCTGTCACAGAACTCCCCCCTCAAGTCGTCTTGTGGCATCTGGTCAGTGTGTCCTGCATCATATTCGGTTTGGTATTGTTCGCCATGGCTGTGGTCTGGTTCCCCTGGCTGGTCAGGATCTTCCCATCTGGATGAAAAATCAGCTACAAAGTTATCCTTGCCTAGACGATATACTACTGTAAATTTGAACGGTTGTAATGCCAGTGCCCAGCAAGTAATTCTGGCATTCGTGCTTCTCTTTCTCTTTAACCACTGCAAGGGAGCGTGGTCTGTTACCACTAGAAATTCTTCCCCCCTTAAGGTAGTATTGGAAGTGCTCTGTGGCCCACTGTATGGCCTGGCACTCCCTTTCCACAGCAGCATACCTTATTTCCATGTGACTAAGCTTCCGGCTAGCGAAGGCAATTGGGCATTCACTTTCTTTTCCTTTCTGCAATAACACTGCCCCCAACGCCTGTCTTGATGCCTCCATCTGTGAGATAAAAGGGGCATTAAAATTTGGTGTGTGCATCATGACATCTTGATACATTGCCTCATTTAAACTGTGGAAGCTTTGTCTCATCCCTTGGGTCCACTTTAGATTTGCTGAGGGGGTCCAGCCAACGCATCCGTGACGGGCGCCGCCATACTTGCAAAATGCGATATAAACTGGTGGTAGTAATTCATGAGTCCCAAAAAGGAATGTAGTTGTCTGCGCATCCAGGGCTCTAGAAACTGACTTATGGCCTTGATCTTGTCAGACAGGGATCGTATTGTTCTTTGTCCTACCCAAAACCCTAAGTAGGCTGTTTCCCTTTCTGCCTGCCAGTTTGCACTTTTTGGGGTTGGTGGTTAGTCCTGCTGTTTGGAGCTCTTCCAGGATGGCACTCAGCACCCTTAGGTGTTTTTCCCAACCAGAGGTGAATTTGATAATATCGTCTTTTTAAGTCCCTGCATATGCTGCACGTGGCGCCAGCAATGTATCCATTAACCTCTGGAAGATGACGGCTGCTTCATTGAGTCCAAAGGGCATTCTCACAAATTCATATAGGCCCCAAGGGGTTACAAACGTGGTCTTGGCACAATCTGTGTGGCGCAAGGAAATCTGCCAATACCCCTTTGCTAGGTCGGTGGTTGATATGTATCGTGCCTCCCCGATTTTCTTGATGAGGTGGCTTACATACGGTATCGGAAAGGTGTTGAAAGTTGTTAGGGCATTCAACTTTCTAAAATCTATGAATCTATCTGGATTTGCCACCGATACAATCGGGCTACACCAGGGACTACGTGATGGTTGAATAATCCCCTGCTCTTGTATTCTTGATATTTCTTGCTATATTTCTTGTTGCCACTGCTGGGGTATTGGTCTCCACCTTTCTCTGACCAACACACCTGGAAGCATCCTTATCTCATGCTGGATGTTTGTCACTCTCCCTGGGGTTTCTTGGAACACCCTTTGGAACTTCTCTACTAAGGTTAGTAACTCCTGTCATTGTTGGCCGTTCAATTCCTTACTCAAGTGCACAGCCTCTTATTGTGTGGCCTGTCCTAAGCTCGGGCAGAGGGGTCCTAGATCCCCCTCCCCTGCATTCTCTTGTGCCATCCACCCTTGAGGAGTCTTCCATGCCTTCAGCATATTTATGTGGTAGACTTGTTGCTCCTGGTGGTGGCCCAGTTTACGTACTTCATAATCAACTGGTCCTATTTGTCGTATCACTGTAAATGATCTTTGCCACATGGCCAGTTATTTGCTCGAGGTGGTAGGTATCAACACCAGAACCTGGTCCCCAGGTCGGAAGGTGTGAGCCTTCATCCTCCTATTGTACTATGTCTCCTGCCACTCTTGTGCCTTCCTCATGTTGTGTCTTGCAATCTGCTGGGCTTTCTGTATACAAGCCTGCAGCTCCTGATTGTATCTCTCTGCAGAGACTCCTAATCCCACTAGCCATTTCCGCTCTTCTCTGACAACTTGTAATAAGCTTCTCGGACTGTGACCATACACCAACTGGAACGGTGAGTAGCAAGTTGATTCCTGAGGTGCATCCCGCAAAGTGAATAGCAAGGGTGTCAGAAGGATGTCCCACTGTCGGGGATCTTCCTGTGAACAGCGTCTGAGTAGCCATTTAATAGTGCCATTCAGTCTCTCCACCAGGCTGTTCATTTGAGGATGATAAACTGACATTCTTAGCTGTGTGATGCCCAGGGTCTTGCAAAGGGCCTTCATCACCCCGGACATAAAATTCGTCCCTTGATCGGTAAGTATTTCTTGTGGGGTGGCCACCCATGGTATCCATTTGAATAGCTCCTCAGCCACTGTTGGGGCTGTAATGGACCTCAGTGGGACAGCTTCTGGGAATCCGGTGGCAATCCACCAAAACCAGGATGCATTGGTACCCATTGTGTGATTTTGGGAGAGGACCCACTATATCCAATGCGACTCTAGAAAATGGAGTCTCAATTATCGACATCGGCCTTAAGGGCACTCTAGGTGGCCCTCACTCTTGGGCTCTCTGGCACTCTGGGCATGCTGCCCCCCACCGTTCCACATCCTCATGCAGGTGTGGCCAGAAGAACTCCTGGGTTAATCTAACCTGGGTTTTGGTGTGTCCCAGGTGACCTCCCACTAGAGAAGCATGAGCCAGTTTCGATATGCAGTGCCATAGGGGAGACGGGACCACCAGCTGCCTCCCCTCCAACGCGCCTCCCTCCTCCAGTTGCACCTGATACAACAAACCACCCATTACCTTGAAGCCTTCCTGCCTCCGGGACATTCCCTCTCCAGGGTCACTGATCCCCAGCAACTGGAGCTCCCCGTCCTCCTGTTGAGCTCATTGAAAATGCACTGCACTCACCAGGGACTCCAAGTTAATGCCATCCCCGACCTCCCAATTGGAGGGTTTGCAGTTCTCAGCCACCCATCCTTCTTCCTGCTTAATCCGCTTCCTCTCCTCTTCAGTTGCTCACACTCTCTCTAACACAGTGTAGAATGGTTCCCATTCTCATCCTAAAATCATTTTGCATGCCAATGATAGGGCCAGTCCCACCCGCAGCGCACCATGGAATTCCATTACCCTGATGGGCACATAACAGCAGCGGAATCGCATTTCCCTGCCTAAAATACAAGTCTCCAGTTTCTTCCAATTGGTGGGGCAAGGTCTGCCCAGAGCAAGGACTGGGAACACCCTGTATCTAGCATTGCCCGCACTGCCTTGCCACCTATCCAGGCTGTGACCATTTGACGATTCCATCCTTCTTCAGGGTTTGTGAACCCAACACTACAGTCCATGGGTTCTCCCTTTTCCATTTGCCTGCCTTCTCCCGCATTGGCAGATATCCCGTAGGACCATGACTCAGCTCACTTAGCCCCACCCCACAGTCCCAGGAGATGTGTCCAGTTCTTCCGCATCGATAACATACCACCCACTTCAGGGCTCCCTTTTTCGAGGCTATCCAGCATTCCTCTTCACTCATTGGATTTTCCCTTGAGACCTGGAGGCCTCGTCCACTTCCTCTTTCTTTCTCCGAGTTAAAGAAAGCCTCTGCCAAGTGCAAGGCTTCTTTACTGGACTGTGGCTGGTGCCTCCACACCCACCTCTGAGTGTCCTCTTCTAAATTCCAGAGGAACTGTTCTAGTAATATTTGATCTAATACCCCTTCACGTTTGAACTAGCCTACCAGCAGCCATTTCTGTAGGGAATCCCGTAAGGATTGCAGTAAGCCGCGGAGTCACCTACTTTCTCTTGGCTTACGAGCCTGGAACGCTTGCTGGTAGCTCTCAGGGGAGATCTCTAGCTGATAAAGAATCACGGTTTTGACGGCCTTGTAATCTCGGGCCTCCTCCCTGAACAGTGCCCTGTACGTGGCTTGGGCTTTATCGATCACCAGTGCCCCTAGCTGGTGTCCCCGCTGGCCCTGATCCAGCCCCGTCTGGATGGCTGTCCTTTCAAAGGCCTCTGTAGGCTTCCAGATCGTCATCCTTTGTCATGTGGGGCATCCTGAATAGGGCAGCATTACGCTACATCCATTCTTGTTGATGAGCCCCCTGCAGTTGTTGTACCTCCAACACCTGCCCGATAGTTTGGATGGCTTGTGTCAGCAAGTCGGCATGGGCTACCACCGATGGTTGCATGTTGCTTCAGTCCCGGGTGGGGACCCTGCTCCGTTGGTGCTGAAGCAAAGTTCCCAGCCAATGCACCACTGTGATGATGGATGTTTTGAGTCTGCTATCACCTGTCATCTAGGTAGCAGGGTATGACTTAACCCTTTATTGTTCATGTATTGTTTGGTGGTTTAATGATGTATGGACAACCTACTACATGTGGTGGAAAATGCAGGCAGTTTAAAGTTAACTTCAGTATGGAGACAGAAGCCCTGCTGGAGGGGCTGCAGCAACAGGGTCAGCAGCTTCAATTGCAGCAGCAGCAATTCCAGAGGGAGCAGCAGCAGATGCAGGTGTAGCGTATCCAAAGAAAGCAGCAATAGCATATGCACAAAGGAACAATGGAAGCCACGGAGAGATGACAGAGGTCCCAGCAGGAGCATGTCGAGAAGCTCGATATACTCAAGACAAAGCTGCTGGAAGCCACTGCTGAAAACAGACAGCTCACAGGAAGAATTAAAGTTGTGGAAACCTTCTGAGAAGCCAGCCTGGTATGGGTGTCAGGAATAGATAAGAATTTATAGGCATAGATTTCATAGACATTAGGGCTGGAAGGGACCTTGGAAGATCATCGAGTCAAGCCCTCTGCCCCAGGGGCAGAAAGTCAGCTGGGGTCATAGGATCCCAGCAAGATAAATATCCAAATTTCTCTTGAAGGCATTCAAAATAGGTGTTTGAATCACCTCCAATGGCAGGCTATTCCAAACCTCGGGGGTTTGCATGGTAAAGAAGTTCTTCCTTATGTGCAGCCTGAAATGGTCTTGCAGGAGTTTATAATCATTCAACCTTGTCATCCCTTGGGGCGCTCTGGTGAACAAACATTCCCCCAGATCCTGGTGAACACCCCTTATGAACTTATAGGTGGCCATCAGATCACCCCTGAGCCTGCGCTTTTCCAGTCTGAAGAATCCCATGGCTCTCAGCCTCTCTTCATAAGGTCTGTTTTCCTGACCTCTGATAATGTGTGTGGCTCTCTTCTGCACTCTCTCAAGCTTCTCCACATCTTTTTTGAATTGTGGAGCCCAAAACTGGATGCAGTACACCAGCTGTGGCCTCACCAAGGCTGAGTACAAGGAGAGAATGATGTCCTGAGATTTGCTTGAGAAGCATCTATGGATGCAAGCCAGTATATTCTTTTGTTCACATTACCAGCTGCAACATCACATTGAAGACTCATGTTCATTTTGTGGTCAATCATGACCCCCAAGTCCCTTTCGTCTGTAGTGCTAGCCGGCGTAGTAGTGCTGAGCCTATAAGCATGCTGCAAGTTTTTCCTCCCAAGGTGGAAAACCTTGCATTTTTTGGTGTTAAACACCATTAGGTTCTCATCTGCTCATTTCCTGAGCCTATCAAGGTCAGCCTGGATTGGCCCCCTGTCCTCAGGTATGGATGCTTTACCCCAAAGTTTGGTATCATCAGCAAACTTGGCCAGTCCACTTCTGACTCCAATGTCCACATCATTAATGAAGTTGTAGAACAATATAGGTCCAAGGACAGAGCCTTGAGGGACCCCACTGGTCACAGGGCACCATGATAATTGACTTCCATCAACCACCACCATCTGGGTCTGATCACGGAGCCAATTCTCCAGCCAGTGGATCGTGGTGGACCTGACACAGCAGTTGGCCAGTTTTGCCAAGAGGTGATCATAGGATACCAAATTGAAGGCTTTTTAAAGTCAAGATATATGACATCAATCTCCTTTCCCTTGTCCAAGTGATACATCACCTGGTCATAAAAGGGAATAAGATTGGTCAAGCATGACCTACTTGCAACAAACCCATGCTGACTATCCCTCAGGATGCTGCCATCAGCCAGTCCATTAAGAATGGCCTCTTTGATAATCTTTTCTAAGACCTTCTCCTGGTTAGGGGTCAGGCTGATGGACTTGTAGTTTTCCGCATCCACTTTCCTCCCCTTATTGAAGCTAGGCACCACATTGGCCTTCTTCCAATCCTCAGGCATTTCACCAGAACACCAAGAGTTCACAAAGATCTGTGCTAGGGGATCAGCTATGATGCTAGCCAGCTTCTTGAATATTCTGGGGTGTAGATTATCAGGTCTGGCTGACTTGAAGGTGTCCAGCCTTTCAAGGTGTTCCTTCATGAGGTCAACATAAATGACCCAGTTGCAATTAAGGCTCCAGAAAAAAGCTGACCTAGTCTACTTGATGGAGAAGGAAGCCAGGGAACTAGAGGAGATGGTTAAAGCAACTGAAAGAAGAAAATAAAGGCCTATGTGAGGGGTCCTAAAGAGCAGTAGAAGAGTTGGTGACGGTAGAGAAACCTGTGAAAAAAGTTGTTTGCTGCTACCAAAGCCAGGGGAAATTTAGAACAGCAGTTCAGTGGAATTCAGACCCTCATGCACCAGACATTGCTTTCTGCTTTACTGTCAGGCTCTCAAAAGAGATTGTAGAGAAGTTAAGAGGAGAGCTACAGAATACAGATCACTTAAAGGCATATACCACACTTCTGAAGGCATTGATGTAAAAATGCTCAGAAGTTTCCAGGTTAGGATGCCCAGACTCCACACAGAAAGTTGAAATATAGAGACAACTCTTATTAAAAGTCCTCATCCTAATGTTTGGGGAGCTGGATGGTAGGTGCAACCCAGAGACAGAAGGACCGAGGAAAGATCTAACCAGACTGAACAATTAGTTTCCTTAGGAGGAGATACAGGAGTTATTAGAGCAAGTGGAGGCAAAGCACCACCATTGTGAACAGAAAAGCAAAAGTGCTGGCCTTGAGGAGCCAAATCTTGCAGTTAGAAACAAAGTTGGAAGATACTAAGAGCCCTTCTAAAGGGAATGGAAGGACAACCAAGTAGGAGAAGGACCAATATCTGAGTATGAACCTGGGGAAAGACCCCCAACAACACCACCCAGGGGAAAAGGTTATGGAGACCCCAAGAAGCTGTGATAAGGATTGCCCACATGAACGTCCAGCTACAGTGCCATAGAAGCCCCATCTCAGTTGCAGCCTCAACAAAAAGGGCTGTCTGAAGAAAAGGGGTGATGACAATTGTCCACCACTGCTGTGAAAGGGGAGGATGTCATG